>CM076581.1:336838001-337456358 GCA_034641835.2 Pinus albicaulis
TTTTTATTGACAACTCTAGTGCTTTCTCATTTAATTATCAACCCAGGGTAAGTCTTTTTATTCCAAGAGTGTTGGCACAATATATGTGAGTCAGTTCATCTAACAAATGTTCCTTGTCACTTATGAGGAAGAATTTTCTAACTTCCCGAGCTTGCTTATCCTATGAGGGGTGGCTTGGATAGATTTTTAACCTAAGATTGAGCAACAGGATTTTGCGTCTATCTAATGGAATTAAACAACAGTTTAACTGAACCAAACAAAAATCTAGAGAAATCAAGTAGAAATTGAATTGAATTAGACAATAAACTAAACAACAATGGAATTGAATGGAATGAAAGTCTAACTAAGCTAAATAGTAATGGAATCGAATTTAATCAGCAGTCTAGCTAACTAAGTAGTAATGGAACAACAATATAACTAGCTAAGCAGTAATGGAACAACATGATAACTAAGTTGAATAGTAATGGAACAACAGTACGACTGAAGCGAATTAAATAAATCGTACAACAATTAATTAAGTAATTTTGCAATGGAATTCTCCTTATGACTTAATTAATCAACCTTGATCGATGGTTGAATGCTTCGTTATGCTAGAAGAAGAATGCAATTCATAAAGACAGATAATATTGAAATCAGCTTATTCTACAATATGTAATTCAAATGAAATGGTATTAAAAGAATTGGAACTATCTACTGATAATAAAATATTTCCGTAAGTTGGAAAATACGATTGCTATTGTCCTACTTCAAGAACACAATTTCCAACAATCCTGAAGAAAGAGAACTGTATTTGTATTGAATGGAAATATACTTTACAATTGCATCAGATTCTCAAGCATTCATTCTGCAACTACACAAAGTATGAAAACTTGTGTGGAACTTCCAGAGGTTGGGTCTAGACCACCAGAAGCCCTAGCGCAGTAAGACAATTCAAAAGATTATTGTTCAAAGCTCTATATTACATCCAGTGATGTTACAAAAAACACAATTAGATAGACTATTTTTGATGTGTCTATTATAGAATGAATTTCCTGTCCCGTCTCCAACTCCCCTTCTCATCCATCCTTCACCCTTTTAAAGGAAATTTCAAAAATAAGAAAGTATTTTCCAAAAGACAGTCCGCTACGCGTGGCTGTCATTTGAGTTCTTGGAATCAAATTTGTTTATCTGCCTGCTACCAGCCACTGCGAGTTACTAGGATTTCATATGTTTGCATCCATTGGTTGGTTTCTGTTTTCTATTAGTCCAGCCATTCTTCCTTCCTACATGCGGAGATAAGAGAAGTCAATTTTCTATTAAAAAAACATCATTTTCATCATTAGTCTATTTGTTCTCATTTTCATAATATTTTATTCTCTTTATTGTTAATATGAAGAGGGATTCCCCCAAAATTATAACATAATTTGAAGTACTTACAGGGTGAGAATCATGCCTTAATTTGGGCCCAACATACTCCCATGCTTACCTAGTTACATGTCCTCATGCAAACAAATGATTGAGATGTAGTTGCGTTAAGGAGTAGGTAGGGTAGGCCTTTTTGTTGTATGCTCTGAAGCCTTTTTTTTGTTACATGAGTGCAAAGGCATCACTTGTGGCTCCTTCTGGTAATTCGTAATTGTGATTATAATCCAAGGGAGGATGCCAGATGAGAGGGTTTCTGTATCTACATCCCAACTAGGCAAGCCCCATGCTATAGACCAGGTTGCTATATGAAAGGAATTTGGAGGCAGCGACCTTGAAATTCCTATAACTGAATGGCTCCATATTCTTCAGATTGTTCGTGGAGGCCATCCATGTTTTCTTGGCTGCTGCTAAGGCCCCTTCACGAATGTCCCCAAAGTATTCTCGTGCATTTTCTATGATATCTTTATGGATGGGTCCCAACCTAGTCCTCACACCTTGCCTTCTTATGAAGTTTTTGTGCTGGATGATCAGTTGCAGGGGTTTTGTAGGCTCCCCCCTGACCCATAAATCTAGAGTATGCTCTCTTTTTTGGAAGATGCCGTAGGATTTGGCCCACCTAATCTAGTTTTTAGCAAATGAAAGGAAGGCTTGCAGCTGCACATCCCTTATGAAGGGGCTAGGTTTTCTATCTGTGTCTTCTTCTAAGAAGAAGTTATGCATGTAAATCTCACACAATAGGCATTGGACCTACTCATCCTGATCGTTACAACATTGGAAAAATTCTTCTATGGTCCTGAAAGTAGTGAGTTTTCTTGCCCTGACAGATTTAACTTTCAAGAGTAAATATCATTCTGTTAGGAACAAGGCATAGTTGGTTGCCAGAGCTCTGCATGATAGCACATCATTATATAGAGAGAAAATTGTATATATTTTCTTCTTAGCTTGCTCCACCTGCTCTTGTACCATTTTAACCTTTGCCTACTCTCCTCTAAGTTGGGCGAATTTCTCATCTTCTGTGGCAGAGAGGTCAGTGAAATTTTTTAGCAGTGCTTGTTATTCTTTTAATGGCACCACCTCCTTCCTGCACTATGTTAGTCCATGCCGCACTTGCACTAGTTCATTTCATAATTTCTGGTTGGCAGTTTTCTCTACTAGATGGGCATAGGTAGGGGCTTCCTCTGTTTGGGTCCCCTTTTCCTCTATAACCTTTTGCTCAGTTTAGGTGGAGGCTTCGATGGTGTTTGCCAGTTTTGTCTGCATTTCAACCTTGGTGGTGTCTGCTAGGTTGGTCTGTATTTCAGTTTCAGTAGTAGTTATCAAATTGGTTTGTATTCCAGTTTCCACGGTGTCGGCTAAGTCAGTTTGTATTTCAATTTTGACAGTATTTACTGGTTCTGTTTGAGTTCCTACAATATAGGTTTCTCTCTTTGGCTTCCGGGCCCTTCTTTATTTTTTCAGTTGTTCTCTCAGATATTTTACCAATTTTTTCAATCTCTTGCAGGTCCTTCTTAGTTTCTCACTTCTCCTTTCATCTGAATATTTACCTGTCCTTATTTCAGTAGGTGGTAGGGGAGCGTAATTCCCCTTTTCAAGGATAGCGTCTAAAATGGTGTTTCTGATTACATCTTCAAAATTTACCTCAATGTGAGGGTCCTGAATAGGAAGAGCGATGCTACCTCTTGGTGACAAAGGGGTTGTCTCTGTGTGTGTGCTCTGCTCCATAAGGATAGTGTCACCTAAATAATCTTGTGATTCCAATCTCTCCTCTGCCTATCCATCACTATACACTTGGTAATTATCAATAGGAGACAGAGCCTCATCATCTCGCGGTTCCTCTTGGCTAGGTAGGACATTAGTGTGACCAGAGCTACTGGGGGTGGCGGATTTATGAGAAATTTCCTCTTACTCCCCTACTTCCACTAGGTTTCTCAATTCATAGTTTGTCCTTATTTGTCCTAGGACTCAGGCCATTTCCTCAAATTCTTGCAAGGGTGCATGGGATGGTTCTGCTTCCTCCATGAGGTTCAAGGTTCCTTGGGGTGTCTTGGACCATTTTTTCCTGCTTGGCTCTGAGTTGAGGTTTGGGTCCTTTTTCTTCTTGGTGGATTGACCCTAGGGGGCTCAATTTCGGTTCCGTCAGGGTTTACTTCTAGTTCTTATGCCTCAGGGTTAACGAAATTATCCCATACTATTTTCTGCCTATCTAGCCAATGAATGATGATTAGTTTTATTAACCCCTAGTGACTAACCACTGCTTGGGGATTCTTGGATTTCCTCAATCGAACAATAGTATCGTGCAATACAGAATTCAAAAAGGCAGGCAAATCAATTGAAATTTTTTGTTTAAGTGCAGCTTAAAGTTTGATCTGTTGAGGTTTTATCACATCCCGACATCCTTCGCATGTAATAAAATTCTGGATGAATGCCACTAGCTCCTGCCATGGTTGGTGTGAAGAGGTAGGTTTAATCCCTCTATTTTTTCGTTCTAACGGTTCATTTGGGTCCTAGTATGCTGCTACTTCTTCTCTCAGGAGGAGATGCTTATCTACCCATATTTCTCCTTGCACTGGTATTCTAGAAAATTCTGCGATAATGCCCTCTGTAACTAGCATAGTTCAGCCTTTAACTCTGGTTTTCCCTTCCTGCAAATTTTGTAGAAATTCTATTGCAATTCTCGTGTTGAATCCTTGTAGTCTGTGCACATATGTCAACCATCTAGCTCGCTGGAGGATGGCACTCACTGCCCTCGAAACTGGAAATTTTGCAGGCTCACTTCGAAGGGTATTTCCTCCCATAACTAATATGCTATTTTCCCCTGATCATTTTTCTTCTTGGCTCTATTGTTTCAACTGGATGTTGTCTGCAAGCGGAAAAGAGATTGCGGCTCTGCGTATATAATCTTCATGAATTAATTGTAGTGTTCCTCTGGTCTTATCGATGCCTCTAATGAGATTTGTGTGGGGATTTCACATGCTTGCTGAATTAAGGCCAATTACACCCCCTCCCTTGAATAAAGGGCACCCACGCCCTCAAGTATAGGAGAGATTTGGTCGCTTATGAATGTATATAGGGGAATGTCAGAATTTGGTAATGATAATTTGCGTGTGAAGGAACGGGCAGTTGAGTAATTACTAACATATGTAGTAAAAAGGTTAGATTTAGAAATTTTCATAATTGTATCTTGTGCAAAAGTGACCAGAAAGTGAGAGGAAATAACATATCCATTATTGCGATATGAAGTCCTTGCACGACTAAAAAGTTATGACGGAAGGAAGACTGAGTCAAGTAATGATTGGCGTTGTCATTCTGAAGTTCAAAATATGTAAACATATATTTGTTAGTTATTCTGATGGTAGGTCATGATTATTACTAATTCGAGTAATAGCTTGTGGTTGAAAAATGGAATACAAGGTGTATATAAAATAAATTGGCTATTGAAGGAACATACTTTCATACCACAAGTAGAGCCACTGCTGCCAGCAGGCATTCATAGCCTCGACAGGGTGCTATTTTAACCTGAAAAATGAGCGAAGATCCTTATGTAAGAATAGTTGTTTTGCCAATTTTATGGAGAGATCACCATGCTGGTATGGTGGCCAGATAACCATGGTGCCACTCACTAGATTTGTAGAAAAGTGATCAGGTCGGCTCGTGATGAGACCTGTCTTTCAAGTCATTAAGAAGGTCATTACCCTGGTGTGGTGGCCATAATGGGCATGTCACTTGATACACGCTTCTGAACATGGTAGGTTGGCTCGTGATGAGACCCCTTATCCTCTCTTAATATTTGCATATAAATGTAGTACTTCCTTTTGAATTGTAACATCTTGATATATAAGGAGGTCACTGTGCTAGTGTGGTAGCTAGATAGTCACAATGCCATTCACTAGAATTGTAACAGAGTGATCAGGGTGGCTCGTGATGAGACCTCCTGTCCTTCTAGTAGATTAGAAGGTCATTACCCTGGTGTGGTAGCCATAATTGGCATGTCACTTTTTAAATCCTTATGATCATGGTAGGCTGGCTCGTAATGAGACCCCTTACCCTCTTAAAGATTTGCATGAACACATAATGATTGTTTTTTTTTTTTTTTTGAGGGAGGCTCATTGACTCCTTAAGAGTGAGGGATGGTGAAAGAAGCAGAAAAAAGACCAATACCATTAATACCCCTTGTTCCATTTCTTCATGCTATAGGGACATATTACTCAAATAGTGCAAAAAGATATATAATCATAAGGTCCTGTATTGTTTGATATCATATTTGAATTGTGGGTGACTTAGAATTTCATTTCATGTGTGCATAATGTCAGATTCCTGTTTAAGAATTATAGTGCCAAAGGGCCATCATATTTGTAATTTTACCATTTTCCCTCTCTCTTCCAACTGCCATTCCCTACTCAAGGTTACTCAATTACAAAAACAATGGCTATTTAAGTTCATCAGACAACATTTATTCAGAGATTGAGTAGTAGTTGTTCAAATATTTCCCAGCATTAAAAAATGCTAAAAAATGGTTGTTTAATTCGAATGAATAGTAGCCATTCAAAGATCGAACAACAATTGCTCCTGAATTGAACAGAAAAAATGAAAACACAACAGTGAACAGCTGTTCAGTTCGACCGAACAACAACCGTCCAAGAAGTGAACATCAATTGTTCAAGAATTGATCAACAGAATTAAAAACATGAAACAACTGTTCAACTATGGTTGAATCAACATTCATTCAAATAATGAACAACACTTGTCCACGAATTGAAAAAAACAACTAAAAATGCCGAAAATGGCTGTTGAATTCGACTGAGCAGTAGTTGTTCAGAGATTGAACAACAACTGTCCAAGAATTGAACAACAAAATTAAAAACACAACAAAAAGTTGTTCAATTTGGTTGAACCGCGGCCATTCAAATATTGAACATCAGTTGTTCTCTAATTGAACAACAAAAACAAAAAACAACAAAAAGCTGTTCAATTTGGTTGAACCGCAGCCATTTAAAGATTGAACAATAGTTGTTCTTGAATTGAACAACAAAAATAAAAACACCAACGAACATTTGTTCAGTTCGACTGAACAACAGCCGTTCAAAGATTGAACATCAGTTGTTCACAAATTGAACATCAAAGTAAAAAAACATAAAAACAACTATTCAATTTTGGTTGAATCAGTGGCCATTCAAATACTGAACAACAACTATTCTTGAATTGAACAAAAAAAAAAAAGCACAATAGATGATTGTTCAATAGAGCGGCAGCTGTTTAGAGATTGAACGACAGCTGTCTGTGAATTGAAAAAAGAAAAGAAAAACACAACCAATGGCTGTTCAATTCAACTGAACAACAGCCGTTCAAATATTGAACATTATCCATTCGCGAATTGAACAGCAAAAATGAAAAAAACACAGCAAATGGATGGATGTTCAAGTAAACAATAGCCGTTCAAAGATATAATAGCAGTTATTTTCGAATTGAACATCAATAAAAACACAATATTACAAGGAAAATGAATTGCAAATGGGAAGAATGTACAACAAGATAAAAAAATTATATACATTATTTACAAGTGATGCTGTCAAACCTCTCATGTACTTGAGTTTGTGGGGTTATCACCCCCTTGCACCACAACTTGGATGGTGGGATCATTTTGTGCCTATTGATAGAAAGATTATTTCATGAGAGGTTTGCGATAGAGGCATACTCTGTGCCCATTAACTGGAAATTTTGAACTAGACCCATCTATGGTGGTGAAGGTGAGTGTACCATTGCTATGTACTTCCTGAATCTCATATGGACTAAGCCACCTTGTTTGTAGTTTTCTTGGAAAGTCTTGGAATCTGGAGTCATAGAGGAGTGCCTGATCTCCTTTTTGAAATACCTTCCTCTTTATTAGGTTGTCGTGCCACTTGGCTCACTATTGTTTAATGATCGTTGTGTGTTCCAGGGCAAGCAATTGAATTTTGTCCAGTTCATTTATTTGATGGAGTCTTTTATCTTGAGCTTCTGTTAAGTCGAATCCCACTTCCTGTGCTGTTCTCAAAGTTTTGATTTTGAACTCAATAGGGAAGATAGGTTCTCTCCCAAATACTTGCTGACATGGTGAATATCCAGTGGTATTTTTCCAGGTTGTTTGATAAGCCCAAAAGGCTTCTGGTAGTCTAGTGGCCCAGTCCCGGTGGTTTGATGCTACTGTCTTGGTAAGGATTGTCTCCAGGACTTTTTTAGTTCTTTCGACTTGCCCATTGGCCTGTGGGTAGTAAGGAGACGTAACTCTATGAGTGATATGGTGATTTCTTAAGGTAGATGTGATCTTATTGCCTGTGAATTGTGCCCCCCCATCGGTTATCACTTCCCTTGGAAAGTCGTATCACACAAATAGTTCAAAGAGAAAATTAATTACTGATTCTTCCCTGTCTCTTGACAAGGCCACTGCTTCTACCCATTTGGTGACATAATCCATGGAAAATAATATGTGGGCTTTCTGGTTTGATGGTGGGTTGAATGGCCCAATGAAGTCTAATGCCTATCGTTTAAATGGTTCCACAACCAATTGTGGTTGTAGCGGCATTTCATCAGCTTGGCCTGGGCAACCTATTCTTTGGTAGCTATCACAGGCCTAGAAATTCTTCTTTGCGTCTTTGAAAATCATAGGCCAATAATAGCCGAATTGCAATACTTTATGCCCTGTCTGTCATTCTATGAAGTGCCCACCACAGGGTTCATCGTGACAGGCTCGTAAGATGTCATAGATTTCTTCTTCCCTTATGCATCTGCGTATGTGCATATCGGCTCCTGTATGGAATAGGTATCCTCCAACCCAACATAATCTTGCACTGTGCTATACAATCAATTTTCATTCTCTCATCGTTAAATGTCTAGGTAGCTTCCCCACTGCCAGATAATTTTCCACATCTGCATACCAAGGTGTTTTGACCTCTACAACAAACAAGTGTTCGTTAGGGAACTGATCGTCAACTGTTAGCATTTCGTCTGTCTTGGGGACTCTTGACAGGAAGTTTGCGACCACGTTTTCCTTCCCTGGATAGTATTTTATTGGTATATCAAATTCCTGCAACAACAATAGCCAACGAGTTATTCTCCCATTTGTGATTGGTTTATTAGCTAAATATCTAATAGAAGAGTGGTTAGTATATAGGAACACTTGATATCTGGTTATATAGTGCCTAAATTTATTGATAGCATAAATGACAGACAAGAATTATTTTTCGGCCACTGTATAATTTAATTTGGTAGGAGTAAGGTTTTTGCTGATATAATATATAGCATAAGGCTTTCAGTCTTCTTCTTGGCCAAGGACTGCTATTATTGTTGTATCAGATGCACCAGAAGAGATGTGAAAGGGAAGTTTCCAGTTAGGACCTTGCAGGATTGGTGTTGTTGAGACCAGCCTCTTCAAGTCTGTAAAAGTGGTGTCACATTTTTCAGTGCAATGGAATTCAACATTCCCAGTCAATGCATACAGAGGTGCAGCTATCTGCAAGAACTTTTTTATAAATCTGCGATAATGTCCTACATATCCCAGAAAACTTTGTACCTCTATTTGTGTACAAGGTGTGGCCAACAGAAGGATTACCTCTATTTTACCCAGATCTACCTGTATTCCAGCTACAGAAATGTAGTGACCTAGGATTACCCCCTCAGTCATCATCATGTGGCATTTTTCATTGCTTAGACATAGTCTAGTGGCAATACATCATTCTAACACTTTTTCTAGTGTTTCTAGAGCTTGATCAAAGTCTTCCCCATAGGGTGTAAAATCATCCATATAGATTTCAAGTCATTCATTTATTAAGTCAGAAAAAATGCTAATTATGGCTCTTTGAAATGTTGCTGGGGCATTACATAAGCCAAACGGTAAAACTCTGTAAGAAAAAATGCTCCATGTGTAGGTAAAGGTTGTATTATCTTGGTCTTCAGGAGCTATTTGGATTTGATTGTATCCGCTGAATCCATCAAAAAAAGAGAAGAACCGTTTCCCAGCCAATGTGTCAAGGACTTGGTCAATGAAGGGAAGGGGGAAATGGTCTTTCTGTGTTGCCTTATTTAATTCTCTGTAATCTACGCATATTCTCCACTTCCCATTCTTTTTAGGGATGACCACCAAAGGGGAGATCCATTTGCTATCTGAAATAGGATAAATGAAATTTACATCTAACAGTTTTTGCAACTCCTCTTTTACAATCTCTTTTAAATGCAGGTATAATATTTGTTGGGGTTGTCTAATGGGATGTCTTTCCCTATCAGTATAGATGTGGTGTGTGCATAGTTGTGGGTCCGAGCCCTTCATGTCTTAGTAGTCCCACGCAAATGCACCTTGGTGCTTCTGGAGGACTTTTATGAGTTTTTGCTTTTGGTTGTCATCCAAGCTTCCATTAATATTTAGAACCTTTAATGGCTCGATCTTAATAGGTATGCTATTACGAACATAGGTTGTGGAGATATGTTGAGTCTCGAAGTTCGTCACAGGATCCTCTTGACCTTCATGTTCGAGGATTGTTTTCATCATTTGGCATTTCAGATTTTCAGGCTTGGGTGACTGATTCATAGAGTTATTAATCACATCATCTTCAGTTTTATCCTTGAATTTGAGAGCTTCTACTAGTGTCAGAGGTGGATGGATGTTTTTCTCTCAATATTTATCTGGGTGTTTGTGAATATTTACCATGGGCAGGCTTAGTTTGGCAGGAAGATAAATAATGATATTTTTTATAGAGTCTCCTCTAGTGATAGTCATGCTACCTGCTCGACAGCCTATGTAAGAATTTGATGTGGCCAGCCAAGGCCGCCCAAGAATCCATGGGTGCCCTTCCATCTTGTTTTTTGGATTAATGACTAAAAAAATCAGCTGGGTATTCCCATGAGTCCATAGAGGCCATGATGTCTTGCACTATATCTTCTGGTCTAATAACAGATCTGTTAGCTAGTTCCAGAAGTGTGGCTATAGGTTCTAAAGCCGATATGCCCAATTTTTTGCAAGCTCCTGTAGTTAGGATGTTAATGGTTGCACGTAGATCAACCAATGTGTTTGGAAATGACTGTCTAGAAATTTGCACGGTTACAATGGGGTTTCCTGGGTCTTCATATTTTACAGGTGATTCCCTACCTAACAACAAGTCAGATAGCGTTCCTACCACATGAACGGTGGGTGTAGCCATTGTTTTCTTAATTTGTTTTTTTCCACATAATTCTTTTATTGTATTTGCATATATGGGAATGTCTTGGATGGCCTGGAGAAGAGGAATTTTGATACAAAGGTTTCTTAATTCTCCCAGGATGTCAAAATCTAGAGTGATTATAGGCCTGGGTAGGTTTAATCTCTCAGGAAATGGAGGCGGAGTCACCCTAAGTTCTTCAGGTCTTTGTTGATCAATTGTTTCCTTATCTTTACCTGTTTCTATTATATTCATTAGGCTAGGCTCTATGGAGGTTTCAACTTGGGACTGAGGTGGAGTTGTGGCCTCTATAGGTAATATGGTATGTCCTGATCTTAACCTCAATTCGTTGAATTGTTTCTGTTTGGCATTGGGTTTTGGATTTTCTATGATCTGAATTAGTTGAACCGGTCTATTATTGGGATTAGGATTGGGTTGGGTTGGAAATTGAGGGCATATGGCAAGCTGCTAGTTATGCTGAATTAGGTAGGGAGCTCGAAATTGTTGGGTTCCTACTCCTATCAGCAGATTGGCCATTCCTGTAGGTCGCTGCTAGTTCTAATTGGTGTTTTTAGTAGGAGGGTTTGGCCATTGGTTTTGATATAGGACATTCTGACAGTATGGGGGACAGCAGGGGAAGTTATACCAATTACTCCTTGATGGAGATTGCGTAGGCCAAGGTGGCATAGGAAATGCTTGTTTTGGCTAAGTTGGGAAGGGGTTTTGAGTCTGCCAAACTGTTGCAGGGTTTTGCTGGCTGAACTGTGGCAACGAAAAGTATTGAGGTAGGTCTTGTGGTATTCCAAGTCATGCTTGCCATTGCCGACGCTGATTCATTAAATAGACTGGCTTTGTTTCTTCTTCTGCTTCCTTGTAGATGGCTTTCAGCTCGGGAAGTGAAGGACACTGGTCCGTGGTATGATCCTTAGTGTAGATAGCACAAGTCTAAACCATTTATAAAGGACACTCACTCTAGCTGTGCTTCTTCCGACATCTTAGGCAAAAGATGGGCAGGTTTTGTTTTTCTATAGCTTGTTTTTGCTTGGCTTGTAAAACATCAAGTTGCGTTGTCAAAGTACCTAGGATGTCAGTTTTGAAATTTTCTAACAGATTTCCAAATTCTGCTCTAGTTACATTGCCATTGGTCCGCTTAAGATACTTCTTCATAGAATCATGCCCAACAGGTCTATTGTGTGAGCTACCCTGGGAGCATCTAATACATAAGGAAATAATCTCATTGTATTCTTCTTGGTAAATATCTCCCTTCCCCATTATGTTAAGCATCTCAACCCATTCTTCCTTCATCCCTTTAAGCATCATGGCTTTTAAAATGTCCTTGGATAACGTGGTATATGGGGATCTTTGTAAATTGTATTGAAATATTTCTACGTATTCCTCTAATGTTTCAATGTCTTTTGTAGACATGTTAAAGATTTCGTCTTTTAAGTCTCAGGTTCGAAAATAGTCTTGGTATTTGGTAAGAAAAATATTGTTCATTTGGTCCCAGTTGTTTATAGTTCCCCCTCCTAATCCCATGAACCAGCGGAGTGCAGTTCCTTTTAAGGTAGAGGGAAATAGTTTTAGTTTCTAGGGATCAGTGGTGTAGTCATGTCATCTACATAAGACATCAAATTCAAATAGGAATGCATCAGGATCTTCTGTGGTTAACCCATTAAAGGTGGGGATGTTGTTCGAGGGAATGGATTTCATAGGGGCATTAGCAGCATCATCAACAATAGGGTATTATAATGTTGATGTCTACTTCTAATTCTGATTTTGATTATTTGCCATCTGATCAAAGAGGTGCCAGAAATCTTTGGAAACTTCTTGATCTGGAGGAGAGATTATAATAGGCTTGGGAGGTGAATGCGGTGGGGGTTTTACAACACTCCCCTGATCTGGGATCCTAAGTACTTATGTTTCGATCAATTCTTTAGGGGACTTAGGTTTTGATATTTCTATGTGAATTCCTCCACTAGTTTCTCCCCCTCCTTCCTGTAGGTTTCAAGAGCCTCCCACTTTTGAAGGGTCAGTTCCTATATGAACGGTAGTCTGTAGGCTTTGCTCAGACCCCTCTGTCTCATAGTGAATCTCAACGTAGGATATAGATGGTGAGGTTGCTGCCTGAGGGAGTACATTAGGAATTTGAATGGAAACAGTTCTGGGTCCTATAGATGCCTGAGATTCAGCTTTCATAATGATTTCGTCTATATATGTTGTTCTTCCAAGAATCACTAGTCCTTTGGATTTTGAGGATGGTTGTGAATGATTTCGGATTGTTTCTATCTTTTTCTTCCTAGACATAAAACAAGAGCACCTATCCTACAGTTCTTTGTACGACTTTTTGGTGAGCGGGCCAGAGGGAAAGCATGTTGCTTGCCAGTATGCAGGTTCTTACCTGTCATTTTCGATACCCAATTCTTCACAACAATGGAGAAATATGAATAAAGGAGGTGACTCTTAACACTCTCCTCGGCAACAATGGAAAAAAATTTATGCTGAAAGAGGTGACTTTTTATTGAAAACTCTAGTGCTTTCTCATTTAATTATCAACTTGGGGTAAGTATTTTTATTCCAATAATGTTGGAAATATATGTGAGTCAGTTCATCTAACAGATGTTCCTTGTCACTTATGAGGAAGAATTTGCTAAATTCCTGAGCTTTCTTATCCTACGAGGGGTGGCTTGGATAGGTTTTTAACCTAATATTAAGAAACAAAATTTTGCATCTATCTAATGGAATTAAAAAAAAATTTAATTGAACCGAACAACAATCTAGAGAAATCAAGTAGAAATTGAATTGAATTCGACAATAAACTGAAAAAAATGGAATTGGATGGAACAACAGTCTAACTAAGCTAAACAGTGATGGAATCGAATTGAATCAGTTATCTAGCTAACTAAGCAGTAATGGAACAATAATATAACTAGATGAGTAGTAATGGAACAACATGATAACTAATATGAACAGTAATGGAACACCAGGATTGACTGAAGCAAATTAAATAAATATTATAGCAATTAATTAAGTAATTTTGCAATGGAATTCTCTTTATGACTTAATTAATCAACATTGATCGATGTTTGAATGTTTCGTTATGCTAGAAGAATAATGCAATTCATAAAGACAGATAATATTGAAATCAACTTATTCTACGATCTATAATTCAAATGCAATGGTATTAAAATAATTGGAACTATCTACTGATAATAAAATATTGCCGTAAGTTGGAAAATACGATTGAAATTGTCCTACTTCAAGAACGCAATTTCTAACAATCCTGAAGAAAGAGAACTGTATTTATATTGAATGGAAATATACTTTACAACTGCATTAGATTCTTAAGCATTGGTTCTGAAACTACACACAGTATGAAAACTTGCATGGAACTTCCAGAGGTTGGGCCTAGACCACTAGAAGCCCTAGCGCAGTAAAAACTTCAAACGGTTATTGTTAAAAGCTCTATATTACATCCAATGATGTTACAAAAACACAATTAGACAAACTATTTCTGATGTGTCTATTACATAATGAATTTCATGTCTTGTCTCTGATTCCCCTTCTCATTCGTCCTTCGCCCTTTTAAAGGCAATTTCAAAAATGCGAAAGTATTTTCAAAATGACAACCGCTGCGCGTGGCTGGCTATTGGGAGTTACCAGGACTGTTGTTTGAGTTCTTGGACTCGAATTCATCTATCGACCTTCTTCCAGCCATTGGGAGTTACCACGATTTCATATGTTTGCATCCGTTGGTTGGCTTCCATTTCCTATTGGTCCAGCCATTCCGCCTTCTTGAATGCGGAGATAAGAGAAGTCAATTTTATATTACAAAAACATCCTTTTCATCATTATTATAATTTCTCTCGTTTTCATAATATTTTATTCTCTTTATTTTTAATATGAAGAGGGATTCCCCCGAAATTATAAAATAATTTGAAGTACTTACAGGGTGAGAATCATACCTTAATTTGGGCCCAACACCTATATGCACCTGAGGTAGAATATGCATGAAAAACCTTGAGGAGAAATGCAAAGGTTAGAGACTTGGTGATTGAGAGGGAGCATGACTTACCTCTCAAAATGGAGCCTCAAAGAAACCTTAGGAAGTTGTGCAACAACCACAAATGGAGAAATGGAGAGGAGGAAGGGTGGAGACATCCAATCAAGCATATACCTCTAGTAGGGGGATATTTAGAGCTAAGTAGTAATAGGGACCACATGTAGCCATACCTCTAGGTGTGAGGTGGGGATATGTGAAGCAATAGTCCTAGGAGTGTAGAAATTTGGGCATGGTCCATTCAGGTGTTTTTGTCTCATGGATCATTATCTTTCTATGGGGGCCCATAATATTCAGTAGAAGGAGGATAAATGTCAGTTTGATATTAAGGAGTGCAGATAAGTGTTGACAGTAGAGAAGGAGACTCAGTAGCAGAGTCATCAGAAGCACAATTTTCTGAGTAGACAGATGCAGATTGATTCGGTAATTCTTTTGTATTTCTTTTTTATTCCCAATTGTATGTGTTGTAGTAGAAGAAACAAACATTAGAACTATTGCATGGATTACATTCGAAAGGGGAAATCTCGGGGTATATGTGAATCCTTTTATTGTTGAGAGGGAGTGTTGAAAATGCAACAAGAAATTATTAATTTAATTTTCCCTTGAAATAAATTAGGAGAAAATTGTAAGTCCACATCACAAGACAACTTGAATGAGTTAATTGAGTTAGTATCACTTAGTTAGCTAAGTTAATTTGAGTTGAGGGGTTAACTTGAGTTCTATGCAATGATTCCTAAATTTTAGGTGCCTAGGTTGAGTTAATTTTATTTTTAATAATTGGTTCATTTAAATTGAGTTAAAGTCAGTTAAAGTAGTTCCAAATATTGGAGGAACTAGTAGTGGGGTGCAACTTGAGTGTTCAACCAATTAACTGATAATCAACCTTAATTAAATCATGCATGCATGAAATTTAAGTTACCCAGTTGAGATCAGAGTTCAAGGTCAGTGTACTATTAGTTGTATAATTATCCAATTTGTACAGGTGGTGCATGCAATCAGAGAAGGGCCTATAGGGAATTCACAGTTCTGGATTGGCAGCACACTAGTAAAGCCAAGTAAAAAATAGTTTTTTATACTAAGGAAGAGGAGTATATAGATACACAAGTGGGAAAGTATTATCAAATTATTGGTTTTCATATCTGGTTTTCCTCTGTTGCTGCAGACTTGAACAATACCCTGACGAAGTTACTTTAGGAGAAAAGAAATTTCTCTGCTTCCAGTGAGCCTCAGGAGTACCCCAATGGAGTTTCTTTCTTCACCTCTCTTTTCAATAATAATTTCTCTTATTTTTCCCTTTATTTATTTATTGTATTTAATTCATATAATTGTGTATCGACACTTATTGATTTCATGTTGTGGAAGAGCGATTCCGACTAATTGAGAGAAGAGGAGGTTGTCCCTTTAGAGAAGTATATTTATACACTTCTGAAATATTTTTCACCAGTTTAAGTTCCTCCCATCCTTAGTCTACTCAACTTATTTGAATAGACAAAACAAATCAATCATAAAAGCTAATTAAATAGGAGGTACTAGTTATAGATTCAAGAACCATGTTTACACTAATACTCTCAGTGAAAAATAATGTATTTTCCATCAAGGTATCATCGACTAAAATGGTGCAAATATTGTGCAAAGAGAAGGAATAAACAGTAACCCAAGCATTAATACTTGTACAATTTCCTCTTAAACTTCACCATGCTTGCTTTAGAAACCAAGCACAGTCTCGTGCAGGGAAAATTTTAAGGATGTAAGTTTATTTTAAACTTTAGAAACCTTGTAAAATCTTACTAGTCCCCAATATGTAAATTGTAAAAAAAATTATGATATTTTTGTAAAAATATTTAGGTTTATATTTATTTTATATTAGTATATATAAAATTTTGGCGATTTTTAGGGTAAAATAATTTTATACTATAAAATTTAGGCGAATCAATTTTCAAAAAAATGGGAAATTGGCGAATCTGCTTTTTGGGAAAAAGCATGGAAAATTAGCCCAATTGCGAATATTAGCCCCTAAAATTTTCCCTAGGACTCTCGTGCGAAAATTTACTACAGATAAAAGGAATAAAGGGAGTAGAATAAACAAAGAAAAAGGAAAACAACTAAAACAAACTAATCCTTCTTATAAAATAACCAACCTAGGCTAGGTTCCTGTAAAATTAAGCTTCGAATGTAACCACTAAAGCATTACTTGACCTGTGCGGGTGAGGGAATCAATAGAAAGAATCATTGCTATGAATAAAAACTAACAAGAAAGATAAATCATGAAATGCTTTAAATTTCAAAGACTAAAAATGCAAGTAGAAAAATATAACAAGAAAGAATATGGTAAACATTGTGATGATGCGTTATGGTGTTTATGAACATTGCAACAAGTTTTCATGCTAAAGACTTCTTCCAAACTTTCAAACTTGGAAAAAATGAAGAAAATGAAAAACTTGCAGTTTGAAAATGAGATTTCTAGGTATGATTCATCGAATGCTTGAGAAATAAGATCATGGAAAACAAGTGAAGGATGTGAAAATTGTGAGATAGATTGATTTTCAACTGCTGCGATCAACTGATGAGGATTCTTGGAAGAAAGAATATTATTTTGATCATGCTTGGGACTAGCATCAAGACTGCGAGAACTTGACATAACCGTCAGTGCAGGTTGAAGTGCCTCAAAAACTTGTGGAAGTTCCAAGATATTAGAAGGTAGATTTTCGAATACTGGTGGCTTAGAAAAACCGATAGTAGGGATTACAGGTTTACTTCTAGATGGATTGTTGAAAATATTAAGACAACCATGATCAAAATTTTCCTTGTGTGAAAACCAGGACTTCTCATGATCTGATGAATCATAGAGAGGCGGTGATTGAAAAAATAAATTCACTCTCTGTTTCTTTAAAACGATCAGACAATGGATGGGAGAGATTGCAAAAAGGAAAAATTTCATCACCCTATTCAAATGTAAAACTAACATTCCAATAATCCTGATTTTCATTAAAATTAAAATTCTCAAAAAATGGCTCATCGAAAGATGTCATAGTTGTGACAAGCTCACAGAAAATGTTAGAATAATGAGGGGGAGGTGAGAGAGAGGTAATATCATATTTCATCACAAATTCTTGTTCCAAAATAGAGTACCAAACATAGTCATTATGAATTTAATCACAATTTTCTTGGTTAACACTAACTCCATCCTAGATTTAATTCTTGTGAGAACCAAAAGAACTGATTATAATGGGTGGATGCAAAAAATCATGATCAGGATGATCAATGTAACCAGTAGATGGAGAAGGAGGAGAAATAACATCACATGTTAAATCATATCCACTCTCAAACTTGTTTTTAAATTTTGAATATGTGGGGTGGGAGAAGAGGGTGGTAGATTAGCATATTGACTTTCAAGTTCTCCAACTTCAACTTGTATAAATGGAGTTGTTTGATAAGGGTAAGATGAAGGATCACTTGGAACAACAACTTCCATTGTCACAGATTTAAGAGCTCCACAACCAGTATAAGTTGGGAGACTTTTGAAAGATTCATATTCTAATAGATTCATCGAAATATGAACAATAAATGTAAACTTCTCTTTCATGAAATTCCAATCGATATCATCCTAGGAAAATCCATAATAGAAATGAATGAAGTGATCACGAAAATCCTTGAGAGATTCATGAGGTTCTTTTCTAAGATGCATGATTTTCTTATAAACATATTCTAATCAAACTTGTCAAAGGTTAAATAAATATTGTTGGCAATATGTTCAAAAGAGTGAATGGAAGTGGTTGGAATTGTGTAACATCATTCTTTAATGTGCGCTTAAAATGTAAGTATGGACAACTTGCAAGAAGTGTTTTCACAATGAATTTTATGATGACATCAAAATTCAAGAAAACAAGTTGCGTGCTCAAGAATGATTTTTCCACCCCCGCCATCAAACTTTAAATTAGACAAGTCATGAATTATTCTAGTAGGAACTTTCATATTTGTAGTTTTGGAAAAAGATATCGATGTTCAGATTTGGGAAGAAGCCATTTAATGATAGGGAAATTTCAAACAAAATTCATGGGCTCAACTTTTCATCTGGCCCGCCTTCTAGTTCCAGCAATGTTAAATTTACTATACCCACTAACATTCAATGGGTATCCTTGATATTATGTCCCAATTAGACCTCACATTGTTTGGAGTAGGAGCCCCATTTGGAATATGGCCTTATTGCTGAAATAATTGGTTTTAGTGGTATTGTAACAACCCTGGTGAAAATTCCATGTAATAAAAGTTAATAAAGGAAAAATAATAACGTTGTTTATGGGACATGTATTCCAAGATGAATGTTGGGAAAAACATCCTAGTGTGGGTGTTGATATGATTTATTATGGCTATGGAAATTGGTAAAGGAAATGGATAAGTATTTGGAAAGGAAAAGTAGAATTTATTGGCATTTATTTATAAAAACAATGGAAAATAGGATACAATTAAGGTGAAATGTCACAGGTTTCATGTGAGGAGGAAAATGAAGGAAAATAATGGAAAATTGAAGAAATAAGAGGGCTCATTAACAAGAAGGCTTATGAGGATCAATTCACAGGTTTTTCATCAGTTTAGTTTTGGATATCTCTCACTATTCTCTCTCTCTCTCTCTCTCTCTCTCTCTCACTCTTAGACACTTATATGGTTGTTCTATTCTTGTCATTTGTGTTGTTTATATGTTGGTTATGAATGTATTCTATGGTAGTGATGATGTATGGCTCTCATCATGTTTTGACTTGTAAATTAATGAAAAATTAATCTATGACCTAATATATGATAATGCAGCTAATGTGATGAGGAAACAATGCTTCTTAGTGATTATCAGATAAGTATGAGACCCCTATGCTTATATTTGTTGTTTAAACCTATAGATTGCATATTTGTGACATGTTTGATGAAATTCCTATCATGGCTAGTAGGTGTCCAATCATGTATTTGTTCAAGTGATTGCATTTACGTCGCTATTCTGATGTTATATTTCATTTATGGAAGTATCATGGAGTTCTGGGTAGTGACTTGAGCCCTGTTCCTAAATAAGTGGCACAAAAATTGGGATTACATGCACAGAACTACGTGGAAAAGGCCAAGGTTGCATGTATTCACATTTTTTTTGAGCGACTGGAGGTTTCCAATCATAGCCTTTCCTATTTCAAGGGGGCGACTGGGGTATTGATGCACTAAAAGGTCAATTTGACTTAGGGGCTAGCCTCCTGGAAGGTTTGGATGGCTCTTGGGTGTCCTGTAGCATGTGAAGAAGGTTTGTGTTGTTGTGTTTCATTGATTCCACTTCCTTAACTGACACATAGGGAGCTGGATCATATCATAGTAAATATTCATCACATGTTTAAACTAGTTGGCTCGTTACGTGGGTAGATGTGGGAGGAGGGTGTTACATGTATGGCTTGGTTGTGATAATGCATAGAATGATGTACTAATGAATTTGGTGAAACAAGTGTGTAACGTTATGAAGATTCAAGTGAAAATCATGAGAGGTTCTAACACAACAACAGGAAAGTGAGTGAGTCCCTTAAAATCCTATAACAGTACGTAGTTTGAAAGGGACACATGATAATAAAATGAACCATAAGTTATTCTATAAAATAATTCCTAGGATAACCGTGATTGAAATATATAACAACACACATTCAACAAGATTCATACCAATTAAAAATAAATATTTCATAAGCATTAGCATAAATGAAACAAAATATATTGAAAACATAATAAGAATAATCCTACTATATTCACAAAATATGCATGAAAATGTGCTTGCTCTTATATTTTATTAAAGTGAAAGTCCCAAACATACATATACAATTGAAAAACCACTAGTCCCAATAGTGGAACATGAAGCCAACACCTGCTCCCCAAAGAAAGATACTCCCTCTAAGTTAAGGAGAATCCAAGGCTCTCAACAATACTCCCTATCTTTCGATCCTAGCTAAAGACTTAGCCAAAATCCCCTACATGAGTTATGAGGGTATATTTATAATAAATGAGATGACTAATCATCTCCCCCTTTGTGACACTTGGACTTCCCCCATGGCTCTTTAACTTCTTCCAACCATGACCTTTTGAATTCATTACAAAATGAATTTTCAATTCCATAATATTGTGCATGCCCATATAAGAAAGAAATGAGTAGATTTAACTGAACATGCCTAGTAGGAAAACAAAAAGTCAAGCTTGACTTTGGGGAAACTCCAACTCAACCACTTCAACTTGTAGCTTCTGGGTCACATAATAGTGCTAGTATTTGTACTATATGATGACTTCCCCAAACTTTTCGATATGATCAGGCTGGAAGCAGACTCTTGCCTCCATCACATTTGGGTACACGGTCATGGAGCGAGTTTGCGTTTCCCTCTTTAGCAAGAAAAAACATGGTATTTATCTTGGAAGGGACACCAATGTACTTATGCATATTATATCTATTCACCTCTATATTTTCTTTGTTGGAGATCTAATTGAATTGGCCCAAGTATTCCTCCACTTCCTATTTTACCTTATTCGTGCCTTTAGCTTTTATGAGTGAGCCAACTGAAGGGATCTTGTGTGACTTCACTATGAAATTCATGTTGTTATATAACCATGCATAAGAGGCTTGAATATTGGCGATTAATGAGTTGATTTTTTTTTTAATTTTGGATGAGCATCTAAACCTCTTCTTTCTCCAACTCAACTTGTTGTCTTGTCTTATTCACCAACTCAAGAGGTGCACCTCTATACTACATTCCCAACTCATGCATAGAAAAATGGTTGGATGAAAAACCTTGAGAGATTTAGCATTATCCCTACATTTCTACTGCATCCCATGAATGTGGGAAACTTATTTGTGCATGGTGACTATCTCTTCATAGAGGTTTGTCATAGTGTCTCCCAACGCAGATACCTCACCAAGTATGGTTTCCTTGAGTTCTTCTAAGTACTTATGTGAGGGATTTTATTTCTAAACCATTGTCGAGAGTTGTTCAATTTGTTTCCTTGTAGCCTCTAAGTTATTTTCCATCAAATATTTTGTATTTTTCTTGAAGGATCCCGCGAAGGCTAAGTTGGCTACAATAATGGCTAATGAGTTCTTGTTGGTGTCCATAATGATCACCTTTTCCTTGATAAAAGTAGGATGCATGGGATTTTCAGGGAAGTGTTTCTTCCTTTCCTCTATGATCTTCTTATGTACCTCATCATATGTGAAATGTACATATCCATCATTGTACCTTCATCAACAGGAACAATTTCCTCTTCCTCACTCGGAGCTTTCTCAGGATGTTGATATCATGCTTTTGATTGTTTGGTTCTACCTCCATATCCTAGATTACTATAAAATATTCAATTTCTTAAGCAAGTTTCGTATCCTTCAACTACTTTATCTCTTCTTCAAATATCTAACCTTGTTCCTATTCCTCAACTTGACTTAGTGATGCTTCTTATTATTCTTTTCTCTACCTTTCTTCTTCTTCTTGTATCTTCCTTTCTTCTCTTTCCTTCTATTCGCGTTCTTCCTTTTTCTTTAATTATTCCTCTTGCTTCCTCTATTTCCTTTTTATTTCTGCTGCTATGCCCTCATTCAAGATGATTGGAATTTTTCTTTCCTTTTATGACTATGTTCTTCCATTAGACTGTGCACATCCTTCCACTTCCCATTTGCATGCACGGGGTTGTACCTCACTGATGGTTATGCTTCCAAAATTTCTTCTAGATGAGGAGTAGCCTGTGATGTACCTGCAAATTTGACTATTTAATGGGGATTAGATGAATTGTAAAAATTGTTTATCCTTTCCTCCTCGGTCCTGAAATAAGTCTCAATCGGAAAACTAAAGTGTGTATTTGCATAGTGTTGCTTACAAACATTCCTGAGATCATAAAGATTGTAATCCATGCAACTGAGTATGAATTTCTCTATCACTTTACATTCGATGTCAACAACCTTCCGATTCTTGATATCATACAATCCAATTTTCAAAGGAAGGGTGAGAAAAGGTGTTTTCTTCTTCCTCTACAACACTCCTGATAAACCTTTGAAAATATGATAAGTTACTTCTTGCATGACCAGATTTTCGATTGCATACTTGGGCAACAAATGTGGATACGTATGACCCCCAAACACTCTGAGGTAGGTGCCATCTTGTGAGGCAATCCAATCAGCCAATTATGAGACTACTTCCATCGCATCACGAGACATGCAAGGTGGGTCTTCCTCAAAGCTAATCTTGTGCAATGGAATGAGGAATTTTTCGATAAGCTTCTCCATGACTCATTTATAGTTGTGCTCTAAAATCAACTTGTATTAAATGTGTACAAGAGGTTCCTTTGGTGACCAAGTCCAACTCATGCCAGCAAAATATTTCTGAGCACATATCACATCCAACAAGTAAGAAGAAAAGTAGAACCTTACTTTATTACCCATAGGAGGGTTCTTGGAATTAGTTACATGGATTTAAAATTTTTGAGCAAAAAATTTTTACCAGTTAAATGGTTTTCCTTATTTCACAATATCATGCAGCAAGAATTCCCAGACTTCGGGAAAGGTCTCAGTACTCTTTTGACCATATATTTGGAAACATAGAAATATCAAGTACTGAAATTCCTTCTTGAGAGATTTGGAATTATAATTATTGTCGGGTGTTTTGCAAAAATTGGATGCCTCTTTCACCCAAAATTTGATGACATTTTTTGTGCTCAGGTAACTGATGACTACATAGAAGTGGGAATCCATGTAGGCTTCTGGCAGTGGAAAATTATACATACTCTGAAAATAATATGCCATAAAAGAGGAACGCCTTTTTCCACTTACACTACTATGGGTCATGATATTTGCATCTATGTGTGATAGGATCCAGTTGAAAATGTCTGTGAAAGGAAAGACCGGATACCTACTTGAAACATTATGCATTCCTAACTTCTGGACATTGATGCAAACCTGTTTGTCTTCAATATCTTCTTTATAGTTGGTTTCCATGAATGCATCTTTCATAGTGTGCCATGTAATGTCTGAATATTTCTCAATGAATAATTGAGTGTCTGAAAGAACTAACACATTGACAGGGACACTCTCAACTATTTCGCCAGTGTTGCTCTCTATGTTGTCTATTGAGGTGGATATATTTGGTGCCATGATGATAAAAACTGATGTAGAGAGATAAAATCCAACTTTGCATTACCTATATGACAAGATTCACTCATGTAAAACACAAAGTAGCTCAAGAAAAATAGTCTATTTAGAAAGATAAAGGCAACAACTCACACACTGAGAGGAAATATGGCGCAATTCCTTGGTTTAAGGTGAGAGACTATGCTCTTTAACTACACATTGCACAGTCTCAATAGACAAGCTAGAAACCAGAGGCTTGAGATTGCGCAATATACATTCACATCTAGGAAGACTGGGGGAAGGAGCTCCGGATTGTGCAGTCCTAGTGGCCAGGGATGATGGATGAGGCTTGTGACTACACAATACCCAATTGGGTAAACTAGTGACAGAAAATTGTGTAGTCTTAGATGCCAAGGTCGAGGCTTGCTTCTTGAAGATGTAGAATGCACAGTTGTGGAAGGAAACTACTGGCCATGATTGTGCATATCTGCCTAGGAATGAGGAAAAACAGTGACAAAAATGAGTGCTAAGGTGGGAAAAAAGTAGGTCTAGCTAAGGGAAATATAGATCAATGAAAATAAGTGCCAGAAACGAGCATGAAAATGGAAAAATGAACATACACAAAATGACCCAACAGCGACAGCTTTTGGTGGGAAAAAAAGAAAGAAATCAATGTGACACTTGGAAGAACGAAGGACTAAACCAACACCTTTACAATCTAATATAAGTTAAAACACCAGCTACTATGAAAATAAATATGATAAATAACAATCATAAGAGCATAAGTGACAAAAAAAGTGATACATCCAACAATTACCTGAAAAAGTGTCGCAAAATTGACCAAAATTTCCTTGATATCGTTGGGAAGGCTAGAGATAAAAAATAGTGTGAAAATGAGATATAATGGTGTCTATTAAATAGACCTATGTGGGTTAGGTTTTATGACGCACATGCCTAAAATCAAGGAAAAATAGCCTCTTGTCTGAAAGTCATAATTAGCAACTTAGTGGACTTAACTAGACATTAATTAGGAAACTCCTATTTTTTAAGAACACCAACTCTGATTTTTCAAAAAACTTCCCATTCACACTAGTAGATGGGATTGTGAAATTCCCAAGCTCAAGGGCTTGTGAAATTTCTAGCTTCTATGAATTGTGCAGTTTCCAAGGAGAAGAGAAGCTCTTGCATAATTTTTGAGCTCAAGACTAGCTTGCCTTCCATTATTGCACAATTTAGATCCTTAGGGCCCAGTGCAATTTTTCGAGACAGTGGGTTGCACTATTCCAAGAGGGAATACCAACAATGACGCAAGTTTTAGGAATGAGATATCTTGTGTTAGAAAAGTTTCAGATCAAAATAAAAGCAATACATCACAAGTATTTCATCGAAGGATAAATCTTCAACATTGGCATGAGTACTTGATGACATTGTAAGATGAGTCCCTGCAGACAGAAGGTAGGCTCCAAAATAAAAGCATAGGGAATATTTTTTAGGGGTTGTTGTAGAAACTATAGAACATGCATGTATATCATGGATTCTATCTGATATAAAAATGTACTAAAGTTAAATATGGAATCACTTCTACAATTCAATTGCGGAATTAAAAACACAATCGCCAATCACATGAAGCGAAGACGAATCAATCAAGCCACAAAATAGATAATGTCCCAGGGAAAGCTTTATTCTCAAAACCCCACTATCTTATATTGTATATTCCACAAGGAATCATGAAACAATTATATACAACTCTTCTCAGAAGAGCCCTCCTATATTCAACTAATTGTATCACACTGATCCAAACAAAATCTGGCCAATACTCAGCCTATCTTCAGCTTGCCTTTCTCATAGAGTTCATGAGGAATGAAATCCCTATTCACAAGGAGTTCTAGCCTTCCTACACTGCGCTGAGTATCATGGGCATCCTGTGGTTTTTTAACTACACCTGGGTAGGCTGCTAATATCACAACTAATATTTACACTTCCCTTTCACCTAGATCTCAACTGGGTCTCCATTGGAACTGACATGCATGTAGCTAATAATAGTAAATCCCCAGTTTCATGTGAGATCACTGATTGTGAATTAAATAATATTTAGTGCACTTGATATGTCACTAGTGTATCAAACAGTTACAACTAGCACAACTGAGTTAAACTGATTACAACTTGCATTAACTAATGCACCACTACACTTCTAACTCCGTTACAACTAGAATTATTCTCCATGCCTCACCAACTACCCTCAACTTGAAATTCACTTAGTTAACTATTACAAGTTTTTTTGAGATTAGATTACATTTTATTGTCCATCTTAATTAAGGGATAACTAAAATAGACATGCAAAAAATTTAGCCCAGATTAGTGTAGGCGCTGCTTGGACCTCCTGGTCCCACACTTAGTGTAGGTGCTTCTTGTTGTTTCTAGATGCCAATTTCACTATTTCTTGTTGCAAAATTCAACACTCCCTCTCAACAAGAAAGGAATGTCCTTGTATGCGACATGTACCTCTTGCATGCGACATGAAACTCTTGCATGCAACACTTCTCTAGTGTTTATCACACATGCAACTCTTTGCATCCAACACTTCTAAAACTAAATAGCCTCCAAAAAACTGAATTTGTATAATGCATCTATCATCAAAGTCTTCTGACTGCTGCTAGCTACTGCACATGTCTACTGGATTCTATATGCTGTTGACATCCACATCCATGCACTCTGCATTGCTTCCAACTTTGATCTACGCTCTAGTATCTGACACTTGTGACTCTGATTTCTGTCCTCCTGACATCTAACTATATCAAACTAACTGATCCTGCTACTACTTCTCTGTGGGCTCCTTGTAGCTAGGCTCGATCCAAGATGCACCATCTCTAAGACCTTGCCCAAATTTCTTCTTGGGATCAATCTTGCATGTCGCCCCACCTCACTCCTGGAGGTATAGCTGCATGCACTCCCTCTGCCCATCTGGCTCAAAATTTATCTGCATGAGTGTTTTCTTCCTCTCCATGATCCTTCACATGTGGCTGCTCCACATCTTGAGGTTCATTCTTTGGAACCAAGAGTTCCTAACCTACATGCAAATCCATCTCCCTCTCAAGTGTCAATTGCATGACTTTCTCACACTTCCCAATGGTTGGAAGCTATGTAGAATTCAAATCTACATGAAGTCTATAGAGATTCCTCACACGAATCCAAAATTTTTTGGCTTGTATTTTTGCTTTGTGTCGAAGGAAAAATTTTCCTTCACCAACTCACACACATTGTAATTGTCCCGCCATCACAAAATTTTCTAACAAAAGAGCTGATTTTAAATCGACGATATATCGCTCATCTGAGCTCCCATTCGACCGATTTGTTTTTTTTAATTTGGGTATTTTTTTGTAAGGAATCCAAATATGCTATTTGTTTTTGAAAATTTTGAATCAAAATTTTCAGATATTCTCTACAAAGCACCCAAATAATTCCTGCTCTCATACCATGTAGAGAATTTGTAACAAAACTCTGATACCATGTAGAAATTATACAAAAAGGATGTATATCATGGATTCAATCCAATCTAACAATGTAATAAAGTTAAATACCGAATCTATTCTACAAATCAATTTCAGAATTAAAAACACAATCCCCAATCACATGAAGCAAAGAAGAATCAATCAAGCCACAACACAGATAATTTCCTAGGGAAAGCTTGCTGTTGAAAACCCCACTATCTTCTATTGTATATTCCACAATGAATCATGAAACAATTACATACGACTCTTCTCACAAGAGCCCTCTTGTATTCAGATAATTGTATCACACTGATCCAGACAAAATCAGGCCAATACTCAGCCTATCTTTAGTCTGCCTTGCTCCCGGAGTTCACTAGGAATGCAATCCCTATTCACAAGGAATTCTAGCCTTCCTACACCGCGCTCAGTATCATGGGCATCCTTTGGTGTTTTAACTACACCTGGGTAGCCTGCTGATATCAGAACTGATAGTTACACTTCCCTTTCACCTAGATCTCAACTGGGTCTCCACTGGATCTAAAATGCATGCAGATAATAATAGTAAATCCCTAGTTGCATGTGAGATCACCGATTGTGAATTAAATAATATTTAATTCACTTGATCACTCACTAGTGTATCAAACAGATACAACTAGCACAAATGTGTTTCACTCACTTAACTGAGTTAAAATGATTACAACCTGCATTAACTAATGCACCACTGCACTTCAAACTCCGTTAAAACTAGAATTACTCTGCATGCCTCAACAACTACCCTAAACTCGAAATTCATGAGATAACTGAGTTTATCACACTCAATTAACTATTACAAGTTATTTTGAGATTAGATTACATTTTATTGTCCATATTAATTAAGGGATAACTAAGATAGAAATGCAAAAAATTTATCCCACACCAATGTAGGTGTTGCTTGGACCTCTTGGTCCCACACTTAGTGTAGGTGCTACTTAGACCTTCTGGTCCCACACTTAGTGTAGGTGTTTCTTGTTGTTTCCGGATGCCAATTTCACTATTTCTTGTTGTAAACTTCAAAAATCCCTCTAAAAAAAAATGAATGTCCTTGAATGCGACATGTACCTCTTGCATGCGACATGCAACTCTTGCATGCAACACTTCTCTAGTGTTTCTCGCACATGCAGCTCTTGCATGCAACACTTGTCTAGTGTTAATCGCACATGAAAATATTTGCATGCAACACTTCCTAAATTGAATAGCCTCCAAACAAACGAATCAGTATAATGCATCTATCATCAAAGTCTTATGACTGCTTCTAGCTACTGCACATGTCTATTGGTTTCTCTATGCTATTGACATGTGCATCCATGCACTCTGCACTGCTGCCAACTTTGATCTGCACTCCAATATCCGACACCTGTCACCCTTATTTTTGTCCTCCTGACATCTGACTGCATCAAACTAACTCATCCTATTACTGCTTCTCTGTGGGCTTCTTGTAGCTAGGTTCGATCCATGAGATGGACCATTTCTAGGAACATGCCTAAATTTATTCTTGGGATCAATCTTGTATGTTGCCCCAACTCACACCTGGACGTATAGCTGTATGCACTCCCTCTGCCCATCTGGCTTGAAATTTCTCTACATGAGTGTTTTTTTCCACTCCATGATCCTTTGCATGTGGATGCTCCACATCTTGAGGTTCATTCTTTGGAACCAAGAGTTACTCACCTGCATGCAAATCCAACTCCCTCTCAAGGGTCAATTGCATGGAATTCTCACACTTCCCAATGATTGGAAGCTCTGTAGAAATAACATCTACATCAAGTCTACAGAAATTCTTCACACAATCCCAACCTTCTTGGCTTTTCCTGTTGCTTTGTGTTGAAGGAAAACTTTTCCTTCACCAACTCATGCACATTGTAATTTTCCCACCATCACAAAATTTTCTAACAAAAGAGCTAATTTTAAATCAACGATATCTCCCTCATAGGAGATCTGATTCGACTGTTTAATTTTTTCAATTTGGGAATTTTTTCACAAGGAATCCAAATATGCCATTTTTTTGAAAATTTTGAATCAAAATGTTTAGATATTCTCTGAAAACCCGTGCATTCAAATTATTCCTGCTCCCATACCATGTAGATAATTTATAACACAGCTCTAATACCATGTATAAATTATATAACAGGCATGTATATCATGGATTCAATATGATCTAACAACGTACTAAAGTTAAATACTAAATCGCTTCTACAAATCAATTGCAAAACTAAAAACAAAATCCCCAATCACATGAAGCAAAGAAGAATCAATCAAGCCACAACATAGATAATTTCTCGGGGAAAGCTTGCTTCTAAAAAATGCACTATCTTGTATTGTATATTCCACAAGGAATCATGAAACAATTACATACAAATCTTCTTAGAAGAGCCCTCCTGTATTTGGCTAATTGTATCACACTGATCCTGACAAAATTAGGTCAATACTCATCCAATTCTCATCCTGTCTTCAACCTGCCTTACTCACGGAGTTCATGAGGAATGAAATCCCTATTCACAAGGAATTCCAACCTTCCTACACTGTGGTGAGTATCATGGGAATCCTCTGTTGTTTTAACTACACTTGGGTAGCTTGCTAATATCACAACTGATATTTACACTTCCCTTTCCCCTAGATCTCAACTGGGTTTCCACTGGAACTGATATGCATGCAACTAATAATAGTAAATCCTCAGTTGCATGTGAGATCATTGACTGTGAATTAAATAATATTTAATTCACTTGATATCTCACTAGTGTATCAAATAATTACAACTAACACAACTGAGTTTAACTTACTTAACTAAGTTAAAAATATTACAACCTGCATTAACTAATACACCACTACACTTCGAACTCTGTTACAACTAGAATTACTCTGCATGTGTCACCAACTACCCTCAACTTGAAATTCATGAGCTAACTAAGTTTATCACACTCAGTTAGCTATTACAAGTTATTTTGAGATTAGATTACATTTTATTATCCATATTAATTAATGGATAACTAAAATACACATGCACCAAATTTTGCGCACACCAGTGTAGGTGCTGCTTGGACCTCTTGGTCCCACACTTAGTGTAGGTGTTTCTTGGACCTCTTGGTCCCACACTTAGTGTAGGTGTTTCTTGGACCTCTTGGTCCCACACTTAGTGTAGTTGTTGCTTGTTTTTTCTGGATGCCAATTTCATTGTTTCTTGTTGCAAACTTCAACAATTTTTGTAGTAGCTACAAAAAAAAAGTCAATGAATATGCGGTTGGTGGGAATTCATGTTTAAATGATCTCGATCAAGCTATATCTTGATCGCGTTCCTAGTTTCGCTATGAAAAATTCCAGTGTTGTATTATGTCAATGAATATGTGTTTGGTGGGAGTTCATGATTAAATGAGCTTGATCAAGGTATACCTAGGTCGAGTTCCTCTATGCCAACTTTTCCCTGCCATCCTACTTGGAACAGTATCTAGAGAGAAAAGGGGGCTTCATTGAATTTTTTCCTGATTGAGGTCATGTTTAAACATTTTTAGTAGGAGTATGATATAAAACAATGGATCAATCGAGAAATTTTATTAGTCAAGGTACATCCTTATATTGAAACATTGTTTTTCTTGAACCTCCAATAGTTCAAGCGAGGGTTTAATAGGGTTTCTTAAAATCTTGATCAAGTTATTTAAAAATTTACATAAATCTCTCAATCAAGATTTCTAGGTTCCCGATCAAGCTGTTAACGGCCTAAAAGATATAATTTTAGCTCCCCTTCTATAAATTTCTCTATGACACCATCTTGTAGCATAACATACTTAAGGAAATATTTGTCCTTCGGTGCCAAATTTGATCACATTAGATTCATGAGGGAATCCTCTATCTAATGGCATATGAGTGTGACATTTTCATATTCATGTGATATTTTTCATCTTTTTTTTTAAACCTTATGCTCAAAACTTTTTTGGATGGTTTTGGAGGGGCTAAATGAAAAATCAATAACATAAGATATACAATTTTTTGGCTTGAGGGGTCCTAACCTAGGTTCAGAGTTGAGGTTAACCAACAAAACCCTCTTAATATTGTCCCTTTCGGTAATGAACTACTTGTGCAAGTCATAGTATCACTCGAAGCAGTATTTTGAGACTCTGCAGTGTCTAATTTAGGCTCTTTATTGTGACATCTAGGTCTTGAGACAACTTTAGTGCATCGTCTGCCCATGGCTTCATATGCTCTGTGACAATTTTCTTCTTTTTGTGGAGCTCCTTGACCTCATCTCATAGAACTTGGATTTTTTATAGGCAAGCCATGTATTGAGCAGGAATTAAAGTGGGAAGGGCCTCCTCTAGATCATCAAATGCCTGCTCCTTGGTGTGAAAATCCTGATTGATCTTCTTGATAAGTGGATCTCTTTGCATAGAGTTCGACAACACTATGGCTGTCTCATTCAGTGTTGACCCTTTGTTGATGTTAGATGAAATGTGCTCAGATAATTATTTTACTAAGGTGACCCTCTGCATGCACACCTCCAGGGGAGTATCAGGTTGTAGCTTAGCTTGTAGTGCTGAATTTACTGTTCAATTCCTCTTTCACTATTTGTATTTCTATTCACGAAGCTTTGGATGCGGCAACCAAGCTTTCGATAAGGAATTGCGGTGCAGCGGATGCTGGGATGACCACTTCAAGGAGATCACCACATATTCTATCAATTAAAATTTCCAATACTCCACATTGAGCCACAACAGCCAGTTGCGTTGTTTGTGCCTGAAATGAATCTTTTGTCTTTGCGGCAGCTATCTATTTTTCTTCGTTCAACTGCTGCTGCATGCGTGCCTCTCTGCATTGTAGCTCGTCAAAGATAATTGTGTGAAGAGCGTGTAGCTTTCCACTTGGAAGCCTTTCCAGATCAATTCTGACCTCTGGGTAGGTTTGCACCTGGGCATAGAGCTCTGGTGGCTCCACTGTCACGACTGCACCTGGGAAGGAAAATATTCTGCTATCTAACATTGTGGTAATTGTGGCTATTAGTAGGCTCTCTTGAATCAGCCTCCCTTGATCAATTCTCACTTGCAAGGTGTCTGCCTTCAGTTGTAATACCTGAAATCTAGATTGTAGGGCCTCTACTATAGCCTTGTACTGATCCTCCATGGAATTCCATCAGTCTTTAGAGATAGACGCGATTGAATCTACAATTTTTTCCAGGTCATTTTATGTAAGAGTGACCTCTTTGGCTCTGCTGAACTTGGATCCCTTCCGCTTCTTCCGCAGTCATTTTTAAGTTTCTGCACATTTCTTGTTGTCACGCAGATATTCCGCGCCATCACCATCTAACCCATTTAAGCCACCAGGGTCCACGTTAGCCTCACCTCCCAGATCATGCTCTCCATATTTCTCTACCTGTTTCTGACTCTTTGTCAGTGCACGAATTAACCCCTTTATCTTTGTCTGCTGGAGTTGTTTATTTTCCTGAGGTAGAGGCTATAACAGGTTAAGTGGAGTCAAGCCCCACTTTCCATGTTGCTATCCAAGTTGCAACGACCTATTCAACCTTCGCCTCTATTACCATGAACGATAAGCTATACCATAACGGGTCACAATGCGCTCTGACCTGCACATGGTGCATGGTGACCTAGAAATTAGAGATGCTCTTGTATTTCTCATAGACTGCTGGTGAGAGTCTGGGATGTGAGTGGATCGTAGCGGCCAGCTCACCCTCAAATAGTACCCAAAAAATATTGTTTTCTTTTACGCGCTTGGGATCAGGGTAATCCCACATATTGGAATAGTGTGCCCTCTCGCATACACCTGGCTCCAATTCCAAGAGAACTGCATCAGCTGGAGTCTCCAATGCTATTAGTGCAATAATCAGTAGCAACCAAGAGTATCAAAATGGCTTCCCTAGCTCCTGCATGTTGCACACATTTTCCAAAAAATATTCGTAGAGGAACTCGAACCAGTTTTATCTGACCCCCTTCTCACATCGTCCCGCCAGCGCAATTACGTGCGCGGGGACCTCCTTTGGTCAACAATTTATCATCAATTTATAGCCTAGGACCAAGTTTCCTAGGTGCACAACTGGGTCCACAAGTTTCTGCACCAAGAATCCCCTCTTATCCTGCTTGGCCTTGAAATATTTCTTGACTTTCATTGTGACCTTGAGCTCATTGGTTTTCCCAAAGCCTGGCATGGGATAAGGCCCCTTCTTGGGCAAGTTGGTGATTCAGTGGAACAATGCAGCGTCAATTGGAATATGGCCCTTGATCCATAGAAAAACTTCATGAACCAGTGCCAGCCACTGGCGCACACAGATAGAAGTGATAGGTTACCTTCCGAAATACGGGATGCTCAGTAAATTCAGAATCTTGACATTGCTTAGCTTACGTGGCCATGGCATCGGCTCAACCTTAACTATATCATCATAGAGAACCCTCTCCAAATACTAATATGGGGCTAGCTTAGGGAATGTTTCTTTGTTTTCCAAGTCATGATCATCAAACTTGATGCTTGGTATCTTTCCAAACACATCTTCACCAAAAGGAATAGCCTACGGGGCTAGAGGTGTCTGAAGGTAGTTCCTCACTGTGTCTACATTATTTGGAACGCATGCGTAAGGTTTACATGGCTTGAAATATGGCGACCACCACGATACGGGCTCGACATATGTAGCCTCTTCAACGACACTCATGGGTCTCTTCGAGGGGTCACCTATATGTGAATTGTCCTTAGTGGCTAGATGTGGGGATGTCACGTTCCTCAAGGAGGTCCGCGACTTCGAGGTATACCACTTCAATATATTTTCTTTCCCTTTAGCCAGTGTGGACACGACATCTTCAACTTCATGGATCAATTCACGAACATCGTCCAATCCCATCTCATTCGACAACGTGAGGGGCACAAAGTGTTCCTAAGCAGGTGCGCTCTCCAGATTAGTGGCCGTAATTCTCGGGCAGAAGATAAATTCAAAATTGATTATGTTAGATGGGTTCTCTAGGCTAAACATATAGTACTTATAGGTAGATTTATAACACAAATCATATATAAGCTCAGGGTGTAATTTATTCAGAAATCAAAGGAACCAATTGTGACCCACGTCCTTCCTTTTATAATAAATCTAAGGTAAAAATGGTTGGATATTCATCAAATGAAACTTACCTCCATAAAAATGGTCAAAAATAAAGTAATATCGCCTTATTAAATGCATAAAACCCCCTCCATGCCATGGTAAAATCAATTTTTCACCCAGTTTTACTGTTCCAACAGTGAGTTTCTTCTCCTGCACATAACCCTTATGCTCTCGTCGCGCCTGTCTACACCTTTCCTCTGTGTCGCACGTAGACCCTTTGATTTTGATGCTCCGGCCATATAGTCATTTGGTCAGCATCAGATTGTCCCTATATGGCTGCAAACGACTTCCATTGAAATAACCGGGAAGGTGCTCACTGCGTAGCGTGGCCAAGTGCACCGCACCTCCGTCAGTGATTTCCTTCACAATGTATGGCCCCAACCAATGTTTCTTGAACTTCACTGGGTGGCGTAAAAACTGAATATCATATAAAAAAGCCAGTTATTCCTCCTTGAACACTTTTATTCAGATGTGCCTATCATGCCAGGTTGTTTCATGCACCTTCTGTACTTGTTGATGGAAGTTAGCAACGAACCGATCCTCTTCTAAGGTAACCAATTGTGATATTATTTCCTCCATGATGTTGGGCTCCACCATATTAGTGAAACCTGCAATGCATAGGCTTGGAACAACATACTCCATTGGCATGATCTCTTCTTGCCCATATACCATTCTGAAAGGTGTTTTCCCAGTCAATTTCTTACATGTGGTCCTGTAAGCCCATAACACAGAAAGGATGTGCATGTCCCAGTCATTCTGATCGGTATTATAGATATTTGTGAGCACATTCTCCAAAATTTTGTTGAAAGCCTCTACTGCAACACTAGCTTGTGGGTGATAAGGGGTACTTTTCTGGTGACAGATCTAAATTCCTTTGCCAAAACTTCAATGGTTTCATTAACGAAGTGCATACCTCTATCACTCATCAGGATCTTCGGACACCCGAACCTAGTCAAAATATGCTAAAAAATAAAGTGCACAACAATATTTGCAGAAAAATCCTTAATTGCCTTAGCTTCGGCCCATCTGGTGACATAATCCGTGGCAGTGATGATATAGCGTGCTCCGGTCTTCTTTCCTGGAGGATTGATAGGTCCAACAAAATATATTTCCCATTTATTAAAGGCCTGCAGGGCCATCTATGGCTGTAGGGGAATTTCATCTTTGCACAAGGGCTTCCCTGTTCTTTGGCATGCATCACAGGCTTGGCAATGAGCATGCGCATCATTGTGCAGCGTGGGCCACCATAACCCAGCACACAAGACCTTTTGCGCAGTAGCCTTCCCATCATAGTGGCTTCCTCCCACTCCTCCATGAGCTTTAGCCAAGATATCCTGTCACTTGTGTTCCAACACATACCACCTTAATACTTCATCCGATCCTAGCTTATACAACTGACCAACAATCAGGGTAAAATCAGCTGTGCGCGCCACCAACTCCTTCTTCTATGGTAAAAAATATTCATTAGGCATGCTCCCAGGAGTCAAAACATGAATAATAATGGTAAAGTTCTCATCCACCACCTTCATAGCAAATATTTGCGCATCAAGTAGCCCCACCTCCAGCTTGGTTGTTTCTTCCCCATTTTCAATGTGTGACAAATGATTAGGTCCAACATTTAGTCTTCCAAGCTTTACCATTAGGGGAATTTTGAGGTCTAAAATGGGCCTCCTAAGGAAATTATAAAATAATAAGTAAATAATAAAATAATATTATACTACATCATCAAGTTTTGGAGGGAAAAAAGAAAAGTAAAAAGAATAAAAAATAATAAAATAATAAAATAAATTTTCAACTCGTATTTTCAACTTATCTCCCTAAGTTTTTACTCCAATTCTGAGCGGGAGTACTCATTGTATGCATAATTTTATTACTCATCCAAGGAGTACCCATGCTGCATACTTTAGATTGACCTCGCTACACGAAAAAATGAGAAATACATGAAAATCATGATTGCAATCACATTTTTCATGTATTTCTCATTTTTTTTGTGTAGCAGGGTCCATCGAAAGTATGCAACATGGGTACTCATTGGATGAGGAATTAAATTTTTCATCCAAAGAGTAATTTCAATTAAAATTTGAGTAAAAAATTAGGAAGATAAGTTGAAAATACAGGTTGAAAAAATAGCTTTATCATTTTACTATTTTTACTTTTTTACTCCAAAAAAGGCGAATCATCCCCCATGCTTGACATCATCATCTTGAATCCTATTGGTTCTTATAAAAAGTATTTTAGGTGTAAATTTTTCTTAGGAGGCCCATTTTACACCTCAAAATTCCCCTAATGAATGATTTCAAAGTCATATTCTTGAAATAATAGCAACCCCTTACAAATATTCCCCCCCAACATAGGCTTATTGACCAAGTACTGCAATGCAGAATGGTCAGTGAAAATTTTGAAGTTTCCTCCTAGAAAATAGTGCCTATATTTTTGTAGGGCATAAACCATGGCCAATCCCTCCCTTTCTTTCTTGGAGTAGTTGTGATCTACAGTGCAAAGCTTCCTACTGGAAAAAGCAACCTGGTGATCAATGTCTCCTTCTCCTGGATGTGCTAGAACAACCCCACGTTCTATAGCATATGCATCCACATGTACATGAAAAACCTTAGAACAATATGGGAAAATTAGGATAGGTGAAGTGACCATATTTTCCTTCAGCATCTCAAATCTCTTATGACATTCCTCATCCCAGAAAAATGACACATCCTTCTTCAGTAACTTCTCCATTGGTGCAGTAATCAGAGCATAGACCTGAATGAACTTCCTGTAATACTTGGTGTGGCCTAGGATAGACCGTAGATGTTTCTCAGTGGTGAGGACTTCAAGGTTGACGATAAATGGTACCTTAGTTGGGTCTACCATCAATCCATGCTGACACACTATATTCCCGAACAAAACTCCAAAAGGCACACAAAAATATACACTTATTTAGGTTAAGAGAAATCTAGTGTTTCCCACAAGTGTCAAGCATCATGAATAGGTCTGGCACATGTTTCTTTACCAACCCAAACACTGTCCAATCATCAAAATACACCTCCAAAAATTTATGCATGAATTATTTGAACACAACCACTACCATGCACGATAATATTGCAGGTACATTTTTCAATCTGAATGGGATGACAATGTACTGAAAAGACCCCCATTCTATGTTAAAGGTAGTCTTACTATGGACTTTAGGCGAAATTATGATCTAATGGTACCCAGAGAATCCATCAGTAAATGAATAAGACACTTTCCCTCCCACGTTATCTATGATCTCATTGGAAAATGGAGTAGGGAAGGGGTCATGCACACATGCATCATTCAACTTGCACAGATCTATGCAAATCATTATTTATCCTTTGGTATTATTTTCTTGAACCACCATTGGGCTTACCCAATTAGACTTCTCTACAGGCTTAATTATTTCTGCGGCCACCATCTTATCTAGTTATTCTCTCACTTTTTTCTTATACTTTGGATTCAATCAGTATGGTCGTTGCTTGATAGGGCGTGCATCTGGTTTCCATGTGATATTCATAACACCTAAGTCTCCTACAATTCCCTTGAGCTCAAAGAAATTTGTAGGAAACAGATCCTAGTACTCTGTTAGCAGCTTCATAATCTTCCCTACTATATCATCATCCCAGTAATCCCCAATTTTTTCCAACTTGGGCTACTCTTCTATCCCAATGTTGACTTCCCTTAACTTCAGAGGTTTAGTTACAACTACCATTCCAAATGAGGGCTTTGCAATTGCACACTCTCCTTTAGACTCAAGGATGTTGAAATTTCTTGGCTCTTCCTCATTATCCTCTATTGAGAAGTTCCTACGGTTGAAAATATCCTGCATCTGTGCATTCCATGCTAGCGCGGCACATTCCCTTCAGGGCAGGAATTCAGCAAAGACAAGAGCATATATGTCTTATAGGGCTTCATCCAATTTTTCTAATCCCCCAACCAAGGCAAATATTTATAGGAAATCATTAGTCATTGTGATCCAATGGTGCATTCCTCAGCGCAGCTTCATTTCCAGGTACCAAGTGGTAGGTACCAACCCCAATGAATGAATAAACATATGAACCCACTCATCCAAAGTCTTTTCCTTCCAAACTCCATCCATATGGACAAGTTATTGCACGGGTTGCCCTAACCACATAAGAGCTCAGTGGGTGGGGTAGCAGGAGGATCAAAGCACAACGTCATCATCTTGCCACATTCCTCCCAATCCTTAAACACACCCTTGTGTGTATCCCACCAATGCACTGGGGTTGTGTGCATAGCCAAATCAAGCACCCAAAACCTTCGTTATTCTAGGAAAACCTTTCCTAATTCCTATAGAAATGCTTTGACACTACCAGAACCATAAAAATAGGGTAGTTCTCTTACCTATGAGGAGATGCACTCGAAGTTCATAGTGATTTTGAGGCAGTGAAATGCAGAAACATCGTGCAACCGATTTTGCTAGTTCTCCATCTCTCCATCTGAATATGAGAAACAAGAACTATCCTTATCCCAATTCAACATCCCATCAGTTGTAGGGTTTATCCAATCTCTGTCCCACATCGTCAACTTGTAAATGTGGTCAACATCATCTCCTTCACATATTGGCTCTCTGTATCTTTCTCCTTCTATTGGGTCTAGTGGTACTATTACCCATGTACCATCATTCTCAAAGATCATGCTTCTACGCTTTAGGTTGGTGATGTCTCCTATATCGAAGGCCCAATCCAAGCCTAGCAACATAGGGAAAGGGTCTACACATCTACGATCTCGATCACTTCAAAATATGCACATACCTTTACTCCCTCGATGTCTACCAGAACTTGTGGAAGTCTTCCAAGTGGAATTCTCTTCTGCTAGTTTGCCATGCGTAACTGAATAGTGGACAATTCTAGCTTTTGTTCTCCCATCTTCTCCCATTTTTTCTTACGTAGAACATTTTTATTAGACCCCATACACAATGACTCAATCCATATCATACTCTCCAATCTGCACAGTCATGCGCATCTCCCAACCAATTATCTTCTTGTTCTTACAAATCTTGTTCACAACCTTTGTATTTGTTCGAGGTACTTCTATTTTCATGCAGCTGTCGATCAGGGTCTGAAGATTATCTACTACCTTCTGGTTGCGCAGTAACTTAATACAGGCTTGCAAGAATGGTTTTACTTCATCACCAGCCTTTGATTCCATGATAGACTTTGATGTTGATGCTACTACAGTAGTAAAATACCTCCTAGATTCAATGAAAGTCTCCTTTTCCTTCTACAGGTTTAGTCCTTCTTTCTTATCAGCTGCCTTTTTGATCACTGGTTCTGCAATAGCTTTATTTTCCTCATCTCCTCCAGTGGCAGCACTACTACGTATAATTACATTTACACTTGGGCCATCATCGTGCGGTTCAACTTTAACCATTTTTATGTTTTGCGTAGATTTTCCTGAAGTGGAATTTCCTGCTCCTTGCTTGTTTGGGTTTTGCTCCTCTTTTGGATCCTTTATTTAGATCTGTATATCTAAGGGTCCCAAAGGCTGAAAAATCCAAGAGGAGTGTGCCATTCCCATTCTTGTTGTGTTTCACCAACTTTCTTTGGATAGAGTCTGGAACAGGCCAGGAAGCCTCTGGTTCTCACCCTCTCTTTAGAGGTGACATAACCAGTAAATGGCCAACCAGTCTATCTCTGGTTTAGATCTGTTGGTATTATTCCATCTTGTTTTGAACCCATAGTTGAATACCTCAAGATATTCCCTACTGAGCTTATTCCTCCCCATTTGGAACATTACAGTGGTATCAGAGCATGATCTCTAGCCCAGCCTGTGAGAACAAGCTATCCGAGAAGTGCTGAGGAGAAGAAGCAAGCAGAAAGAAAAAAGTATGGAGAGGATTAGATTACTCTCATCAATATTCAAATCCAAGGAGAGCCTCTCAAAGGGGGTTGAACATTTGGAGGCAGAAAGATGCAGTGAGACTCCAAGAGGGTTTCAAGGAGAAGAGGACTGTAGTGAAACCTCTATGAGGTTTCAAGAAAAAGAAACAGACATGGAAATCCCTCCTTCAAGAGAAGAATAAGATCTAAGGTCTCCTACTGAGGATGAGGCATTTTCCATCTTTGAAGAAAAGGTTGGGGGTGACAGTGTAGTCATAGCAAAAGGACCTCTAGAACTTCATGAAGAAGAAGAAGGAGCAGATGCTCCAAGGAGAGAAGCTTCTAAAATTCTGCAAGGAGTTCCTAAGAATCTCACATATAGATATTATGGCAAAAGCCATGTGCAGCATGTGCCATCATTTGGTGAGGTCCTGAACATTGCATAATGTAAAGGGGAGGCCAAGTTTCATATGGTACGCAGTATTTACCCCTCTTTATTTCAGAAGATTGATGCACCAAGAAGGCGAGAATATCTCTGCAAGAAATGAAAGGACACATCAGTCCACACACCTTTCTACTATTATCTATGCCTTGATGTCTCCTCATTTGGAAGAATTCCATTAGGGAAAATCCCTGATGGACGGAAGAGCAAAGTTTTCTCTCAACTTGGTACATTGAAGACACCATGGGTCAAGGGAGAAACTATCACAGTGCTGGAGACTTGGGGTAAGAAGCATGCTTATGAGAATCACATTTCATTCTATGATTACATGTATTTTTTTACTTTATATTTTCAGGCCATAGCTCCTAAGAGGAGTGTGATACCTTACAAGCTTCATGGCCAACTATGGGCTAAGATTATTCTCAGACATGGCCACTCCCTTGATGGGATAAGGGAGATGATGCAGCATGATGGGTGCTTCTCTAAAGCACCAAATAAAAATTTCACCTACAGCCATGGTGGGATGATGGGGGCAGTAAGTAAGTGGCATGAAAACCACTTACCACATCTAGATCTGAAGCAGGAAGGAGATCACTTGTGCTGGTTTCTATTGGGTGAGTTTGGGTACCACCCAAAGTTTTTGATTTCCTTGTATCATGCCTTGTATTTTGAGAAAAGAACACATAGGGAGAAGGCATGTTTATTTTGGTTGAGGAAGAGAGAGTATGGACACACCATGTTGGATCCCATGTCCATACACCTACTTGTATCCATAATGTATGTGCATGCATTTCTATCTAGAATATATTCCATAAACATGTATGTACTTGGGCTTGGGAGAAATTGTGACCTTCTCATGAGTTGGCATAAGGAGACTTGTTCATATCATGATTTTCATGCTCCAACCATTTTTACAAGCATGAGAGGAGGGATGAAACATTGGGTGAATGTGTCCTTGGGGAAAGAATCCTCCCATATCTATGCATACTCCAAGAAGAGGATAAAACACTACATGGCTAATGCATTGTATACCTTGTCTCTTTTCACAAAAGGCCATGTATTGCATGAAGAGAAGTCCTTCACATGGGAAAATTTGGGGCATGAAATGTGTTGTTTGATTCATATTTAGCCAAAACCTATTATCCTACACTATTCTCAGGCTTTGAAGAAGCCTATTGCAGAAAATAGGGGGTGGGATGGCCACTTATTATACCATGACTTGGAGCAGCGTGGGAAGGGGAGCCTTCCAACATACACCTTGAGAAGCTATTGGTGGAAGGGCTCTGAAAGAAGGCTACATAAACATTGTCAAAGAGGCATGGGCATTGCAGAAGTGGATAAAAAACATGACTCTTTGGGAGGGTTGAGTCAGCCCACTCTTCCTTCTCTTGAGGAAGAGAATAGAACCATGCACCTCTCCCTTAATTGGAGAAAGATCATTGGTGAAGAGAATGATCATGTTACAAATGTTTTTATTTCTGATTCCATACATTCTAACACCATGTTTTTTTTAGGCCAAAATTCCAAGGGTAAATGATATATCACGTGAGCCTCTTGGCCAATATGAGGCCCCAAAAATTTCTGGATTAGGCCACTCCCTTGAGAGGAAGAGGGAGATTTGAAAAATGATGGGTGCTTCCCCAAAGCACCAAACATGTATTACACTTTCAGCCATGGTGATATGGCATGGGCAGCAAGTAAGTGGTGGGAAACCCATTTACTATATTTGATGTAAGTAGGGAATGCCTTGCGTTGGTTCCACAATGGGACAATGACCCACCTCCATATGTACAATTTTATTTTTTGATGTACATTATCTTGATCTCCTATCTTGATGATGTGTTTATTATTTTATGGGAATGTATGGAGGAAGGAATGAAGGATGGAATGTGCCTCATGAGATGACCACTCTCCATGTATTGTATGTCTCATATTCCAGAGAGAGCATGGGGCAAACCATGTTTCTTTCATATGATCTATTGTCTCCTTATGGGATGAGCTAATTGCATCAGATGAGAACATTGGAGGAGAAAGACATGGATGGATTGGTGAGCACTTAGCTTATGGAGGAAGCTTATCTTATGTTGGTGTCACCAAGGAGGAAATTTTGCAGCACTCACCTTGTAGTTGCTTGAGGGCAAGCAACAATTTTGGAGGGGAGGATTGTAATGTTCCTAATTAGCCCAAGCTAATAGGAACATTTCATTTTGTTTTAATTTTAATTATTGATGAATAAAACATAAAGGAGGACATGAAAAACTCCTAAATTTAGAATAAATGCATGCCCAATATGAAAGGGGATAAATTTGGGCTATTATATTAAACACACTTACGTGTGAAAGGAGCAAATTCATTTGAATGGGTCAATCTTGGCCCCACTTACAACGCAGATTGGAGGAATAATTATCCATAAGGCACAACGTACTTCTAGAAGGGGATCTCTTGTGTGAAAGAGGATAAGTTGAAGAAGGTGGCTTAGGGTTTTGGCAAGCCCTCATGTTATAAAAGGGAGGGGAGGCAGCATATGGAGGTTGTTGATGTTATTTCGAATTTCAAAGGTTGCTACAACAACTCTACTTCTCTTAGCTGTTTAGTTATAGAAGGGGGATTTCCCGTTTAGGAATCCTACCTCCTTCCACGAAGTAGATCTTTTGAGGAGATTGTGATGCATCTCTCCACTATCTGAAATTTTTTCTCAGATCCAACTCTATTAGAAGCACTGGTCCTGTTGAGGGTTTTATAACTGCTATGAGTTGCAGCAAGTGGTGAACTAGATCTGCAAATATCTAGCAGTTTGTGGAGTCTCCTCTCAGGGAGGGTGTCTTGGGACCACCCGGAAGAGGGTCTCCATCATATTTTTTCTTTAGATCTATAATTTTTATCTGTTGTAACATTCTATTCAAGCTACTGCGCAGTCTCCTTAGTGAAATGCGTTATTTTTATGTACTGCTTTCACTTCTATTTGGATTTCTCCTTGTAATTGATCTCAGGTGATTGAGGCTTGCCTCTCACCTTGAAGATTTATAAAGTCATTTCCATACCATATTGTTCAGATCTGATCTTAATTTTAATAAGAATCATCTTCAGCAAATCCTGGAAGTTTCCTGTAGTACTGTGTATAAAAATCTAGATCTACACTTACTTTTGCAATATTTTGTTAAAACCCCAGGGGGGATTTGTAAAGAAGGATGTGTAGCTTCCAGATCTAGTATGGATCTGATTTTTCAGCCATATATCAGTTTTATATCTTGGTTTTAACCTACAGCAGCTGAATCTCCTCATATAGAACGTTGTCAAGACATTTCTGTAGCTTTTACATGTATTACTGCTTTAATCTCTGAAGAATTCTTGCTCTTTCTTCATTTAAATTTACCGCTTCTCCAAAGGAACTTCATTTTCAATCTAATTTATTGCTGTAATAATGAAATGCACGTGTAATGTCTAGTTTCCAATGACTATCAACTGAAACTGCGCAAATTCTAAAGTGGGGTTTCTCTTTCAATCCAAATCTCTCCTTTGGATGATTTTCAGCTAGTGTTGTTTGTGGGAGATCTGTTTAAGGCCCTTAAACACATTTGTTTTAGCTAACATTCAGAATTGAGGTCCCAAACAACCTAAGCTAGGGGAACCCAACATTAGTTTGCATTATTTTTGCACTAGATTTCTTATACAATGTTTCCGTTGAGCCTATTGCAGATTTTCTTGAAGTGGAATTTCCCGCTCCTTGCCTGTTTGGTTTTCGCCCCTCTTTTGGATCCTTTCTTTAGATTTTTAGATCTAAGGATCCCAAGAGCTGAAAAATACAATAGGAGTGTGCCATTCCCATACTTGCTGTGTTTCACCAACTTTCTTTAGACAGAGTCTGGAACAGGCCAGGAACTTTCTGGTTCTCACCCTCTCTTTAGAGGTGACATAACCAGTAAATTCCCAACCAATCTATCTCTGGTTTAGATCTGTTGGTATTATTCCATATTTCTGTGAACCCATAGTGGAATATCTCAAGATATTCCCTACTGAGCTTACTCCTCCCCATTTGGAACATTACACTTTTAGTTGAATTGCAACATGGGTGGTTCTTGTGTTTCAACCATATTTTGTTGTTGCATTCAATTTTGATATTTGAAATTTACATAATGATAATTTTATTATTGTTGCAAAGTATATTTCTATTGGATTGCATCATGGTTGGTTCTTGTGTGGAAACCATGATTGTATTTGTATCCAATTATCTTTTTGAGTACTTTTGAAAAGCCATTGTATGCTCATAATAATAATGTAATAGTTAATATCTTTTGAAAGTATGTCGAATTTTGAATGTGGTATGAATCTAGAAAAATGTGAATATGAATGTATCCTTGCCCCCAAAATTATGGTATTGGCAATTATGTGAAATGAGGAAAAGAAACATTTTTTCCAAAAAATATCATTCTAGATTTTCATGGAATTCTATGGTAAAAAGTTAGAAAATGACATACCTTAACTTACCCTTTGGAAATCGATGAGATGCATGTGTGGTGGTTGCAAAATTCTGATCATAATCTTCTTCATGTGGTTGTACAAATTATGTATAAAAGAGTCAAGATGACTTTTTATTTCTTCTACTAAAACTGCTAAAATTGCTGCAAAATGGTGGCTGCAAAATTTTGATCATAATATTCTTCATGTGGCTATACAAGTTATGTATAAAAGAGTCAATATGAATTTTTATTGCCTCTACTAAAACTGCTAAATTTGCTACAAAATGGTGTTGATTCTATGGGAAGACTTCCTTCCTATATCTACCCCTACCAGTCTCACTCGTCCACATCGCTCCCATTCTTGAAGATACTCCTCTTTTTCATCCTTGAGGGATGAGGTCCATGATAGGAAAACCTCTTTTCATTAGAGGAAATTTCACCTAAAAGCGGACTCCTAAGGAAAAATAATAAAATAATGGCTAAACTTGTAAAATAAGAGTTATGAATTTTGGAGGGAAAATAAGAAAACAAAATTTTTATTGTATTTTTGGCTTATCTCCTTATAGGTTTTCTCAAATTTAAAGTGTAAGCACTTTTTGGATGTGGAATTTAATTCTCCATCTAATGAGTGTCTACACATTAAATTTGAGAAAGCTGATAAGGAGACAAAACAAAAATACAATAAAAAAAGTAGTTTTCTTTTAATTTTCCCTCCAAAATATTTACATGTACCTCTTTTTTAATTTATAGGATTTTGATTGGTTTACATATTATGTACATGAAATTTTCATGGGAAATTTTAGGCTAGAATTTTCTCTAATTAATTTTCTAGGGAACTCTCTATATTGGCCTTTTTTTCTCTTCCCTCCTTGGTACATTGTGTTAGCACTCGACCAATTCTCTGAAGGCTGAAAAGGAGAGAGACAAAGGTAACCACATACCACTTTGACCTAGTAGCTAGCCCTAGTAAGCTAAGAGGGATCTCTCAATAAGATCACATCCAAGGATTGACTATGACATGAAAGATATTAGACTAGATATTATAGGCTCATATAGGTTTTGAGAAATTTATGGTTTGATGTTGGATCAGGGATGAAACCAAGTAGTTAGGTCTAGGTATCAAAGGGTTTGCAACTGCAAAAATATAAAGGAACAAGATAGAAATGGATTTATGATGGATTTAGGGTTTTGTAGGTGTTATCACTCATAATTTTATGAAACATTACTTGACCTGGTCATATAGTTTAATTATCAAAAGGATAAGGTCTCCTTAAGCCTTTCAAGTTGGTATAGGAAAATTACATTTTTTTTACATATTCAACCTACCCTAAGGTTTAAGGCCACCTCCATTTAGGTCATGTCATGTTCCATCATTAATTATATGCTATTAGTTTCATTCCCCAATAATTTTACAAATAGCTAGTTTTAAAACTTTTTGTAGTAAATTCGGTGTAAACTAGGCATAAAACACTACGAAAACACCTGATAATTTCGTAGCAAATATGAAGCATTTCTCTGTTTTATGACTTTGAGCAGTCAACTTCAACGGTGATTTATGGGTAAACAGAGAAGTATTTTAAGAAGTTGATAGAGATTATTTTCAAGCACATATCAAATAACAATAAACTATTTCACTTTTATCAAAGGTGCTACAAATTGGGAGATATAGGGATGTCTTTCGGCCCTATTTTTAGAAAACAAAATTTTCCTGTTTTAGACATGTTTTGCAAATGTAGATTCTGGACAGCTGGAGATGGTGTTTAAAAAACCAAGAAATTTTTTTCTTCAAAACATTTTGATATACAAAAAACTCCTCTAGTTTTTCAATATCTATTAGGAATTAGGAAATATGAGTTCATTTATAAACTGAAAATTCTGCCTTTTTTAGGAGTTTTCGTAGCGTGCTTCAGGCTTGAAGGTAGAAAAACACTACGAAAAAACCTGTAGGTTTCTTTTTTCTTTTAAATTCAGTTTTGGCATTATTCAAGGAGGGAGATCCATGGTGGCATGGTGTTATGACATTATTGACATGTTGGAACAAAATATAAGTCAAGAATATTGATGGAAAAGCCATTTTTCCCACTCTACTAAAACACGCTACGAAAATTTCTGTACATGACTCTTTTAGCAGTTAGCTTCGAGTTTGATTTTATACCAAATGAAAATGAATTTTGAAAATATGAAATACATTTCTCTTCAAAATAGGCCTGTCTACAAAAACCTCTCTTATTTTATTCAAATTCATCAGGGTTTTTAAATTATACACTCATCTTTGAAGCCCATCTTTCAGAATTTTCACTAACCAGATTTGTGAAAAAATTGTAAAAATACGACTTGGAGGAGGTCCAGCTCAACATACACGTGGAATAATGACACATCAACACTCTAGTACACTCAGAAAATTAGTTGGTTTCATTTGATAAGGGTTATTACATTGATTTGTTGAACTATTAATGAAAGAAGAGTCCCTTTTGTATTCAAACTCTGCAAAACAGAAATATCCCAAGGAAGTCTCGAAGTGATGGAATCATGTTTGAAATAGGTCTCTGAGGTAGGAATTCGAAGCTATCAAGGTGCCATATCATTTGTATGAGTCCTCGTTCTATAAAGGAGAGATTTTTAGAGTTAGAAGGGGGGAGGCAGGGGGAGATGTTATGAAAGCACTACTCTTGTAGTCTTGGTCTATCAGTAATATACAATTGCAGCAGCTTATTTCAGATCTAAGATTCTTCTATGTGTTCTTATGTATGTTTCTTATATCAGCCTTTTACTTTCTCTTTAGTTTTATAGTTGTATGATCACTTGGAATTCATTATTACATGCTCCAACTTCAATTTATACACCTAGTCTGATGTTTTTTCATGTTTTATTAGTTTGCTTATGTATAATCACTTTGAATTCATGGTGACATGCTCCAACTTCCTGTATGCATATAGCTTGTTGTTCTATCCTTCATGTGTGGTTTTATAAGAACAAAATGCCTCAGCTTCCATGAAATAGATTATCTTGTGACTTAGTTTCCATATTGACTCCATAAGCCCAATGGTAGTAAACCTTATACATCTTTCACTTACACAAAAACACATTCAATCCAATTGAGAGTTAGCCATCCACTTTCAAGTTGTTAATTGAATATCCTTTATCCTTTTGAGAGAGCCTCTCAGACTAGAAAGGCGAATTTCCATTTACAAGTGGTTTGAAATAGTTAATCCAAGTTGACCATTGAAACATCCCAATAGGACTCAATTTGGTGATAACATTTTGGCACCGTTGCCAGGGACCGAAGGTGTAAATTTTTCTTGGGAGGAACGATAAAGCTTCAGTTCTAAGGTCTGAGATCAGTAGACACTTAGACACATATTGGATGTATTTCTTCTCTGGAAACTCCACACATCAAATAATCGATTGGAAGGTGACTGCACTACTCGAGGATCAGTAGCTTGATGAATTTCCAAGATGAGTTCCATTGCAAGAATAAATTCCAGGTGTGCCCCTATGAATCGGTCTCACATCCCTGGTTTTCCAAATCCTATTCCAAAGGTCGATTGGTTAATTGATCTTCCTATTGTTACACCATTTTTTGGTCATCTAACTCTTCATCATTAGATGGACCCAAGTACACCATGTAAGACCAGTTTTACCCCAAGTAAAACTGCTTTCACTATGTTAATTAGGAAACCCCAAAAGGAATAATTAATTAAACCATAATTTAATTATTATTCCCAGTCATGTTTAGAGAAACCCATAGTTATCTTATTATTTTCTAGGAATAATTATTTAAATAATATTCCTTGTTAAATATGACCAAATCAACCACCATTAATCAAATAAATCATTATTTATTTGATTATATCCCAACCACTTCCTTAAAAAGATAAATAAATCATTTATTTATTTATTTTTCACTAATCAAGGGATTTGACCCAAGTCAAACACCCTTTCCCTCCAACAAATAATGATAAAATATTCCATAGAGGTGGATCTAGATGTGATTAACATTATTTTAATCATGCACCAAGATCTAGAAGGACCCAATATTTTGTTATAAATAGGAGGGTTTTCCCCATCATTCTTCACCTTTTGTTGCCTATTAGATCACTCTGGATCTATACACTCGGTCTCATTTTCTGCCATTGTTGCTCCCATTGAGCTTTACCTTCTACATTGGGTTTTCTACATCTACAAGAGAGAGAAAGCTTAGATCTGAAGTGCTGAGGACTACAAAGAACCCATCCCATTGAGGAGATATGGATACACCTTCTTGTTTCCTCCCAGGTGCCCTGTAATATAAAAATTCATTCAAAAAATCGTGTTCTTGTCTTGTCTGTTGGATGCATGGAGCAAATTCTTTACTTTACTGCTTAATGTCTTTCCATTTATAGATCTGTTTGTTGCGGCACTTTAACTACTAATTGCAGATCTGAAGATGTTTTGCAGCCATTATTGTTGTTAGGGCTATTAGTTATGCGTAGCTAAAGTGGTTCTTTTTCGTACACTTCGACGAAGAGTTCATACTAACAAATGGCGACTCCACACGGGTTTTAAATTACGACCGCTGTCGTTTTTCATATTCCTGCATATCCAGCTACTTGAGGCCCTAGGGCTTCTTTTTTAATTTGCTTAGTTTTTCTCTTTATATCATTTTTCTCACATAAAACCCTAAAAACCTAAAATTTCTAACCACCGTGATAGCACGGCCCTATTGCGCGAGGGTAAGCGACACCCGGCCCGCTTTGAAGACGGCAAGTTTCGAGAAAATGTGCCGCTGACTTGACCCAGGAACGGGGGTCGCACCTTTTTGGCCCAAAACACTGCGACACAGAGCGCACCTTTGGCACATTTCCTGGAGGCCTCAGCTGGATAGGAATTAGGAACTGCCCGACACCTGCCACTGACACATGCACCACGTAATTTTCCCAGGTTCTTAACTACGGCCTGCCCAGGGTTTTCAAGCCTCATCAAACTAGCCTTGACGAATCTGATCTGTTTTTACTCATCTAAGTGGGAACCCCGCCCCTTAGGGCTTTAGTACCCTCCACTTTTTGTGGAACGAGTTTTAGCTGTTTCAGCCGTCGGTTTCAGAGCTTCAGCCCCCTCTTTTCCAGATCTGTGACCTCACTTCCGGATCCATCGAAATCAGCCTCTTTTCCTTTCAAATCACCTCTTGTCGTTTTGTTTGGACCTCCCCTAAAGGCCTCTGCCTTGCCCCTCCCGGCTTTTTGCTGATTTCCCTTTTTTTTTTCCAGCCACCTTGCCCCTGTCTCTTGGCTGTGATCTGCACCCCTTATCTGCAGCTTTATCCTCCGGATCTCTGTCCCCTTTGACCCTAGATCTATTGAGCTTCGTTTGTGTGTGTTTCCATAGTTTTCCCTTTCTTTTCAGCATAGTTTTGAGAGACCCACTTTCTTGGGTTTGATAGATGCATATGTAGCTGTTATTTTTCTGTTATTTCAGCATTTTTATTCTGTTCTCTGTAGGTTTATTTTCAGCTACGTTGCACACTTTTTGCTCTCAACAACGGAAAGGGTTTAAAAATTAAAATTAACGCACACCACACACTGACCCTAAGTGAAGAAGCGCCTGGTTTACACCGCCTGGCAAAGACTCTAAAATCAATCGTCACTGCACCTTATCTGCCCTTGACCTTCTTGATTCTGTCCCTTTCTGCCCTTGTCGGTTTCCTTCTTCCTGTCATCATTGCGTCCCCAAGGCGCCTTTCCCGGAGACTTCTTGGCCTTCATCCTCAGTTTCCGGTTGATCGACCTGCTCCGCACCGTCGTCGTCGAGCCAGTCCACCTTCGAGTCCGCACTCCGACTCCTCTCCTGCTTCATCGGATCCCCCTTCTCCTTCCGGTTCTCCCCCTCCGACTCCTTTTACCTTCACCATGTCCGGATCAGGGCCTAATGCTAGCGGTTCTCCCGGCCCCAATGCCGGCCCGACTTCTAGCGGAACCGTCACAACCACTACTCCGGCCACCCCTGTGCTGGCGTACATTGCAGGCCTCAGCCTCCCCGATTTCCATCAGTTGATTAACGACCCCATTCACCATAATACTACCTGGCCCACTATGCCTACCAAGTTACCCTCTGATATCCCTAAGTTCGAGGGCCTTAATGGCGAAGACCCAACCAATCACGTACGGTCTTTCCACATGTGGTGTTCCTCCAACTCCATTACCGATGACTCCATCCGTCTTCGTTTGTTCCAACGCACGCTTACCGGCGAAGCTTCTAAATGGTATGTCGAACGGGCCACTTCCTCCCATACCACGTTCGAGACTCTTGCCCAAGCCTTCTTGTCGTACTTCCAGCTCCCTCTCCGATACGACACTGGTACGGAGCTGTTGACTTCATTTAAGCAATCCTCTTCCACACGCCTTTCTGCCCATGTTCGGGAATGGCGATGAAGACGGAGCTTATGTCGAGCCCCTCCCTTTGAAGATCGGGTTTACATGGACTGGTTCCTTCGCACCCTCCCGTCTCCCATCGGCAAAGATGTCGCCTCTCACTTTCCTCAATCTGAAGAAGCCGCCCTCGAAATAGCTTTAAAATATGACCTGATCTACGCTCAATCTGGTTATGTTTATACCGTTCTCCCTGACATCCCCAGGCCCGGTGGCGCTAACGCCCCGGGGGCATCTCATTCCGCCGACGGTGTTGTTGGATCTCTTTCCCACCCCTCTGCTCACCCTCCTATGAGCCATGGCCTTCCTCAGGGGGGGGCCAGCACCTCTAGCACTACGCCCCCTCCGAAGCAACATGTATCCGGGATACGGCATGCCTCCTCCTTTTGCTAATGCTCCGCTTGCCTCAATCTTTCAAACCCTTGCTGTCAGCGGCTGGTGCGCCAACTCCTCCAGCATATGCGCTTCCGCCTCCCTTGCCTCCTCACCACCTGCAATAGCCCTTACAACCCCCTCCAGGGCAAGTATTTGCACAGCAGGGTGCGTTTATTCCCCCTTCTTCTCAAAGAAGGCGGAGAGGCAACCAGAACCCATCTGCCCCCGGTAACCGAGGACCCAATTCTGGTATGGACCCTAACACTAGCAACCAGCCTCAGGGCATCCCGCCCAGGCCGGACAGGCCGCTTCGCACAAACAAGCCTTGTTCGTGTTGCAGTGATTACGGTCACTACACTCACGATTGTCCTCTCTTACCCCAGATGCGACAGATGTGGGAGTCTCAAGCCACATTGCGCGAACAACACGCCTCCCCTCACGCTCCTCCTAATGTGGCCACTACCCCGCCAGCTGTGTTCACTGATCCTTTCCCTCAACAGGGATTCGTGGCTACCCAACCCCCTGACAGCCATGCAGCCACACCCTCGTCCATTTCTGGTTCCTCTGACTACCAGATCCTCATGATGCACTCCGATCCGTCCCCTTTCGTCGACCTTCACCTTCAAACTCGGTCTCGCCAGTACCCCAAGCCCCCTGCTCAGTCTGCTCCCGAGCCTCCATCTTCAGGTTCTACAGAGCCTCTTTCGACATCCGGTGGCCCCTTACACATCCCTCAACCCAAAGTCGAGGTTCACCCAAAGATTCCAAAGGGTCCCTTACGCCGAAATGCTGCCTCCGGTCGAGCCGCTCAATCGTACAATATAGTAGATGATTTGGCACAATCCCCTGCTGCCATTTCCACACTGGAACTCCTCCAGTCATGCCCTTCTCAAAGGAAGGCTCTACTATCTGCCGTGGGCGCTGTTGATCCTGCTGATGACCAAATGATTGTTTTCGACGCCACTCACTCGGACCACCCTCCTCTTCCTCCTTCCGTTGCTTTCCAAATCCCGGTCAAAATCCGGAACGCCACTGTATCCCGGTGTATAATTGATGAGGGGGCATCCACCTGTGTGATGTCCGCTTCGGTTTGGAAGCAACTCGGATCCCCTGAGTTGGCCCCTTCCACGATCACCCTTCGAGCGTGGGATGGTCATGCCTCCGAGCCTATTGGCCTGTTTCGTAACTGTCCCATCACCCTCGCCGGTAAGACTGTTTGCGTTGATGTCGAAGTCATTGACGCCCCTCTAGACTACAACATCCTATTGGGGCGAAGCTACACCTATGCTATGTCTGTTGTCCCATCTGCGGTCTTTCGCAAGATGTCTTTCCCCCATAATGGAAAGATAGTCACCATTGACCAGCTATCGTATCATGAGCCGCCGTCTCCATCCGCCTCCGAGACGACCATCTCTTCTGTAGCCAACAAGCAAACCGTCGATTCTTTGACCAGTGTCTCCCCCGGCGTCTATAAAGATTCCACCCTGCTTGGAACTTTTCCTCACCTTCCTCCCCCTCCTGGTACTGATCCCAGCTTGTCGAATGTTTGCATGATGCAATCGTCTCAGGCTGCCCATAAACGGCCTGCCTCGGCTAGCCCGCACCCTCCTCCCCGCCCTCCGCAACCCGCTCATAGCCATCCATCTCAGTCAGCCGGACCTCCTCTTTCTGGCCCTCCCCCTACAGCTGGCACCCCCGAACCTCTTTATCCTCCAGGCTCGGTCCCCCCTGGCCTTAACCATCTTGGAGCCATTCCTCCTGGTCATTACCCTGCTGGACAGATCCCCTTCTTGGCTCCCCCTCCCGGAGTATATTCCGTCCCCGTCATGGCCACCCTTTCTCTCCCTAACTTGACCTTGGGTATTCCGGTTTGGTACCTTGACCCCCCAGCCGCCACCCCCCTGGTCACCCCAAACCTTACATGGCTTTGACAGCGGTTCAACCGGTCCCCCTCGCTTCCTCCATAGCCAACGTGCCCCCAGCACCTCCACAGGACCCTTCTCCTGCTGAGTCGGCTCCCGGGAAGAAAGGAAAAGCCCGCAGGGGGGCAACCAAAGACCAAACCACCACAACCACCTCGGCTCCTCCCCCACCCTCGAAGCCTTGTGCCTTATGTGATTTCATCGGTCATGCCACTCATGCTTGTCCCGAGTTACCCCGTATTCGCCCCATGGTAAAAGTCGCGTTCCCCGACACTACGGTCCCTGAAACTCCCGCTCCTGCTTCGACCGTCTCCAAGAACCCCAAGACTCTCCGCACCAACAAGCCTTGTGCTTTGTGCGGTGTCCATGGCCACTACTCCCACCATTGTCCTCACCTGACGCATTACCGTGCCTCCCTTGAGGTGATCCGCGAGTATGAGGTTGAACAAAATCAATCCGCCTCTCCCATTCTCGCGCAGTATGCTGCAGCCCAGCCTGAGGATTCCACTGATCCCATCCATATTCCCCCCCCTGATGTCCAGATGACGGAGTCTACGGTCACCATTCTTTACCTGTCCTCCTCTGCACGACACTTGGAACCTAGCCCGTCTGCCGCCTCCCCCATTGTGTCCCTTGATACTCGAGATCACTCCACTGGTGTCTCTGTTGACCTTCGCAGCCCGAGTCCTCGCCATGTTTCCAATAGCCCTCATACATCACCTTGTTTGAGTTTTGCTCATCCTGCCCCTTCCCCCCGCCATTTTCGCTTGATGACTTCTGCCCCCTCACGCTGCCGTCCTTTCCTTTCATCCCCTCATATATTGTCTTGTCACACCACCTTGCGCATCCCCCCGTCCACATCCTTTATCGGTTACGCCGATGGTGCAAGTCGCTACTCCAGGAATCTTGCCTCGGCAGGGTGGGCCATCTTCACCCCCTTGCATGACCTCGTTCTGTCTAACGGGGTATGCATTGGTTCTGCCACCAACAATCAGGCCGAATACGATGCGGTGCGTGGCCTACTAGCTGATGCTTTGTTGCATCGCATTCGCCATCTGCACGTTCGTTTGGATTCCTTGCTTCTTGTCATGCAACTAAATGGTGTTTATCGTGTGCGTAACCCTGTGCTGTTTAGACGCTATTTACGAGTAAAAGTCTTAATACGTGAGTTTGAAACCATAACTTTCAACCATGTACCCAGAGACCAGAATCACTACGTAGATAGTATTGCAAACCATGTTCTAGATTGGCATTTATCACACTCAACTCATACAAGACAATAACATTAAAACAACCATCAAAAGACGATGCATATCCATAATATGTGTCGCAAACCATATATTGATGAGTCCATCTACTCTGATACACATGACATGCCCATAGCATGTTCCAAAAAACTGGGGGCACCATACGCCCCCCCATACATATACATATGGCATGCCCATAGCATGTTACAAACAAAAACTGGGGGCACCATATGCCCCTCCATACATTCTAGGGGGCACCACCTGCCCCTACATACATCAGAAGAGGCACCATATGCCCCTAATCACTATCTGGAGGCTCTCGGGCCAATGGCTCTGCCCCTGCAGCATGTAGATCCCGCATAGTTTGACCGGCCATCGCCATGCGCCGCATGATACCTCGCCACTCCGAGGGGAGACCAACACATGGCTCTATGTACTGGTCGTCTAAATCCTGCCAACCGCGCTCTGATACTCCGGTCAACAGCTGCTCACATCTACGGCGGATGTCCTCCAGTAGGGCGGTTGCACCATCATTTTGCGCTGCTCTCGATCCACTCGGACCCGTAGCTCCAGACGCTGCCGGTCGTCCCATATATCCGGCCGGTTTTACCGGTGCTATATCTGCATACCAAAAGTCCCTGAATCAGTATCATTATTTACTATTCAAAAAACTTTAAGCATGCCCATATAAGAATAGCAATTTGTCACTTACCATCGGGCCCCCAAACTCGACCAGCCGGAAGTGGCAAATCCGGATCCCCATAGTAGCTCATCCCACTATAAGGGTAGTCGTCTATGTACAGCGGCATCTGATCCCAATGGGCAAAGAACTCCGGTCGAAATGTTCGCCCGACCGCCCCTCCTCCTCCTTTGCAGAGTATTCGTCCCCAACGACGCATCCTGGGCTCTCTCGGGCCCCCATCTGGAAGATGCACACGAGGCCTCAAGGTCGGGATCTTCTCAAAGAAGAAGGCGCACAACAAAGTCCCATATGAGCAATCATGATTCACCTGCCGCCTGCATAGCGACAACTGTCGCTTTAGCGACACCAACATCATTTGAGCCCACCCAAAGTAGGTCCCACTCAACACACTCTCCACTATCATCATCTGCCCACCGGTGATGTGATGGAACGCCTGGGTGCCCAGGATTCGCAGCACAGCTGCGGCCACTGCACGGGTTTCTAGCCTCTCTAAATCCCCGATCGATATCCGAGTCCCCTTGACTTGGAAACCCGGTCGAAAATGGCGTTCCACAAACTCCATGATATGCCGCCCCCGCGGCAACACTGGCTGCGTGTCTCCCACTATCCCCAATGGTGGGAGGCCGGTCAGGAAGTACACATCCTGGACCGTCGGTTCGATCCTGTGCCCCTGCACTACAAAGATCTCCTGATCTGGATCCCAGTAACTGATAATCCGGGCCAGTAATGGTTCCCCTGCTCTCATCAACGGGTTCTCCACAAACTTGAGAACCCCAAATCTGGCCAATACACGACGGACGCCCTGATCCGGCTGGATCTCTGCCCGAAGTGTTCCCAGATCCCTCTCTCTCCAGTTGACCCGTAACTCTGCCATACCTGCACAAACACATTCTCTTTGTTAGGGTACAGATCGGGCAAACCATAACCACACACAAAAACCCAACTCCCAACCATCAAACAGCACCAAGCCCCCCTCCCCTCCCAGGTCGCAGTTTTCTGCCCATTTCTGAACCAGGTCGCACTTTTTGCCCTCAAACCTGCGTCCTGGGTCGCACTTTTTGCCCCAAAAAGTGCGACCCGGCCGTAGAGAGGAGGGAGGGGCTGTTTCTGGGGTGTTGGGCCCTAAACTGCAAATCTAATCCATCAAAATGCAAGAGCAAGGTTCGGCCTCTTACCTCCAACTGACAGATCTCGAATCCAACGGTCGGTTTGTCCGCTACGTTCGCCGCAAGATTTAGGGCCTTCTCTCCTCTCCACATTCACCACAGCAACAATAGCAAATGAATGATTTTGGAGGGAAAAGCGCCTCATTAAAAGAGAACCCCTGTTTCTTCTTTCGACTGCTGCGACCACACCGTAGCCCCGTTCGACGAACCGTCAGCACCGCTGGATAGATCTCACCGAGCTCTCAAATGGGTTTTGCTTAGTTTTTGGTGATTTGATACTTCACCCGGACACATTTTTTCCACGAAGGGTCACTTCACCACTCCTTAAAATCGAATTTCCTCACTTACGACACTTGTACTTGGGGCACCACATCGCCCCCTTACTTGTCCATGTTCGTGTTGATTTTCGTTATGAGTGCCCACCTTGTACTCATGTTTCTATGACCCCCCATTGGGGCCTTTACTGTGTGGCAGCATTATCTAGTCGCCCTTGCTTAGAGCATCCGAGTTGAGTCATCATTGCATTCATGGAGTCTATCCTGCATCCTTTTACACCCTACTATAGCCCTCCATTCTTTTTGCTTGGTTCCTCTCTTGAGTCGCATCTCATGACCTTCAGCCCCACTGTCCCCTGTCCCCTTCGATATTGTGTTAGTCGCTGCCATGTCATTCATGCCCTTTATGCTCTAACAAGGGAATTTGTCCATTCGCCACTCCATCCTTCCCGTTTCCACCATCATCATTAGTGTCAGTCTGTCCGTCGCTCTATTGCTCTTCTCTCGTGCCTTAGTTGAGGATCTCTCATTGCCTCACCTACGGCGGACCTCCTTCTGTCGACCTCAGCACATTTATTCCAGAAGCAAGGTCTAGAGAGCGGTGTACCTTGGTTCCAGCTTCCACTTTTGTTCGGTGCCTCGGATCAGGCAGGGGGATTTCTCACTTCCCTTTGACTTGGTTGCTTCTCCAGCTCCTTTCAGCATGATCGAGATTCGTATACTGGACAGTTCAGTGACCCAGCAGCAGCTCTTGATGATTTCCGGGCGTGTGTGAGATGTCTCAGCCCTCATGAGGGGGTGGCCCTGCAGGTAGCCCCCCACATGCCCGGATGACCTCTTCATTGCAGCCTTTGATGCCGCTCCAGCTTTTGCTGATGTTGGCCTTAGCCACTTGTAGCACCTCTATGATTTGCATGTATCAGTCAGATTTTGTGAGCCCTTCCCCATTTACAGGGGGCATTTGGGTTGTATTTATCTCATGTACTCAGATGATATTGTACTAGTCCTGGCTGTTATACCAGGCACGGCATGTATGTGAGACTATTCATTGTATTTTTATCTGGCTCTTGATTATGCCAGCTGTACTCTATGGTTCGGTCCCTTGTTCACTGGACACACTATTCTTTTGTACTTTGTCACGGCGGACATAGGTATGCCTCCCCCGCCGCCTTCAGCACAGGTACCCTCTCATAACAGAGACTTGTTGCACCTACGAGTCTCGTCTCCTCAGGGTCTAGTCCTTCAGCACACTATCTACCTCATATTTCTCTCTCTGACATACCCTTTTGTTGTCTAGTGATTGTCTTCTTACAAAGTACTTCGGTCATACGATTTGCTCCTGACACTCGCACGCTGGGGGGCAATCTGTTACACCATTTTTTGGTCATCTAACTCTTCATCATTAGATGGACCCAAGTACACCATGTAAGACCAGTTTTTACCCCAAGTAAAACTGCTTTCACTATGTTAATTAGGAAACCCCAAAAGGAATAATTAATTAAACCATAATTTAATTATTATTCCCAGTCATGTTTAACCCAAAAACAAAGAAATTAATGAGATAAACCCATAGTTATCTTATTATTTTCTAGGAATAATTATTTAAATAATATTCCTTGTTAAATATGACCAAATCCACCACCATTAATCAAATAAATCATTATTTATTTGATTATATCCCAACCACTTCCTTAAAAAGATAAATAAATCATTTATTTATTTATTTTTCACTAATCCAGGGATTTGACCCAAGTCAAACACCCTTTCCCTCCAACAAATAATAATAAAATATTCCATAGAGGTGGATCTAGATTTGGTTAACATTATTTTAATCATGCACCAAGATCTAGAATGACCCAATATTTTGTTATAAATAGGAGGGTTTTCCCCTTCATTCTTCACCTTTTGTTGCATACTAGATCACTCGGGATCTATACACTCGGTCTCATTTTCTGCCATTGTTGCTCCCATTGAGCTCTACCTTCTACATTGGGTTTTCTACATCTACAAGAGAGAGAAAGCTTAGATCTGAAGTGCTGAGGACTACAAAGAACCCATCCCATTGAGGAGATCTGGATACACCGTCTTGTTTCCTCCCAGGTGCCCTGTAATATAAAAATTCATTCAAACTAATTGCAGATCTGAAGATGTTTTGCAGCCATTATTGTTGTTAGGGCTATTAGTTATGCGTAGCTAAAGTGGTTCTTTTTCGTACACTTCGACGAAGAATTTATACTAACACCTATATTTAAAGATGAAAAGAAATACAATGTTGCTCTTCATTTATTTAGATTCCATATGCATGTACATAGACTTAAGGTTCAGTTCCCTGAGGATTGTCTCATGAAGATGTTTATGGTCACTTTAGAAGGAAAATCATATTCTTGGTACGAAAGCATACCAAATGGTTCATTATATTCTCTTGCTGATTTCCATGTTGCATTTTATGAGATGTATGAAGAATGTCATTCTTCCTTATTTCTGGTCAAAGATTGTTGTAAACATTGTGTGAGTTTTATTGAATATTTGGATAATTTTTATGAAGATGATGATTTCATGGATGAGGAAATTTTAGAGGCCCTTTATGACAATCCATTTCATCACCAAGAAGAAAGGGTAGCCTCTCTCTTGGATGAAAATGAAACCCAACAAGAGTTTATTTATGACAATCATGTTACATCCTCTGAGTTTGATGAAAATTTGCAGCAGACTTGTCATTATTTTGATCATCAGGAATATGAGCATCATTTCAAACAATAAGAGGAAATACTATAAGATAATTGCTATAATCCTTAGGTAAAGGAAAAAAATTATTCTTCATGTCTTTCCTTGCATCAGCCTGCATCAAATGAAGAAAATTTTGAAAAGAAAATTTTAGACAATCAGATGGGTATGTGCGTTGAATCATATGAAGAGTTACCTCTAGAAATTTATGTGGTACACGCTGAGGTAGTTCCTTTTGAAAGTGTCCAAGAGTTCTCCAAGTATTTCTTCATCTCAAATGAAAATAATGATCAATTTTTTTTTCCTTTTTTATTTGAAGAAGGTCATAAGGGTTATAATGAAGAATCTAAACAAGGAACACCATCAAAGGATCATATTTACCCACACTTTTTTGTTGATCAACAAGAATTATTCATGCATACTCTCAAGGATCCTTTCACATCTCTTTTGGAATCTCCTACAAGAATGAATTTCAATATGATTTCAATTATGTATACAAATTCAGATGGTGGAACAAGTTGTCATCTCTTAGGAATCGTTTTATGATCAGAGAAGTGGAATGTCCATTCCAATCTAGTACTCAACTTATTGATTGGCTTCGTTGGAAGTGTGAGATGACTTGATTCATTTTTTATGCTGATAAATTAGAGTAGGATCATTTGTATATAAATAAGCTTGAAGATCAAGCATTTTATCAGTTTCATTTTTAAATTCAAAATGTGTACTTTCAACTCTTTAGCAGCTACTGGTTGTTTTAGTGCAAAGGTTATAGGTCAGAACGGGTTGAAAGTTTTCATTTTGAAGATGGGATTAGCCCAAGGGAGGTGGCATTGGAAATTCATCATATCAAATCCATTGGAAAATTTCAAAGTTTCTTATTTCCAAAAATATGGATGGCATTGGAACTACAAGTTCTTTGGTGTACCACACGGGCACACCATCGCAAGTGGAACCATTGTTATCACTCATAATTTTGTGAAACATTACTTGACGTGGTCATACAGTTTATTTATCAAAAGGATAAGGTCTCCTTAAGTCTTTTAGGGTGGTATAGGAAAATTTCATTTTTTTTACATATTTAACCTACCCTAAGGTTTAAGGCCACCTCCATTTAGGTCATGTCATGTCCCATTAGTCATTATATGTTGTTAGTTTCATTCCCCAGACATTCAAATTCTAAAAGAGCCACTAGCCATTTTTACAACTTTTCATTGTGAATTCAGTGTAAAATAGGCAGAAAACGCTATGAAAACACCTGATAATTTCGTAGTGAATATGAAGCATTTCTCTGTTTTCTGACTTTGAGCAATCAACTTAAAGGGACGTTTCTAGGAAAATAGAGAAGTATTTTAAGAAACTGAGAGAATTTATTTTCAAGCACATATCAAATAAAAATAACCTCTTTCACTTTTCTCAAAGGTGCTACAAATTGGGATATACAGGGATTTCTTTTGGCCCTATTTTTAGCAAAAATAGAATTTTCTTGTTTATACATGTTTTGCAAATGCATATTCTGGATAGCGGGAGATGGTATTTAAAAAAACCAAGAGGTTTTTCTTCAAAACATTTTTATATACAAAAAAATCCTGTATTTTTTCATGATCTATTAAGAATTCATAAACATGACTTCATTTCTAAACTGCAAATTCTTCCTTTTTTAGAAGTTTTTGTAGCGTGCTTCAGGCTTGAAGCCAGAAAAATGCTAGGAAAAACCTGTAGGTGTATTTTTGCTTTTAAAGTCAGTATTTGCATGATTCAAGGAGGGATATCCATGGTGGTAATGTGTTATGACATTATTGACATGTAAAGTCAAGAAGATTGGTAGAAAAGCCATTTTTGCCATGCTACTAAAACACGCTACGAAAATTTCTGTACATGACTATTTTAGTAGTAAACTTCACGTTTGATTTCAGACCAAATGAAAAAGTATTTTGGAAATATGAAAGAGGTTTTTCTTCAACACCCGTCCATATACAAAAAATCTCCCAATTTCGGAAAATCTGTCAGGTTTTGTAAATTATACACTCATCTTTGAAGCTTACTTTTTAGAATTTTCACTAACCAAATTTGTGAAAAAATTGTAAAAATTTGACTTGGAGGAGATCCAACTCATCATCCACATGGCATAATGACACATCAACACTCTATTAGACTCACAAAATTAGTTGGTTTTAGTTGATAAGGGTTATTAAATTGATTTTTTGAACTATTAATTAAAGAAGAGTCCTTTTTGTATTCAAACTCTGCAAAACAAAAATATCCCTAGGAAGTCTCCAAGTGATGGAATCATGTTTGAAATAGGTCTCTGATGTGGGAATTTGGAGCTAGCAAGGTGTCATATCATTTGTATGAGTCCTCATTCTATAAAGGAGAGAGTTTTAGAGTTAGAAGGGGGGGGGGAGATGTTATGATGGAAATACTCTTGTAATCTTGGTCTATCAGTAATATACAATTGGAGCAACTTATTTCAGATCTGAGATTCTTCTATGTGTTCTTATGTATGTTTATTATATCATTATTTTACTTTCTCTCAATTTTTCTAGTTGTATGATCACTTGGAATTCATGGTGACATGCTCCAAATTTTTGTATGCATATATCTTGCTATTCTATCCTTCATGTGTGGTTTTATAAGAACACAATTGCCTCAGATTCCATGAGATAGATTTTCTTGTGACTTAGTTTCCATATTAAATCCATAAGCCCAATGGTAGTAAATGCCTTATACATATTTCACTTACACAAAAGCACATTCAATACAATTCATATTTAACCATCTTTTTTCAATTTGTTCATTGAATATCCTTTATCGTTTTGAGAGAGCCCTCTCAGACTGGAAAGGCTAATTTCCAGTTACATGTGGTTTGAAATAGTTACTCCAAGTTGACCATTGAATCATCCCAACAAGACTCAATTTGGTGACAATAGTAGGTATAGTGGAGAGTATAAAAGATTAGAGGGATTTAATGGGCATGTTCATTCATGAATTCATTAAAATTGAAGCATAAAACACAAGATGACATTTCCATATAAAAAGAGCTAAATCAATATAACTATGCCTATGAACTGTAAGGAAAGCCACTGAAGATACAAGATATGAAATAGGAGCTATATATCAATCAATAAAGACTATAACAAAGATGATACATGATCATAAACTCACTACACATGAATTCCTCGATAATAGCTACAACTGCATCTTTTGATTTCTGAATATGAAAGTGAAATTACAAGCTACAATAGTTACAATCCCATGATCTCCAACCAGTCAAATGACTCTGAAAATGATGGATATATAGAAATACGACATCCCCCCTCTCTCAAGGGTCGAATCCATCAATTGTGGATCTGATTACATGATAAGCTCAAAAAACCCTAATCTTTAGTGGAGATTAACCAATTCACCTCATCCTAGGAAAGTAGATACATCTGACCAAAATTACATTCAGAACAATGTATCTACCATAGTTTAGCATTTACTAGATCAATTACATCTCATGACATCATCATTTCATCAATTACATCACTAAAGAGTCAAACTAGGTCAAAATTTCAGTGAAAATTTCCTTCTGGAGAAAGCGTAGCGAAATTAGGAGAAAGTGTAGCAAGCTAAAAGAAAGAGTAGCGAGCTCAAAAAAATTGAATTTCAGAGGCCTTCTACATGTCCAAATCAGGATCTGAACGTACCATTGGAAATATCTAGATTTTTTCTACATGATAGGCTCATAAACCACTAAAAAATGTGGCTCCTCGCCATCCAAATCTTTAATCTCCCAAGTCTACTCAAAAAGTGTAGCAAAGGCTCCAAAAACAGGGCAGAAAGGTGATTTTCAACATGTTTTTGGGCATTTTGACCCCCCAGAACTGGCTGGAATGGCCCAACTGCTGACTCAGATTGATGTACTTGTCAAGAGGAATCCAAAATTTTTTAGTTTTCCTTCATTGGATCCCCCCAACAAAAGCGTAGCATAGCCCACGCTACGCTTTTTCCAATATGACTAGTTTTTCAAATTTCCAATTTTGACCAAAATTTCTCAAAAAACAAAATTTTCCCCGAAACTCCTCAAAATTGGTCCAGAGGTGCCTCATGAGGTATGTTATTCCACTAAATAAGCATCAACAATAATCTTCAAGTTATCCCTCTCATTTTGACTTTTTAGGTTTTCCTTCAGTTTGGCTTGCAATTGTTTGACTTTGACATTACAAATTTTATTTCTTTCATCGTAATGGCCAGCCATCCATTTCTTAATATTTTTGTCCCTGTTGGCCTTGTCAAGGAGCTTCTCCAAGTGAATGTTGACTTTATCAAGCCAAAACTCCCTGTTTTCATTGATTTCATTGGCTATCCTTTCTTCAAAGCTCATCTCCTCACCTAGTGGATTTTGCTCTCTTTCCTTATATAATTCTCTTTTGAGACCCATGTTCCTTTGTATCTTCCTTGTCACCTAATTTCCATTCTTCTTTGAATCTTTAGTTTCAATCAATGCTTTTCCCTTTACATCATGCATACTAGCCTCAAACTGACTTTTATCTAAAGACAATTGTTTTTCCTTCAACTAATGGTTTTCTTGCTCTAGGAAGGAATGATGAAATTGGACCTTTCTAAGTTGTCCTTGAACTCTTTGATCTGAGCATAATTTTCCTTGATTATCCTCTCTAGGTTTTCATGCTCTTCACTAGCCTCCAAGTCTAATAAGCAAAAAACATGCTCCTCATCATGCATGGATGTCTCATGCTATGAATGTAATCCCTTCTCTGTTGATGTGGGCTTGGCCCCTTCCTCAATATGAGGAGAAAACACAAGCATTATTCCTCTCTGATATGTCTTAGTGACCTCAATCTTCCTCATCAATGAAATGGTGCTAGGTGATCCAAACTCTACATCTCTAGATGGTGTTGAAGGTGCGGATGGAGAACTAGGGCTAGTAGGCTGGCTACTAGAAGACAAAATGACATATTCCTACATGAAAGTGTCCCAAGTGATGTTATTCTACTCAAGATGGTGTAAAACAATGATCTTGATTAGGGCATGGTGGAAGAGGCTGCTTTCAAGACTACTCTGCTTATGTTGGACCTTTTCTGCCATCTTTACCAAACTTCTATAGAGGTAATATGGAAGCTTGAGTGGCTTTACCCTTGTTGTCAGTATGAATATTTCGTCGTAAAATATCACTTTAGCTACGCATAAAAAATAGCCCTAACATTAATTATGGCTACCAATATCTTTAAGTCTGCAGTTAGTTGATCCAAATAAGGCTGTACAAATCCAGATCTAAGCATAAAAGACATTAAGCAGTTAAAATAAAATATGGCTCCATGCATCCAATAGACAAGACAAGAACAATGTATTTGAAAGAATTTTTTATATTAAAAGGGGGCACCTGAGAGGAAAACAAGAAAGGTGTTTCCGATTCTTCTCAATGGGATGGGTTCTTGAAAGTCCTTAGCATTTTAGATCTAAAATTTCTCTCTCTTGTTGGTGTAGAAAACCCAGACAAACATAGAACTCAAAGGGAGCTCCCAAGACAAAATGGAGGATGTGACCAAGAGTATCGTTCCAGAGTGATCTAATGCAATGAAAGGTGACTAATGAATGGGGAAAACCCTTCTATTTATAACAAAATATTAGGGCGATCTAGAACTTGGTGCATGAATAAAATATTATTAATCAAATTCTAGAACCACCCTGTAGGAATATTTTATTATGTTTGTTGGAGGGAAAAGGATTTTTTGACTTGGGTCAATTCCTTTATTTATAAACAATAAATAAATAAATGATGTATTTATTATTTTAAGGAAATGGTGGGAATATAATTAAATAAATAATGATTTATCTAATTATTTATAAATGATTTAGTCAAATTTAACTAGGAATATTATTTAAATAATGATTTAAATAACTTATTCCTAGGAAATAATCAAATAAATAAGGATTTATTTAATTAATTTCCATGTTTTGGGTTAAATATGACCAGGAAATACAAACAAATATAGATTTGTTTATTATTTTCTTTTGGGGTTTCCTATTTAGACCATAAACAACTTAATAAAGGTGTTTTACTAAGTTATTTTACATAGTGAAAGCAATTTTACTTAGGGTAAAATTGGTCTTACATGGTGTACTTGGGTTCATCTAATGATAATAGGTTAGATGACCAAAAAATGGTGTAATAGATTTCCCCCCAACGTATGAGTGTTAGGAGAAAATCGTATGACTGAAGTACGTTGTAAGAACTCAATCACTACACATCAAGAGGGAAGTCAGAGAGAGAAATGTAAGGTAGTCTAATGTGCTAAAGGACTAGACCCTGAGGAGACGAGATTTACAGGTGAAAAAAGTCTCTAGTTTATGAAGTGGTACCTGTGCTAAAGGCGACAGGGGAGGCATACCTATGCCCACCGAGACAAAGTACAAAAGAATAGGATGTCCAGTAAACAAGGAATCGAACCATAAAGTACATGTTGGCATAAATACGAGCCATAAAAATAGAATGATGAATCCCATATACATGTTGTGCCTGGAATAACAGTCAGGACTTATAAAATAATATTTGAGTACATGAGATACAAATACAACCCAAATGCCCCCTACACACGGGGAAGGGCTTGCAAAATCTGACCGACACATGAAAATCAAAGAGGTGTTACAAGCGTCTGAGGCCGATATCATCAATTGGAAGGAGCTGCATCAAGGGCTGAAATGAAGAAGTCATCTAGGCATGTGGGGGGCTACCTGTAGGGCCACCCCCTCATGAGGGTTGAGACATCTCACACACACCCGGGAATCACCAATAGCGGCTGCTGCATCACTGGACCATCAAGTATACAGATCGCGATCATGCTGAAAGGAGCTTGGACCAAGGTACACCGCCCTATAGACCTGGCTTCTGGAGTAAATTAGCTAATGTCAACAGAAGGAGGTCCACCATAGGTGAGGCAATAAGGGATCCCCAACTAAGGCGTGAGAGAAAATAGTAGAGTGAATAATGGACAGACACTAATGATGATGAAGAAATGAGGGATACTGAGTAGCGGATGGACGACTTCCCTTGTTAGAGCATAAGGGGCATGAATGGCTTGGCAACGACTGACACAATATCATGGGGGATAGGGGACAATGATACTGAAGGCCATAATGTGCAACACGAGAGAGGGACCAAGCAATGGAGGATGGAGGACTATAGTGGGATACAAAGGGACTCGAGATAGGCTCCATGATGGATGATTACTGAACTCGGATGCTCAAAATAGGGTGACTTGATGGTGCTACCACACAGTAAAGGTCCAATGGGGGACCATAAAAACATGAGTACAATAGGGTACCTCATGATGAAAATCAACATGAACAAAGACAAGTAAGGAGGCAAAGTGGTGCCCCGAGTACAAGTGTTGTAAATGAAGAAATTTGATTGGGAGGAAAGGTGAATAGACCCTTCGTGGACAAAATGTGTCGAGGTGAAGTATAAAAACATGAAAAACTAACAAATACCCATTTGTGTGCTCGGTGAGAGCTTTCCAACGGTGTAGACGGTGTGTCAAACATGGCTACGGTTTGGTCGCAGCATGTGAAAGAAAAAACAGGGGTTTTTCTTCTAATAAGGCATTTTCCCTCCAAAGTCATTCATTTTCTTGTGTAGCTGTGGTGAATGTGGAGAGGAGAGAAGGTCCTAAAACTTGCGGTGATTGTAGCGGAAAAACCTACCGTTGGAATCGAGATCCGTCAGTTGCAAGTAAGAGGCCTAATCCCACTCTTTTTTTTTTATGGATTAAAAGTTTAGATTAGGATCTTAAATCTCAGTAACAGCTCCTACCTCATCATTACGGCTGGGTCACACTTTTTGGGGCAAAAACTGCGACCTGGGATGCAGGTTTGGGCCTGAAAAATGCGACCTGTCCCAGGATTTGGCCAAAAAGTGCGACCTGCTAGATGGAGGTGGTTTCAGTGCTTTTATGGGCTGAGATTCAGTTTTGGTGTGATTGAATGCAGTTTTTCTTATCTGTAGACTGACAAAGATGATGGTTTTGTGAAGATATGGCAGATATACGGATCAAGTGGAGAGAGAGAGACTTAAGTACATTACGGACGGAAATCCAAGTGGATCATGGTGTCCGTCATGCATTGGTTAGGTTTGGGGTTCTGAAATTTGTGGAGAACCCGTTCATGAGGGCTGGGGAGCCCTTGTTGGCCTGGATTGTCAGTTATTGGGATCCATATCATGACGTGTTTATAGTGCAGGGGCACAGGATTGAGCTGACAGTCCAGGATCTGTATTTCCTGACTGGTCTCCCACTATTAGGGATGGTGGGAAATACACAGCCAGTGTTACCACGGGGGCGTAACATCATGGAGTTCATGGAGCGACATTGTCGACCAGGTGTCCGAGTCAAAGGGACTCGGATATCGATTGGGGATCTAGTGAGGTTGGAGACCCGGGCAGTGGCGGTAGCAGTGTTGCAGATCTTGGGCATCCAGGTGCTCCATCACATCACTGGAGGGCAGATGATGATTGTAGAAAGTGTGTTGAGTGGGACCTACTATGGGTGGGCCTAGATGATGTTGATGTCGTTGAAATGACAGCCGTCACTATGTAAGAGGAATGTGAACCATGATTGTGCTTATGGGACTGGATTGCGCTCCTTCGTTTTTGAGAAGATCCCGACCTTACGACCTCGTGTACAACTACCTGATGGGGGTCCGAGAGAACCCAAGATGCGGCGGTGGGGATGACTACTGTGTAGAGGAGGGGGAGGGGCGGTCGGACTGGTGTTCCGACCAAAGTTCTTCGCCCACTGGGATCAGATGTCATTGTACATAGATGACTATCCCTATAGTGGGATGAGTTATTGGGGAGATCCGGACTTGCCACTTCCACCTGGTCGAGTATGGGGGCTTGATGGTAAGTGAAAAGTAACTAATCTGTTATGTGCATGTTAAAGTTTGTGAATAGTATTTATGATACTGATCCTTATACTTTTTGGAATGCAGATATAGCTCCGGTGAAACTGGCTGGATATATGGGACAACCTGCAGTAGTGGGAAATACAGGTGCTATTGGATGGAGGACAACATAGAACGAGGATATGGCCGCTCTTTTGGAGGACATTCGTCGTAGATGTGAGGGGCTGCTGACCGTTGTTTCAAAGCGTGGTTGGCAAGATTTAGACGACCAGTACATAGATTTATGTATTGGGCTACCCTCGGAATGGTGAGGTATCATGTGACGCATGGCGATGGCCCGTCAGATTGTGCATGATCTACTAGCTGCATGAGCAGAGCCATTGGTGCGGGATCATCTAGAGAGTGATTAGATGTAGGGCAGGTGGTGCCCCCCAGTTTGTGAGTTTTGTTTTTTGTAACATGCTATGGGCATGTCATATGTTTCAGAGTAGATGGACTCTAAAAACATGTTATATGATATATATTATGTATATGCATTGTGTTTATGGTTTGAAATGTTATTGTCTTGTGTGTGATAAATGCCAGTCTAGAACATGATTTGCAATTCTATCTACATAGTGATTTTGGCTTCTAGGTACATGGATGAAAGTAATGAATCTAAAGTCACGTATCAAAATTTTCACTCGTAAATATTGTCTAAACAGGATAGGGTTATGCACATGATAGACACCATTGAGTTGTAAGACAAGTAGCAGGGAATCTAAACGAACGTGCAGATGGAGGATGCGATGAGAGAGGGCATCGGCTAAGAGACCACATACTGCATCATATTCAGCCTGATTATTTCTGGCATTACCAATGCAGACCCCATTCGAAAGAACGACGGTATGCAAGGGGGTAAAGATGGCCCATGCGACTGAGGCGAGATTCCGAGAATAGCGACTTGCCCCTTCGGCATAGCCAATATAATGTGTGGATGAGAGGTTTGGCAGAATAGTGTCACAACCCAAGAAATGGGAGGGATGAGAATAATGATGGTAGCATGAGTATAGGGTAGACATCAAACGATGACTATGGGAGGAAGTAGTCTAGGTAGGATGGCTAGGACTCATAGATCGACTAGAGGGTGATGAATGAGAACTATGGGAGGAAACACGAGAGCTCATGCTACGAAGGACATCATAGATACTGATGGTATCATCCTAGTTATGAAAGGAAAGGGAAAGGTCAAGGAAACCACATGACACTACAAAGCTACCTAAATCATCAGCATGGGAAGAAAAGCGCACATACGGATCGTCACGGGGGATGACAGAAGAACAAGTAAAAATATGGTCAAAGCATGTAGAGCCCAAGAATGTTGCTGAAGGGGGATCAAGAAAAACAGACGGAGTGGATTCAGAGGGAATGTACTCCGAGGATCGTGCAGATGATGATACGTATACTAGGGGGGCAGCAGGTTTCGACATCTCAACATCAGGGGGACGAATGTCAATGGTAGCAGGTGGATCCTCGAGTAGGCCTAACACATAATGAGCAAGGATGGGAGAGGCGGATTGATTTTTTTCAACCTTGTACTCGTGAATGGCCTCTAAAGAGGCTTGGTAATGTGTGAGGTGAGGAAAATGGTGAGAATAATGGCCATGGACACCACATAGAGCACAGGGGTTGTTGGTGCAAAGAGTCTTTAGGTTCTTGGCTATGGACGAGGAAGAAATGGAGGTTTCAGGGACTGTAGATTCAGGGAATGCAACCTTAACCATGGGTTGGATACGAGGCAACTCAGGACAAGTATGGGTGGCATGGTCGACACCATCACAAAAGGCACATGGATTGGTGGGTGGAGGAGGGGTAGGGTCGGGTGTGGTGGCCTTATCTTTGGATGCCCCCTTGCGAGCTTTTCTTTTCTTGCCCGTAGCTGGCACAACATGAGGGTGGTCTTGAAGAGGGGCTAGGGACATCGTAGCGATGGAAGGAGCGAAGGGAATCGGTTGAACCAGTGTCACAACAAGGTATGGTTTGGGGTGGCCGGGTGGGGTCTTGGCTGGAGGAGTAAGATACCATATAGGTATTCCCAAGGTTAAATTAGGGAGGGAAAGGGTGGCCATGATGGGAACCGAATAGACTCCATGAGGGGGAGCAAGGAAAGTTATCTGACCGGCGGGGTAATGGTCAGGAGGGACAGATCCCATATGGTGGAGACCTAGGTGAACCGACTCAAGAGGGTAGGGAGGTTCCTGAGTGCGAGGTGGATGGGAAGGTCCAGGCGGAAGAGGTTTGGTTAGCTGAGGCGAAGGGCTAGGAGTAGGTTGCGAGGGGCAAGATTGAGGTTGCTGACTATCCGAATCATGTTGTGGAAGGTCAGCCTGAGATGATTGCATCATGCAAACGTTCGCTAAGATGGGATCAGAGATAGGAGGGGGCGGAGGCCCCGGGAAGGTTCCAAGCAAGGAGGATCCTTTGTAGATGCTAGGGGAAACACTGGTCAAAGAGTCAAGAGTTTGCTTATTGGTGACAACAGAGATGGTGGACTCAGGGGAAGTCTAAGATTTTGGTTCATGATATGTCAACTGGTCGATGGTGACAATCTTTCCATTATGAGGAAAAAAAATCTTGCGGTGGACTGCGGATGGGATGGTGTTTGGTCAATTTAGTGTGTCCTAAATTGCTAACATAAATTATCAACCAGGGATTCGTAAGCTGACGAAGTGTGGCGCACTATATGTGCAAGATAACCTATCTCTTACTTTTTGTCGTTTTTGGATTTTTATGAAATTCTAAAAGAAAAGTATGGTTATGGATATTCAAGGCAATGATGTCCTTTATAATGATTTACCAACTTGAAACTGAAAAAGGAATTTGAAACATACAATGACAAAACTTGAAAGGAAATGAAAATGTGCTACTGAAATGAAAAAGGTGCTGCTAATCTAATAAATCAAACAGTGAACTAGTGAGCATGAAACCAAACTATTCTTGCTGCTGTCTAAACACAAAGAAACTATGCTGAAAGAAATCCAAAAGTTGCAATAAAGTAAATCTAAATCAAATTACATCAACTTGTCTTCTGATCCCTCATCATTAGTCCAGCTATGATTTTCGGAAGTAACCATAAACAACTTGAGTAACTGATATCTAACTTGCAGAAAGTAAAATAATATCAAACCACACATTCATAATTCAATCCCTCACCATCAGTCCAGCTGTGGCTTTCGGAGGTAACTGAAGATGTCATGCACAATTTAATATTTCTAACTTGCAGAAAGGAAACTAATATCAAACTACACATCCATAATTCAATCCCTCACCATCAGTCCAGCTGTGGCTTTCGGAGGCAACTGAAGATGTTATGAGCAATTTAATATATTTAACTTGCAGAAAGGAAACTAATATCAAACTACACATTTCATAATACAATCCCTCACCATCAGTCCAGCTGTGGCTTTCGGAGGCAACTGAAGATGTTATGAGCAGTTTAATATATCTAAATTTGCGGAAAGGAAACTAATATCAAACTACACATTTCATAATACAATCCCTCACCATCAGTCCAGCTGTGGCTTTCGGAGGTAACTGAAAATGACATGAGAAATTTAATATATCTAAATCTAACTACTGAAGTAAATGTGCAAGACTGAAATAAACAAAGCAGTGCTGGAATTAAACAAAAAGTAAATTAGCAGCAGAACAATATTGATTCCATGTCATTAGTCAAAAGATATGCAAATGCCCGGGTTGCCATGAAAAATTATGCTAAAAGCTATGATTTCAAAAAGCAATCTAAGTAAGGAAATATGACAAAACAGAATTGAAAGCAACTTATCTAGAAAACATGTAAAAGCCTCCTTGGATAGCAGGGGCCCTCTGCTACCAATTTGGTGAAGTTCTTCAGCTCCTTAAAGATAAGATCACAATAGCATCAAAGAACTAAGCTTCTTTATTCAAAAACTCATAAATCTACATCCCATTCCATCTTGAACTTTGTTACAAATCTACTTCCTCATTACTTTCTCATTACTTATGATAGGAGAAAGCTTCTCCTATTATACAAAATATGAGGAGACATCTCATTAATGGGAGTCCATGAATCTCTCCCTTCATCTCTAGAGTTACAATCAAAATAGGAAATGATAAGACACATGTCTTTCTAGAGTTTTAACACAACTTGAGGAATGAGACACATATCCTCCTAGAGTTTCAATACAACAAGGAAGTGAGACACATATCCTCTTGATCCCATAATCTTCTCCAACCAAATTCGAATTTGGCCTTAGAGTGCCACATAAGGGTCTTCTAGAAGTCTCCCTTTGACCTACACATGTCACAAAACTCATAACACATATATAGATATATGAAACTATGTTAATTTTCTAGTTTCTAATCATAAATTCACTTAAAATACATAAAATAAATAACTTTGGAAAACAAGGATCCCAACCCATATATTTATGAAAATGGTTACTTGATGTAGGGTTTTAGGTCAAATGGCTATGAAATAAGAGCTAAATGGTTATGACATAATGGAAATATGTATGAATATGGAGAACACTTTTGAGACTCAACAGATGGTATACATGGAATAGGTGTAACTACACCCCAAAAGAATGTTATCATCAATAGGGGTGTCGATAACTTCAACGTCGACACAAACAGTCTTGCCCGCAAGGGTGATAGGACAGTTACAGAATAGGCCAATGGGCTGGGAGGCATGGCCATCCCACACACGAAGGGTGATTGTGGAAGGGGCCAGCTCAGGAGTTCTGAGTTGTTTCCAAACCGAAGTAGAAATCACATAGGTAGATGCCCCCTCATAAATAATACACCAAGTGACGTTGGAATTTCAGATGTTGACTGGGATTTAGAAAGCAATAGAAGCAGGAAGGGGGGGATGGTCTGATTGACAGGCATCGAAAACAATCAATTGGTCATCAGCAGGATCTACAGCACCCACAACAGATAGTAGAGCCTTCTTTTGAGAAGGACATGACTGGAGGAGTTCCAGTGTTGAAATGGCAACAAGGGATTGTGCCAGATCATCTACTATGCTATATGAATGGGCAGCCCAACCAAAGGCAGCATTTTGGCGTAATGGGCCCTTAGGAATCTTGGTATGAACCTTCGCTTTGGGTGGAGGGATTTGCAAGGGACCATTGGGTGTTGACAGAGGCTCTCTAGGACCTGAATATGGGGACTCGGAGATAGACGGAGCGGGAGGCGTGGAGTACTAACGAGACCGAGTTTGAAGGTTAAGGTCGACAGTGAGAGGTTGGTTAGAGGCCATCATGAGAATCTAGTAATCTGAGGAATGAGAAGGGGAAGGTTGAGTGGTTACCAGGGCATGAGGTGGTTGAGTAGCCATGAATCCTTGTTGAGGGAAAGGATTGATAAACACAACGGGTTGAGAAGTAGCTGTATTGGGAGGGACAGTAAGGGAGGAATTTTGTCCCCACATGGTGGCCTGAGACTCCCACATCTGCCACATCTGTGGTAATAGGGGACAATCGTGAGTGTAATGACCATAAACACTGCAACACGAATAGGGCTTATTGGTACAAAGTGGCCTATCTGGCTTGGGCTGAGATCCCTGTGGCTGGTTGGCAGTGTTAGAATCAATACTAGAAGGATTGGATCCACGATTACCAGAGGCAGATTGATTGCCTTTCCTCTTTCTTTGAGAAGAAAGAGAATTAGTTGTGCCCTTCTGCGCAAGTACTTTCCCTGGAGGGGGTAGTAAGTGCGACTGCAGGGGTGGAGAAGGCAAGGGAGTGGGAGGTCCAAATGCTGGAGGAGCTGGGATGCTAGACTGTGAGTAAGGATAAAGGTTAGGATGGGAAACATTGAGGTAAGCAGGAGTGTGGGAAAAAGGAGGAGGCATGCCGTATCCTGGATACATGCTACCTGGAGGGGGAAAAGTGATGAAGGTGCTAGCCCCTCCTGGAGGGAAACCATGGCCCATAAGAGGTTGAGCAGAGTTATGTGAAAGAGCTCCAACGATACTGTCAGCAGAGTGAGATGCCCTTGGGGCGTTAGGGCCACCGAGTTTGGGGAGGTCAGGAAGTACAGTATAAACATAACCAGATTGAGCATAGATAAGGTAATATTTCAAGGCTATTTGGAGGGTAGCTTCTTCATTTTGGGGAAAGTGAGATGCGACATATTTGCCAATGGGAGGTAAGAGAGAGCGAAGGAACTAGTCCATATAAACCCGATCTTCAAAGGTAGGAGCTCGACATAAGCTCCGTCTTCGTCGCCATTCCTGGACATGAGTGGAAAGGCGGGTCGAAGAGGATTGACAAAAAGAAGTCAAGAGTTCTGTACTAGTGTCATATAGGAGAGGGAGCTAGAAATAAGATAAAAAGGCTTGGGAAATGGTCGCAAAGGTGGTATGGGAAGAGGTGGCCTGATCAACATACCATTTAGAATCTTTGCCAGTAAGCGTGCGTTGGAACAATCTAAGATGGATGGAATCATCAGTAATGGAATTGGATGAACACCACAGTTGGAAAGATCAGATATGGTTGGAGGGATCTTCACTAGCAAGGCCTTCGAACTTGGGAATGTCAGAGGGGAGCTTGGTTGGCATAGCAGGCCAACTGACATCGTGGTGAATAGGATCATTGATCAGCTGATTGAAGTCAGGGAGACTGAGACCGTCCATATAAGGGAGCAAAGGGACAATCGAGGTAGTTCCCGTAGTGGTTCCACTAGAAACGGACCCAACAGTAGAACTGGGGTTGCCGCTGGCGCTAGGCCCTGAACTAGACATGGTGAAGGTAACAGGGGGAGAACCAGGAGTAGGGGGAGAACCCGAACAATCAGAAGAAGAGTCGGAGTGCAAACTCAGGGGAGGACTAACTCGATGACGATGGGCAGGAGGAAGTCAACCAACCAGAAACTGAGGGTGAAGGCCAAGAAGTCGTCGAGATAAAAGCCTTGGAGGCGCAATGATGACGGGAAGAAGAAAAACCGACAAGGGCAAGGGGGGAAAAATCAAGCAATGTCAATGTCAAAACAAGGGCAGAGATGTGCAGTGGCAATTGATTTTAAAAAATGTGCCAGGCGGTGTTAACCAGGCTCTTCTTCACTTAGGGTCGGTGTGTGGCATGCGTTAATTTTAATTTTTTAACCTGGACATTTTGAGAGTAAAAGAAAAAGTGTGTTACGTAACTGAAAATAAATCTGCAGTAAATAAGACTGAAATAACAGAAAATTAACAGCTAACAATGCATCAATCTAACCCAAGAAGGAAAGTCTCTCAAAACTAGTCTATGAGAGGGAAAAAAATCTAATCAAAACAAGCTAAAAAGAGGCCAATAGATCTAAGGTCAGGAGGGATAGGGATCTAACGGAGAAATATGTTGAAAAGAGGTGCAGAGAACAACACAGAGGCAGAGGTAAGGTTGCTACTACAAAGGGGAGGATCAGCTAAAGGTAGAAGGGACAAGGAGGTGACCCGAGAGATAAACCCAAACAAAACTAAATGAGGTGATTTGAAAGGGAGAAGAGCTGATCTACAGGGATCTGAAAATGAGGTATCATATCTGAAAAGAAGAAGGATGAAACCCTGAAAGTTCAGACGTCTAAAACAGCTAAAAATTGCCCACAAAAAGTGGAGGGTACTAAAGCCCTAAGGGGAAATATTCCCACTTATTTGAGTGAATTAGATGAGAAGTAGGTCTAAACGGGCTGAGACGGAGGCTGGAAAACCCTGATAGAAGCTTCAGACAAACCCATAAAAGTTGCTGGAAAATTGCAGAAAAAAGTGCAGGTCGCAGGTTCTGACTTGTTTTCAGTCCAGGTCGCAATTTTGGGGCAGAAAAGTGCCCCCTACAGTCCAGGTCACAGTTTTTGGGCTGATAAGTGCAACCTACAGATCAGTGTCTCTTGGCGGCAGATTTTAGAAAAAGTTGTCGTCTCAGCTGTGGCTGATGTCTGTCCCCTGTGCAATAGGGCCAGAAACACACGAAAGTTAAAAATTTTAATGTTTGAGGGTTTTAGAGGTGAAAATCACCATAAAAATAGGAAAAATAGAAAACTGAAGAGAAACCCTAGGGTCTGAAATAACTGGATATGCAGGAATATATAAAACGACAGCGGTCGCAAAAGAAAACCCGTGTGGAGTCGCCAATTATTAGTATGAATCTTTCGTCGTAAAAGATCACTTTATCTACACATAAAAAATAGCCCTAACATTAATTATGGCTGCCAATATCTTTAAGTCTATAGTTAGTTGATTCAAATAAGGCTGTACAAATCTAGATCTAAGCATAAAAGACATTAAGCAGTTAAAATAAAATATGGCTCCATGCATCCAATAGACAAGACAAGAACAATGTATTTGAAAGAATTTTTTATATTAAAAGGGGGCACCTGAGAGGAAAAAAAGAAAGGTGTTTCTGATTCTCCTCAATGGGATGGGTTCTTGAAAGTCCTCATCATTTCAGATCTAAAATTTCTCTCTCTTGTTGGTGTAGAAAACCCAGACAAACATAGAACTCAAAGGGAGCTCGCAAGACAAAATGGAGAATGTGACCAAGAGTATAGATCCAGAGTGATCTAAGGCAATGAAAGGTGACTAATGAATGGGGAAAACCCCTCTATTTATAACAAAATATTAGGGCGATCTAGAACTTGGTGCATGAATAAAATATTATTAATCAAATTCTAGAACCACCCTTTAGGAATATTTTATTATATTTGTTGGAGGGAAAAGAATTTTTTGACTTGGGTCAATTCATTTATTTATAAAAAATAAATAAATAAATGATTTGTTTATTATTTTAAGGAAATGGTGGGAATATAATTAAATAAATAATGATTTATTTAATTATTTATAAATGATTTAGTCAAATTTAACTAGGAATATTATTTAAATAATGATTTAAATAACTTATTCCTAGGAAATAATCAAATAAATAAGGATTTATTTAATTAATTTCCTTGTTTTGGGTTAAATATGACCAGGAGATACAAACAAATATAGATTTGTTTATTATTTTCTTTTGGGGTTTACTATTTAGACCATAAAGAACTTAATCAAGGTGTTTTACTAAGTTATTTCACATAGTGAAAACAATTTTACTTAGGGTAAAATTGGTCTTACATGGTGTACTTGGGTTCATCTAATGATAATAGGTTAGATGACCAAAAAATGGTGTAACACTTATGAAATGCATAAGAGGTCTAACATCATACCCATACAGTGTAGAAAATATTCCCTCACAAGTGAAGTACTTCATGATGATATTCATGAGTGGTGTGTACTTCTCAAGGAGGTACCCAATAGGAAAAATATTTTTCATGTGTTGTTTATGATGTCTTCTGAGATAGGGCTGATAGTTATCAAGGTATAGATCTTGGTTATTAAACATTTTTCACCATGGTTAGGAATTTCTATGGCCTCAGCTACTATATCAGTTGATATAGTGAAATTAATCCATGAAATTGTCATTTTGTCCCTTTTGACTTGAGTGGCAAACAACTTAGTCAATGTGGAATTGTACTTGACTTTCTCAACTAGTTGACAAAATGGAAGACACCCTACTGCTTGAAAGAAATTCTTGGAAAGTGGTATAGTCATAATTTCAAGAGTGTTTAAGGTCTCATGCCTTATCACCTGAGCTCCTTTGTTATAAGTTTGCCTCTCCTACATTTGGTTGTTTGCAAGTGTAAAAACCCTTATATCACAAAATAGGGGAGGGGAAAAGGGATAGGATGAGTGGATTAGGGAAGGTTTATGGGAGTGGAAAATTTAGGGATATGGGCAGGTGTCTTAGGGAACTTTAGGTAGCGATATGAAATGAAATGGGCTAGGGAAATTAAACACACTCCCAACTAGGAAAATTACCCAAATTGGCAGAAATGGGCTTTAGGGTTTGGGACTTGGGAAATGGAAATGAGGGGATACGAAGGCTGTAGGGAATGGTTTAGTGTGTGATTAAGGTAAAAAGGTCTATGGGAGAGTGAATTTACCTTGAAAAATGTGAAAAAATGACTAGCTAATAAAACACAACATGGAGGTCAATAGAGGGTTTTCACACTAAAACCATGAAATTAAGTTGCAAGGAGGGGTTTTATGAGGTGATACTTAATTTTTCACAGATGCTTGACACATTGAAAACCTTTTGAAGCCTTCAGCACTTTTTTTAATGCCTCCAATAGATAAAACGTAGCCTTGTGAAGAAAGCGTAGCGTGGAGGGTAGAAAGTGTAGCGTGGCTGCTTTTGGCACCAAATTGAGAGTGTAATTGACTTGATTTTGCTAAATTTGCACTTGGTAATGGATGAGAACTCTTCTTTAATGATATGAATGAAAAAATGAGTTGAATTGGTATTTTATGGCTTGTGGTGGTCATTTTTCTTCATGGTAGTGGGATGGTCGACTACATGTCCTTTTCACTATGCTTTAAAAACTTGTAACTTTGAAACTTTATTTGAAGCTTTAGAAACATGATGAACTTATTACATATTGAAACATGAATTAAATTTGAAATTAAACTTTATTTAACTAATTTAACTATTACCACTCCTCCAATTGCCATATTTTATGCATGAAATGATAGATTTGGTGACCTTGAAACCCTAATGACCTAATTGAGACACTGAACTGAATGAAATCATGATGATGATGAATGGAATGATAATGATGAACTTTGAATGGTGGTAAACTCAACAGATTTATGACAAGGACCAGCATGTAAATTTTTTTAAAGGAGTGGAAATAGCCCTAGACATACTAGCCAGTGACCAAATTTTTATTTGAAGACCTAATGAAATGAAAAAAATTTGACTTTGAGAACCTAAGATGACATTGTAAGAGGCCATTTCATCATCAGTGATTGGCTAAATATACTGACACTAACACATTGCACCTATCAGCTCCTTCTTAGGGCCCATGATGACATCTACTAGAGATGACATCATGTTGAAGTCATGATGTCAATGTGGCCTTCTTCGAAGGACAACATGTGTCACCTATTTTCAGGTCACTTGGCCCTCCAATGGGACCTTTTGTGCCTTCCACCTAACACACCTCTTCTCTGCCACGTTTCCCTAATTCAATGGCATTATGCCACCTCGGCCCCAGCCAGGGTCCCACTAGGGCTCTGTATCCTTTGCCAAACCCATTATTCCCTTCATAACTTACTCAAACCCTTTTTCTCCGAGTTTATGAAGGATTTAGGAAATTCCACTATAGATATCGTCAATGGGAATTGATGTCATCCAAATCCTACCATCCTCAATGCTACTACAGACATCACAACCTCGCTTAGGCCTAATACCAATACATATACTTTACATTTCATGACAAAAATTCCCCTTCGATTTACTTGGTATGAGATATCACATTGTCTGATGAATTATAGATGTTGTCGAAGTAAAATATTGCCAATAAGGGTGTTCTAGTGCATTGTATATTGTTACTTATCTAATACTTGTATCATTTCATGATGACACGGTGTGAATGGATAGGAACATGTTAAGTATATAGATAACCTAATTATGAACGTTTTTTAAGGGGAATATATAAATAAACCCAATATTAAGAAATGAAAAGTATGTTAATAACTAAATTTAGTTTTCCACTTCCCTCTTGGGTGGACTACATTACCTTGTGGGAAGAGGTTGTAGCAACAAGGGATTTCACTATGTAGAATACTTTGAGGTTTATATTTTCTAATATTTTCAAACAGTTTGGTTGCCTACATATCTTTATAGGTTCCCAAGGGAAGTGTGGGTATTCATTAGAGAGGTGATGGGTTATGACATTGATACATTAACACCCCCCCACACACGCACGCACACACACACACACACACACACATATATGTACCCTAGAAACCATCAAGGTAACTGTTATAGGCCATTTTGTCACATCTAGTCAATAATCCTATTAACAGGATCAATCAATATCCATGAACACCTTATCATCATCCTTTCACAAATACCTAGCATGGCTCTCCCTAATCCATGAGTTTTTGGGCTTAAATGCTTCGTTTCTATGCTTTTAAGGCATACACACCCTCTTCACGTACAAGAATGTGTTCAGTGTAGGTTGCTCCACTCTATACTTGCACTAATCATTAGCATATTGTCCCTTACTAGGTGTGCGTGGATTCTAGAAATTTGGGAAAAATAAAAATAATCTCAAAGCTTCCTCTTCCAGAAGCTTCAAGGAGTTGTTTCAACCATTTATCTTTGATAAGACCTTATAATTCTATCTCATCCTCCTTGGATATTTCACCCCTTATCCCTCGAGTCATCCTCCCATGAAGAGTGGATCTCAAAACGATATTGGTCAATGGATAAGAATTTCTAAACTACCATCATCTCTTATATATTTACTTCCATCTACAAGCTAGGAGTTGGATTTTGGAGATTGATTGTCCTCATGTTGCTGCCTTGGTTTGAGGAGAGTCATCATTCCATGAATTGAGGTGACATAGAGGTGTATTTTGTTGTAAGGAAGGGAAATTCAACTTGGGGAGTTATCTACATGATCAAATCTTATATTTTATTGTAATTCTCTCCATTTATATTAATACAAGCAGTACATTGTTTTCCTATATATGATGTTTACTTTCATATGTTTCAATTTTTTGTTGATCCATTAAATGAAGTGATTGGCTAATTCTACATAGATATTATATATCATTGGCTTGTTTTTTTTGTATATGAAGGTCCTAATTATAGAAATAAAAGCTAGGATTGGAGCATGCAAGAGCTTGCGATTGATTCCAGGTAATCCTCATCTCATTATTCCATTACTTTAAGGTAAATATTATATTATTTTTATTATTTTTTTCTAGACCAAGCCACTAGGTCTAGGGAATATAATTCTGTATGTAATCGTAGATTATGCATAAGAAATTGACAACTCCACTATAGATCAGTTTATTCCGTTGGTGGTTTCCCTGTCCTTAGTACTAGTTTTTCCTCTTGTTCAAATCTTCATTTCCCCACTCAGTCTGAATTCAGCTTGGAAAGAAATTCCACTAAGATTTAGTTGCATTTTGTGTGTCAAAACTTGATATTCCTTGATCAATTCTTCCCTTTGTTCGGAGATAGAGCGTTGTACAGGGAAAATTTTAAGGATGGAAATTTATTTTGAAGTTTAAAAAATTGGCGAATCTCACTAGTCCCTAATATGAAAAATATAAAATGTTTATTGATGTATTTGTAAAATTATTCAAATTTATAATGATATTATATATATTTCTATATAATGTTGGTGACTTTTAAGGTAAAATAATTTTATATTGTAAAATTTGGGCGAATCAGTTCTATAAAAAAATGGAAATTGGCGAATCTTTTTTTGGAAAAACATTGGAAAATTAGCCCATCTGCGAATATTAGCCCCTAAAATTTTCCATGGCGTTGTATTGCACCGTAGCATTCTTTGTACTTCCATTGCAGTGCACCCAAACCTTATTTTCACTTGCGTTGTAGAGCTCTATTTCCTGACCAACACTTGCATTGACCCCTATTTCATGCACACATTTTCCTTTTTTTATTTTCTCCATGTTAAAATTTGTTTAAGTTGCTCTTTCTTATGTCCCTGAGTGTCTTTTGGTCTCTAAGAATCCTCCATCGCATTTTCTTTTGGTTTTGTGTCCCTTTAATGTGAATTTATTTATATTTTTCTTTGTTCTTTTCATTAGGTCATTAGCAAATTGATTTGTTTGATCATTGAGTACTTGGGAGAATTGGTGTTTTAGTCATCATTTTGAATAGTTTATTTTATTAGTGATTAGACATGCATATTAGTTTTCTTTCATTTGAACTAATTTGAATTGAAAATAAATATTTATTTGCATTGGCATATGGGTTTTTGTTTGTAAATTGAAATTGGAACAGTTGTATTTAAGGGAATTTCACTTATCATATTTTTTACTTCATTTTGTATGTTGCATACTCTTTTTCCTCTTCCATATTTTAGATAGATTTCCATTGAAAAGGAAGCTTTCATTTCTTCATGCTATTTCTCATTTTAGGATATTTAGGTGAAATTCACGGTGAGCCCTAAAATTTAAACCTAATTAAGGATAAACATTAAAATTTATTGAATCAACCTACGGAGCATTTGTAACATTAACGCAAAAATTTAGTGGTCTAGGCTAGAGACGTGTTTTGACATATATAAACGTAGGAGTTTTCATTTTTTTCTAACGTTATCTCCCAGGGATGAAATCTCGTTCCATGTATGTAAGTGTATCAGGTAGTTCTCCATGTACCTTTGGGTATATCAGATGGCGTTGTTGGGTGGAGTATTTAAGGATATTTTAGGAACCCCTTTCCCTATTTTTAGTAATTTCATTTCATTAAACCTATGAATCCATTGACACAATGCCACTTTGTCTAGTTATAAAACAATATTTTCTCTGACATATTATTATGCCATTTTCTACTAAATATTGAATGAAACAATGTCTTTTTGGAATGACTAATCATGGTAATTGTGGAAGAGATATTTTGGATGTTTTTGTTTCAGGTGTTGCTATAGTTACCAAATACTAGGGGGTAAACCATTGTTGTTGCTACTTTTTTTTCACCACGAAGTTTGATGTTACACTATAAATATGCTGCTACACTGCAAAATTCCAAAGACCGTGACCGTTATTCTAAAATATAGTTGTTTGAGATCATGAAACTACCCGCAGGTAATTGAAGAAGGATATGAGCAGTTATGATTGCCAATATGGTGTAACCATAATAGGTATTTTAATTGAAAATTGTTTGTAAAAAATTATATTTTATTTTTATTTCAATCAACATGAGAATCGAGAGATTCCCATGATTGATCCATTCCCTAATTTTGGGGCTTGTAAAAGAGTTTATAAAAAAGCCCAGTCTCATAAGGAGGGGATGGAAACATAGGAACAATATCAAAATTTTGATCTTATATCTCTTAGTCATTTTAATAAAGTATGCATCTGGTGATGTTTTTACAGATTTCATGTTGAATCTTTAACTATTTTGCGTTACATCCCTACACCTTGCTAGGGAGGAAGGGCCCTCCTCTTTAGCAGGGATCAAAGTAGTAGTAGATTATTTTATTTTTCTATACTGGTATGCATTTATTATTTTCATTTCATATATTGTAGTACATATGACTTCTATTTCCAGACTTATTATATGTTGTTAATCTGGATTAGTTAGATCTATAATATTCAATTAATAATTATAATCTAGCTAATCATGCATGGCACAAATATTTCTATTTTGATTTTATGAAGTGTGAATACTTTCTGTATTGATTGAGTTTCATTCCTACAATATGTCTTTCGAAGTTATGCAAGGATGCTCTGATTTCTACAATTGTGTTAAACGGCATTTTTATAGGTTCCCCTGGTTTTTAAAGTATCTACATAGATAGTGCAGACACCTTTGAAATAAAAATACCAACCCTGATTTACAATTAATGGTTTTAGTTCTTTTTTTTTAAAGTGATTGAACCGTCTAAATTTTTTGGCACAATTACCAGGGAAGGATGTCGCAATATAGTTAGCCAACTCTTTTCTTTTGATTTTTTCCATCAATAGTGTGTCCCTAATTTTACAGGTGTTGGGTGGTAACACGAGAGGTAAGAAGTTTCACATCACTTTGAAATACCTGAGCAGGCTCATCACTATAACAGCTAGGACACTTAGGGCATGTTAGTAAATTTTTCTTTTTATAGCGTGTCTCTAATTTTACAGGTGTTGGGCAGTAAGAAAAGAGGTAGGAACCCGTGCATCACTCTAATATCACTGAGTGGGCTCACCCCTGTAATAATTAGGGCACTTAGAGTGTGAAAATCATTATACATTGAATCCATGTATTTAATGTTTGAGTGCAAAAGAAGCAAACCATAGAAACTCTAATAAACCTACAGGTAAAAGGCGTCAACCTACGAACAAGAGAAACATTGATCAAGGGAGAACCACATACATTCAAGAACTGATATCAAAAGTAGAGAAGGAACAATCAACATCACATAGGAACGTAAGGAAAACAGTTCCACAAAAATACATTACTTTCATATCAAAATCAAGAGTCTCTGGTTCCTTTGTTTTAGGACCCCATTCTCCTCAAACTAACCTACAAACTCCCAATATTGTAAAATTAACTCAGGAAAAACAAGGGAGACTAATATTTATGATTTTGGATTAGAAGGAAAAGGGGAAACTAGAAGAAATTATCAACAAAAAGAATTAGAAAAAAAATCTTTCATAGTTCTATAGATTGATCTAGGAAGTGCAGTAAAACAACCAACCCTAGAACAATGTGAACAATAATCACAAGAATCTTTATCCATAGACCATAAATCCAAGAAATATTTATCATAAACCTCACCAGAATAAGAATAAGGAGAAATTCCAATCGGGGAAAAAACCACTGGGACATACACCACTATTACCACCTTTGAATTCCAAATAGGTGGTATAAGGGGAGAAGCCCTTATGTAAAATATCACTCTATCAGTTCTTCCATATTTTTAGGGATTGACTATAGAAGATCCTCATACTTTGTTGTTTAAATTGGATGTTCTATGCAAGATTTATGACTATAATTCATATGATCATAAACTAAAACTATTTCTTGCAACTTCGAAAGGTGAAAGGTTGAAATGGTTTATGGGACTTGGATCTACTACTATCCGGACATGGAGAGATATGAATATTATGTTCTTGGAAAAATATCAGGATTATTTATGAACTAGGAACTTGAAGAAGGAATAGTTCATAATCACTCAGAAGGGAGATGAGAGCTTGGAATATTATGTAGAATGATTTCATTATAATATATAGAGGTCTAAGCATGGTGATTTGGATCCAGAAATATTGAAAAAAATATTAATTCAAGGGATGAGAGAAAACTTCCTTGACATTATGAATCCATTAGGAAAAGGGGATATATCTCAGGAACCATATAAAGAAACAGTAAATATTTTCTTAAGGTTTTCATGAGGATCATCATGAGGAAGAAGCATGACATGAGATGCCTCTGCCAAAATACAGAAAACCACAAATGGAAGTGTGACCAGGGTTGAGATTGGAAACTTGTTTGAAAATCTAAAGATTGGTCTTCTCAGTACCTTATCTGCCCAATTGACAACAACACAAGTAAAAAACACATAGGATGAGGTTGAAAATGCTTTGGCCATGTTCTGCCCAAAGTTTAAATACAAGCACTCTTTGAAGGATTGCAGAGTCAACAACATTATCATGTGCAATATTTGTGATTTGGAGCACTCCACATGTCATTTCGTAGAGATTCCAAGGCTAAAATAAGTACTCAAGGAATTAGGCGAGGAAGTTCAGTCTTCTTATTTCATTGGATCTAGGAAACCTTGGCAACCACGGCCACCAGGTATGTCCCAATATTTTCTTTTAATCCGTGGAATAATGTATATAATACTCAGTAGTTTCCATGTCAGTATCTTAATCCTCCCTTATCTCAGTTTCCTTCACCATGGAATCAATGGTATCCTTCTCCATCTTCTCAATATCCTCCATCTAAATCATACCCTTTGCCACAGAATTGGAGAGGAAACCCTCCTGCATTACCAATGAAACAACAATTACAATTTCCACCTCTTACATCATCTTCTACTACTACTACTCCCATACATCCCTAAATACTTGTACAACCTAACCCTAACCCAAATAATAAGCCAAATAAAAATTTAGAAGCCCCCACTTCTTTCCATAATTACTACATTACCCCTGTTGAATGTAATGAAATCCATTTGCTATCAAGGAAACTAGTAAAAACCTCCCCTGTCATTACTAAAGAAGAATGTGAATCTCTTGGGGATGGTTTTATAGAACTTAACAGAACTGCTATAACAAAAAAAATGATGTTGATACACATGTAAAAATTGATTCAAGTAATGTTGATACATGTGTAACAACCAACCCAGCTACTATAGTAACTAAGGACCCCCATATCTGCAAATATTAACAGAAACTCGGATGATTTCACAACCCAAATCTGATTTTCTTAGGGAGATAAATAATATACACATAAGTATCCCCTTGTTGAAAGCCATTTAGGATGTTCCCATCTATGATAAAACAATAAGGGACCTGTGTGTTAGGAAACTTGAAAGGAAGCCCAAGGACCCTTTCACTATCCATGTGATGGGAAAATTATCGAAACTAATGCCTCGTCAACCTCCTTTTACTAAATATAATGATCTAGGGAACCCCATAGTCACTATTTATATTGATGAGATGCCCATTACGAATAAAATAATTAATTTAGGGGCATCAATCAATGTACTGACTAAGGAAATCTTTACCACCTTAGGATTTCACAGGCTGAGACAAACACCTACAGTGCTAGAACTAGCAGATAGGTCTCGTGTTAAACCGAAGGGGATGCTAGAGGGGGTAGTCATCACAATGTATTCCTGGAGATATCCTATATAATTTATTATCTTACAAACCAAATAAAATTTGGGGGGGAATCCCTTGATATTGGGAAGTCCCTGGTTGGCCACTGTGAATGCATTTATAGGTTGTAGGTTAGGCTTCATGATAATTTTAGATGGACAGGCCAAAAAGAACCTTAACATTTACCCGCTTGAAAAATCAAGTAAGCATTTGGGAAATCCCTTATGCAATGAATTTGATCTGAATCAGATTATTCCTAGCCATTTCTCACCCTCAGAAAAGCCCAATATTTTAAGGATGAAACATGAGATGATATTATAAATGATTTTATCAATAATTCTCTTTATGTTACTTCTATTGAAGACTTGGGGGGAGAATATTTTGTAGAATATTTTAGCCTAAAACATATGAATACCACTCCTAATATCAAGAGAAGCCCGGTTGAAATAGAACCGGCTAAAAATATGATTGTTACTCATAATCTTACTCCCAAACAGAACATAATGTTGTTAAAGCTGTTACAAAAATATAAAAAGGCATTTTCATGGGACTACATGGACATGAAAGGAATTCATCATAGCCTGTGTACTCACCATATCTACTTAAAAGAGGATTTCAATCTAGTTTGGAAGCCATAACAATGCATGAACCCAACACTTAAGGAGGTAGTAAAAGAAGAATTACAAAATATCCTAAATGCCAACTTCATCTACCCCATTTTTTACAGTTAGTGGGTATGTCCTCATGTCATTGTTCTTAAGAAGAATGGCAAGTGGAGAGTGTTTGTATAATATATAGAGCTTAACAAGGTCACTCAAAAGGACCATTACCCTTTGCCATTCATAGATCAAGTCATTGATACCTTGTCTAGAAAGAAATTATTTTCATTTCTAGATGGGTTTAGTGGTTATAATCAGATATAGATTGCCATGAGATTTCCCCAGAGGATTGAGATAAAACCACATTTACTCTCCCTTGGGGGACCATTTCATATATATTTCTCCCTTTTAGACTCTGTAATGCACCAACAACCTTCTAGAGGGAAATATTGGGGATATTTTTAGACTTGTTAAATGACTGTGTAGAAGTATTCATGGACGATTTGACACCTTATGGTGATGGATTTGAAACAACATTACTCAATATTGAAAGAAAGATAGAACGTTGTGTACAAATAATGTTGAATAAACACTAAAAAATGTCACATGATGATGAATGAAGGTATTTTGCTTGGTAATTTTATCTCTGTTATAGGAATAAAATTAGACCATGCTAAGATAGAGGTAATTCTAAAAATTCCAGTTCCCAAAACACAAAAAGAGGTATGTAGTTTTCTGGGACATGCAGGGTATTAAAGAAGGTTTGTAGAAATTTTTTAACAGATTGAATCCCCATTATTTTCTATGATTACTAAATATGTGGAATTTCTTTGGACAAGGAAATGTGAGTAGGTCGCTACAGAACTAAAGAAGTGTGTATTAGCAACCCCTGTTTTCCAAGCACCAAACTGGAACCTTCCATTTCACATAGCCATAGATGCATATGATACTATTGTGGGAGATGTGTTAGGCCAACTAGAAAACAAGAAACCATATGTCATCTAATACATTAACAATAATTTAGTGCCTACATTAATAAATTTAGGCGTTGCATTGAAGGAAGATTTCTACAAAAAATTTTCCTCAAAGGAAAAGAAGAGAATTGTTTAGCAAAGTGTAAGATACTCTTGGATCGAAGGATATCTCTATTACACAGGACAAGATTATCACATCAGGCGTTGTGTAAGAGAGGATGAGATATATTATATCCTTAGTGCTTTCGATGAAGAACCTTGTGGAGTACACTTTGAAAACAAAGGGATAGGGTATAAAGCGATTTCAACTGGATACTTGTTGGCTTGAGGGGTCCTGATCGAGGTCTGTAGTTTATGGATAAACCAATGAACCCTCCAACTACTGGCACTTTCGGTAATGATCTGATTGCGTAGACAAAATTCTCACCCACATTAGTATGGGGGGTGTTGGACCCACGTTTCCACACCCTGAGAGAGAAATTGATGAAGAGGTCCTCAGCAAAAACCAAAAGTGACTTATACAGATGCATACAAAAATATATAACAGAATTAAAGATAATGCACAAGCATTAATATGATAACACATGAGTGTTTTTCACTTTAACGCAAATAAAAAAATAGAAATAGATCTAGATCTTAACCAATACTTAAACATATCTATCAATAATCATGCATAATCAGACCACATATTATCGCACAACCATTAATAGGAAAACAAACAATGCGATATTAATAGAGCATAAATAGTAAGAAATACAGATGCATAACATAGTGAGTTTCACCAAAACTATCCTTTCTACTATCTTTCAAATCTGTCAATCAGTACATCAGTTGTCTTACAAAACCCTTACAAACCCTTCCACGCACATAGCATGCATTTTCTGCACAGGAATAGGACTAGGTATTCATGCACACATCTAGCAGGAGCCTCTTAACCCAAGTGAAAAACCCTTACAGACACATAAAATTATCAGTACATCAATATCTCATAACATTCATTGACTATTTAGCTTAAACATACTCTATCTATTTATATAAACCCAACGTGCAGATACTATGATCTCAAACCATGTTTTGAGGCCCACAGTTTCCATTTAAGCCCATTTACATCAAAATTAGGGAATTTTACCCACCCCAAAGCCCCTTGACTCTATTTGAACAGCACACACATACCAAATCATAAAAAATTGTCTTTGAAACTTATACCTTAGGGGACTTCGCTCCAACAAGCCCCCAACACAAACATGTGATTCGTCTCGATTCACTGAGGCGTTGATCTTAGTATTGATCTAAAGAGTTTTCAAAGAAGTATGGAAATGGAGCACGAGTTCGAGGCTTTGCGTTGCCGCACTCTGCGCTTGCTGAAAAATATTTTTAGTATTATGGCCCACAATGTCTATCTCGATGATATGTTGAGTTTTCTGAATGATCCTCAATGTTTTTTCCAACCTCTAGGATAGTTGCAGTGCTTCCTCTACCCACGGTTGCATGTGCTTCTTCAGTACTTGTTCCTTTCGATGCAAGTCTGAAATCTTCGTTTGAATTATTCTGCCCTGTTGCAGGTGAGAGAGGTGTTGTGTGAGGACCAATGTGGGAACCACCATCCTAATTTCTTCAAATTCTTATTCCTCTTGGTTGAGCGCGTTGCACAACTACTGCACAATCGGGTCATTTTAGACAGATGCCCAAATATCCATAGCTTCGTTTAATAAAATGTCACATTGGGTGACCGCAGTATAAATTTTGTCCTTTTCTTGTTTAACTTCCACATATTTTTGTGCACATACCTCTGGTGGTGTCTCTGACTACAATTTGGTCTAGAGGTTTGTGATCTGCTGCTCCTACTCTATCTGAATGGTTTTTAATTTTATGCATGCAACTTTCACTGTAGCAGCCAAACCCTCTAATTTTACATCACACACATGCGTGTCTAGGACAACAGGAATGTATATGTAGGTTTTTTAGTAGAATTCTCCATAGAATTTCATGTCAGAGTGCGCTTATTTGTTGGTGTAGGTGGGGTCAACCAGGATGACGACCATTCTGCTGTCACTCTGATTAGATCATGTTCGGTCACTAGATATGGAAATTCATACCACACTCCCTCTACAACGCCCTTGACATGGATATGTATATTGTGAAACATAGCCTTAAATTCGTCTACCATTTTGTATTTATCATACAGAGTTGGTGATAGTCGAGGCTTGGATTGCACCGCTTGGTTAATTGTTGCATCATATAAACCCAAAATATCTTGTTTTATTTGGTGGCCATAAGCTTTGCATTTTATACACCACACCTATGCACAAAGCTCCTTGCCTTTTTACTTGCACATACTTTATATTTATAGATTCATGGCTTCGAGTTGACTTTGAATCTGTTGAGTATCCAACACAATAGGCGTTGGGGTAGCCTCTAGCTTCATTGCAACTTCTACAACCTCATCTTGTGTGGCGGTATTTGGATGACATAATGGTTGGAAAAAATGTGGGAGAAACATAGAAATGAACCATTCCTTACGTTAAGTATCATCAATCACAAATCCACCATCCCGGATGGTGCGCTTCAACCTTTGATCGGCCTCCCATACAAATTCATTAGGCTCTTGACGAATATCTTTTGTTAGGTCCCTATGTTACTAGTATAGTCCCTTATTGTTGTTAGTGTAACCTGCTTATTGTTATTATTGTACCCTTGTAACCCCCATATTTTTATTTTTGTGCCCTTAAATTATTATTGTTAGGTCAGCTAGGATTACATTGTGGCCCCATGGAATCCTATATATAGAAAGAAGGTTTTGTAATTTGTATCATCCAAGAATTGTTCATTCATGTAATGTATTGGAATTTTCCCCCTCGAAGTGGTTTATTTCTAAGGTGTTGATATCTCTTTTCTTCTATTTTTGGAGCTGGTTTCACAACATTTGGTATCAGAGCTTTGGATTCTAGGGTTTCACTTCTCCAAAAAGGTCATCATGGCATTTTCACTATAACGTTTTTTCTACTAAGGTTCATAAGCTGAAATTTTTAGAGTGCGAAGCTGAAATCCTGAGGAACATCTTCACAAAATTTTAGAGCTTGGTTCACAATATTTTCGGAGATATGATCTGTGGAAGTTAGGTATTTTTCACGCTCCTGAATTTCATCGTAAACAGGTGATCGTGGAAAAATATTCATAACTCTCTCTCTGAGCATCAAATCAGAATTTTGTAAAAAGTGACTGGAAGTACATGGACTGTAGTGTCTTGTCTATAAATTTCAGAGCTAAAGGAGAAAACAATGACATGTGGCAAGTCGTACAAGTTCGCTCTACTGAACTAGTCCATAATTAGGTCATTGTGGGAGATTTGACATAACTTTGCCTTGATGAATCCAAATCAAGTCAAACTTGTGTCATTTGAAAGAATCTTCAGAGGATTACTGCAGGGCCAAATTTTAGATATTGAGGATCTTCAAGTATAGAGATAAGTCAATTTCAATATCTAGCTCCTCAAAAGAAAGTAAAAGGTGTGTATTTGTTTTTCCCGAATTGCATAAGTCTTGTTTGAAGAATCAAGTTGAATTGATTCCAAGGGCATATTGTAGAATACATATCAGTACTGGGTTCTAAACTGGCCCCCAAAAATAATTCAACACCCATTAAGCCTTTATAAGGCTCTACTATGACTCATGAAGACAAAGAATGGCAACATGGCATATCAAAATTACAAGAGCAAGTGCAACAAATTTCACTCTCGCAAAGAGCAACAAAAAATGACATGGAAGTTTTGAAGAAAGGCATGGAATATAAGATGGATGGTTTGAAGAATGGAATGGAAGCTAATATGGATGGCATGGAAGCTGGCATAGAATCTAAGATGGATGACATGGAAGCTTAGATGGAAAACAAGAAGAATGATCTAAAAGCATACATGGAAGGTTTGGCAAAGTTGATACAAGAAATGTTTCCTAATGGTGAAAAGATAGTAGAGAAAAGCCATGATGAGAAAAAAATAAATTTTAATCATGATTTCATAAACTCTAATGTTGGAGGGAAGAACCACCATATTCCAAAAATGGATTTCAGGAAGTTTTATGGAAATGATCCTGTAACATGGAGACTACAGATGGAGCAATATTTTGATCTCAATAATGTGCAAAAAACACAAAAGGTACACATTGCAACTTTAAATTTAGAACATAATACATTTGTATGGTATTGATGGCTTTGCTCCCGTGAAAAAATTGTCACTTGGTCAATTTTTACTAAGAAAATGATAGCACATTACGAGGATACAAAGAGCAACACTTTCTTTAGCCAATTGATAAATCTCAAACAAAAGTGTTCAGTGGGGGAGCACATTGAAGACTTCCAAAAATTGAATATAAGGGTAACTGATATTCTAGAGGAACACAAGATTTATCTCTTCATAGGTACTTTAAGGGATAGCATCCAACATGAAGTTCGCGTTTTGGAACCCGATTCATTGGAGAAGGCATTCAGGTTGGAAAGAAAAATTGAATGTAAAATTATGGTGACGAGGACGCCTACCACTCACTTCTATAAAGATGGAAGTGTTTCTACTCCTAGATTTCCACAACCTACAAGGTTGACACCACAAAAATTGGAAGAAAAAAGAGCAAAAGGGATTTGCTACAGTTGTGATAGCAAATACACTGAAGGTCATAAGTTTGCTGAGAAGAAATTATTTTACATATATTGTGAAGAGGAAGAAGAAAATAAACAATAATCTTCAAAAGAAGAGGATATACACCAAGAACTAGCCCTAGAATAGGAATAAATGAGTCCGATCATATCGTGTAATGCATTGGAAGGAATTACCACTCCTCAAAATCTCAATATAGAAGGACATATCATGAAGAAAAAGGTAACAGTGTTGATTGATTTAGGTAGTACCCATAATTTTATTCATTGTAAGGTAGCCAAGGAATTGAATTGTTTCCTATATCCAGCACCATAATGTCAACTGATGGCTGCAAATGGAGGAACTAAAAATTTATCTGGAAAATGCCATAATATCAAGATAACCATGGGGGAATATGAATTTAATAGTCCAATGCTTTCCATTCCTATGGGAGGTGATGATGTTGTACTAGGAGTACAATGGTTACAATCTTTGGGGACGGTAGCTTTTAATTTTCAAGAACTTTTCTTGAATTTTTTTTTTAGAAGGAAAGGAAATCGAATTACGGGGTATTGCAAGGAAGCCAAGAAAGATAATAAGCTCTAATGTCATGACAAAGATTCTAAAGAAATAACAACGAGGCATAATTGCACAATTATGCTCACTAATAGTTCCAACATCAAAATCATTTATTTCTGCAGATCTCCAAAATGTCTTGGACAATCATTCCAAGGTGTTTGAAACTCCCAAAGGACTCCCACCTATTTGTGATCATGATCATGCTATTCATTTGAATCCGAGAAGTGTTCCTCCAAACATCAGGCCTTATAGATATCCTTATGTCCAAAAGAGCGAAATTGAACGTATGATTGCAGAAATGTTAGAGGCGAGTATAATTCAACCTAGTCAGAGTTCTTTCTCTGCTCCTGTAGTATTGGTACACAAGAAGGATGGATCATGGTGCATGTGTCCGAACTATAGGGAGCTCAATAAGCTCACCATTAAAGATAAATTTCCCATTCCTGTGATTGATGAATTATTGGATGAATTACATGGAGCAATTTATTTTACCAAGTTGGATCTTTGTTCAGGATATCATCAAATTAGAATGAAGATCAAGATATTTCAAAACAACATTTAGAACTCATGAGGGTCATTATGAATTTTTGGTCATGCCTGGCCTTACCAATGCACCTTCTACATTTCAAGGGTTGATGAATTCCATTTTCAAACCCTTCCTTAGAAAATTTGTGCTAGTATTTTTTCATGATATACTAATCTATAGTAGGTCTTGGAAGGAACATGTTCAACATGTTGACAGGGTGCTCAAACTATTGCAGGAGAAACAATTATATGCAAAAACATCCAAATGTTTCTTTGGAGTACAAGAGGTGGAATATCTGGGTTATGTTGTATCTCACGAGGGTGTTAAGGTAGACCTTAACAAAATTAAAGCCATTAAGGAATGGAAAGTCTCCACAACCATAAAGAAGTTGCAAGGATTTCTCGAGTTAACAGGGTATTATCGCAAGTTTTTTAAGAATTATGGGAGAATAGCAACACCTCTAACAACATTATTGAAGAAAGATGAATTTTCATGGACTCCTAAAGAAACCAAGGCGTTTGAACATCTTAAAGAGGCAATGTGCCTAGCACCGGTGTTAGCTATGCTAGACTTCACAAAAACCTTTATTGTGGAATGTGATGCCCCAAGAAATGGAATTGGTGTTGTTTTAATGCAAGAAGGAAGACCCATTGCTTTTGAAAGTCATCCAATCGAAGGAAATGTTAGCAATACTGCATGCACTAAAGAAATGGCGAGCTTACCTAGTGGGAGGACACTTCAAGGTAAAAATTGATCAGGATAGTCTTAAACACTTTTTGGAACAAAGACTATCTTCAAAAGAGTAGCAAAAATGGGTCACAAAGATGTTGGGTTATGACTTTAAAAAATCTACAAAAAAGGGAAGCTAAATGTTGTTGTAGATGCACTCTCAAGAAATAATGAAGAGTTGGAAGCATTGCTTTGTGACATTTCTAATATCCAACCAGATTGGATAACCGAAGCAAGAGATGAATGGAAGAAGGACTAAGAAGTGTGGAAACTCATCGAAAAGTTGCAGGAAGATCCTAGTGCACCAGATACATTTAGTTGGAAAAATGATTCCTTATGGTAGAAATATCGCTTATATCTTTCTAAGAATTTCAAACTAAAACAAAATATTCTTTTGGGATTGCACACTTCTCCTTTAGGAGGACACTCAGGATTTTAAAAAACTTACCACAGGGTGAACAAATAATTCTTTTGGGATGGCCTTAAATCTAATATTCAAAATTTTGTGGTGGAATGTTTGGTTTGCTAGCAGAATAAAGTTGAGACAATTAAGACCCCGGGTCTTCTACAACCTTTATCCATTCCAAGCCAACGTTAGGAGGAGATTTCAATGGTTTTTATCACAAGTTTACTTAAGTCTGAAGGAAAGAGTATCATCATGATGGTAGTTGATAGACTTACCAAGTATGCACATTTTTGTGCATTATCTCATCCATTTAAAGCAAGTACAGTTGCTACTACATTTACGGACACAATTCAAAAACTACATGGAAACCCAAGGGTTCTTGTGAGTGAAAAGATCCCATTTTTACTGGAAATTTTTGGGCAGAGTTATTTTCTTGTTTGGGTACTTAATTAGCTCATATCTCATCTTATCATCCTCAATCTGATGGTCAAAGTGAGATAGTAAATAAATTTTTGGAAAGATATCTTCGTTGTTTTGTATCTGATAAACAAACACAATGGGTCAAGTGTTTACCTCTTGCTGAATGGTGGTATAACACTTCCTTCCATACTGTAGCTGTTAGTATGAATATTTATTCGAAGTGTACAAAAAAATACCACTTTAGCTGTGCATAAATTACAGCCTTAACAACAGAAATGACTGCTAATATCTTCAGATCTACAATTAGATGATCAAGAAAAATACTGCAAAAATATAGATCTATGCATTAGAAGACATTAAATAGTAGAAAAATAAGATTTACTCCATAGATCCAATAGACAAGACAAGAATATATCCAATGAATATTTTTATTCATGGCACCTAGGAGGAAAACACAAGAGGGTGTTCCTTGTTCTCCTCAATGGGATGGGTTCTTATGAGTCCTCAAAACTTCAGATTTATAACTTCTCTCTCTTGATGGTGTAGAAAACCCAGACAAAAATGGAAAAGTATGGCTATGATTGTGGATCAATAGCCAGACCAAGTGTTGAGATCCAGAGTGATATTTAGGCAACAAAAGGTGACAAATGAATGGGAAAACCCTTCTATTTATAACAAAATATTGAGTTAGTCTAGAGATTGGTGCATAATTAAAATATTATCAACCAAATCTAGATCAAAATTTTATGAAATATTTTATTATATTTGTTGGAGGGAAATGGTATTTGACTTGAGTCAAATCCCCTTATTTGTAAATAATAAATAAATAAATGATTTATTTATTATTTTAAGGATGTGATTAAGTAATAATAAATAAATGAATGATTTATTTATCATTTTAAGGATATGGTTGAGTAATAATCAAATAAATAATTATTTATTTAATTATTTAAGGGTGAATTAGTCATATTTAAGAAAGAATATTATTTAAATAATATTTAAACAAATATTCTTAGAAAATAATAAGATAAATAATGATTTATCTAATTAATTTCCTTTTTTTGGTTAAATATAACTAGAAATATTAATTAAAATATTGTTTAACTAATTATTTCTTGAGGAAAATAAAAAAATGTATATTTATTTAATATTTCCTTATGGAGTTTCCTGTTTAGACCATAAACAACTTAATAAAGGTGATTTACTAAGTTATTTTCATAGTGAAAGCAATTTTACTTGGAGTAAAATTGGTCTTACATGATGTACTTGGGTCCATCTAATGATAATAGGTTAGATAACCAAAAAATGGTGTAACAGATTGACCCCTAGCATGTGAGCGTTAGGAGCTAATCGTATGACCGAAGTATGTTGTAAGAACTCAATCACTAGTCATCGAAGGGGAAGTGAAAGAGAGAAGTATAAGGTAAGCCAAAGTGCTAAAATACCTAGACCCTGAGGAGGCAACTTGCAGGTACGAAAAGTCTTTTTAATCAGTTATTACCTACTATAGGCGGCTGGAGAGGCATACCTATGCCCGCCGACGCAATAGTACAGACAATAAGGTGCCCAGAAAACCACAGAATGCAATGATAAAGTATATGCTGGCATACACAGGAGCAGATGAATAACATGATAATGAATCCCACATACATATTGTTCCTGGGATAACAGTCAGGACTTGTACAATAAAAGATAAGTACATGAGATATGAATGCAACCCAGATGCCCTTGAACATAGGAAATGGCTTTGAAAATCTAACTGATACATGCAAACAAAACGACACTGCAAGCGACTGAGGCCGACATCATCAAATGTATGGAGCTGCATAGAAGGTTGTAATGAAGAGGTCATCCGAATGTGTGGGGGGATACCTGTAGGGTCACCCCCTCATGAGGGTTGAGACATCTTGCACACACTTTGGAATCATCAATGTCATCTGCTGCATCACTAAACCATCAAGTATACGGATCTCGATCATGCTGAAAGGAGCTGGAGCTGAGAAAAAATCAAGTCAAAGGGAAATAAGGAGTCCCTTTGCCTAATCTGAGGCATCGAACAAAAGTGTAAGCCAAAAGGAGGTCCCCGCCCTCTAGACCTCTTTTCTGGAATGAATAAGCTGATATCGACAGAACGAGGTCTTCCATAGGTGAGGTAATAAGGGATCCTCAACTAGGGCATGAGAGAAAATAGTAGAGTGACTCACAGACTGACACCAGTGATGATGATGAAATGGGGGGAACTGAGTAGTGAACGGACAACTTCCCTTGTTAGAGCATAAAGGGCATGGATGACATGGCAGCGACTGACACAACATCATGAGGGATAGTGGACAATGGGACTAAATGCCATAAGATGCGACACGAGGAACCAAGCAGTGAATGATGGAGGACTATAGCGGGATGTAAAGGGACTCGGAATAGACTCCATGAATGCAATGATGACTCAACTAGGATGCTCTAAACAAGGGTGACTTGATGGTGCTTCCAAATATGTAAAGGGTTCAATGAGGACCATAAAAGCATGAGTACAAGATGGTAACTCATGATGAAATTCGACACAAGCGTTGACAAGTATGGAGGAAACATGGTGTCCCCTATACGAGTGTTGCAAGTGAAGAAATTCGATTTTGAGGAAGGGTGAAGTGGTGCTTCTTGGAAAAAATGTGTTCTGGTGAAGTATTGAATCAAAAAAGCTAATAGATACCCATTTGAGGGCTTGGTGAGATCTTTCCAATGGTATATATGGTTCATCAAATTGAGCTACTTTTTGGTCGTAGTAAGCAAAAGAAAAATCAGGGGTTTTCTTTTAATAAGGCATTTTCCTTCCAGATCCACTTAATTGCCGGTGGAGTTGTGGTGAATTTTGTGAGGAGAGGAGGCCTTAAATCTTGCAACAATTGTAGTGGATAAACTGACCATTGGAATTTGAGATCTATAAATTGTAGGTAAGAGGCCTAATTCTACTCTTTCATTTTATTGGATTGAAAGTTCAGTTTAGGTACCTGGAGCTCGTGAACAGGACAGGTTGCACTTTTTGGGGTATTTTCTGCGACCTGGGTAGCAGGTTCTGTGAAGAACAATGCGACCTATCATAGGAAATGACCTGAATAGTGTGACCCGTCAGAAAAAGGGGTTTTTAGTGCTATTTTGGCTTAGATCTGGGATTTTTATGGTTGAGGGGCGTAGGTGCCCCTGTTGGGTAGTGAAAAAGGTATGAAATTACTATGTATCTTCTCATTCTTTTACTATTGACATATTCCTTTTTACCTTGGGAAGGTAATTTATTATAATAATTATGATAAAATTGGAAAGGTTTATGTTCATTGTAAAAAGATGACTAAAGGTTTCTTTTTGTTGATAAAATAGGAATTAGACGAAGCGAACAATTCTACCAAAGGCGAGGCTTAGATCTATGTAACTGCTGCTCCATCAGCGTTGAACCACATCCAGCCAAAGGCAAGGAGATCCAAACGAATTGCCTAGAAAAGGCAAGGGATAGCTCGACCTCGGTCAGAGTAAGCAAGATGATAACCAAATGAAGGGGAGAAAATCCCTCAGGATCCTTTGATCCTGAGGGATTGCTATTCAAACTCATCTTATTCCTTGTCTTTTCCATTAGGATTCGATATATAAAGAAATGTCCTTTAGTGATGAGGAAGAAGTCAGTCAGTCAGATTGGTTGAAAATCCTCATATTCAAACGTTTCCTTTGTAATGTTTTATTGACTCTCGGTTTCGAGAGAACACCCTCTGTAATACTTTATGTTCAATTAATATTAAACACGCGTTTCACTTCATTTCTTAAATTCTAAAGTAGTCTAGCAGTATTTCACTGGCGCTAAGGGCCCGGCTCTGGTGGAATTACTTTGCTATTTGTATTCTTAATCTTGGCTTACTGTTGTGTGAAGCTGTGTGTAACGTTTCTTTCAATTACAGAGTTGATTGACCGCTGTGAGATTGAATATAGATTCATTAACGAATTGCATTTCTATTTTATCCTCTGCAAGAAGTACATCCGCTGTTCAGTTATCTTGCCATTGTTATAAAAGCTTTGCTATTCTATATATGATTCTAGTTTCTGTTTCATTAACTTATGATTTGTTATAATTAACTGTTGCAGCACTGGATATTAACAGGATTGGAGTGTGAAGATTAGTTGCTTGATTGCGTTAGAATTATAGTTGTTGTTCAATTCATGTTGCTATTCCGTTTCTATTTATTGTTTACTTCTGATTCATAGCTTCAGATTAGCAAATAGATGAGTTACGATTTTTATGCATAAGAATTACAAGCTGCTGTTCTTTTCCAGAATTCGTTCCTTTCAGTTATTTTCATTAGCACGAAGATTGAGTTTTCTATCATTTCGATTGCTTTAAGATCACCAATTGTAGAGGACACTGGTTATTGCTTCCAAGTTCCCAGATTGGTTATCTTGCATCGATTTCTAAGGGAAGGAGTTATTGCTACTATATCCATGATCGATGTTTTGCAGATTGATGTAGTTAAGATTTCAAAGCATTTTCATTTATGTCACTATAATTAGATTTCTTTACAAGAATTTGTTTACTCTTGTATTTAATATTCTATACTACATCTTCATAGCATTTCTCTTAGTTAATTGCAGCCTCAGACAGAGTACACTCTTGAAATAAAAATTTTCTCCCGGATTGATGATTAATGTAGGCTAATTAGGTGTTCAAAAGATACCTTTTTATGACGCAACATTTTTTCGTCATTGCCGGGGAGAGTGTATGCCATTTCAAAATAGTGATGCACATCGAATTTTCTTCTGCGTGTGAATAATTGGGTATTAAAGATGGAAGGTAAGAACATGCGCATTGGGCAAGAAACACACTTTCTCGCAGCCCGCTTCACAGCAGAAGCAGGTAAGATTCTTTCTTTAAGATAGGAATGAAGGTTTGTTTTCTTGAATGAATAGACCAACTAAGAAAAACAAAATTCCTCCTAAAATTGAAAAACCTAAGGGATCGATGACCCTTGGGCAGACAAATTTTATTGACGAAATCCTTAAAAGGACTGAATCTCAGCCATCAGTAGGATTTATAAAATTTATCTCTAGACAACCTACTAGTTCCCTTCAGGCTACAAAATCACCATCTGAACCCTTTGCTAAGATACATAGTCAAACATAGGGAATTGAGCAAGATTCCCAATAAATTGAGAATCCTTGCATATGTTCCCCTCAAGAAGGGAACTCTAGCCATATCTGAGAAGGAGAAGGGGAAATAGGAGAAACCGGAGAACCAAAATCTCCTATTGAAATAGCCCAAACAATAAGTAGTCCAGATAAGGGAAGTGCTGTTAAAATGATTCAAAACCAAGAATTATCTCAAGGAATACTCATTATTTTAGACAAAGGGAGTGTTGTCAAAACCATTCCTATTCCTGCTCGTCAACCTAGAAATTCCTTGGAGATCCCAGAAGGATATTGGCACATTTTTGATCAAATGGCCCAGAACCAAAATTAGGACCAGCAGACACCCCAGTAAACCTCTACGCTGCAATATCCTATAGTAGATATTGTAGTCACTGCACCTATGAAGGCCATTCCCCTTCAACATATTCCCACATTTCATGGCTTAACATCATAAGATCTAGACGCGTTTTTGTTTGAATTTGATGTGCTATGTAGGGGATATGATTATGCCACCAATCCCCAAAAATTAAAACTATTCCCTTCAACATTAAAAGGGGAAGCCTTACAATGGTTTATGGGATTAGGTGGGGGTGTCATAACTGATTGGGATCAGATGAAAGATGCATTTTTAAAGAAGTATCAAGATTAATGTAAATCTCAGGAATTAAAGGATGAAATATTCCAAATGATAGCAAAACCAAATGAAACCTTGGAAGAATATGTGGAACGGTTTCAATACAATCTTCAGAGATCCCCTTATGCATCTTTTCCCTTACCTGATAATGTTTTGAAACCACATTAATTAGGGGAGTGAAGGATCAATGGGTTGAAAATTTTAATATTATGGGAAAAGGTGTTATATATCAAGAAAGTTATCCTAACATTATTGATTTGTGTATCAAGAGTTTGAGGGGCAATACAAGGCTAAAATCAGCAAAACGTGATATGATTACAAGAGAAAATAAGACCTCCAATGAAGGTGTGACTCGTGCAGAGATTGGAAATCTGCAAGAATATTTTAAGACATACATACTTGGGACTCTAGCAACACAGTTCGATATTATGCAAGCCAAAAGAAAACAAGAAAAAGCAAAAAAAAATTTGGCAATATTCTGCCCTAGATGCAGGAAGAAACACAACCACAAGGAGTGCCCGTTGGATGTGATCAAATTCTGGGCCATTTGCACGAAAGATCAACCTACAGAAGGGTGTCCCTCACTTCCTGGCTTGAAAGCAGTTCATAAGGAGGCAGAAGAAGAATCAGAAGTGGTATGTCTGCTTAATCAACGCCGATAATGGCAGCCACGACAATCAGGTATGCCAAATGATCCATTTTCTTCTTTTCGGCCTCCTCAATACAATGCTCAGAAATATAGTGGAATGTGGAAAAATCAACTACCTTTCCCCAATTGGTCACAATAGCCATTTCCTCCAACATCTTGGCCAAATCAAAAAAACCAAAATAATTGGCCTAACGTTCCTTTCTGCCCACCGTTTTGGAAAAATCCTACACAATGGTCCCCCTCTACTTCCCAGAGTCAGGCCTGGTAGTCAAACTAGCAAAGACCTACAAATCAGCCAGCTGGAACAATTCCTCTCTCTCAACCTACACTGCCAGCTCCCTATACAAACCCCCAGACCAACTTAAGACCACAACTCCCAGCCCAGCCCAACCCAAACCCAAACGATAGGCAAATTCAGTCTGTCCAAATAATGGAACCCCCAGAATCAGAAACTAAACTGAGGGAGTGCAATGACCTTCAATTGAGGTCTGGGCGCATAGTAAAAACATAGAGAAACAATAATTTTCACATTGAAGATCAATTACCTGTTGAAAAAACAGTATAGAAAGAGAAGGAAGTTCAACAACAAAATCAACAACAAAATCAGCAACAAGTAACAACTTCCTCTATACCATTCCCAAAATGATTAATCATACCATGCCCAGTAGAACATCCTAATTTTGATCTTCTAGGAGAATTAAAAAATTTGTGTATAAAAATTCCTCTCCTCCAAGATATCCAAGACATTCCTATATATGCAAAAACCATTAAGGAATTATGCATAAAGAAGCCAAAGAGGAGAAGATACACCAATCCAACTGTCCAAATAGTCAGTACCTTATCTAACTTTTTGTCAGGAATGGAAACACCTGTAAAATATGAAGACCCAAGAAATCCTATAGTGACAGTCCAAATCCATGGGCAATTGTTTCCAAATGCTTTAGTTTATTTGGGAGCAGTAATCAATATCCTAAAAACTAGCACCTGTCAAAAACTTGGCATTACATTGCTAGAAACAACAAAAACCTTATTGGAATTGGCTGACCAATCTGTAGTCAAACTAGAAGGCACACTACAAGATGTAATGGTATCTATAGATTCCTGGGAATACCCTGCTGAATTCCTGGTTATCAATCTAAAGAACCACCTATAAGGACACTCGTTAATTTTAGGTACACCTTCGTTGGCAACTACCGATGCTTATATTGGATGTCGACAAGGAAACATGACAACAACAAGGGGAAACTGTGTCAAGAATTTAGCTTTATATCCCCCAGCCCAGCCAAGTCTATCAATAATAATAATAATAATAAAAACAACCTATATCATATCTAATGGAAAATATGAAATCACCTCTAACTATAGAAAATTCTCTTGATTTTAAAGATCAAACAAAGGATGATATCATTAATAGTTTCATTAATAAACCACAAACTAGATCTCATTTACAATGTCACATGATCACTGTAGCATTTGATAATAAAGAAGAAGAATATCCTTAATTTGAAAGACATTCTTGATCAAGTAATACCCACTAATTCTGTGTACAATAGGAATATTGTAGAAATTGACCCGGGAAAAGCTCTAAACATTAACAAAAATCTCACTGCTAAACAAGAAGAGAAGTTGATCCAATTATTACGAAAATACAAAGTAGCCTTTGCATGGGATTACCTCGATATGAAAGGAATTGACCCTCAATTGTGTACACACCACATCTATATTGAAAAAGTTGCAAGACCCATTCGTCAACCCCAAAGAAGACTAAACCCTCACCTCAAAGATATTGTGAAAGCTGAATTACAAAAACTATTGGACGTTAATTTCATCTACCCAATATTTGATAGAAAATGGGTCTCTCCATTAGTAGTGGTACCAAAAACGAACGGAAAGTGGAGAATATGTGTATATTATCGTGAACTTAATAAGGCAACACAGAAATACCACTTTCCCCTTCCTTTCATTGACCAGGTATTAGACACATTGGCAGGAAAGAAATTATTTTCTTTCCTCGATGGCTTCAATGGGTACAATCAAATCCAGATTGCCCCTGAAGACCAGGACAAAACTACTTTTACTTGTCCATGGGGGACATTTGCCTACCAAGTCTTACCTTTTGGCCTATGCAATGCTCCTGCTACATTCCAGAGGGCCATTCTCAGCATCTTTGCAGACTTAATAACCGAAGGTCTTGAAATATATATGGATGATTTTACACCTTATGGGGATGATTTTGAGCCTGCCTTGGAAAATCTAGAAAAGGTATTGCAAAGATGTATTGACACTAGGCTTTGTCTAAGCCATGAAAAATGTCTTATGATGATGACCTAAGGAGTTATCTTAGGGCATTATATTTCAGCAGCTGGAAATCAAGTGGACCCAGCTAAAATTCAAATAATCTTGTTAATTCCCACACCCACCACACAAACAGAGGTACGTAGCTTTCTTGGATTTTCTGGTTACTATAGAAGATTTATAGAACATTATTCTCAAATAGCTGCACCTTTATATGCACTAACTGGAAATGCTGATTTAATTTGGAAAGATCAATGTGACAATGCTTTTAATGATCTGAAAAATCTTGTTTCAATAGCCCCAGTGCTGAGGGGCCCAAATTGTAATTTTCCATTCCAAATTTCATCCGATGCCTCAGACACAGCAATTGGAGCAGTACTCAGACAGGAGGAAGAAAAGAAACCATATGCAATCTATTATATTAGAAAAAATCTATCCCCTGATGAATTAAATTATATTGTGACTGAGAAGGAAGTTTTAGCTGTAGTTCATGCTATAAATAAGTTTAGACATTATATAACTGGGTATCTTGTAGTACTATATACTGATCACTTTGCCATTAAATTTTTAAAAAATAAACCTGTTACAAATGGAAGCATGACAAGATGGTTTATTTTACTACAGGAATTAGACATTACAATCAAAGATCGACCAGGGAAAGAGAACCCTGTAGCTAACTTTCTGTCAAGAATGCCAAAGCCAACAGATACAGAAGCAGTTGAAGACCATTTCCCAGATGAACATATGTTCGCTGTTACTGTCAGAACACTGTGGTATGCTGATATAGAAAATTATTTTGCAATAGGAAAATTACCTAAACATCTATCCCTTAATGAACGAAAACAGATAATACAGCGTAGTACCCAATTCTCCTGGATTGGGGGCTACCTATTTCACACAGGGGGAGATATGTAAATAAGAAGATGTGTCTGGGAGGATGAGGTGTATGATATTTTGAAAGCATTCCATGATGTCCAATGTGGCGGGCATTTTGCAGATCGTAGAAATTCCCATAAGGTTTTACGAATAGGGTATTATTGGCCTGCCATATTTAAATATGCCAAAAAAATCATGCAAGCTTGTGATAGCTGCCAAAGGGAAGGTCGCCCTGGGCAGTCTCATGAAATGCCTCTGAACCCTCAACTAGTGATTGAACCATTTGAACACTTACCGCTTATCACAAACCACTTATCATAAACGGTCATCGAGTATGATTGTATCACAAACTGCTTACCCGGGAATCCTTTTACCAACAGTTATAGGAAGACTCTACTATGGAAATTCTCGCTGAAGGGGATAACTCCTCCTCGGCACCATTTTATTAAATCATTCCTTTTTTAATTTTTGTACATGAAGAATTGTCCATTTACTTGATTTTTTCTTTAGGGAATTCGTTTTTTTAATTTCCTAGTTATTTCGTTTTCATTGTTTGTTTCATGAAATTCTGTTTTTTTTTCAAAACAAAATTCTGATTATTTTGCTTGTTTTGAGTTTTGCTGTTCCTTTCTAAAGGAACAACATTTCTGTTGCTCCTTTCAAAACGAATGGCAGCCCCGCAGAGTGTTTTTTTGTTGTTCCCTTCGAAAGGAACAACAGTTCCGCATGATGTTTTTTGTTGTTCCTTTCGAAAGGAATAGTAGTTCCGCAAATTGTTTTTGCTATTCTTTTTAAAGGAACAACACCTTTTGAGTGGATTGGTTTTTGTTTTAGATTAGCATTTTGAGAATTTTTTATCACTCTTCTAAAAACAAACATATCATTATATACAATCATACAAATTAAAGCTTACTATAATCAGCAAATCAAAAGAAATCGACATTTTTCACGAAAATTGTCTAAGTAATGATAAGAAAAAGGGAAAAGGGGCATGATAAATAACATGATTTTGTTATTTTATCACTATTGAATTAATCTGATCGATTATCCTTATCATGACTAGTTCTTTCCCATATGCTATAACTTTCTTTGATTTATGGAATAGGAATAAGGGTATATTCTTTTCTATTGAAATGTTCAAGCTTCTTCCACCATCCCTACTCTTAAGGAGTGATAAGCCATCCTTTATGAATAACTAGGAAAGTGCTATATGAAAAAAAATATTTATGTGTTTCACTAATAATTTTATGATTTGACAGATGGAGGATAGGGGGTCTCATTAAGAGCTAGCCTACCATGATCAAAGGGAAGTTAGTGAAGTGGCATTCCCATTATGGCCACCAAACTAGGGATATGGTCCAATGAACAAATTAAGAAATCCTTGGAATAGGAGGTCTCATCACGAGTTGCCTTGTCCACCTTTCACTTCTTCTCGGTGAATGGCATTGTGATTTGTATAGTCACCAAGCCAGCACAATGGCCTCCGTCATGACATTCAACAAAGCACTTCCTTAGTATAAATAAAGGATAGTGGTTCCATGGGTAAGAAAGAAACTTTGTCAAGGTTATGGACACCTGTGGGCAACAGAGCTTTGCTGATGGTATTGGAGTCACATTTATACACATCAATAGTTATATTTAACCCTTTTTCCTATATCTCTATATCAAATGAAAAGTATGAATCCTTTACCTTTCATTCCGAACCTATTATACATGAAAATCATTAAAAATCGATCATATTAGTTTGAAGTGGTAAATAACACATTTGTACCTATGTTTATCTTATGCTATCCCTTCTCCTCGTATTTGAATAATTACAAAACAATTTTCTATCTATTACCGATTTATCACATGCATTGATTTCAGTAATTTCTATAATTTGAGTGAATGTATCATAATTACGCTTGTTTTTTCCTGCTGTACTACTTTTGTGCCACACCGGTTTCTCTCAATTGACAGTCGAGGGCGACCTACCATCCATTAGGGGGGGCACGGATGTCTGCATGTAGACTAAATTCCGATATTTCTTTACCTTGTATGCAAACTAAATACCTGCATTTTAGGGAATAACAAAACATTAAACCACCATGCTGTGATGTTCCATTACGATCACTGTGTGTTAGGAAAGAGCTAACAGGGTGCAGAAACGATGGGAGGATGACCAATTCACAATGAGCCGCTGGTGCTGGTCGTTTCTGATGCTGCACGAGAAATTTTGGAAAGACTGGGGTGGATTACATACTTCATGAGGATGAAACAACCCCACGAAGCAGTGGCCACCGAATTTCTACAGAACTTGCAGGAAGGATCCTCCATGGTTAGAGGAAGATAGATAGCTATATCCGACAAAATAATTGCAGAAGTGTCGGGCATACCAATGCAAGGAACTATATGGACGCAGAAAAAGATTAGGATTCGAGAGGCCATGAAGATTTTTCAGGATGATGGACAGACATTGGTTGTCAAAGGTAAAGGGGTTCAACCAGCATCATTGGGAGAACCATGGACAGAATTGGCCAAGATTGTGCAAGCTTATATAACGTGCGACGAAAGGAAAGATGTGGTAAGACCTCACCACCTTAAGCTGCTAGTTGTATTAAAACAGAAATGCACTGTTAATTTGCCTGCATTTTTAAATTCCTTGTTGCATGATATTGCTCGTAGCATAAGGAAAACTCAACATGCAGATATCGTGGTTAGCCACCATTGTCTAATTCGATTAATAATGAGTCGTAGCCTCGCCTAGCAACAGACCAGTTGGGAAGAGTTGATATTCTTCATTGATGGAGGGTTAGCTTTACCTACCCCGAAACGGAAAAGAATGGCTGGCTCAATAACTGAGCCATCAACTCACAGAGAGTCCCTCCGTTCATAGTGAAGTAGGGGGATGTTGGAAGCAATTTTGGGCAGTAGTATCCATCCCCTGGAATTGCATAGCTCAGAGGATGAATAGCCTCCACAATTGGATGGAGCAAGCCCTCATACCGATGAAGAAGAAGGAATGGAAGAAGAAATTCGCTACTCGGACGAAGAAGAAATAAGTCACCACACCAGTGGTGAAAAAAAATCCAGTGTAGAGGAAGGAAATACCGAGGAAGAAGAAATTGAAGGAAAAATTCAATATTCAAATGAGGAATAAGGGAGCTATCATACTTGCAAGGAGGATGAAGACAACCATGGTAGTGACAAAGAAGGAACAGAGCCTCCCGAAAATGCTACCGTAAGCCCTTTACAAGAAGACCAACTGGCCCAAATTATGGCCAATATGAGTGAATATGCATAGCCTCATAACCCTTTGGACATTAATATTGATATTAATCAGTTACCAGAGCGCTCTGCTATCGATAAAGAAACAACTGGAGAAATGCTGGATGAAACAGCAAACCCTAGTGAAGCTAGGGTTGCTTCCCCTAAAAGGCATGAACGAGAAAACACCGAAGTAATATCTCAACTTAGAACCCCTCAGGATATTGCAGAGTCAATCGAGGGTATGATTTGTAGAAAATTTAGCCAAGGGCATGTGAATGTGGAAGAAGAACCCCAAGCAGAAGATCAAGAAGACAACTTAACTAAATGAACGACTGATATAGACCAAAACCCTATTGAGCAAACAGGTTCAGATAAAGGAACAGTTGTCCCATTAAAAAAGAGGAGGAAAAAAACTGAGATTGAAAAGCTTCGCAAGGAACGAATTAAGCTTCATAAACTCAGAGAACAGCTCAGGAAAACCATTAGGGTTCTGAGAATGAAACAAATGCCTAAGTGAGCCTCGAAGAGAAGAAGCATAACTACTAAGAGAATTTCGAAAAAGAGAAAGGTGACCACTAATAGGAACCCCCATGTTACAGAAGAAGTCATGCCTGAGCCTAATTATGAGGATATGGAGCAGAAAATGGCTGTTCCACCCCAAGTTGTTCTAGACGGACATGTTTTAAGTGAAAACGTGCAATCTAGTAGTCAGCATACTTTTAGTGATCCGACACTGGCCAGACTCCAAGAGGAGTTGGCACAGGCTCGAATTGAAAGGTAGAGATTGGAAGAATACACCGTCCCAAGAAAAAGATATCAGGAGTTGCAGCAACAAATGAAAATTATCCATGAAGCAGAAGCTGAAGCTCATGAAAAAAGTCGAAAAGAAGAAGAAAAGGCTAACAAGGTAATGAACCAATTAAAACTAGCCTACAATCGAATGGACACTCTTTTCTCATTGTATACTGATGTCTTAGCCTATAGATGTCCCGCAAAATACTATGCTTTGTTTTTACTAGAAAGATATTTACAACTAAATATTAAGGCAGTTAGGGCAGGGAAATCCATAGAGCTAGAAACTATAGATGACTTTGTATCATGCTACAAAATTTATGGGATCAAAGTACAACGCCTTTTGTGTGAATTTTACTTGCATAATCTAATACTTGAAAATGATTGTGAATCAAACCCTAGCCCTTTTGTTGGAGATGTTCAATTTCAGGCATTCATTTCCTTTGTTGTAAATCAATTAAAATGGTTTAAAGTCTGTAACGTCTTTCAAAGGCAGTAAAATGAACTAGATTTGTGGGTCAAGAGTGAACCTCAGAACCCACTTCAATTTTGGGCTAGGCAGAAAATATTGATGACTAAGGAAGGTGTTACCCAAGCCTTGGGGCCTGTCCACAAATTGATTATGTTGAATGGGACAGATTATTTCTCATCCATTAGAAACCAAGCTTATATAGCAGCTAAGGTCCGGTGGAGAAACTCCAATCAAAATATGCAAAATAGGGAACCATTTAATTATAGAAACTTTGGGTTAGCTGCAGGCCACTTGATTTCCTATAGCCATCTCATTTTAAAAGAAGGACCATTCTGGTTAGGATGTAGGTTCTACGGCCCTATTGCATGGTATCCTACTCCAGACTACAAAGCCATTTACAAACTCCCTGAAGGACAGACATAACATGTTTTTGAGGAACTAGCTACACTACATGGTTTTAGACCTGTCGATGACAAACCTTATCCAGCTTATTCTTTGACTTCTCTCCATGTGAACTGTAGTTTTCATGAGGACATGAAAAATATTAAGTAGGGAGGTATGTTGGGCAGTGAAAAAGTATGAAATTACTATGTATCTTCTCATTCTTTTACTATTGACATACTCCTTTTTACCTTGGGAAGGTAATTTATTATAATAATTATGATAAAATTGGAAACGTTTATGTTCATTGTAAAAAGATGACTAAAGGTTGCTTTTTGTTGATAAAACATGAATTAGACGAAGCAAACATTTGTACCAAAGGCAAGGCTGAGATCTATGTAACTGCTACTCCATCAGCGTTGAACCACATCCAGCCAAAGGCAAGGAGATCCGAACGAATTGCCAAGAAAAGGTAGGGGACAGCTCGGCCTCGGTCATAGTAAACATGATGATAACCAAACGAAGGGGAGCGAATCCATCAATATCCTTTGATCTTGAGCGATCGTTTTTCAAAATCATCTTATTCCTCATCTTGTCCATCAGGATTCGATATATAAAGCAATGTCCTTTAGTGATGAGGAAGAAGTCAGTCAGTCAGATTGGTCGAAAATCCTCATATTCAAATGTTTCCTTTCTAATGTTTTATTGACTCTCGGTTTCGAGAGAACAACCTCTGTAATACTTTATGTTTAGTTAATATTAAACACGTATTTCACTTCATTTCTTAAATTCTAAAGTAGTCCAGCAGTATTTCACTGGCGCTAAGGGCCCGGCTCTAGTGGAATTACTTCGCTGTTTGTATTCTTAATCTTGGCTTACTGTTGTGTGAAGCTGTGTGTAACGTTTCTTTCAATTACGAAGTTTATTGACCACTGTGAGATTGAATACGGATTCATTAACGAATTGCATTGCTATTTTATCCTCTGTAAGAAGTACATCCATTGTTCAGTTATCTTGCCATTGTTATAAAAGATTTATTGTTCTATATATGATTCTAGTTGTTGTTCCATTAGCTTATGATTTTTTATAATTAACTGTTGTAGCACTGGTTGTTAACAGGATTGGAGTGTGAAGATTAGTTGCCTGACTGTGTTAGAATTATAGTTGTTGTTCAATTCATGTTGCTGCTCCGTTTCTTTTTATTGTTTACTTCCGATTCATAGCTTCATATTAGCAAATAGATGAGTTACGATTGTTATGCATAGGAATTACAAGCTGTTGTTCCTTTCTAGAATTTGTTCCTTTCAGTTATTTTCATTAGCATGAAGATTGAGTTTGCTTTCATTTCAATTGCTTTAAGATCACTAATTTTAGAGGACACTGGTTGTTGCTTCCAAGTTCCCAGATTGATTATCTTGCATCAATTTCTAAGGGAAGGAGTTATTGCTACTGTATCCCTAATCGATGTTTCACAGATTGATGTAGTTAAGATTTCAGAGCATTCTCATTTATGTCACTGTAATTAGATTTCTTTACAAGCATTCGTTTACTCTTGTATTTAATATTGTGTACTTAATCTTCATAGCATTACTCTTAGTTAATTGTAGCCTCAGACAGAGTACACTCTTGAAATAAAAAGTCACTCCCAGATTGATGATTAATGTAGGCTAATTAGGTGTTCAAAAGATACCTTTTTATGACCCAACAGCCCCCAAGCATGTTGTGGACATGCCAAAATATATTTAAAAAAAAGGGAAATCTAAACACATTTTAATGATGTGGTGCACCATTTGTTTTTGGTATGGTTGTGTAGTTTGAGAAAGGAAATAGACGATTACCAATCTCTTTTGACACTGTATATATGAATCAAATGGACTTTAAGTTTCTAGGTTGGCACACATGGTGCTAATATCCCATAGATAGTATTTGCGATAATGAACTGATGTTCTCCCAGAAAACCTATAGGTTGGTCAACCAAAATTTCTATGAGACTGGGTTGCTGATGAAAAATGAAGGAATGATGAGGGGTATCATCCCTAGAGTGATCTTGAAGTGATATGGGACTCTAGAGGTTCTTCTAAATGTGGAAGAATAATGGGACTAGAGTCATCACGACTAGATACACTAGGAGAGTGTTGAAGAAATTCTTCTCCTGGTCTCTCCAATATGAGTGCCCCCCTTACCCAAACATTGGGTGTCAATGTAATGGCCACATGGTGCATGTGGTTCAAATGCATGAGTTCGATGTAAGGGGGGTAGATAAATTTAGGATTGGTCGATGTTTCCATAATGTCGTCATCGTAATAAAAGATGGGGTGACTGATGGAAGAAATACCACTTGACGTGGTGAAACAACCTTACTCCTCATCATGAGAGGAGAGGTTTGCATGCATATCATCACTAGGGGTGACAGAGGAGGAAGCAGACAAAGGATCTACCGATGTTGAGACTAGGGAGGGTGCCAAGGGGAGGTCGAGTGAAACATCGGGGGAAGTTTCATCGGGACTTCTGACCAAGGACCCATGATCTTGACATCATAAGGGGGAATGAAAATGGGAGCATATGTGTCTTTTGGTGTTGCCAAAGCAAGATGTGAGAATAAGGGAGTGGTTGACTCATTGCGCTCAGCCTCGAATTGGCGTAAGGTTTCTAAAGAGGAACAATACTCTTTGAGGCGAGGTAAAAAGTGAGTGTAGTGGCCATGGAAATCACACAAAGCGCAGGGGTGATTTGTGCGCAATGGTTTGAGTTTCGGGATTAAATCGGGTATAGTGACATATACCTCTGGGATATCAAATTCCGGAAACATCTCGTTGACCATGTACTTGAGGTGAGGAAACTCCAGACAAGTATGGGTGGCGTGGCCGACAAAATCACACAAAGCACGCTGGGTGGTATGTTTTGGAGGCCCAGAAGAGGTAGGGTTTGTCGGGGTGGCCTTGTCCTTTGATTCTCTCTTGCAAGCTTTTCCCTTCTTACCCGAAGCAGTCATAACGGGAGGTGGTTCTTGTTGAGGTGAATGAGGCATTGTTGCAATGGGACAAGTCAAAGGGATTGGTTGAACCGGGGTCAAAGAAAGATAAGGTTTAGGCTGATCGGGTGAGGTGGTGGCTGGAGGATCGAGGTACCAGATGGGAATTCCAAGAGTCAGGTTGGGAAGAGAGAGGGTGGCCATAATAGGTACAATGTACACTCCTGGTGGGGGAGCTAGGAATGGTATCTGACCAGAGGGGTAATGACCAGGCAAGACGGCTCCAAGGTGGTCGAGGCTTGGAGTAATCATTCTCAAGGATAAAGGTGCTCATGAGTACCAGTTGAAGGTAAAGGGCCAAGAGAAGAAGGTTCAGAAGGCTGATCATAGGACATCATGAAAATCTGGTAATCGAGGGAACCAGATGGAAGAGGTTGAGTGGCCACCTATCCTTCAGGTGGTTGGGTAGCCACAAATCCCTACTGAGGAAAAGGATTGGTAAGCACAATCGGTTGACTAGGTGCAAGAATAGCAGGAACGGAAGGAATGGCTTCCTGTCATCTCAATGTTGCTTGAGACTCCCATAGCTGTTGCATTTGTGGTATAAGGGGACAATCATGCATATAATGACCATAAACATCACAACACGAATAGGGCTTGTTCGTACGAAGAGGGTTGTCCTGCTTGTGCTGAGTGCCCTGTTGCTGGTTTGCGGTGTAAGGAGCATTACCTTGATTAGTTCCATGATTACCAGAGGCAGCTTGATTTTGATTGCCTTTCTTCTTCCTTTTCAACGGAGGAGGATTAGTTTTTCCCTGCTGTGCGTACACCTGCCCCGAAGGGGGTGGTGGTTGCTGTTGTGGGGGTTGAGAAGGCAAGGGAGGAGGATGTGCTAATGCTGGAGGAGATGGAGCACCAGGCTGTGAATACAGATAATAAATAGGTTGGGTAGCAGTGTGGTAAACAGGAGGTTGGGCAAAAGGAGGAGGCATGCTGTATCCTGGATACGTGCTACCAAGAGGGGGAAAAGTGTCGGAGGTGCTGGCCCCGCACTGAGAGAAACCATAGCCCATGGGGGGTTGAGCATATGGATTTAAGAGAGCTCCAATGATATCTTCGGTGGCATGAGATGCCCCCGGTGCATTAGCACCATCAGGTTTGGGAAGATCAGGTAGAATGGTACAAACATATCCTGACTGAGCGTAGATCAGGTCATATTTTAATGCAATTTGGAGTGCGGCTTCTTCGGTTTGAGTAAAGTGTGATGCGACGTCTTTCTCGATAGGTAGCAAGAGATTCCTAAGGAACCAGTCCATGTAGACATGGTCTTCAAAGGTAGGGGCTCGATATAGGCTCCTTCTTCTCCACCATTCATGAACATGGTCGGAAAGGCGGGTCGCAGATTATTGACGGAAAGAGGTCAAGAGCTCGGTACCAATGTCATAACGTAGGGGGAGTTGGAAATAAGACAAAAAATCCTGTGCTAGAGTCACAAAGGTGGTATGAGAGGAAGGGGCCTGATCTACATACCACTTAGAAGCTTCACTTGTAAGCATTGATTGGAATAACCGAAGATGAATAGAGTCATCAGTAATGGAATTAGACAAACACCATGTGTGGAAAGATCGAACATGATTAGAAGGATCTTATCCAGCAAGACCTTCAAAATTTGGGATGTCTAAAGGGAGCTTTGTTGGCATAGCAGGCCACTTAGCGTCATGGTGTATGGGGTCATTTATCAACTGGTCAAAGTCAAGGAGGCTGAAGCCTACCATGAAGGGGAGAAGGGGTGTAGTTGGGATAGTGTCCGTGGTGGTCCCACTAGTGGTATTTTCGGCGGGAGGGCCAAGGTTAACACCAACATTAGGTCCTGCACCAGACATAATGAAGGTGTCAGGGGGAGAACTGAAGGCGGAATGAGAAGGAGAACCCGAAGGACCAGAGGAAGAGTCGGTGCATGGACTCAGTAGAGGACTAACTCAAACTCTATGTGGAGGAGTAAGTCTTCCAACCGAAAACTGAGGATGAAGGCCAAGAAGTCTCCGTGATAAACACCTTGGTGGCGCAATGGTGACAACAAAAACCTGGCACAAGGGAAAAAGAGACCAACAAGGGCAGGGAGGTGTAGGATTAAGTGATTACAATGTCGAAACAAGGGAAAAGAGGTGCAGGATAAAATGATTTCAATGTTTTAGAGTATTTTCTTGGCAGTGTTAAACAAGCCCTTTTTTGTTTAGGGTGTGTGTGTAAAAGTGTGTAAATTTTAATTTTTAAACCCAAACATTTGTAGAGAAAATAAAAAGTGTTGTATAGATGTAAATAACCCTGCAAATGACAGTATATAGGCCTACAAAATAGAAAATAAACAGCTAATAATGCAATAATCTAAACCCAAGCAGGTGGGCCTCTCAACTACTAGTCTATAGGTGAGTAAAAAACTAATATAAACACACTAAAATCGGCTAATAGATCTTGGGTCAAGAGGGATAGAGATCTAAAAGACAAAATCTGCTGGAAAGTGGTGCAGAAAACAACAACAAATCAAAGGAAAATTGTTGTAAAAAAGTGATGGCGAAAGGCTATCTCCACGAAGGAAGAGGAGTGCCCACTAAAGGAAAACCCAAACAAAGCTAAAAGAGGAGATTTGGATGGATAACAAGCCGATATAAAGTGGATCTGAAGATGAGGTATCAGATCTGAAAAAAAGGCTGAAGACTCTGAAATTTCAGACAACCTGCAACAGTAAACATTCTTCTGCAAAAATTGGAGGGTATTGAAGCCCTAGGGGGATAGGTTCTCACCTATTTGAGCATAACAGAACAAGTACAAGTCCAAAACGGGTGGAGACGGAGGTCAAACAACCATGAATAGAGGCTCAGCTGAACCAATCAAACTTTCAAAAAAATCCCTGCAGAAAGTCTAGGTCATAGTTTTTGGCCTCTTTTCAGTAGAGGTCACACTTTTTGGGTTGTAAAGTGCATCATGGAGGTCCAGGTCATAGGTTTTGGGTAGAAAAGTGCGACCTGCACTTTTGGCACTCTCAGCGGTAGATTTAACAAAAATTTGTCGTCTCAGCTGCGGTTGATGTCTGTCACCTGTGCAATGGGTAAGAAAACACACGGAAGTTATAATTTTTATAGTTTTAGGGTTTTATGGGTTAAAAACAAAATCAAGAATGAGAAAAACAAGGGGCTGAAGAGAAATCCTAGGGTTTGAAGCAGCTGGATATACAAGGATCAGAAAAATGACAGTGGTGATAATGGTAAATCCATGTGGAGTCGCCATTTGTTAGTATGAATCTTTATTCGAAGAGTACGAAAAAATACCACTTTAGCTGCGCATAACTTAGATCCCTAACAGTATAAATGACTGCTAATATCTTCAGATCTGCAATTAGATGATCAAGACAAATGCTACAAAAATCTAGATCTATGCATTAGAAGACATTAAACAGTAGAAAAATAAGATTTACTCCATAGATCCAATAGACAAGACAAGAATATATCCAATGAATATTTTTATTATTGACACCTGGGAGGAAAACACAAGAGGGTGTTCCCTGTTCTCCTCAATGGGATGGGTTCTTATGAGTCCTCAGCACTTCAGATTTAGAACTTCTCTCTCTTGATGGTGTAGAAAACCCAGACAAAAATGGAAAAGTATGGCAATGATTGTGGATCAATAGCTAGACCAAGTGTTGAGATCCAGAGTGATCTTTAGGCAACAAAAGGTGACAACTGAATGAGGAAACCCTTCTATTTATAACAAAATATTGAGATAGTCTAGAGATTGGTGCATAATTAAAATATTATCAACCAAATCTAAATCCAACTTTTATGGAATATTTTATTATATTTGTTGGAGGTAAAAGGTATTTGACTTGAGTCAAATCCACTTATTTGTAAATAATAAATAAATAAATGATTTATTTATTATTTTAAGGATGTGATTAAGTAATAATACATAAATAAATTATTTATTTATCATTTTAAGGATGCGGTTGAGTAATAATAAAAAAAATAATGATTTATTTAATTATTTAAGGGTGAATTAGTCATATTTAACAAAGAATATTATTTAAATAAGATTTAAACAATTATTCTTAGAAAATAATAAGATAAATAATGATTTATCTAATTAATTTCCTTGTTTTGGGTTAAATATAACTAGAAATATTAATTAAACTACTGTTTAACTAATTATTTCTTGAGGAAAATCAAACAAATGTATATTTATTTAATATTTCCTTACGGGGTTTCCTGTTTAGACAATAAACAACTTAACAAAGGTGATTTACTAAGTTATTTTCATAGTGAAAGAAATTTTACTTTGAGTAAAATTGGTCTTACATGATGTACTTGGGTCCATCTAATGATAATAGGTTAGATGACCAAAAACTGGTGTAACAACAGAAAAAATGATCCCATTTATGGCACTTTATGGATATCATCCACCATCCGTCACATCATCTTTAAGAGAAAATTCGAAGGTTCAAGAAATGGAAGATCACATCGAGCATCAACAAGAAGTTCTCTGAATCTTAAAGGATAACCTGAATTTGGCACAAAATTGAATGAAACAACATGCAGATCAACATCGCAGCGAGAGAAGTTTTGATCTAGGAGACTGGGTATTTTTACGGCTATAACCATAAAAAAAAATGTCCCTCAAGCAAGCTAAGAAGGATAATAAATTTTCTCCAAAGTACTATGGTCCTTACAAGGTGTTGCAAAAGATTGGTACTATGGAATACAAATTGGAGCTTCCTACCTCGTCACGAGTGCATCCAGTTTTCCATGTTTCATGCTTAAATAAGGTTATAGGTGAAAATATTCAAGTTCAAAAAATATTGCCAGAACTTGATGAAGAAGGAAAAATCATATTGGAACCTGAAGTGGTCACGAAAAAAGAACTCGATAGTTACGAAATTGATCAATTTCAGAGTATCTCATCAAGTGGAAGAACTTACCCATGGAAGATTCTACATGGGAGGATGAGAATTTTATACAGAATCACCCAGAGCTACTCAAGTGTTGAGGACAACACTTTTTTGAAGGAGAGGGGCATGTTATGTCCCTATATTACTAGTATAGTCCCTTATTGTTGTTAGTGTAACCCCCTTATTGTTATTATTGTACCCCTGTAACCGCCATATTGTTATTATTGTGCCCTTAAATTATTATTTTTAGGTAAACTAGGATTACATTGTGGCCCCATGGACTCCTATATATAGAAAGGAGGTTTTGTGATTTGTATCATCCAAGAATTGTTCATTCATGTAATGTATTGGAGGTTGTCCCCTCGAAGTGGCTTATTTCTAAGGCATTGATATCTCTTCTCTTCTATTTTTGGAGCTGGTTTCACAACATCTTTCATTTTTGTCACTAGTTGCACGTATGACTTAGGTTTCTTAAACTTCTATTTTAGGGTTTCTTTAATTTCTTCCAAGGTAGCATCAGGGTTTTCTTGCGCATACCTAATGTATCAATCTAATGCGCTACCTTGAAATGCAATGGCCACTACGTTTTTCTAATATCAATATTGTTCACTTGTTGAGCCTGCCATACAGCCTCAGTTACAAACTAGAAGTGATCAGTGTCCTCATTTCCAAATCTTCTGAAATTAGGTAACTTCATTGATGCAACCATATCTACTTTAGCAGGAGGTGGAGGTGGAGATGGAATTTGCGGTGTAGTAGGTGATCTATGATGTGAGGTCAAAAGTGGAGTGGATGGAGTGGGAAATAGATTCAAGGGTTTCTGATGTGATGATATTTCTTCTTTGGAGTCACTTGAGCTAGTATTTTATGGTTTAGGCTCACTATCATATCTACGCTTCAGAGGGATATAAATGAATTTTTCAGTGTCTTTGCGGTAAATTCTTCCACTGCACGTAACTGAACATTTTTTATGCATTCAAATAGTATGTTCGCATAGACAACCCCATTCACACAACATCATTTTCAGTAATAATTTCAATGAGTGGAGGAACTTACCTCTAGGGCCTTTGAAAAACCTTCTTTCTTCTTTAGAATATGACACAAATTGGTCAATGGTGAATTCAGTCACAAATGATCCCAAAATCCGATCGATCCAGTGATATACCGTGCAAGTGATCTTATTATCAAGCTTCTCTACTTGATGGATCAATTCAGGATTCCATTCAGTGACTATGTCATCTTTTATGTAGTGAGAACTCAACTAAGTGAGAAAACCACTCCTATAGTTCATGTGCAAAGGAACAAAATAAAATTTCATGCACTTTTGTATAAATATACTTATGTACCCATTGTTCGTTAGATAGTTTAGTGCTTCTATTATCTTGTAGCACAAATTATAGTCTCTTTCTATCCAGCCAATCTTGTAATTCATTTCGTGACGGATGCCAAAAAATAAAATATCTCTCAAAATGATGATCCTAGTCTCAGAAATGGAACCATTTTTTGGATTGAGGAGTCCTGACCCAAGTTCAGAGTTTATGGATAACCTAAAAAACCCTCCAACTACTGGTCCTTTCGGAAGTGATCTACTTGCAGAGACCAAAGTCTAACCCGAAGCAATATGGGGGGGTGCTAGAACCAGGTTTCCACACCATGAAAGAGAAATTGACGAAGTGGTACTCAAAAAAACCCCAAAGTGACTTATACATATGTGCACAACAATATATAACATTCTTAAAGAGAATGCACAATCATTAATAGGATAACATATGAGTTTTGTTCACTTTAGCACATATAACAAAACAAAACCAGATCTAGATCTTAGCCAATACTTCAACAAATCTATCAATAATCATGCATAATCAGGCCATATATTCTCTTGCAACCATTAATAGGTAAACAAACAATGCAATATTAACAGAGAATAAATAGTAATAAATTCATATGCATAACATACCAAGTTTCACCAAAATTGTCCTTTCTATTATCTTTCAGATCTATCAATCTACTCATCAACTGTCTTACAAAAACCCTTACAAACCATTCTGCACACACAGCCAGCAGAGTCTGCACACAGCGAAGACTAGGTCGTTGCCCACACAGCTAGCAGGACCCTATTAACCCCACCCAAAAACCCTTATAGATGCATATCCTTATTAGAACATGAATATCTCATGACATTCATTGACTACTTAGCTTAGACATACTCTATATATTTATATATGCCTAGCGCGCAGATAATATGTTTTGAAACCATGTTTTGAGGCCCAGAGTTTACATTTAAGACCATTTAGATCAAAATTGGGGACTTTGACCCACTCCAAAGCCCCTTGACTCTATTTTCCCAATGCACACATACAAAATCAGATAACAGGTAATAGAACATAACCAGATCTAGATGTTAACCAATAATTAAACAAATCTATCAATAATCATGCAGAATAAGACCATATATTCTCGTGTAGTCATTAATAAGTAAACATAAAATGTGATCTTAACAGAGCACAAACAGTAAGAAATACAGATGCATAACAAAGTGAGTTTTGCCAAAACTATCCTTTCTACTATCTTTCATATCTATCAATCATTACATTAGTTGTCTTACAAAATCCCTTACAAACCCTTATGCGCACATAGCTAGTAGAGTCCACACAGAGCTATGACTAGGTCTCTGCACACACAGTCAGCGCACATACAGCCAGCAGGAGCATCTTAACCCAACCCAAAACCCCTCAAAGATGCATAAAATTATCAGAACATCAATATCTCATAACATTCATTGAATACTTAGCTTAGACATACTCTATTTATTTATATATGGCTAGCGCACAAATATTATGGTCTTAAACCATGGTTTGAGGTCCACAGTTTACATTTAAGCCCATTTACATCAAAATTGGGGACTTTGACCCACCCCAAATCCCCTTCACTCTATTTACGCAGTGTGCACATACAAAATCATACAAAATTGTCTTAATAATTTGTGCCTTAGGAGACCCCGCTCCAATAGGCCCCTAACACAAACATGTGACTCGTCTTAAGTCACTGAGGCATTGATTCCTTAGTCTTGGGAAAAATTGTTTTGACATAAGTATGGAGAGGGAGCACATATTTGAGGCTTTGCGTTGTTGCACTCTATGATCTCTCAACCATATTTTCAGTGGCAGTCCCCTCAATGGCCATCTCGATGCTATGCCGAGTCTGCTAAATGATTTTCAAGGTGTTCTCCAATATCTAGGATATTTGTAGTGCTTCCTATGCCCATGGTTGCATGTCATCCTTCAGTACTTGTTCCTTTCAGTGCATGTCTTCAATCTTCTTCTAAATTTTTCTTCCTTATTATAGATGAGTAAGGCTCTTTGTGAGGATCAGTGTGGGTGCCACCATCCTAGTTTCTTCAAATTATTGTTCCTTTTGGTTGAGCTCATCGCGAAAATTTTGCATGATGGGGTCATTTTGGACAGAGACCCAAATATCCATAGCTTCGTTTAATAAACTATCACACTGGGTGACCATAGAAAAAATGTTGTCCTATTCCTATTTAACTTCCATAGCTCTCAGCGCGTGAACAATTGGAAGTGTCTCTAGCTACAATTGGGTGTGGAGTTCCGCGATCTACTACTCATACTCTGTCTAAATTGTTTGTACTTATGTGTGCACAAATTTCAATGCAACATCCAATCCCTCTAATTTCTCAGCGGGTGCAGCTGTGTCCATGACAACAGGAATGTCTCAAAAAACTTGATTAATTTTTTCCTCCAGTGTGGCATGTTGGGCTTCTTCTTCTCTGTAAGCGGCTTCTGCTTGTTGATGTTATTGGTGTGCCTGCGTGGCATACTATTATGCATCCCTCGACTCAGTTTTCGCGGTTTCTTCTCTGTATTGGAGCTCATCTGCAATCACTGAATGAAGAAGGTGTGGCTTAATTGTAGGCAACACAGAAAGATCAACATGTACCTCTCATGTACTAGTAAATTGAACATGTTGGTTAGCATCCATTTGTATTGCTCACAGGGGGATGTGGAAAAATTGTGCATCCCCTGATGCTAGTAATACAACATCTAGTGGTTGTGCACTGGTAACGTGCGCATTGGTTTGGCTCGCCTGTAACCTGACTTGTACGATATCCACCTTAGACTTGTATTTGACTTCCATGTTGGTCCATCGATCTTCTCTCGCAGATGTAACAATGTTCACGATTTCATTGAGATCGTCCTCCATGAGCATGGGGACCTCTTACCCTAATTTCTTAGAGCTTTTCTTCTTTTTTCACTATTCACCCATAGCCTAAGCACTTTGATTAGTTCCTTTAAATGTCTCAACTTATCTAGCCTCTTTAGGTGCAGAGTCATTTTTCTCACACACAGTGGTTTTTTCAATGGTCTCTCTAGTTTTAGAAGGGTTTGGCTCCTTCTCTGTCAGTTTCTCTGTAACCATTGTTGTCACTGTCTCTACAAGTTTTTTAGTAGCTTTTTTCATACACTTTATTTTCGGAGTGAGCTACTTTGTTTTTGTAGGTGGGGTCAACCAAGCCGGTGGCCATTTTCTCTCACTAATTAGATCGTATTTGGTCACCATATATGGTAGCTCATTCCACACTCCCTCTACAACGCCCTTGGTGCGGATATGTATATTGTGAAACATAGCCTTAAAGTTGGCTACTATTTTGTATTGATCATACAGAGTGGGTGAAATTTGAGGCTTGGATTGAACTTCTTGGTTCAGTGTTGCTTCATATAAAAGCCAAAATATCTTGTTTTCTTTGGTGCCCAGAAGCTTTGCATTTTATACACCACACCTCTGCGCAAACCTCATTTCCTTTTTCTTTGTGCAGAATTTGAATTTCTAGATGCATGGCTTCCAACTAACTCTTAATATGTTGATTTCCTAACGTAATAGGTGTTGGGGTAGCCTCTAGCTTCATTGCAACTTCTACAACCTTAGTTTTTGTGGCGATCATTTTCTGACCTAATGGCTTGTGCAGATGTGGGAGCAACATAGCAATGAGACATTCCTTATGCTGAGTATCATCAATGACAAATCCATCATCTCTAATTATGCACTTCAACCTTTGATCGACCTCCCATACATATTCATTAGGCTCTTGAAAAATATATTTCATTTTTGTCATAAGCTGTGCATATGACTTAGGTTTGTTAAATTTCTCTTTTAGGGCTGCTTTAATTTCTTCCAAGGTAGCATTATAGGTTTCTTGTGCATATCTAATTTACCAATATGATGTGCAATCTTGAAATGTAGTGGCCAACTGTGCTTTTCCAAGATCAATATTGTTCACTTGCTGAGCTTGCCATACCACCTGAGTTACAAACCATAAGTGATCAGTGTACTCATTTCCAATGCTTCTGAAATTAGGCAACTTTATGGATGCAACCATATCTACTTCAATGGGAGGTGGAGGTGGAGATGGATATGGACTATACAGTGGAGTAGGTGATCTGTGATGTGAGCTCAGAAGTGGAGTGTGTTATGCAAGTAAATCCTCTATGCGGATAGAGATGATCCCTATAGCCCTAGAGTGGGTCTAGAAACAAAGGGACATGCTAAAGTGTTTCTTCCTAATTATTGAATGAACAAGGTACACGGTAGATCGACCTACCTGGAATCCAACGCTGTCGTTGTTGTTGTAGTAGTGGTGGCCTCTCACTCTTGCCTCGACAAGTCATAATCCATTCACCATTATGCTTGGATACCAACAAATATAACAAGAAACAAGAACAATATACAAGATAACAACATTTCATTCATAACTATTAAGTTCCATGCAAATTTTAGGGGGTAATATTCGCAGGTAGGCTAATTTTCCATGCTTTTTCCAAAAAAAAGATTCGCTAATTCCCATATTTTTTTAAATTGATTTTCCCAAATTTTATAGTATAAAAATATTTTATCGTAAGAATCGCCAAAAATTTATATATACTAATATAAAATGATTACAAAACTAAATATTTTTACAAAAATAACATAAATTTTTTTATAATTCACATATTGGGGAGTACTAAGATTCGCCAAGTTTTTAAACTTTAATATAAACATCCATCCTTAAAATTTTCCGTTCTATTAACCAGTCAAAGAGGGCTAAACATATTGCGTTAAAAAAACATCATAACACAACAGTGGAACCAAACAATAGTCATGTATATAAATGAATAGAAGGAAAAGTTACAACCGATGCTTTGATGTCGCAGTCTCCTCCAGCAGGTTTCGGGTGAAGCGCATCTCATATTCTCATCAGGTAATTCAGATGAGATGAAGGCATGGACTCAAGCTATCTCAGAAGTCATGGAATCAAGCTTCCTCAATATAATTCCTTCTTATTCTATCCTCTCTAGTTATTCAACTATAGTATGTCTAATTCTCCAAGTTCAGCTAGCTTTTACTAAGAGAGATAACTTCTTTTATAGAGGAAAAGGAGGAGGTTAGGATCCCTAAAAAGGTGGGAGGGAGGCCTATCCTTTAGGGAGTTCCAATAAGATATGGAAACCATAAACCTAAAGGAGGTATTCTATGGTTTATCAATTCAACCACTCCCAATGACTCATCCTCAAGGTGGTTGGAGTGGAATCTCTGCCTCTATTTTTAAAAAACATTCCATAAAAAACCTGGCATGGGTGGAAAAATAGGACAAGAGTGCTAGCTAGCATGGGGCCCTGTGTTAATCTTCCTCTTTGGTGCGAGGGCATAACTGATTACCTGTGCTAAGGCCAAAACAAGGGTTTTTGAGTCTCTGCTCAGGGAATTGTCAACAGGAGGAATGTTACTCACATGCATGTTAACTCCTCGTAATTTACTAGATTGATTGAGATACAAATGGAAAGGGGTAACATCAAACCAAGCTTTGGAATCCAAGGACCTAGCCTTCCTAGATTTGGAGAGGGATCTCTCTAGTAGATGCAATTATGTGAACTTGTTTGCTGATTTGGGTTGATTTTAGGCTAGATGTTAAGTGCAAGGTATTTTGATTGTTTTTGGTTGGGTATGATGCTCAGATGTATTTTAGATAGAAAACATGAGGGATTGTTAAGTCATTGGGAAATGGAGTCTAACAAGGTCATGATAATTTCATCAATGGTGTTAAGAGCATTTGCAGGGCAATTTTAACTTGGTTGGTAGATCTTTAGGGTTGTGAAGGATCATGAGATGGACATTAAACTTGAGAACAACAAGCTAATAAAGGGCAGAAACAAATCCTTTATATACTTGTAAACTGAGGGAGTTATAAGATTTATAAGCATAGCAAGAGAATCAAAGGCACAAGAAAAACCTAGTCCATTTGATTTCAGACTGAAAGCGGATAATCAACCAAGACAAACATTCGGATGAAAACATAGAAAGAGAAGAAACTTATTTAACTTTCATAGATTTCATCATCAAGAGCAGAAAATATTTAAGGTGCACAAATAACTATAATCAATAGAAGGAGAAAAAACCCTAATATCTAAAGATACAGTTATGAAGGTTCCTTGAAACAATTTTAGCTAAGTAAAGGCAATGATCATGATTCAAATAGACTTCTTTTGACAAACCTAGGCAAAGTTGCTTTTAAAGACATGATTTCTAAGAACAGAGTGTTTTAGTGGAAAAAATATGCAGGCCTAGACATAAATCATACTTGACACTAACTGATCTAAACCATTCAAGAAATGGACAAGCTAAGAGCTTCTTAGAGAGCAAGAGATGGATTCTCTAACATATCTCAACAGAAGAAAACATTAAGGCAGTGAAGGAAACAAACAAACCTAAGGTGCCATTAGCAAACAAGTCAATATAAATTATTTATCTTACTGCAACATAGCAAGATGGAATCATAATGAAAAATAGAAAACATGAACAAAATAGAAACGCATCACCATTAACCAGGCTTATGAATCCTACCAACAGTCCTCCATCAACAAACAAATCAGATCATGCATAAGCTCCAAGACATCAAATTCTCATAAAAAACTCCAAGAGACTATGTATTGCTCCAGAATAAGTCATCAAAATCCCACCAAATACATAAGAGCCTCATACTCTATTTATGGAGCAAATGAGGAGGTGGAAACCATAAGAGGCTTCCAAAAACCCTAATTCTATCATAAATGTCATAAATGTGCTTAATGACCATGCAAGGCCCAAGACACATAATAGATAAGCTAAGAAATGAAAAACATAAAAACATAACTCCTCAATCAAATCTGGAGTGGTTTTTCCAAGAAAATATTAAAAAACTATTTTTCCATTAATCAGTGTCTTTTGTTGACTTTTTGGCCTATGTCAGTCTATTTGCGCAACACCACTTTTGCAGAAAATAGGTTGTTTTGCAACTAGCTTTTGAACCACTTCCTGATGTTGGTTTTTGCTCCGTGATAGCTCGTTGGAAAGCTTGAAGAGTCTATTTTCAAAAAATTATTGTGGTTGACTGATATAGTCCATGTAACCCTATCAAAAATTCAAAAATATCCAACCTATCATTTGCACAGCACCAGGCCTAAAACAGGGGCAGAAAGGTGTTTTTTGAGGTGTTTTTTGATGTTTTGAGGGGCAAAAACAGCTTCGAATCCTCTAAATTTTTTTGTGGATGATTTTCAGGTCATGAAAAATCCAAAAATTTCAAGCTTTCCTTTATAGGATGCCCCAAATTGTTGCGTAGCGCCGGTGGCATTGCACAAAGTAGACCAAAAATTCACAAAAAACAAAATCTTCTCCAAATTCCTTCAAAATTGATGGGGACCCTCCTTAGATGTTTTTATATAATTTCTGAGAAGCCTCAGCCAAAATTCCAAGGCTGTCATGCTCATTTTGGCTTTTTAGATGCTTTATCTCAAAGAGGGCTTCTTTGAGTTTGGCACATGCAAGCTTGTTCTTCTTGGCGTAATGCTTGGTCATCTTCTTTTGGAGAGAAAGGCCTCTCTTGATCTTCTTGAAGTACTTATGCTCATATTTATAGTACTAAATTATGCACCGTGCTCTTTCAAAATCCTTCTCCCATTCTTTGATTTGAGCATCTTTCTCTAGGGGCAACATTTTAGTGGTCATCTCCTCATCCTGCTTATCACTGTCTAAGTTGATGAATTCAGGTCCTTGAGTAGCTTTCTTTAGTCTCTTACTCCTTGTCACCTTTTCTTGCTGCTCAATCCTTTCCAATTTTTCCTTGCCTTTGTCCACTATCTTGATAGCTTGAGAAGAGGTGGCCCTTTGCCTTTTTGAGGCAGCAAACAAATCTCCTTTTCCTCTGTAGTATGTGCATGTGTGAGGGGTGATGATGGTAGTTTTGACTATGTTTTCATTATTTCTTTGACCCTCATCAATGCCATTAGCCTCATCTTGGCTTTGTTTTTGAAGGCCTTTGACTTCCTCCACTACCAATGTTGTTTTCAGTCTCTGACATGGTGATGGGAGACACTGGTCTGCGAATTGGAGCTTAGTAAAAAACAGATTGAAAAAATGATTGTGAGGTCAACTTTTAGCTAAGAAAATAAGTCGTTAGGGTTTGAGTGGTGTTGTGGCTTTGAGGAGGTTTTTTTAGAGGATGGTAACAACCTCAATTTCCTTACTCACCCTTGCTATCAAATTTGGTACAAGAATTATTTTTAGGAGAGCAAGGTTCCTTTGTGAATTTGACCTAGGGTTTCTACCTTCAATAACCAAATAACCAAGATGATTTTTGCAAATTTTCTTGAGGGATCAAGAAGAAAAACCACTTACCACTTTCTTAAACGTTCTTCAATCTTGGAAACACCTCAAAGCATGAAGTTAGGAATTAGGGAGTATTTTTTGCAATTTTACACCTTACTAAACTTTGTGCAGTGCTGGGTAGTCTTGCCCAGGCATTTGCGCAGCATCGGGCAGTCATGCCCATGGATTTTGCACAGCGCCAAAAAATGGTCAACTTGTAGGTAGGTTTTGACTTGTGATAGTGCGTTGGAAATATTGACTTTTCTACTTTCCAAATATATAATTTATTTCCTCATTAGAGTTGATTTTCCCAGTCAAAAGTTGATTTTCCCAAGACTGGTCAGAAAACGTACTGAATGATGGTGCAGAAATGCAGAGTGTTGGTGCAGACTACTTTTGGATGCCTTCCTCAACTCCAAATTGATCTCATGATAGCTCATTGGAAATATTTTCAAGTCTAGTTATCTTTTGATTCACAAGAAAGTCATTTGGACACTCCAACTGTGATAAAACTTGATTTTCCCAGGGTCACTCCAGCAGTGTAGGAATTCTCCCATGACACTTGTATTTTTGACATTGCTCCCAAACCATGATACCTTTGTAAAAAAGGAAGGAGGTGTTTCTTTCTGGCTCTATTATGGAAAAAAACATCTCTCACTTTTTTCAAATTCATCTCTGTTTGGCCAAAAACACATTTTTTAGAAAAAATGGCCCTAGGTGTGACACATGGCTTGTCTCTTGGAATGAATTCTTGGAAAATTATGGAGGCATGATGTTTATGAGATGGTATAGGCTTATTATTGCTGAAATAATATATCAAATGAATCCTTTTCTCTTGTGCCTCCTTTTCATATCAAACCCTAGCTTACTTGGAAGAGGAAATTAGGGTTTGTTGTGAGGATTTAGGATTTAGTGATAATGAGTGGCATGAACCCATGATGAGTATTTTGGGATTGGTGAGTTGAGCTTGACACGACAGAATGATGAAATACTGAAAATTTATCCTAAGGATAATGAAGGTCGTGAGATTTCTAGAACTCACAATGTTCATGAACTTTGTTTCTAGAAATCTAGAACCGATACTTATTCATCTTCAGATAGTGAAAATTATGGATGAATAACAATGTAAAGGGACACAATGATGGTTTTTTCAAGGCATGACACTGATTATTGGTCACAGAAATGACCCTCCATTGGGCGAGATGGGGATTGCAGGACAATGAGAAAATGTTGTGTAACAGAGTGCATGGAGTGGGAAACAAATTCAAGGGTTTCTGAGGTGATGAGATTTCTTCTTGAGAGTCACTTGACCTAGCAGTTTTTGGTTCAGGCTCACTGCCAGATCTAGGCTTCAGAGGTCTATAAATGATTTTTTCAATCTTCACGGTATATTCTTCCATTGTGCGTAACTGAACAATTTTGATGCATTCAAGCAGTATGTTCGGACAAACAACCTTGTTCAAAAAATATATTTTTAAGTAATATTTCAATGAGCTCATGACATTACCTCTGGGGCCTTTGAAAAAATCTTTCTGCTTTAGAATATTACACAAATTGGTAAATGGAAAATTAAGTCACAATGTAATATTCCCAATTTTTCACATGATATTTGGAATATTAGAGTTCTTGATTTTATTAATTAATTAAGTAAATAAAAGGGTGGAGGGACCCAAAAACCTCAAAGAAGAATAAAATCCACTTTTAATGTGTGTATTTGGATATTCTAGATGTAGATCTAAAATCATGGAGTAGTGGAGCAGCTCCATTAATGGAGATCATGTCTCATTTATGAGATAGATTATGGAGGATGAAACAATCAAATAAGATCATGGATCTTAAATATAAAATCATGAGGATCTTTGATAAGGTCAACTGAGATCATATTGAATTCAAAGAAGATCATAAAGCACTTATGATAAGATAGTGGAAGAAGTGATGCATTTAATGCACACATGATGGAGAGGGTCATCACCCCATGTGAACATGATGGAGGACATGGAGAAATAGTGTGGTCAACCATGGAGACTTATTTCCACATGTAAAGCGCAGTGTTGGAGTGGGCCTAGGCTATGGAAGGCTCATATCTATAAAATGAAGGTGAAGGCAAATTGGAAGGCATGATTTGAATTATTCTTTTCTTGATCTGTTTAGATCTAGATTTTTTTAGGACATTTCTATGCAGGCTTGGGCTATTTAGCAGAGTTTGGAGTTTTATTTAGCATAGGGTGTTCCCAAGTGGGAATCCCACCTCTTTCATTGAGTATCTCTTGAAAGAGGGTTGTACTTCATTCCTTATCAGGCATTGGTGCCATCTTCAGAAGGTTGTTTCTAGTATTCATCTAGGAAACTGGTGGAGGATTCATCCTACCACTTTGGTCTTCACATTTATCCTTTCAGGAGCAGAAGATCTATATCTGACATTCAGGCCATTGGGTTTTACCTCCATTCAGTAGCAGTCCCTTCAAGGATTGCGCAGTCCAGTCCTGTAGATATATTGGAGGAAGGAAGTTTCTAGTATTTCAGTTGGAAATCCTCTGAGGGATCATCTCCTCACATTGGATCTATTGTTTATATCATTCAGGAATTTATTTTACATATCTAGCAGCAGGCTATAGAGCCTCCCTGTAATATTCCAAAAATTTAGCCTTCATCTAAATGGAATATCATAGTTTGTTTTATCACAAGGTAGGTGAATAAGTGGGTAGGGGGGCCCATAAATCCCTTTAGAAGGAATAATAACACTCTTAATGTGAAGGGAGGAAGAATAAGTAGCTGGATTAAGCACCTTTGGTTGTGAATCTGAGGGGATGCATGTTGAATAGGTCAACTTTGACCAAGTCAACAACGTTGTCATGGAGGAGTGGCATTCATGATAAGACAATGTAGTTTTAGTGGAGGACAACTTGCATGAGCTTGGTGGAATTTTTGGATGGGAACCAATGTGAGAAGACTCACACACTATATATGGAGGAGATGGCAGCCATTTTTTTTCATGTTTTAGATTATCATTTGATATTGGTCTGTTTGGACTTTGCATCCTTTTGTTGTTTAGCAACGTTGTTGTGTTTTTTAGCACAAGGGTGTTCCTGATCGAGAGTACCTACCTCATCCTCAGGTAAGGAGAGGTTATTTGGGCTACATTTCCTCATTCTGGAATTTTTTCCAAGCTACCTCCTTTAGCTACAATACAGTTTCTATTTAGAGTTGGGTTGTGTTGTAGGGTGCAACAAAGGAGGATCACATTGAGCCAATTCTGGGCTTGTTTTTCAGTGGAGAGGTAGCCTATCCATTGGATGATAAACAAGGAGGGCTCCTTGGAATATTTATACATTCTTTGCATCAAGCCAACCATCTACCATCCCTCACAGTGTAGTTACAAACTACAAGTGCGTTATTTTTAGAGGGTAGTTGCCAACAGGGTTCATTGAGCTCATCAGGAGGGTCTATTTCTGAATAGAGGGATCAACCTTCTATTTATAAATACCATTGGAGGAGGAAATATTCATTTCAGATTCATCATAGCCTCATTTTATTCAGTTCCAGTTTGCAGTGACATATCAACCCTAGGGTTATTGTCACATTGTACATTTTGTTGGTATTTCTAGCAATCTTTTCAGGGTTGGCTAGAAATCTTGTATTGGAGCCCACATATTCTTTTATGGGAATTTATTTTGTATCTATCAGCCCTATTCCATTTATGTATATCTATAGCAGAAACTACACTGATATATACAATGTTGTCACTACTTTCTAGAATTCTATACAGTAGCAACAACTCATGTGCTGATTGTTCTAATCATTGGAGGCTTGTTCTTATTGCTTGAGTGGCTTGATCCTCAAGATATTTTTGTATAATTTTGCTGATATTTTAATAAAATGATGGCTGCATATGGATCCCTCTTATGACATGTTCATAATTTCTTTGTTTTACATTATTATGTCTTGTATTGCTGCTATTTCCATTTTGGAATATTGCAGTGGTATAGAAGCATAATCTTGGCTCAACTTGTGCATTCAAAACATTATGCCATTAGGAGGAGAGGCTTCTCACAGAAAGGAGAATTTTAATAGAAGAAACAAAGGCATGACTCCATTATTTGGAGAAATGAAGGAAGAGAGGCTCTCCCAGCTTCTTTTTCAAACTGTGAAAAATGTCAAGAAAGAAATCAAGGAGATGAAAAGGGAGAGGTGTAGAAAATTTCCAATATGGTTTGAAAGTGAAGCAAGCCCTAGATATTCACATGATGGGTGTGAGTATTCAGCCACACATGCAGATCCATAGCGCAGTTTATTTCCCACATTCACTGCAAGAGAAATGGAGGAAGAAGATGCACCAAGGGAGGAAACCTTGAGTGGCTATCTTCAGGAGTATGAGTATCAATCTTGGAGATTCAGGGAGCACTTGGACTTCCAAGGGTTTTGCCAACTTAAGGAAGACAGAAGATCCAGCAACCACAATAGAAGCAAGAGAGGTATAATATTTCTATCTAACTTTGATGGATCAGCAAAGTTCCCAGCCAAGGCTTGGGTGAAGGAGCTAGATTCCTATTTTTAGCTACACCAAGTCTCAGAAAAGGAGGCCATTAGAGTAACAATGCTGCACCTTAAATGTATAGCCCATGATTGGTGGTTTTATAGTTATACTTATTTTCATCATGAAAATTTAAATACTTATCCAGGGTTCACTAAGAAATTAGTGAAAATATTTTTTGTTAAACATTGTGAAACATATTTTGTTGAACCCAAAAACTCAAAACCTTTGCATGGGTTGGAGAGATATATTTTACCAAATCCACTCCATATTTCTGTTGAAGAGGATAAAAACATGCATAATTCCTTTCTAAGGGAAAGATCCCCACTTCCTGAGGAGCCCTCTCATATAGATGAAGACATGGTTATTCCTCCTTCAAGGGAATACCAAGATCTAGGGTCTCTCATTGAGGATGAGGAATTTTCAAATATTGATGAAGAGGATGAACAAAGAAGAGCTAACAGCGCTGTACCATCAAGAGAAGGTCCATCACCACATGGAGGTGAAAAGGGAGCCATTGATTCCATTAGAGGAGCCCTTGTGTCTTTGCAAGGAGTACAAAATGATCTAACACATGGGGACCAAAGCAAAATTCTGGAGCATCATGTATCAGTTTTTGTGGATTTTGAAATAGAAGGAGAAGAAGAAAACAAGGATCAGTGTCCAGGGATGATGAGCATTCACCCTTATCTATTTCATGAGGTTTCTGCACAGAATAAGGATAATATATTCAACAATGAAAGGAGGGAAAAATCAGTCCATTCATATGTACATTTTGATTTAGATCCTGATGTCTCACTACATGGGGGCATTCCACCTGGGAGGCCACTAGATCTAGAGACGGTGAGAGACATCTTACCATTTGGTTCACTACTCTTAGATCCTGGAGGGGTGAAGACTTTGGAGGGGTCTATTACAATGCAAAGATTCTAGGATAGACTCAAGGAGGAGGTAGACATTGTAATATTCCCAATTAGTCCTAAGCTAATGGGAATATTTATTTTTGTTTTATTTTTGTTTTATGAATAAAATTTTAAAGGAGGATCATAAAACTCCTAAACAGTAAATAAATCAATGCCAAATATGAAAAAGGCCATATCTTGGCTATGTAAGAAAACACCCTTAGGTGTGAAAGGGGCTGAGCATTTTGATTGGGTCAACCATTACCAAATCTACAACATTTTCTTATAGGAGTGGCCATCAATGAGGCATAGTGCAGTTTTAGATGGATATGGCTCATGTGAAAGGAGCTATTTCATTGAAGGTGGTTTAGGATTGCAACCTCTCAAATTATAAAAGGAAGCGGATGGCAGCATGAAAATTTTGTTGAATGATATATGATTTCTGAAGTATTGTATGTTTAGACATACTACTTTCATTGGATGTTTAGCCTAGATTGCAAATGTTGTTTAGCATTGGGTGTCCCTGATCATGGATCCCACCTCTTTCCTTGAGAGGCCTCTTTGAAGAGCATTTCATTTATTATCCACTATCTGGCTGAAGGCCAAGCTTCTTCTTCCATCTACAACACAGATCCTATTGAGTTTTTGGTTTTCTTTGAAAGCTGCAACAAGTGGAGGCTAGATATACTCAGATCTAGACCATTCTAGTGCTCCTTTTCAATGAGGAAGGCTTCTATCCCATTGTAAAGAGAGTATTGGACCAGTGGAGCATCAATTTTAGATCTTGGCATGTGGCCAAACATGTTCTAAAGCCTCCAGCACAGTCTTTCTTCCAGAACTATGTTATATGTGTGGGTACAGTTGCAGGGTCTTTTGGCACACTTTTGGAGGAGTAATTTCATGCGTTGGGGATCTGCCCTTCACATTTAAGATCCATTGGATAAGATCACCATATTGTGTATATCATATCAGATTTGAATTTTCATGAATTTCTGAATATTTTTGCAGATCTGCAGCATTAGATCTTAGATCTACTCCTTATAATTCATGTATCGCTGAAAACCCCAAGGGGAAATTGAAGAAGGGCCTATCTAGTGTATGGATATTATATAGATCTAACTTTTTATACACATATCTACTCTAGATATGAAGTGTAATCTAGAGTTGTTTCAGCTAATAAAATAACACTATCAAGCTCTTTTCAGTCTTAATACATTGTTGCAACACCTCTTTTGAGGATTTTCTTGCATTAAAGTCTTCTATTTCCTGTTGTACATCTCATGGGCTATCTTGAGCATATATTTTGCTGATTTAAATTTAAATAAAGAGTCTCCATATTGGCCTCCTTCTCTTACTTGGATGATCTGTGTTATTTTTCTGCATAACTGTTTATATATTGCTGCATTCCCTCTTTTGGGATATTACAGTGGTATCAGAGCATCATCTTGGCACAACTTGTGCTTTCGAAGAAGCCAATATGTATTTTGAAGAAGAAGAACCTATTACTGACAGAGAAAAGAGGTATCTAAAGAGGAGACAAAAGAAATTTGATTACACCAATGACAATGAAGACAAGGGTAAAGCCCCTGAATCTGGAGGTGAAGAAGAACTAAAGGATTTTCCTAGGATCCTTCTAAGAGCCATGAAAGATCTTGCTAGATAGATCAAAGAGATGATATTGGATAGAATCAAAGAATCCCATAAAGGATTTCATCTTGGAGAAAGCTCTGGCATATCTCACCACTGGAATGATCAACCAGTGCATGAGCCACAAGTTGCCCAATGTTCTACCATGCCTACCTTTTTGGTTGTGGGAAATGAAGGGTTTCAAGAGAAAGAATCCCTTGAAGACTATTTTGAAGAATATGAGTCTCAAAATCAAATATTAAAATATCACTTGAGTTTTCAAGAGTTTTGTCACCTCAAGGACAAAAGAAGACCAGGGCATCATCATAGAGGTGGTGGATTCACTCAAAATCATGATCGACATCACTCTATGGGAAGATTATTTTTACCCTACTTTGATGGGTCATACAAGTGTTTTGTAAAATCGTGGGTAGAAAATCTTGACATATACTTTCAGTTGAACAAGGTCCCAGAGATGGAGGCTATACAGATTGCAGTGCTGCACTTTGAAGGTGAAGCACACAACTAGTGGTTCCATGGCTTGTCTACATTGGGTCATGCCAATGTGACTACTTATTCAGAGTTCACTAGAAGGCTGGTGGAAAGATTTGGTAGAAGATATCCAGAGGCACCATTCATGATCCTTGCAAAGTTGAAACAATTAGGTAATACAGAGTCTCACACTTCTGAATTTTTAAGATTATCTGTTATGGTTCCTGATTTGTCTGCAACAAGAAGCATGTACATGTTCATTTATGGCCTAGATGAACCTCTTCATGGGTTGGTTAAATCTACCAAGCCCACTACCCTGCCTAATGCTATTGAAAGGGCTAGAGACCTTCAAGATGCCTTGCCAAAAACCAAGGCAAGCTTTCAGCACAAGCCCTCTTTCCCTTCAAAGGGAAAAGAAGATAAAGCTGCTCCTTCCAAGGAGAGCTCATACAAGAAGCCTCTTTATGAAGAAGTCCAGAGAGATCTAAGGAAAAGGAATATATGCTTCACTTGCCAAGAATCATGGGCACCTAGAAATATATGTTCTACTAGAAAATCACATTACATAGAGGTCTTATTAGATGTTGAGGAGGAAGAAGAAGATGAACCAAGAAGAGGTCACAGCGCTGACACTGCAGGAGGAGAGCCAACACCATCAGGAGATGGGGACGGAGAATTTGATCCTATTAGAGGGGCTCTAGCATCTTTGAGAGGATTACCTAAGTACTTGACCTTAATATTTCAAGGTTCCATCTTAAATCAGAGGGTATATGTTTTCATTGATAGTGGGGCAACTGACAATTTCATTGATGTCCATCTAGTGCAGAGGATGGAAATACCAACTGATACTTTTGAGGGATTCTCTTTTTTGGTCCCCGGAGATAGAAAAATGCAATGCATGCATTATGTCCCATCACTTTCAGTCACCATGGGAACTTATACATTGGTTGATCACTTATTTGTGGTTGACATACCTGACACCAATGTGATTTTGGATTTTCAATGGTTGATTACATTGGGGAAAGTCACCACTGATTGGGAGGCTTTGAAAATGGAATGGGTGGACAAGAAGAGTGGTGAAACCAAAATGATCAAAGGCATGCATACATATCCCTTACATACCACTTCCACACAAAGAACAGAGATGGATTTGTGCAGTGGAAGAAAGGACCTTATAGTGTCATGTATCAAGCTCATGAGATTGCTACATGGGACACTCTTATCTAGTGGAAAACTACCTAGGAGGCCACCTGATTCAGTTTTTGTGGGAGATATCTTAGCACATGATGCCCCAAATTCAGATTCAGGAGACATGGGAGCATTAGAAGACAATACTACAGTTCTGGGAGGCTTGGGTAAGCTCAAGAAGGAGGGAGATTTTCTTCTCTTATCATCATCACCCCCTCTCATTTATGATTTTGCATTGTGGGAGGAGAATAATGGGAGGAATGTCCTTCCAACATACACCTTTGACATGGGAGATGTTAAGGAGGAGATAAAAAACATGACAGAAATTTATATTGATACATCATCAGCGTTGTCATTATTAGGCAGTTTAGATCCATATTGGAAATCCCAACTGTTGGTGGATTATTCCAGGGATCTTCATACTTGTATGATACTTGATGACCAACTACATGAAGAGGGCTATCTATTCCATGAAGGAGTCATCTATCATCATGGTAGGGTATTCTTATCTATATACTCCAAGCTCAAGGAAAGGATGCTACAAAGGGCCTACAAAGAGTTCTGTTTCAGCCACACCTATTCTATGAAGCTCAACAACATCATTTTGAGGAGCTACTATTGGGAGGGCTTTGAAGAAGATCTATATCAGCGTTTTCAAAGATGCATGGACCATGCGGAGATGGAGCAACAACACAACTCTATGGAAGAGTTAATTCAAACCTCTCTTTCTCCTTTTAAGGGGAGGATAGATCTATGCACCAGTCCATTTTTATCAGGAGGACTATTGGTGAAAAACATACTCATGTAAAACATTATTTATTTTCTGATTCTATGCATTCTTTCACCATGTTTATGTAGGCCATGACTCCAAGGAGAATTATTGTATCTTTTGAACTTCATGGCCAACCTTGGGCCACAAAAATTTCTGAATTTGGCCACTCCCTTGATGAACAAAGGGAGATTATATTTCATGATAGGTGCACTCCTAAGGCACCAAATTTATCTCACACTTTCAGCAATAGTGAGATAACATGGGTAGAAATTAAGTGGTGGAGAAACCACTTACCACATCTAGATCTAATGCAGGCCGAACATGCACTATGCTGGTTCCACATGTGGGACTATGACCCACCTCCATCTGCATAAATTTCTATTTGTATGTATATTGTTTTTCTCCCATACATTGATGATGTACTTGTGCTTTTTATGGGAATGTATGGAGGGAGGATCGGAGGTATGTATGTGCACTATGGGATGGAGGTTCTCCATGCACCTTATGCTACATATTTTAGGGAGGACATTGGGTAGGCCATGTTTGTATCATTTGAGCTATTGTCTCCTTATGGGATGCACTATTTACATCTCATGAGAACTTTGGAGAAACAATTCATGGTGGGATGGATTGGTGAACACTTAGCTTATGGAGAAATCTTATCATATGAATATGTCACCAATGGAGGAGGAGAAGAGTTGAAACACTCACCTTATTAGTTTCTTGAGGACAAGAAACATTTGGGAGGGGAGGACTATAATATTCCCAATTAGTCCTAAGCTAATGGGAATATTCATTTTTGTTTTATTTTTCTGTTTTATGAATAAAATTGTAAAGGAGGATCATAACACTCCTAAATAGTAAATAAATCATTGCCAAATATGAAAAAGGCTATATCTTGGCTATGTAAGAAAGCACCCTTAGGTGTGAAAGGGGATGAACATTTTGGCTGGGTCAACCATGACCAAATCTATAGTGCTGTCTTGGAGGAGTTTCCATCAATGAGGCACATCGCAATTTTAGATGGAGATGGTTCATATGAAAGGAGCTATTTCATTGAAGGTGATTTAGGGTTTTCAAGCTCTCAACTTATAAAAGGAAGAGGATGGAAGCATGAAAAGGTTGTTGAATGATATTTGATTTTTGAAGTATTGTCTATTTAGACATACTGCTGTCATTCTCTTTTTAGCCTAGATTGCAAATGTTTTTTATCATTGGGTGTTCCTCATCGGGGATCCCACCTCTTTCCTTGAGAGGCCTCTTGGAAGAGCATTGCATTTCTTCTCCACTATCTGGCTTAAGGCCAAACTTCTTCCTCCAACTACAACGTAGATCTTCTTGAGGGTTTGGTTGTATTTGAAAGCTGCAGCAAGTGGAGGCTACATCTACTCAGATCTAGACCATTCTAGTGCTCCTTTTCAGTGGGGAAGGATTCTATCCCATTGGCAAGAGAGTATTGGACTAGTGGAGCATCAATTTTAGATCTTGGCATGTGGCCAAACATATTCTAAAGCCTATAGCGCAGTCTTGCTTCCAGAATTGTGTTATATGTGTGGGTATTGTTGCAGGGTCTTTTGGCACACTTTCAGAGGAGTGATTTTCATGTGTTGGGGATATGCCCTTGACATTTGAGATCCATTGGAGAGGAGAAACATATTGTGTATATAATTTCAGATCTAAATCTTCATGAATTTCTGAATATTTCTGCAGATTTGCAGCATTAGATCTCAGATCTACTCCTAGTACTTCATGTATTGCTAAAAACCCAAAGGGGAAATTGAAGAAGGGCCTATCTAGTGTATGGATCTGATATAGATCTAAATTTTCATACACAAATCTGTTCTATATCTGAAATTTAATCTACAGCTGTTGCAGCCAATAAAATAACCTTGTGAAGCTCTTTTCAGTATTGATACATGGTTGCAACACCTTTTTTGAGGATTTTATTCCATTAAAGTCTTCTATTTCCTGTTGTTCATCTCATGGGCTATCTTGTGCATATATGTTGCTAATGTAAATGTAAATAAATACTATCCATATTGGCCTCTTTCTCTTACTTAGATGATCTACGTTATTTCTTTGCATAACTATTTATATATTTTTGCATTCCCTCTTTTGGGATATTACAGACATTCTCCCATTTTCAGCATTACCCACTCTCACTACATATTATGCACTGACAGAAGTCTCTCCAGTGATGGAGGATGGCACCACCATGGTGCAAGGAGACCACTCCTTATATTTGGAGAAACAAAGGGTACTTCCCTTGAGGAAGGAATCCTCCATGTATTGGATTAGATGGAGGTCACTCATGCTTACATTGGCCAAGATTAGGAGGTTCTTTTTGGATGGTAGCTTCTCATGGGGGGACAACTTCCAAAAGTCACCACTTCTAATTGAGCATGATTAGCTGCATGATGGGCCTGGAAGCACTTTGGAGGATGAATTTGGCTTGGGGGATGTGCAAGGAAAGGAAAACAACATGTGGGGAGCTTCACATTTTAGATCTTTAGCACTGTCTCTTAGGAGGATTGATCCATATTGTAGGTCTAAAATTTTGGTAGAGTACTCCAAGGATCTTGGTGCTTGCATGATTCTTGATGACCTGGAGGGAGATGATAGATACATGGTGGATGATGTGGTCATCTATTCTTATGGCAGAGTCTTCTTGACTAGAGCTTCTTAGCTCAAGGAGAAGCTTTTACATGCAACACATGTGGACTTTCTTTCCATGCAATTTGATGCATATCATTCCTTGATGGAGGATTTCACTTGGGGGGGAATCCAGAAGGGTGTATATAAGAATATGGAGAGATGCATAGCCTGGATTTTGATGGAGAGGTGGTCACAACCACTTCCCTACTCATTGAGAGTGAGGGAGAAATTTCAATTGAGCCATTTCAGCTCAATGACCAAGGTACATGTTATAGGATGTACAATTATGCATTATGATTTGTACTCTTTTACTTTTTGTGAGAAGCATGTTGTACCAAGGAGGATCGTTCCTTATTTTATATTGTATTGTGATGTAATTGAGGCCATTTGAAGCATTGATGTTGGCCATTCTATTGGTGGTTTTTGGGGGAAGCCACATGATTCTGGGTGTGCACCATTGGCACCAAAATTTACTTCTATGATCTCATCTTGTAAGATGATTGTGGCAGAAAAAAAGTGGCTGAAAAGACAATTGTTATACTTTTTTTTGAGGCAGGCATGGGATGGACTGCGTTGGTTCCACATGTGGAACTACAATCCACCTCCCGGTTATCATATGGAAACTTGTTATTATTTGTTCTTGCTTCCACATATTGATGATGATATTATTCTTATGGGAGGCTTTATTGGGAGGATGGAACAATGGTTGGAGGTTCCCATTTGGAGTATGATTCTCCATACTTCATATGTTGCATTTTTTAGGAGAAACAATGGGCAAACCAAAATTTCCACACTACATCTCTTGTCTTCATGTGGGAGGAGCCATTTGGAGAACTTGAGTTCTTGGGAGAGGCACTTCATGGGTGTTTTGTTTGGTGGGGTAACTTGGGCCATTCTTGGAGGCCATAATGTTTCAGCCCAAGATCAAAAACAACCCTATACATACCATAAATGGAGAGAGAAACAACATGGGTGGAAAAATCTAATCTCTCCATGCAGCCCCAATACATTGCATGAATCAGGGATTGAGGATTTCTTTGATGAGCTATCTAGAATGACTCATTTCGTTTGGATGATAGCATAGGTATGGGAGTTTCTCATTGGGAATGCCATCCCCTATCTTTTTCATCACTCCTACCTTGAGGAGGCCATTGGATAGCAAGAATGTTTCACTTACACCTTCCACTTCCTCATGATGTGAGCCATTTGGTTTTGCATACTTGGGAGGAACCATTGGAGGGAAGATTTATTGCAGATTATTTTGAGTAGTGGTGGGGACTATTGATGAGGAGGCCACAAGAGGAGGAAAGGAGGAATTTTTGTCCACCTTTACAATTGCTTGAGGAAAAGAAATTTTGGAGGGGAGGACTGTAATATTCCAAAAATTTAGCCTTCATCTAAATGGAATATTATAGTTTTCATTATCACTAGGTAGGTGAATAAGTGGGTAGGGAGGCCCATAAATCCCTTTAGAAGGAATAATAACACTCCTAATGTGAAAGGAGGAAGAATAAGCAGCTATATTAAGCACCTTTGGGTGTGAATTGGAGGGGATGTATGTTGAATAGGTCAACTTTGACCAAGTCAACAACACTGTCATGGAGGAGTGGCATTCATGATAAGACATCGCAGTTTTAGTGGAGGACAACTTGCATGAGCTTGGTGGCATTTGTGTATGGGACCCAATGTGAGTAGGTTCACAAAATATATATGGATAATATGGCAACCATTTTTTTTCATTTTTTAGATTATCATCTGATATTGGTCTGTTTAGACTTTTCATCCTTTTGTTGTTTAGCAGGTTGCTGTGCTGATTAGCACAAGGGTGTTCCTGATCGGGAATCCCTACCTCATACTCAGGGAAGGAGAGGTTATTTGGGCTTCATTTCCTCATTCTGACATTCTGGCCAAGATACCTCTTTCAGCTAGAGCACAGTTTCTGTTTAGAGATGGGTTGTGTTGCAGGGTGCAACAAAGGAGGATCACAGAGAGCCAATTCTGGGCTTGTTTTTCAGTGGAGAGGTAGCCTATCCATTGGAGGATCTGCAAGGAGGGCTCCTAGGAATATTTATACACTTTTGGTATCAATCCAACCATCTACCATCCATCACAGCGCATTTAAAAACCAGAACTGCATTATTTTTAGAGGTAGCTGCTAGGAGGTTTCATTGAGTTCATCAAGAGGGTCTATTTCTAAATAGAGGGATCAACCTTCTATTGAGAAATACCATTAGAGGAGGACATCATAATTTCAGATCTGTCATAGCCTCATTTTATTCACTTCTAGTTTGCAGTGACATATCAACCCTAGGGTTATTGTCACTTTGTATATTTTGTTGGTATTTCAAGCAATCTTTTCTAGGTTGGCTAGAAATCTTGTATTGGAGCCCACATCTTCTTTTCTGGGCATTTATTTTGTATCTATCAAGAATATTCCATTTATGTATATCTATAGCAGTAGCTACACTGATAAATACAACGTTTTCACTACTTTCCAACATTATATACAGTAGCAGCAACTCATGTGTTGATTGTTCTGATCATTGGAGGATTGTTCTTATTGCTTGAGTGGCTTGATCTTCAAGATATTTTTGTATATTTTTTCTAATATTTCAATAAAATGATGGCTGCATATGGATCCCTCTTATGACATCTTTAGAATTGCTATGTTTTACATTATTATGTCTTTTTTTTCTGTTATTTCCATTTTTGAATATTACACTCCCTCTCTGACAGCATAGTTTTCTGAAGCTATTGTTCATCCAGCAACTATTTTCAGTGGAGAAGATTGGAGGAGCTAGATCTTGAGATTTTATCCCAAGGATATAGAGAAGGGATCAACGCTTATTGAATATATATGATTTTGCATCGTTACAACCATCATATCATCAAATCTAGCATCAGATTTGCATTCCCATTAGCATATATGTAAATCCCTAAAAGGGTGGTTTTCTTATATTGACAAATATGAGAAACCCTTTCTGGGTTATCATGGGAATCTATCATTGAGCCCTGATCTACAATTTCAGCATCATTGCAGCTCCAATTCTACCTAAATATGACTTTCTATCTTTCAGGCAGTTGCAGTCCCAATAGTTGCAGTAGGGACAATGCAGTTTACCTTCGAGTAGTTCAAAAGTTATGCAGTCCCTCTTGTGGGATCATTGCAGGGTCATTCCAGGCCATGCCTTTGGCTTGAGTGTCTCATATTTGAGCACTGTTTTACTTGATTTTTCACCTCCTATATAATAAAATGGTTCAGTTGTTTCTGTGCATTCTACTATGTATTTAGATTTATTTTTTACTTTGCTGCAGTTCTTATATTGTGTTTTAGTATTACTGCATTCTCCCTTTTGGGATATTATAGTGGTATCAGAGCATGATCTTTGGCTCAACTTTTGGACACTTAATCTTTTGCATCAAAAGAAGAAGCAGATAGATGAGGTCTATCATTAAGGAGGATTATCATTTTGACACTCCTCTCTTTAGATCCATGCAATATCTCTCCAAGGAGGTCAATCAAATGAAAAGGGAAAGGAAAAAGGAGGATCCAAGAAAAATATTTGATGAGGAAGGTCCAAGCACTTCATATCAGCAACAAATAAGATCATAGAATCGTAGATCTCCTCATAGTTCTACTATGCCCATTTTCTTTGAAGAAAGTGAATGGTATAGAAATGAGGAAAGAAGAAAACCTGAGACTCATGAGACTCTCAGTCTATATCTTGAAGAGTAAAAAGCATAATCAAGAGCATTCAAGGAGAAACTAACTCTCCAACAATTTTTCCAAATCAAAGAAGAAACAGGATCCTATTGTAGCAATAGAAGAAAGAGGCCCAATAGATTTTATTTTCCTACATTTGATGGATCTTCCTTAGGCACTATTAAAGCTTGGAGGAAAGAGTTAGATGCATTTTTTAGGCTACATCCTATAGCTGAAGGAGAGGTTGTCCAAATTGTAACACTTCATATTTTAGGTGAAGCCAATGATTGGTGGTTTGGTCACATGGAGCATGCAAAGGTGACTAAATATTCAGATTTATTTCACAAGTTGAGGAAGAAATTTGATGTGAGAAAACCCAAAATGTGTCACAAAGAGACATTTCCTAAGGAAGCAAGGGAAGATGTCATTCTGGTCACTCTAGACAAGGGGTCAATACATTCACCACCAACTGCAGAAGTACTTACATCCGGAGAAGAGACACTTGCAACTTTTCAAGATGGTATTGAGCTATGAACACATAAAGTCCTATGCATGATTCAGGAGATGCATGAGGAAGAGGAGGAAGATTCCAGCACTGGTACATTGATATAAAAGCAGCCATCACTCTTACCAGCAGTTGGAGACATTATTGTCCTGATTGGATTAGCTCTTGTGTTATTACAAGAGGTTCCCACACATCATTTGATACGAGGTATGCATACACATTCATCACATATTGTTTCAGTAGATATTATTGAAACTTATGGGAACATGCCATCAGGGCCAATGCATAACCAAGGGTTAGAAAAAAATGATGATTTGAAGCAAAAACATACCACAGCACAGAGGACCCTTGATCTAATCAAGGAAGAGAAGAAGATATATCCCATTTCATCATTTTTGAGCTGCATTCAATCCTTTGAGTTGGAGTGTATAGTCTCAGAAGATGGGATGAGCATGATCCTATGTACAATGACTAGTTATGAGATCAACATTGTGCCTTTCTTTGAGACAACACATGTATTACCATGCAGATCTACAACGTTGTCACTTAGTAGCAATGATAATGGAGAGGCCCATCATTCTTGGAGAATTTTTAAGGTAGCTTCACTCATGAAGCAATGGTGGTTAAGATGGTAGATGGTAGACATCTTGAGATGTGGAATCTTTTCTCCTTTCTAGATGACACTTTCTCAATGAGAATCTCACAGCACAAAGAGAAACTTCTAACCACAGCAAATCCAGAACCTATTTGGTTTTGGAGGGCCTTTGGTGAAAATATAATCTCATTGAGAGATCTCATTGGAGGTGCACTTCAATATTTCATGGAGTGCAAAGTTCTTCATCAGTTTGGGGAGGATGGTATTCTACAAAGGGAGGATGCCATGATTATGCAGTACATCATTCATCATCCACATTGGGATGAGTGGGTGAGGATGATAAGCAAGGGGTTGCAAGACCACTTGCAAATATATGACACAGGCCAGCAAGAAGCTTGGTTACACTGGTTGCTCTTGGGTGAGTTTGGTTACTACCCAAAGGCTCTTATTTCTTTGTTCCATGCCTTGAAAAACACTCATGTAATGAAGAAGGAGGAATGGTTGCACTGACTACTCTTGGGTGAGTATGGTTACCACTCAATAGCTTATATTTTTCTAATTCATGCCTTGTGTATCAATGATAGAATGCAGCAAAAGAAGGCATGTTCACTTTGGTTTACCATGAGATTGTTTGGCCATCACATGACATCCCCTATGTCTATGTGTTTTAAATTGTGTAAAACTTGGCATGGTACTCTCATGATGTGTATTAATGGTGCTTACTTGTATTGAGCTGGTGTGAAATTCCACATGTCTATCACTATGTTCTTACTCCATGATGCACATGAGGAGGAGAGAAAGAAACAAGATCTCTTGTTTCTTTGGTTTCTTTTGGGGGAGTTTTGCTTGTCCATATTACATGGAGGAGATGGAGGATGGTAGAAAGAGGCCTTAATCTAGTGGCTACTATTGGGAGAATATGGTTTCACTTCTTTGTCTACCCATATATCTCTATTTTTTTCTTTTGCATAATTTTGGATTGATTCTTGGATCCAACAAGCCCAACATGGCTAAATATCAGGGCATAATTACTTCATGAAACATGGGATGAAGAAAGGCTTTGTGAGATGGGACTTTTCCTTTTTGGAAAGAACCACTTTATTTTATATATCTCATGTACTGATGATGATGTTGGACATCATATGGTTGTCACTTAGTACTTCATCGTGGAAGGAGGGCATATAACCATACAGTTGGAGGTCATTCTATGTATTCTTGAGAGACAACTTTGGAACCAAACATGCATAACACATTGCAACAAATGGAAGAGCCCTTATTTATGTGGATGATATTTGGAGGGGAATAGATGGCTTTACATCTACTTTTAGAGTTTCTTGAGGAAAAGAAACATTTTTCCGGGGAGGATTGTAAAATTCCCAAATTTTCACATGATATTTGGAATATTAGAGCTCTTGATTTTCTTAATGAATTAAGTAAATAAAAGGGTGGAGGGACCCACAAACCTCAAAGAAGAATAAAATACACTTTTAATGTGTGGATGTGGATATTCTAGATCTAGATCTAAAATCATGGAGTAGTGGAGAAGCTCCATAAATGGAGATCATTTCTCATTTATGAGATAGATTATGGAGGATGAAACAGTCAAATAAGATCATAGATCTTAAATATAAAATCATGAGGATATTTGATAAGGTCAACTAAGATCATACTGCATTTAAAGAAGATCATAAAGCACTTATGATAAGATAGTGGAGGAAGTGATTTATTTAATGCAGACATGATGGAGAGGGTGATCACCCATGTGAACATGATGCAGGACATGAAGAAACATCATGGTCAACCATGGAGACTTTTTTCCACATGTACATTGTAGTGTTGGAGTGGTCCTAGCCTATGGAAGGCTCATATCTATATAATGAAGGTGAAGGCACATTGGAAGGCATGATTTGGATTATTAATTTATTGATCTGTTTAGATCTAGATTTGTCTTAGGACATTTCTATGACGGCTTGGGATGTTTAGTAGAGTTTGCAGTGTTGTTTAGCTTAGGGTGTTCCTGAGCGGGAATCCCACATATTTCATTGAGTAGCTCTTGAAAGAGGGTTGTAATTCATTCCTTATTAGGCATTGGTGCCATCTTTAGGAGGTTGCTTCTAGTATTCAGCTAGGAAACCAGTGGAGGATTTATACTACCACTTTGTTCTTCACATTTAGCCCTTTAGGAGCAGCATATCTATATCCAGCATTCAGGCCATTGGGTTTTACCTCCATGCAGCAACAACCCCTTCAAGGATTGTGTAGTCCAGTCATGTAGATCTATTGTAGGAAGGAAGTTTCCAATATTTCAGTTGGAAATCCTATGAGGGATCATCTCCTCACATCAAATATATTGTTTCCATCATTCAGGAGCTGATTTGACATATCTACTAGCAGGATATAGAGCCTCCCTCTCTAACAGCGCAGTTTTCTGAAGCTATTGTTCATCCAGCAGCTATTTTCAGTGGAGGATATTGGAGGAGCTAGATCTTGATATTTTAGCCCAAGGATCTATAGAAGGGATCAACCCTTCTTTCATAGATCTAATTATGCGTCATTGCAGCCATCATATCATCAGATATAGCTTCAGATCTGCATTCCCAGCAGCATATATTTAAAGCCCTAAGAGGGTGGTTTTCTTATATTGATAGATCTGAGAAGTCTTTTTTGGGTTATCTTGGGAATACATCATTCAGCCTTGATCTATAATTTCATCATCATCGAAGCTCCCATTCTTCCTAGATCTTACTTTGTATCTTTCAGGCAATTGTAGTCCCAACAGTTGCAACAAGGAAAATGTAGTTTACCGTCCAGTAGTTCAATAGTTATGTATTCCCTCTTATGAGATCATTACAGCATCATTCTAGGCCATCCCTTTAGCTTGAGTGTCTCATGTTTTGAGCACTGTTGTACTTTATTTTTCATCTCATACATAATAAAATGGCTCAGCTATTTTTGTGCATTCTACTGTGTATTTATATTTATTGTTTACTTTGTTGCAGTTATTATATTGTGTTTCAGTATTACTGCATTCTCCCTTTTGGGATATTACAGTGGTATCAGAGCATGATCTTTGGCTCAACTTGTGGACACTTCATCTTTTGCATCAAAAGAAGAAGCAGATAGATGAGATCTATCATGAAGGAGGATTATAGTTTTGCCACTCCTCTCTTTAGATCCATGGAAGATCTCTCCAAGGAGGTCAATCAAATGAAAATGGAAAGGAAAAAGGAGGATCCAAGAAAAACATTTGATGAGGAAGGTCTAAGCACTTCCTATCAACAACAAAGACGACCGGAAAATCATAGATCTCCTCATAGATCTACTATTCCCACTTTCTTTGAAGAAGGTGAATGGTATAGAAATGAAGAAAGAAGAAAACTTGAGACTCATGAGACTCTCAGTCTATTTATTGAAGAGTATAAAGAATGGTCAAGAGCATTTAAGGAGAAATTGATTCTCCAACAATTCTTCCAAATCAAAGAAGAAAAAGGATTTTATAGCAACAATAGAAGAAAGAGGCCCAATAGATTCTATTTTCCTATATTTGATGGATCTTACTTAGGAAATTTTAAAGCTTGGAGGAAAGAGTTAGATGCATTTTGCAGGCTACATAGTGTAGCTGAAGGAGAGTTTGTCCAAATTGCAACACCTCATCTTTTAGGTGAAGCCAATGATTGGTGGTTTGGTCACATGGAGCACACAAAGGTGACTAAATATTCAGATTTCTTTCACAATTTGAGGAAGAAATTTGATGTGAGAAAACCCGAGATGTTTCAAAAAGATACATTTCCTAAGGAAACAAGGGAATATTTCATTCTTGTCACTCTAGACAAGGAGTCACTATATTCACCACCAGCTGCAAAGGTACTTACATCCGGAGAAGAGAAACTTGCAACTTTGCAATATGGTCTTGAGCTCTTAACACATAGAGTCCCATGCATGATTCAGGAGTTTCATGAGGAAGAGGAGGAAGATTTGAGCATTGGTACATTGATAGAAAAGAAACCATCACTCTTACCATGTAATATTCCAAAATTAGCATGCATCTAATTGGAATATTGATTTTTGTTGTTTGCACATGGGAGATGAATAAATGGGTGAGGAGGCTCATACATTTCAGAAATATGAATAAAATCCATAGTGTGAAAAGGGATCATCATAGGAGTTGGATTTCACACCCTCATGTGTGCAAAGGGGCATTTGCATGTGGAAAAGTTCAGTTTGACCAAGTCAACAATGCTAGGATAGGAGGTGGAGATCACCTTTAGAGACAACAGAAAGATAGTTGGAGGAAGATGCCTTGGTGGAGGAAACCCTAATGAGTGGGACCCAAAGTGAGAGAGCTTCCATTTGTATTTAAGGAGGGCAAGGCAGCCATAGCAAGACATGATTAAATATTGGATTTTTTGTCTGCATGACTATTCTGCTTTCTCCAATTGTTTAGTTGAGATTTTCGTGCTGCTTAGCACAAGGCATTCCTGTTCAGGAATTCCTTCTCCTTTCTTGAGAGGCCTCGTGAGGGATCTTTCTCTTCATTTCTCCACATCCAAGCTTCAAGCCAAGCCACCTCCTTTATGTAAAATGTTATTTCTGCTGAAGTATAACATTGTCTTGTAGGGTGTTGCAGTGGAGGGTTCACAACACCACTCCCATAGCTTATTTTTCAGAGGAGGGGGATTTCCTTTCTTTGGGATATCAGTGAGGAGGAATTTGAGTTGATTTTCAGATCTTGGGAATTGGCCAATTTATTTTCCACCACCTACAGCATAGTCCCTTGCAGGAACTGCGTCATTTCTCACAGTGTTGCAGTGAGGGGGTTAAGACCCTTGATTTTGAGCTAGTTTCTTAGGGAAAGGGCCAACCCTTCTCCCAGAAAGCTATAAAAGGGAATTTTAATATTATTCTTGTAATATTCATATATATCTATGTAAATATACAACAATATTTCATTATTTCAGAACTAGTTGTGCATATCTACTCTTTTGTACTTAAGCTCTCAAGAAACCCTTGCCGGGTTATCTAAATAATGTATTGAGGAGGCTAGATATCTATTTTCTCTATGCCTTGAGTAATAAAACTATATATATATATATATATATATATATATATATATATGGTTTTATATCATATTTTATCAAAATCTCTCATATAATCACGTTGTACTTGCTTCCAAAAATTATATATGGTACAATTCATGGGATTTGGGTGTTTTAAGTCATATTGAGATCGGGAGAATTGTTTAACTTAGGAAAAGGGATTTGTTTCTGATCCCCTTCTGAATGAGAGGGATATAATACATAATATAATGGATCTCAGTGCTATATCCACCTATTATAGCATAATTTTATGGGAATAACATTTTTATGGTTCATGTTGCTGCATTTCCCCACTTTGGGACAATATAATGGGGCATAATTTTGCTACTGTAACAATAATATGATGGTTATGTGTTCTACACACATTTTAAGAGTTAATTCCTCACTTATACTCTAGTTTTTGTTTTATTATTGCTGCATCCCCATTTTGGGATATTACAGTGGTATCAGGGCAAGATCTTTGGCTCAGCCTGTGGGCTTCAAGCAAAAATGCTATAAGAAGAAGGAGAAATCGAAATGATGAAGAAAATGAGCTTTGTCTCATAATTTTTCATATCCATCAAGAACCTCTCCAAGGAGGATAAGAAAATGAAAGAGGAAAGTTGCAGTGAGACCTCTAGAAGGTTTCAAGAGGAGGAAGGCCCATGCACTTCCTATGATCAGAGAAGAAGACCAGTTTTGTAGAAATATCCAAAGCATTTCAATATGCCCCTTTATTTTTAAGAAGAAAATAAGCAAGGGAATAAAGGAAACTTGTATGACAACATTCTAAGTGATTACCTTGTTGAGTACAAATCTCAACCTAGAGCCTTCAAGGAGACTCTAGCTTTCCCACAATTCATTCATTTGAAGGAAGGCGACCTTATGGCAAGGGGGGAATCAAGGGAAATAGGTTTCTATTGTCTACCTTTGATGGGTCATCTACAACAAAATATTGGGCATGAAAACTTGATGCATTATTCCTACTACATTCAGTGGTAGAGAGAGAGGCTGTAGAAATTGTAGTGCTGCACCTTGAGGGTGAGGCCAACATTTGGTGGTTCGGCCATTTGAGTCATGAAAGAGTGAATACCTTTGTTGAGTTTACTCAAAGGTTTATTAGAGAATTTGGCAAAGAGAAACCAAAGGAGGAGAAGCCCTCACCACCATTGGGGGAGAGTTGTACCCATGTTGTCACAACCTTGGAGGAGCATCCATCATTATAAGTAGTTGGGGAAGCCAACACATTAGAGGGAGGAAATCTTGTAGCCATACAAGGAGTTCCCAAGTTCCATCAAGGTATGATTAAATTTCCACTTTCTATTATTGCAGCAAATCTTTTAGAGGGTTGTGGAAATTTTCCTTTTCATGACCAAGGGTCAACACATACTGCTGATTTGGAGCAACAACATTGCACTGAGCTGTGCAACCTAGAGTTGTTCAAGGGAGGGATGAAAAATCATCCTAATGTATCATTTTTGAGTTGCACAAAACACTTGAGGTTGGGGTGTGGATTTATGAAGGATAGGATGAATTTTTTTCTAAACAATCCTATGTTCATATTTGAGTTGGAGCATGAGGTAGCTGACACACCATTGAGGAGATTAACAACACTATCATTGAGCAGCAACGAGGAGGTTTTCCCTCCAGCACACTTGGATCCTTATGGATTCAATATGGTCATTGGCGTGAGATTCTCTCTAGGAGGACCCTAAGGATTTTCATTTCAACATCCAAAAGGAGAAATATGATTTGGGATGATGGTAGTCTCCATTGGAGGAGTACCAAGGTGGAATATGGTAGGATGCATCGACATAGCGATGAATGGGAGTGGATGGTGAGCAAGAGGTTGGTGATCCAATTGCATATTTATGACACTGGGTAGTAGGAGGCATGAATACATTGGCTACCCTTGAAAGAGTTTGGCCATCATGAGCTATATCCTACTCCATAGGGTATGTTGGTGGAGGAAACTTGGCAGGACACTTACATCATATGGCAGCAAAGAGTTTGGGTGCATTATCTTGATGAGATCTCCTTCATGTCCATCAATATATTTTCACTTCATAATTTTTATGATGGAGGTGTGAGGGGGCAGCAAGAGTTATTGTTGCTATGGTTCCTCTTGGAAGAGTATGGGAAGAACTTTTCCCATACTTGTCATGTATTTTCCGGAGAAAGGTAGGGCACATTCAAGATGCAAAGAGGCTACCCTTCAGCAATGGAGGATAAGGAGGGGCTTCCACATAGGGAGAAGTTTTCCCCACACAGCAGCATAAGGGTGGATGGCTTTGGCATGTGGCATGTCAACGGAAGGAGTCATGGAGTGACAAGAGCCTTATCACTAAGGCTAAGAGCGTTGTCACTTGAAAGTATATTTCTATTGATGGAGTGTTCCAAGGGGAGTATGCATCCCTTCATTTTTCAGATTTTTATGAGATGTTAGCCTCTCTCAAATAACAATAATAAATCCAAAATAATAAATAAATTAATTAAATATTCCAAGTTAGGAATATGTGCCTAACTCTTGGGTTGTTCCTCAAATATTGGAGTTTGTTTAGTAACTCCTGTCTTGGTGGGTTTTTGGTGAGAAATAATCTCAACCAAAGGAGTCTAAGATAGCAAGGACTATCTTAGACATTGTCTCTCATCTATTTAAATTGTAAACTAAATTATTTTAATGAGAGAGAATGGTGAGAATGCCATGAGGCTGAAGCCTCTTTTCTGCCATTGTTTTTTCTGGTTCTGTATCAGTGCTTTCTGAAATCTGTTTATGAGTTATTTCATTTCTAGCATGTGGTATCAGAGCTGCGGTGAGATTAGGTCAAGTGCTCAATTTTTTTTAGTGAGCCCTTGTCAGTATTGTGGAGCGCTGTGGTTTCCTTGTGGTAACGCGCTGGAGCAAAGGTCCCTCGACTTTGGAAGAATTTTAATTTGTTGCTTTGCCTCGTAATTCTTCTCAAGTTCTAATTTGTGCAAATCGCAATCCTATGGGCTTGTATTCATGTTATGACACCAACATAGATAGATCCTAATTGTAGCATGCACAATTGTTCAATATCTCTTTGTAGCTCCCCACGTTCATGCTCAAGCTGCTCAATACAAGACTTCAATGATGCAATGTTTGTAGTAATCTCTCCCATGTCTATGAAAATATCAATCTGCTCTAGAGCCTCTCAGGATGACCTCAACTGAATTGATTCACAGCAGGTTGGCAATTTTTGTATTCTTTTTCTGTTCCGTATTTTTTCTCTATTAGCGATCATTATATGTCATCTCCAACAACAATTTCTTGTCATACTTTTACAAGACGTGTAAGAGTAGACAAAGCAGCCATCCCTCTTGTGAAACAAAATGCTCGATTAGCATCCGTTAAATTCACTAGCTGCTTGAAAGTTGCAGTCTAGTAAGAGGTATCCTTAGGGCACCATATGGGTCAAAATAATTGCTGAAGTTTGGAAGAATTGTAGAAACACTCAATTCTTTTTCTTGGACACCTCTTTCACACAAAGAAGAGGATGTATCCTCTGCAACACAATCTATGTCATTGTTAACAATGGAAGCCATTGTAAATTGAAGTTTCTTGTCATTGCTGCACCTGACTGATACTCTTGTCAAGCTACGATTTCTATACAACTCGGGAGACCAATGGGATATACTCGAAGGAAAGTTGTGGATAAAGCCCTGGCCTATTTTGTGAACTGTATTTGCTTCAATCCAAGCATCTTCGAGTTCTGCGCTGTGGCCATGGCCATGGATGGCTAAGAAATTGAGTGCCCCTATAATCCAAGTGACAGTGATGATTCTTCTTTGCCAGTACACTCCCTTGCCTGCATGTTAGTCGAAGGATTCCAATCTGGGTTGAAAATTATCACCCTATCTGCTCCGATTAAGTTTTTTCCTAGGCCCCCAATATTCATAGTTTTTTGGACATCCAATAAACAAAGAATCGTGGTCGAACATCACCAAATCGATGTAGAGACACCCTCCAGCCAGCATGTATGTTCTCTATTTTATTTTCAATGTTGCTAACTAACAATATTTGGTTGAGACTGAACAAAGCATCATGAGCAATGTTGGGACTCCATAGATTTAACTCAACAGATATACTAGTAATGATTATGTCATTAGGGGACACAAATTGCACAATAGCATACTTTCAGTGACGGTCATCATCAACAGAAGACGCCACAGTCGAAGACGCAAATGAAAAGAAAGCTTCGTTAAGGGACAGGTTCATAATATAAGGCATAGGCTCATTTGATGGGTGAAAGGCATGGGTGAAATTATTCCTGGAAAAGACATTCCACTTCAACTTATTTTGATTTAATTAATGGTTGGATGCACTACAACATTGAACTGACCAGTGAAGAACGTATAATCAAGCATCAAAAGGAAACCATGGAGCTCTATCCTGTGTGAATCCCTGTGGAGCAACATTGAAGAGTTGTTTTCTTTGTGGAGTGACCAGTAGGTTTTTAAGTTTGCTTTAAGAAGATTCATTCACTTTTTAAAGTGAATGTGAATTTCTCTCTCTCTCTCTCTCTTTTCTTTTTTAAAAAGGGGGATTGAATGGTCATCCAATCAAATATTTTTAAAAGTTGAGGTGAAACATAATTTTTCATTTTTTTATTATGAGTGCAAAAAAAATAAAAAAAATTTGGGGAGAGATAAGGAGTGTGATTATTTTTTTAAGTGTGAAGTGATAAAGTAAATGTGGAAGGTTTTGAAGTGATTTTTTGAATGTAAATTTGAAAATGGTAAACAAAAAATGTTTTTGAAGACATAAGGAGTATTTGGAGATATAAGGTGTGAGCGATCAATGCACATGGTTTTTGAAGAAATTTGCTTAGAAATTTTGAGAGCATCATATTCTCATTGTTTGAGAAAGCTTCAGTGGCAATGTTGTAAAATATGAAAGGTTGATGATCTCAATACTCAATAAAGACATTATTTTTTGGTGTTGATGTGTCCTAGATCCACCCGAAATTGAGTAAGGGGATCTTAGGTACACCATGTGTGTTTGTGATGGTGCATGTTTTTATGGCTTCATGTTGTTGTTTTTTATTTGTGTCTAGTTGTGACACATCAATAATTTCATTTAATATTGCATACATAAAGTTCAATATCAGCAAGCACAACACATGTAACGAAATAGCTGCAAGGAAGGAAAATTAATCTCAACACATCCATTTGCGCCACTACAACATATAATCAAAGATTGTCTACATCAGCATTCCACATCAAAAATCAAATTCACTTAGTCAAGTTAATGCATTTCAAAGAAAAGTCTACATCAACGTTCTTGCAAATCCATTTCAGAACTTGTAATCAAATTCATTGTTTTAAGTGAATCATTAAAATTTCATTGTTAATGAATTTTTAAGAGAACAAGTGAATCATTAAAATCATTGTAAGATTTCTTGGGTGCATTGTCAAAATTGTTCAACACCCTTCCTTTAAGAAAAATCAAGTGAATGCATGAGTTTTTACCTCTAAAACAAACAAGCAACAAGTTCACATCTCCTACAAACGAGTGTGAGTATTCAAGAAATTTGCATCAAGTCAGTACAAAGATCAAACCTTCAAGCGAGCCAGAGTAAAGTTCATTGCATCAACCATGAAAGAAACCAAACAAGTTCAACTCTAACACCAATCAAGCAAGTTGATATTGACATCAAGCGAGCGTGGCTATTCATTCAAGTGAGCGTGAAGTCATCAAGTAAGTCAAGTGAGAACTTAAACAAATGTGATCGTCATCAAGAGAGCATGAATTCCACAGTTTAAGTAAGAAAATTCTACAATTCTAGAAAGTGTTCCAAGAAAGTGCAATAAGCAACAAATCAAGTGAGTGTGCCATTCAAGCCACATCGCAAGTGAGCCTGACATTCAAATTCCAATAACAAGTGAAACAATTCAAAGCACGACATCTCCAACAAGAGAGCTTGATTTCAATTGAGCAAGTTAAGATGGCGCAACATATTTAGTTTTTAAAAATTCTTCATAGTTTGATCATCTCCAGTGATGAAGACATGGTGAAAATCAACAAAGACACTCTTGTTGATCTTTCACGACATCTACAACAAACAAAAGAAAACATTGAGTTTCTTCAACTAGAGTCGCAACTTCAAAGGATTGAATTGCAAGAAAAATGTGATACTTTCAAGTTTTTGAACCATCCAGATGACAAGTCATTCATTCAAACAGCTTCAAGTGTCATAGTTGTTCCAGTTCAAATTTCTTCCAATCCCATCATCAAGCCCTAGGAAGAAATTCAACATAACAAGAATCGACGAGGCTTAGGATATGTCAACAATGACACCAACCTGCATATCCCAGATTATTCCAAGCCAATTAAGTTCGTCAGTGCAAGATTTATTGCACAACTCACCTCAGCAAGTTATGAGAAAGTTGCAGAAAACCAGTAATGCATGCAACCCAAAGTTGCAGACAAACAGAATTGCACACAACCTGAAGTTGAAGTCCAACCAAAATGTTCTCATTGTCAAAGAACCGGTCATATGGAAGATCCGTGTTTTGATCTCCATCCTTTTCGCCATTGTGACAAGCCCACTCATTCCTCAGAGAAATGTCGCAAACAACAAAAAGCAGCCAGATTGAAGATCCATTATGAATGGATCGACCCTTGGAAATGGTCATCCACAGTCAAAATATTGTCTCAGTTCTACAATCGCATAAAATCACACATAGTGCAGCCAATAGTGAAAATATGATGGAACTCTCATGCAGTTGAACGGGGGAGTACACCAGTGTAGAACTCCTACACCTAAAGGGGGGGGAGTTCAGGAATACTTTCCAAGAGAAGTGTCTCTCCATTTAGTTGCCAAAGGGGGAAAATTTTCAATGAAATTGACAATGGTTGTCAGACTGAAATTCTCGACAAAACCAACAAAAGTAGCCAGTGGGCATCTTCAATAGCCAGTGTGCATCTTCAACAGCAAGTGGGCATCAAAAAATTTTCCAGTGGGCATCAACAAATTTTCCAGTGGGAAGTCGATAGCAAATAAGAAGTGAACAATTTTTAGCACATCAAAAGCAACATTGAGTTGTTTTTGACATCATCAACCAGTGGGCTTTGAAAAAATTTTGTCAGTGGACAAAGGATGATGATTTAATGCAAAGGATAGATAGATCCTTTTGAAACTTGGAACTTGATGGAGTTTTCAAGAAAATTTCAGAGATGAATCAGACATGCAGCTGACTCATGGTCTCTTCATATTGCAGTTTTTCAGCATCCAGCTTTGGCGGTTTTTCAGGAAATGTTTTTGAGGATCAACAAGAGAACTTGGAAGATGGTTCCTCATTATTATTTTGGATTTGTCATTGAAGGGGGGAATGCTAGCCTCTCTCAAATAACAATAATAAATCCAAAATAACAAATAAATTAATTAAGTATTCCAAGTTAGGAATATGTGCCTAACTCTTGGGTTGTTCCTCAAGTATTGGAGTTTGTTTAGTAACTCCTTATGACTTCAGCTAAGTTTCGTTGAGAAATTATCAACCAAAGTTCAGAATATGGAATATACTGAAAATTTTTCTCATATATTTAAATTTAACAAACTAATTCTTTTAATAAGAGAATATTAGAATGCTGTGAGGCTAAAGCCTTTCTTTTGCATAGTGTTTGTCTGATTGCCTTTTCCCACCTTATTTCATCCCATTTTAGTTATTCTAGTTTCTAAATGAAATATTCTCATCAGGAGAATGTTCATGGACCTACTTTTAACCTCATTTTTCATGTTAAAAAGTAGTGTTATTGTATGTGTGTTCATTTCATTTTCAGGTACTTTGTTCATCTGACATCTATGTACAGTGCATTGCTCCAAAAGGGGGCAAGATTATTGTTAGGGTTCATGATAATTCTAGGACCAACACTTAGGATGATAACCCTTCTCTACATGACTTTGGGAAAGTGTGTTTTCATTTTTATTATGCTCAGTTGATATAAAATGTTAATAGCCTACATAAATGAAGTGAGAAAACTTGCTGACTTCAGTAACTTGTTTGGGAGGACAACTTACCATGATGATCTAACATGATTAGAAGATTTGTACTGTATCCTGAAGACCATTAGTATCATCCAATTAGCATAACATACAAAAAATTTCCCAGTTTGGATTCATAGTGAGTAAATATGTACATTATTTAATTTTTATAGGATAGTTTGGGATTGCTTATGATCCATGACATGGGAGAGAGGATCTTTGGAGATATAGTCTTCTTCTTTTCCATGAAACTGTGTTCAGCCCCGAAATTAAAAAAAAAACTGTAACCTCTAAGCAAAGCAAAATGTGATAATAGAGATGTGACTAGTGTCTACCATATTCTGTATTTTTAATTACCTACCTTGTAGCATTAGTGGAGGGATTTACCCAAGTTTCCACTGTGGGAGGTAACTCATTTGGATTGATGATAGCCAGGGATGAGAATTCATGGGGATGGTAGATCCTAATAGCATATCAGACTTATGCACCTCAGGAAGCCTTTGAAACAGCTTATTTTTGTATCATTGATTTTTTTCATATACATAGTCATTGTTATTTGGGATGCTCACAAAGTGATTTTACACTCACCCGGAGGAGCAACTTGGAGATGTGTCAGGCTGAACAACATCTTGATCTTTGAAGTTTTGTATCATATGAAGATTCTGTCTCTGGAGAGAGCTAATGGGTCCGATCTTGATTTGTGGGGACAATTGTTGTATTTAGGAGGAGGCTGTAATAATTCAAATTAACGTAAGTTATTGAATCTTGATTTTGTTGTTTGCACATGGAGATGAATAAATGGGTGAAGATATACATTTAGAAATAGATAAATCCCTCTCAGTGTGAAAATGCGGATGTATGACTGGATTTCACTGTGTGTGAAGAGGCATTTTTCAAACATGGTGAGGTCTGAGTTTGACTAAGTGCTCCTTGTGAGATGGAGGTGGAGATCATCTTTAGAGACAGTGCAGAGATAGTGGGAGGAAGAATAATTGGTGGAGGAAACCCTAATGAGTGTGACCCAAGGTGAGAGGGCTTCAATTTTTATTTAAGGAGGGCAAGGAAGCCATAGCAAGACATGATTGAATATTGGATTTTTTGTCTGCATGACTATTCTGCTTTCTCCAACTGTTTAGTTAATATTGTCGTTCTGCTTAGCACAAGGCATTCCTATTCAGGAATTCCTTATCATTTCTTGAGAGGCCTCTCGAGGGAGATTTCTCTTCATTTCTCCACATCCAGGCTTTAGGCCAAGCCACCTCCTTCATCTACAACGTCATTTCTATTGAAGTATAATGTTGTGTTCCAGGGTGTTGTAGTGGAGGGTTCACAACACCACTTCCAGAGCTTGTTTTTCAGAGGAGGAAGCTTTCCTTCCTTTGGGAGATCAGTGAGGAGGACTTTGAGCTGATTTTCAGATCTTGGCAATTGGCCAATGTATTTTCCACCACCTACAGCGCAGTCCCTTGCAGGAATGCGTCATTTCTCACAATGTTGTAGTGAGGGTGTTATGACCCTTGATTTTGAGCTAGTTTCTCAGGGAAAGGGCCAACCCTTCTCTCGGAAAGCTAGAAAATGGAATTTTCATATTAATTTCGTAATATTAAGCTATACTTATGTAAATATATAGTAAGGCTACATTATTTTAGAACTGGTTGTGCAGATCTAATCTTTTGTAACTTAAGCTCTAAAGAAACCCTTGCCAGGTTATCTAAATAATGCATTAAGGTGGCTAGATCTCTATTTTCTCTATGCCTTGAGTAATAAAACTATATATATATGGTTTTATATAATATTGTATCAAAAAACCTCCTATAATCATGCTATACTTTGTTCAGAAAATTATGTATGGTACAAGTCATGGGATTTGGGTGTTTTAAGTCATATTGAGACTGAGAGATCTGTTTAACTTAGCAAAAGGGATTTGTTTCTGATACCCTTCTGAATGAGAGGGATCTAATACTTAAGCTAAGGGATATCAATTCTATCTCTCCTTTTTATGACATAATTTTCTAGGAATAATGTTTTTATGGTTCATGTTGCTGCATTTCACCACTTTGGGATAATATAATGGGGCATAATTTTGCTGTTGTAAAAATAATATGATGGCTATGTGTTATACACACATTTTATGATTTAATTCCTCACTACTATTCCAGTTTGTGTTTTATTATTGTTGTATCCCCATTTTTGGATATTACATGCCAGCAGTTGGAGACATTACTGTCCCGGTTGGAGGAGCTCTTGTGTTCTTACAAGAGGTTCCCACACATCAGTTGATCCAAGGTATCCATACACATTAATCACATATTTTTTCAGTAGATATTATTGAAAATTATGGAGACATGCCATCAGGGCCAATGCATAACAAAGGGTTAGAACAAAATGTTGATTTGAAGCAACAACATATCACAGTGCAGAGGACCCTTGATCTAATCAAGGAAGAGAAGGAGAGTTATCCCAGTTAATCATTGTTGAGCTACATTCAATACTTTTATTTGAAGTGTAGAGTCTCATAAGATGGGATGAGCATGATCCTATGTACAATGACTAGTTATGAGATCATTATTGTGCCTTTCTTTGAGATAGCACATGTATTAGCATGCAGATCTACATCGATGTCACTTAATAGCAGTGATAATGGAGAGGCCCCATCATTCTTGGATCATTCTAAAGGTAGCTTCACTCATGAAGCAATGGAGGTTAAGATGGTATATGGTAGAAATCTTGAGATGAGGAATCTTTTCTCCTTTCTAGATGATAGTTTCTCAATGAGCATCTCACAGCTCAAAGAGAAACTTCTACCCGCAACTGATCTAGAACCTCTTTGGTTTTGGAGGGCCTTTGGTGAAAAGAGAATATCATTGAGAGATCTCAATGAGCATCTCACAGCTCAAAGAGAAACTTCTACCCGCAACTGATCTAGAACCTCTTTGGTTTTGGAGGGCCTTTGGTGAAAAGAGAATATCATTGAGAGATCTCATTGGAGGTGGACTTAAATATTTCATGGAGTGCAAAGTTCTTCATCAGTTTGGGGAGGATGGTATTCTACAAAGGGAGGATACCATGATTATGCAGTACATCATTCATCATCCACATTGGGATGAGTGGCTCAGGATGATAAGAAAATGGTTGCAATACCCCTTGCAGATATATGACATGGGCCATTAAGAAGCTTGGTTACGTTGGTTTCTCTTGGGTGAGTTTGGTTACTACCCAAAGGCTCCTATTTCTTTGATCCATGCCTTGAAAAACACTCATGTAATGAAGAAAAAGGCATGGTTGTGCTGGTTTCTCTTGGGTGAGTATGGTTACCACCCAATAGTTCATATTTTTCTGATTCATGCCTTTTGTATCAATGATAGAACGCAACAAAAGAAGGCATGTTCACTTTGGTTGACCATAAGAGAGTTTGGCCATCACATGACATCCCCTATGTTTATCTGTTTGAAATTGTGTAAAACTTGGCATGGTACTCTCAAATGTGTATTAATGGTGCTTACTTGTATTGGGCTGGTGTGAAATTCCACATGTCTATCCGTATGCTTTTACTCCATGATGCACATGAGGAGGAGAGAAAGAAACAAGATCTCTTGCTGCTTTGGTTGCTTCTGGGGGAGTTTGGCTTGTCCATCTTACATGCAAGAGATGGAGGATGGAAACAAGAGGCCTTAATCTGGTGGCTACTATTGGGAGAATTGGTTTGACCTCCTTTTCTACCCATATATCTCTATTTTTTTATTTTTCATAATGTTGGAGTGATGCTTGGATCGAACAAGGCCAACAGGGCTAAATATGAGAGCATGACAATGCTCAAATTACTTCATGAAACATGGGATGAAGAAAGGCTTTGTGAGATGGGACTTTTCCTTTGTGGAAAGAACCACTTTATTTTATATATCTCATGCACTTATGATGATGTTGGAAATCATATGGTTGTCACTAATTGGTACTTCATGGTGGAAGGAGGGCATCTAACCATACAGTTGGAGGTCATTCTATGTATTATTGAGAGACAACTTTGGAACCAAACATGCATAACACATTGCAGCAAATGGAACAGGCCTTCTTTATCTAGATGCCCTTTGGTGGGGAATAGATGGTTTTTCATCTAATTTTGGAGTTGCTTGAGGACAAGAAACATTTTTCCAGGGAGGAATGTAATATTCCCAAATTTTCACATGATATTTAGAATATTAGAGTTCTTGATTTTATTAATTAATTAGGTAAATAAAAGGGTGGAGGGACCCACAAAACTCTAAGAACAAATAAAATCAAATTTTAGTGTGTGTATGTGGATATTATAGATCTAGATCTAAAATCATGGAGTAGTGGAGTAGCTCCATTAATGGAGATCATGTCTCATTTATGAGATAGATTGTGGGGGATGAAACAATCAAATAAGATCATAGATATTAAATATAAAATCATTAGGATCTTTGATAAGGTCAACTGAGATCATAGTGCATTCAAAGAAGATCATAAAGAACTTAGGATAAGATAGTGGAGGAAGTGATGCATTTAATTCACACATGATGGAGAGGGTGATCACCCCATGTGAGCATGATGGAGGACATGGAGAAACAACGCGGTCAATCATGGAGACTTAGGTCCTCATGTACAATGCAGTGTTGGAGTAGGCCTAGGCTATGGAAGGCTCATATCTATATAAAGAAGGTGAAGGCACATTGGAAGGCATGATTTGGATTATTCATTTATTGATCTATTTAGATCTAGATTTGTCTCAGGACATTTCTATGTAGGCTTGGGCTGTTTAGCAGAGTTTGCAGTGTTGTTTAGCATAGGGTGTTCCTAAGCGGGAATCCCACCTCTTTCATTGAGTAGCTCTTAAAATAGGGTTGTAATTCATTCCTGATCAGGCATTAGTGCCATCTTTAGGAGGTTGTTTCTAGTATTCAGCTAGGAAACTGGTGGAGGATTCATCCTACCACTTTGTTGTTCATAGTCAGCCTTTCAGGAGCAACAGATCTATATCTGAAATTCAGGCCATTTGGTTTTACCTCCATGCAGTAGCAGTATCTTCAAGGATTTCGTAGTCCAATAATGTAGATCTATTGGAGGAAGGAAGTTTCCAGTATTTCAGTTGGAAATCCTGTGAGGGATCATATCCCCACATTGAATCTATTGTTTCCAGCATTTAGGAGTTGATTTGACATATCTAGCAGCAAGCTATAGAGCCTCCCTCTCTGATAGCATATTTTTCTAAAGCTATTGTTCATCCAAAATCTATTTTCAGTGCAGGAGATTGGAGGAGCTAGATCTTGAGCTTTTAGCCCAAGGATCTAAAGAAGGGATCAACCCTTCTCGCATAGATCTGATTGTGCATCATTGCAGCCATCATATCATAAGATCTAGCTTCAAATATGAATTCCCAGTAGCATATATGTAAAGCCCTAAGAGGGTTGTTTTATTAGATTGACATATCTAAGAAACCCTTTCTGGGTTATCTTGGGAATCCATCATTGAGCCCCAATCTACAATTTTAGCATCATCGGAGCTCCCAACTTAGATCTGAATTTCTATATTTCAGGCAGTTGAAACCCCAATAGTTGTAGTAGGGACAGCACTGTTTACCTTTCATCAGTTCAACAGTTACATAGTCCCTCTTGTGGGATCATTGCAAGGTCATTCTAGGCCATCCCTTTGGCTTGAGTGTCTCATATTTTGAGCATTGTTGTACTTTCCTTTTTACCTCCTATATAATAAAATGGCTCAGCTATTTCTGTGCATTCTACTATGTATTTAGATTTATTATTTACTTTTCTGCAGTTCTTATATTATGTTCCATTATTACTGAATTCTCCCTTTTAAGATATTACACACAAATCCTCCCAAAATTTGATCGATCGAGTGATCTACCACTTGAGTGATATTATTGTCAAGCCTATCTACTTGCTGGATAAATCTAGGATTCCAATCACTGACTACGTCATATTTTATGTAGTGATGGAACTTAGCTAAGCACGAAAACCAATCCTGCAGTTCATGCATAAAGGAACGAAAGAAAATTTCATTCACTTTTGTATAAATATAGTTTTGTACCCATTGTTCATCATACAGTTTAGTGCTTCTATTCACTTGTAGCATAAATTACAGGATCTTTCTATCTAGCCAATCTTGTAATTCGTTTCGTGATGGATGCCACAACATCAAATCTCCCTAAAAATGATGATCATGGTCCCAACAATCAAACCATTTTTTGGCTTGAGGGGTCCTAACCTAGGTTCAGAGTTTATGGATAAATCAACAAACCGTCCAACTACTGGCCCTTTCAGCACTGATCTTCTTGCGCAGACCAAAGTCTCACTTGAAGTAGTATGGGGGGGTGCTTGAACTAGGAGTCTGCACCTTGAGAGAGAAATTGATGAAGTTGTCCTCAGGAAAAAACCAAAGTGACTTATATAGATGCACAGAAAAATATATAATAGACTTGAAGAGAACGCACAATCATTAACACGATAAGAAAGGAGTGTTGTTCTCTTTAGCACAGATAACGGAACATAACCAGATCTAGATGTTAACCAATAATTAAAAAATCTATCAATAATCATGCAGAATCAGACCATATATTCTCGCACAACCATTAATAGGAAAAAGGACAATGTGATCTTAACAGAGCACAAAAAATAAGAAATATAGATGCATAACAGAGCGAGTTTCGCCAAAACTATACTTTCTATTATATTCCATATCTATCAATCATTACATCACTTTTCTTACAAAAACCCTTACAAACCCTTATGCGCACATATCTAATAGAGTCCACACATAGCCAGGACTGGGTCTCCATGCACACAACCAGTAGGAGCATCTTAACCCAATCCAAAACCCCTCAAAGATGCATAAACTTATCAGAACATCAATATCTCATAACATTCATTGAATAATTAGCTTATAAATACTCTATCTATTTATATATGCCTAGCGCGCAGATACTATGGTATCAAACCATGGTTTGAGGCCCACAGTTTACATTTAAGCCCATTTACATCAAAATTGGGGACTTTGACCCACCCCAAAGCCCCTTGACTCTATTTGCGCAGTGCACACATACAAAATCATACAAAATTTTCTTTGGAACTTGTGCCTGAGGGGACCCCTCTCCAATAGGCCCCCAACACAAACATGTAACTCATCTCGAGTCACTGAGGTGTTGATTCCTTAGTCTTGTCCTGAAGTGTTTTGATAGAATTATAGAAAGGGAGCATGAGTTTGAGGCTTTGCGCTGCTGCACTCTGTGATTATTGAGCTATATTTTCAGTAGTAGGTCACTCAATGGCCATCTCGATGGTAAACTGAGTTTGCTAAATGATATTCAAGGTATTTTCCAACGTCCGGGATAGTTGCAAAACTTCCTTTTTGCATAGTTGCATGCACTCCTTCAATACCTGTTCCTTTCGGTGCAAGTCTGCAATCTCCATTTGAATTTTTTTTCCATCTTGCAAATGAGCGAGGCATTGTGTGAGGACCAGTGTGGGCACCACCATCCTAATTTCTTAAAATTTTTGTTCCTTTTGGTTGAGTGCATCGCGTAGCTACTATGCGACCGGGTCATTTTGGACAGACGCCCAAATATCCATAGCTTCATTTAGTAAATTGTCACACTAGGTTATTACAGAAACAATGTTGTCCTTTGCTTGTTTAACTTCCACAGCTCTCAGCACGTGAACCTCTGGTGGTGTCTTCGACTGAAATTTGGTCTGGAGGTCCACAATCTGCTGCTCATACTCTATCCAAATGGTTTGTACTTCTACATGCACAACTTTCATTGTAGTAGCCAATCCCTCTAATTTCTCAGCAGACATAGCTATGTCCAATACAATAGGAATGTCTCAATAGACTTGATTTATTTTTTCCTTTGGCGTGGCGTGATGGCCTTCTACTTCTCTGCAAGTGGATTTTTTTTGTTATTTTTGTTAATGTGCTTGCACTGCTTGCTAATTTGCATCCTTGTTCTCAGTTTGCGTGGTTTCTTCTCGGTGTTGGAGCTCATCTGCAATCACTAAATGAAGAAGGTGTAGCTTACCTGTAGGAAACACCGAAAGATTGACATGTACCTCTCTTTTACCATTAAATTGAACACGCTGGTTAGTGTCCATTTGTACTACTGGCAGGAGGATGTGGAGAAATTTTTCATCCCTTGATGCTGGTAAGGAAACATCTAGTGGTTGTGCACTAGTAACGTGCACATGTTTCCTGCTCACTTGAATCATGCTGTCTTGAATCTGGCTCGCCTGAACTTTCAATTCTTGTAACCCAACTTGTACGATCTCCAAAATAGACTTGTATTGGACTTGCATGTCAGTCCACCGATCTTCTATCACTGATGTAATGTTGTTCGCGATTTCATTGATATCATCCTCCGTGAGCGTCAGGACCTGCTGCCCTACTTTCTTAGAACCTTTATAGTTTTTGTTGGATCCACCCGCAACTTTAGCAACGCACTTAGTGCCTTTATACATCTCAACTTCACTAGTCTCTTTAGGCACAGAGCCATTTCTCTCAGGCACAGTGTTTGTGTCAATGGTTTCTCTAATTGTAGTAGGTGTTGTCTCCTTCTCTGCCGGTTTCTCTATAACAGTTACTATCACTGTCTTTGCAGGTTTTTTAGTAGTACATTTCTTTGTAGATTTTCTTATCGGAGTGAAATTATTTGTTTGTGTAGGTGGGGTCAACTAGGCCGGCGGCCATTATATTGTCACTCTAATTAGATTTTCTTTGGTCACCAGATAGGGAAGCTCATACCACACTCCCTCTATAGCGCCCTTGGTGCAGATATGTATATTGTGAAATGTAGCATTAAAGTCGACTACCATTTTGTATTGATCATAAAAAGTGGGTGACAGTCTAGGCTTGGACTGCACCACTTGATTTAGTGTTTCATCATATAAAACCCATAATATATTATTTTCTTTGGTTCCCAGAAGCTTTGAATTTTATACACCACACCTCTGTGAAAACCTCCTTGCCTTTTTCTTTGAGCATACTTTGAATTTCTAAATGCATGGCTTCCAACTGACTCTAAATATCTTGAGTTCCAAACGCAATAGGTGTTGGGGTAGCCTCCAGCTTCATTGCAACTTCTACAAGCTCAGTTTTTGTGGCAATATTTTTCTCACCTAATGGCTAGTGCAGATGTGCGAGCAACATAGAGATGAGCCATTCCTTATTTTTAGTATCATCAATCACAAATCCACCATATTTGATGGTGCGCTTCAACCTTTCATCAACCTCCCATACATATTCATTAGGCTCTTAATGAATATCTTTCATTTCTGTCACGAGTTGTGTGTATGACTTAGGTTTATTAAACTGCTCTTTTAGGGATGCTTTAATTTCCTCCAAGGTAGTATTAGGGTTTTCTTGCGCATACCTATTTTACTAATCTAATCCGTGATATTGAAATGTAGTGGCCAAATACACTTTTCTAAGATCAATATTGTTCACTTGCTGAGCCTACCATACGGCGTCAGTGATAAACCATAAGTGATGAGTGTCCTCATTTCCAATGCCTCTGAAATTAGGTAACTTCATGGATGTAGCATATATACTTCAAGGGGAGCTGGAGGTGGAGATAGAGATGGAACTCGTGGTGGATTAGGTGATCTGTGATGTGAGCTCATAACTGGAGTGCATGAAGTGGGAAACAAATTCAAGGGTTTCTAATATGATGAGATTTCTTCTTCATAGTCACTTGACCTAGCAATTTCTGGTTCAGACTCACTATCATATCTATGCTTCAAAGGGCTATAAACAAATTTTTCATAGTATTCACGGTAAATTCTTCCACAGTGTGTAACTGAACCATTTTGATGCATTCAAGCAGTATGTTCGCACATACAACATCATTCACACAATAGCATTTTAATAACAATTTCAATGAGTGCAAGAACTTACCTCTAGGGCCTTTGAAAAAAAATATTTCTAATTCAGAATATGACACAAATTGGTCAATGAAAAATTTAGTCACAAATCCTCCCAAAATTCGACCGATCAAGTGATCTACTATGCGAGTGATATTATTATTGAACCTCTCTACTTTTTGGATCAATTTAGGAGTCCACTTAGTTACTACGTCATATTTTATGCAATGATGGAACTCAACTAAGCATGAAAACCACTCCAGTGTAGTTCATGCACAAAGGAAAAAAAAAATCATGCAATTTTGTATAAATATACTTTTGTACCCACTGTTCATTAGACAGTTTAGTTCTATTCTCTTTTAGTGTAAATTATAGGTTCTTTTTATCCAGCCAATCTTGTAATTCATTTCGTGAAGAATGCCACAACATCCATTGTCCCTCAAAATTATGATCACGTTCCTAGAAATGAAACCATTCATTGGCTTGAGGGGTCCTGACCCAGGTTCAGAGTTTATGGATAAACCAATAAACCCTCCAACTAATGGCCACACAAGTGATTGCCATCAGGACAAAGTCACTCCAAAGCTAATAAGAGTTGGGGGGGGGGGGAGGGTGTTGGAGCAGGTTTCCACACCGATGAGGAAAGTGCAGTGAATTTTTCTCTCAGAAAAATCCCAAAGTGACTTATATATATCCGCGCAAAAATATATAACAAACTTAAAGAGAACGCGCAATAATTAACATGATAAGAAAGGAGTGTTGTTCGCTTTAGCGCAGACAACATAACAAAACTACATCTAGATGCTAACCAATAATTAAATAAATGTATCAATAATCATGCATAATCAGGCCATATATTCTCATGCAACCATTACTAGGTAAACAAACAATGTGATCTTAACAGAGCATAAATAGTAAGAAATACAGATGCATAACAAAGTGAGTTTCACCAAAACTATCCTTTCTATTATCTTTCAGATCTGTCAATCATTGAATCAGATGTCTTAAAAAAACCCTTACAAACCCTTCTGTGCACATAGCCAACAGAGTCTGCACACGACCAGGACTAGGTCTTTGTGCACACAACCAAAAGGAGCCTCTTAACCCAACCCGAAAACCCTTACAGACTCATAAACTTATCAGAACATCAATATCTCATAACATTAATTGACTTCTTAGCTTAGAAATACTCTATCTATTTATATATGCCTAGCACCTAGATATTATGGTCTCAATGCATGGTTTGAGGCCCACAGCTTACATTTAAGCCCATTTACATCAAAATTGGGGACTTTGAGCCACCCCAAATCCCCTTGACTCTATTTTTGCAGCGTGCACATACAAAACCATAAAAAATTATCTTCGAAACTTGTGCCTTAGGGGACCCCGCTCCAACAGGCCCCTAACACAAACATGTGACTTGTCCCGAGCCATTGAGGCATTGATTCCTTAGTATTGGCCTGAAGCATTTCGATAGAAGTCTAGAGAGGGAGCACGAGTTCGAGGCTTTGCGCTGCAACACTTTGTGATTACTGAACTATATTTTCAATAGTAGGCCCCATATTTTTAGTAGTAGACTTTGTAGGATCATTTAATCCTTTATCTCAGCAAAATTCCTACACATTGGTCTATAAAGACTATGTCACAAAGTGGTTTGATACAAAGGCACTAACCATAATAGCTGAACAAGTTGTTTTAGACTTTCTATTTGAAGACATTTTTGTTCTCTTTGGAGTACCTGAGGAAATAGTGACAAATAGAGGACCAAAATTCACATCTCATTTGATACATAAGTTAGCTGATAAATACAATATCTGTCATATAATTACTTCACCATATCATCGACAGGCGAATGGCCAAGTGGAAAGCACTAATAAGGTTATGAAAGGAATTGTTACCAAGATTGTGGCTAGTCACTGGAGGAAATAGGATGATAAACTTCCAGAGGCATTGTGGGCATACAGAACTACATGGAGAAATACTAAGAGTTTCTCATCATGCAAATTAGTGTATGGTAAAAATCATTATTTCCCATAGAGTTCAAAAAAAAAACACTCAGAACAACATTGCAAGTGAACCTAGACTTTGCTACAGCACATAAAAATCAGTTAAATCAGTTAAATGAAGTATATGGGAAAATATTGGCTACTATATAGTAGACATACATCATCCAACACCAGAGGACTAAGTGGCATGAAAAATTCATAAAAAATAAGGTGTTTAAGAAAGGAGATTGGGCTCTAATATATGATTCACAATTCAAATATTTCAAGGGGAAGCTTTGTACTAGCTGGCTAGGTCCTTATGAAGTTGACACAGTCTTTGGAAATGGGAATGTGAAATTAGTTACCATAGATAGTGCCAAGATGCCATTAATTTCCAATGGGCATCGTCTTCAGTTATATCATAAACCATCCTCAAAGGTTTCATTTGTCAACATTTTGTTAGGATTTGACCTTTAAGTTATGCGGGCAGGGAAAAATTCTCATGCACTGGAAAATTTTTAAATCATCAATAAGTGTAATAGCCGAAAACCAACTTTCATTGGCAAATGATACAGAAAAAAAGCTATAAAAAAGCTAAAAACAAAAAAAAACAAATAATAATAATAATAATAAAAATAAAAATTTTCCTGTGAAAACCTCTTATAGGGGCGCATGAAGAAAATGGTAACATTTAAAAACCACTTGGAGGCAGTTGTTACACATTTTTTTCTTTCTTGTAACAACATTTTTTCTTTCACGTATCTAATAAATATTATGTTTCTACAAGTCTAAGTTTTATTTTTTTCTGAATTATTTTTTAGAAGGTATATGTTATTGTAAATAAAAGTTCTCTTGTAAATATCCATTTATCATTAGCAAATAAATTTGTTGTTACATCTCTAGTAGCTGAAGAATTGCAGTAGGGAACCAATTACAACTATCCACTTCAATAATCGTCATCACGAGTACTTTGTCGTTGATATCAATCACATCACCCTCCAGTAAGTCATCCAAAAGGTATATTGCTTTTTCTTTATCTATCAGTTATGGCAATTAATATGAAATTCCATTTTGACCTCCGAGGACAACCTTTGCATTTAAATTCAGGGGGGGCAGGGTGACTCATTTTGTGATGTATTAGCTAACCTGAGTTGAAGTGACAAATCCCGTAATCATTAACAAATCCTGAAATTATTACCACCATTTTTTATCATTCATTTCATTGACATAATTCATACCCAATTCATAATTAGACATCTCTAGAATAATAATGAAACAATAATGCACATTGTACAATTGTCTGATCTAGTATCATTTCCTACTTCCCTGATATCTACCCCTACAAATCTGTTGCATCCTCATTTCATAGAGTTTTCAAAGAAATGTGATAGTGAGAAGATGGAAGCACATAAGGCATTCTATGTAACAAAGGATGGGAGGAGAAATGGTAATACATGAGCCAAATTCCACTAAGGCATTGAAGAATTTTCCAGAGGAATACCAAATCTTCAGAGAAGCAGGGTGGCTTGAATTTTTTGAGCGACTTAAGGGGTCATATGAAAGAATTTCTCTTGAATTTTCTTGAAACTTGAACATGAATCAGACAGAGGTGAGAGGTTTAAAGCTGAAGGTTACATATGAAATAATTTCTAGGGTATCAATGCTACAATATGAAGGGAATAAATGGTTTAATTGGAAAATCAGTGACCCATCCCTCAAAACCAAATTTATGCGGGGGGAATAACAATTGGTCAAGCAGGGTAGGAGAATTGATCACCTTTCCTTTCCACAACCATGGGATGTTGTTTCATTTTTTATCATTAAGTATATTATATGTGAAGGATGAGCAACGATAGTTTTTAACTATCATTTTCCATTGTTGAATCATCTCTAGCATAGGCAATTGATCAACCTTCCTTACTTCCTGTTGGAAAATTTGAAGCATATGGTTGTTGCGGTGAAGGTTTCCTCATGCCCGGAAAGCTGTATCACTAATCATGGTGTTATAAAATTAATCATATTGGAAGCCCTTGAGTAGAAAGGGGGAAAATGAGAGGATTTCATTAGTAAAAAGACAAGAATTCCACGCTGGAAATGAGTTGAAACCTCCACTGATGCTCTAGAAGAAACTGAGGTAGCTGAAGAATGGGGGCAGTCCTCTGGAAGTAGAATCAAGAAAAGATTGTTGGAGAGACCAATAGGTGGCATAACAGTAAAGAGGAGGGTCAAGGCTGGAACTCAACTAGAACCCTCACCACCATCTAAAAAGAAGTCAAGCAAGCATGAAAAAACAAGGAAGAAGAAGAAAAAGGAATAGACCAAGCAGGAAGAGAGTCCTTCACCAGGTAAGAATGAAACCCAAACCCTGCTGCTTAAAATCAAAGAATTAGAAGCAGAAAATAAGGAATTGAGGTAGTAGCTAGAGGGTAGCAAAGTGGAAACAAGGGTTTTGGGTCTTGATACTTTGGCATAGGATGTTGATAAGTTGAGAGAAGAAACTACGCTCGGCCCTATATGTACAACATATGCTAATAGTTTGGAAACAACAGGGTATAAATTTTGTGTTGCAAACACCATCTTGAAAGAAACTAAAACAGAACCATGGGAGTTTTTTACACAAAAAACTGTTGACAATGTTGTTATTACAAAAGAACCAAAAATTGAAACAGAGAATCCCATGATATTTTCCCTAGAAACTGAAACACAAGAACCTGTCGACGATGTTATTGTTACAAAAGATCCAATAGTTGAGATAGAGGTTCTTCAGGAAGAAAAGGTAAGAGTTTTTCCATAAGAACTTGTTGATGAAGCTTATGTTACATAAGAACCAACAAACGAAGCAGAACAACTCAAAACATGAGATGTTGTTACACCCTCTATTGTTGTTGCATTTGAAACAAAATGGGACCCTGAAGCAGGATGGCACTTAGAGAGACTTTTGTTGGTATCAAAATTTCATAAATGGAAACAATTAGTTCTCTCCTTGAAAAATGGAGTGATCATTAGGCGAATTTTGAGGTCTAAAATGGGCCTCCTAAAGAAATTATAAAAGAATAGTGGAAATAATAAAATAATATTTAATTACATCATCAAATTTTAGAGGGAAAAAATAAAAACTACTTTTTCAACTCGTATTTTCAACTTATCTCCCTATGGATTTACTCAAATTTCAAGCAAGAACACTCGTTGGATGCATAATTTGATTCCTCATCTAGGGATTACCCATGTTGGATTCTTTAGATGAACCCTGGTACGCGAAAAATGAGAAATACATGAAAAACGTGATTGCAATCACATTTTTTAATGTATTTCTCATTTTTCATGAAGAAGTGTCCATTTAAAGTATGTAACATGGGTACTCCATCGATGAAGAATTGAATTCTGCATCCAACGAGTTCTCCCGCTCTAAATTTGAGTTAAAACTTAGGGAGATAAGTTGAAAATACAAGTTGAAAAAGTAGTTTTATTATTTTATTATTTTTTAATATTTTTACCTTTTTACCTCAAAAACGGTGAATCATCCCCCATGGTTGACATCATCATCTTGAATCTTATTGGTTCTTATAAAGTTTATTTTTTTTGTACATATTTCTTAGGAGGCCCATTTTAGACCTGAAAAGTTCTCTAATGTTCCTTGGAGGAACATAAAAAAACCATTTATACTCTCAAGGATTAGTGGGCCAAAAAGTTGTTGACAGAAGAATGGATTAAGTGGGAATAAAAGAAGGTTGAGAAGGATAAGGAAGAATAGATACAACAACTACAACAAGAGGTTGAGGAACTGACAGAAGAAAAAGGTAAGATGTACAGACATACCTTAAACCTTTTAGGGTGAAGGGCACCTTCTCCATATTATCCAATATTCTTGTGGGATTTTTTTTTAATCTTTTTAGCTGAAGGCTATCTATGAAAATAGACCCTATCAGAGTAATTCCACTTGAAATTTCCTAAAAAAATTTCACTAATGCGATTTTGATGAACAGAGTTTTTTGTGTTAAATTTTTCTACATAACATATTTGATAAAATTGTTAGTTTTCATATGGTAATACACATCTTCTCTTATATGGGGGATTTGAAGTTGCACGCTTTCATTTCTTTCATGAGAAACCAAGTGGGTTGGAATATTTACATGAAAACATCCACTACAAATGAAGAGAATGAAATCCTATGGATAAGAGAAAAAACTGGTATGGCTACTGAGATGAGGCATGAGTTTAAGAAGTTTCTTAGTACCCCTAACATGGTGGAGCAATAAGAATTTTTGGGTTTTTCCTTAATGTCTTTTTACAGCTGAAAATCCAAGAATTAGTTATATGCTTGAAACATATAGAGGCTGGCAGTGAAATTCTGCACGAAAGTGATCTTTTTGGATTCTCTAATTTTGTGATTGTTGTTACACGAGTTCATGAATATGCACAAATTGTGAAAAACATTGGATCTTTCTATATAGGACTCAAATCTAAGTTTCCCTTGATTTGGCTTCTAGTCAAGGACTATCAGCCCCATTACCAACTATGATAATATGAAGATGAATCTTGACTGCATTAGCTGATGGTTACTTAAGGATCCAGGTCAGTAGATGAAGACACTGTTGGTGGCCACCTAAAGTAAATACTATGGTAATGTGAATCCCCTAAATGTTTAGGCTACCAATAAACCTACTAGTTCAGTTTCATCTCCATCGGATCCTACTATGCCTATAATTCCTGCGTAATTAACCATTAAGCCTCCAAAATGAGTTATTCATAAATCTGCTTTCAACCCTCAAGTGATATTTGCTCAAAATTATAATGTAGTTGAGGACCTAGCTCAACCTCCATCTACCATGTCCACTCTTGAGGTTTTGAAAAATTGTCCCACCTAGAAGAAGGTTTTTCTTTCTTCTATGGGATGTATTGGTCATTTGGATTCCAACCTATTGATTCAAAGTTATTGGTGGACCACTAGACTATAATATTATATTAGGCTACACATCGGTTTACACCATGGCTGATGTCATTTTGACCTATTTTTGAATGATTTATTTTACTCATAAAGTCAGTTTAGTTGCCATCGATCAAGTTGCTTTATTTTTATCTAGTTCTTAAGTTACTAGAAGTGTCCCTCTTGTATAGGAAACACTACACACATATCAGCATGTCGGGGTTGGATTGCTGAAGGACTCCTCTGTCATGGGAACATTTTCACTTCCTCCTCCTTCAATTCCATACAACTCCCCTTCGGTTGCATATTTCAATATGATATATTCTTCTACAATTCCACTTGACCGTTGGATAGTACCAGATGAGTCCAATATCGACTATTTTGGTGACCATGTGTTGCTTAGCCACATCAAGCTTTATTATGAAGCCATTTATTCGGATTTTGCGACTTGTTCCGATCTGTGCTCTTCTATCAATTGGATTGACCATTCATTGGATTATGGAATTTCCTATGATATTTTCACTCGCACATTTCCTAAAAATGAGAGCATCATGGAAATGATAATTCTAGATGATGCATTATGGGATGATCATCACCATTGTTCCTCCTTACTAGATTCTATTGAAGATAATCTAAGCGACCTATATCAACCCAATATCATCAAGTTTCCTATGAATTATGTATCCATTCAAGGATTTGATTTTGAAACGACCCTATCAAATATTTAAGATATTGACCCTCTCGATATATTATCCAAACACAACATTGTTGAGAATATATATATCGGCGCATCTTTCTCTCTGGATGACATTAAGACATATAAATCCCTATTCTAGGAATTCGAGATGTCTTCACCTGGTCTTATGTGGAAATTCCAGGTATTGATCAATACATCTTGGTGCATGAAATTAAAACTTATCTTAATGTTAAGCCAATTCGGTAGGCACACCTCTATTCGGTCCATCTTAAGAAGCCTGTTGTGATTAAAGTCGCATTTAAAAAACTTTTGAACACTAGTTTCATCTTCCTAGTACCATTAACTGATTGGGTGTCAAATATTGTTCCAGTCATGAAGAAACATGGAACCATTCATGTGTGTGTGTGTGTGTGTGTGTTTATTAGGATGTGAATCATGTTTATCCAAAGGAAAATTACCCCACCCAGTTCATCGACCAGATTTTTGATGATTGTGTTGGTTGTGATATCTTTTGTTTTGGATGGTTTCTTCGGTTATAATTAGATCAAAATTCTCCCAGCGGACCAACCTAAAATTGAATTCATTTTTCCTTGGGGAACATTTTAATAAAATAAACTTCCTTTTGGATTAAAGAATGAAGGGGCTACATTTAAGAGGGCAACAGATTATGCCTTCCTCGACATCATACATATCGTGCAACCTAATTTCGATGATTTACCTACTCACTCAAAACATCAGACTGATCACCTGAGGCATCTTAGAGCCATATTTTTACGATGTATACATTATAATATTCAACTAAATCCTCACAAATGTGTGTTATGTATTAGTTATGGTCTGCTTCTCAGTTTTGTTTTTTCAAAATATGGAATTCATATAGATCCCTTGAAAGTTTAGGTGATCATCGATCTGCCTGCTCCTTCTTCCCTCTTTCAGCTTCAACAACTCTAAGTGAAGGCTAACTTTCTACGGAGTTTTGTCCCCTAACTATGCTAAATTGAGCAAATAATTTTTATCGTTTTTTAAAGAAATAGGTTCCCTTCCATTAGGATGATGTTTCTCAAAAGGTGTTTGATGCCTTGATATATGTACTAATTCAGGCATTCTTATCATACCCCTGAGATTACCAGTACAATTATTTCTTGTATCTCATCATTGTAATTACTAGTATCGCAATGGTATTGGTCAAGGAGGATGGTTTAGGGAATCATAATCCTATCTAGTACTTGAGTCACAATATTAACAATATCGAGATCAAATATACTCATGTCGAAAATCTAGCTTTGGTGGTTGTTCATGTTTTCCAAAGATTTCACCACTATATCCTACTATGTAAAACTATGGTAGTTTTAGATTTCAACCCTAATAAATAATTATTGTCATGTGAATTGTTGGGGGTAGAATAATCCAAATGAATCATCATCCTACAAGATTTTGATTTAGGATTAAAAAAACGAAAATCAATGAAATCCTTAGATTTTTCTAAGCTAATATGCTTCCTTCCCACTGCTTATTCATAATTAATGTTTGAAAATTCCACTGCAGACAAGTCATTGTTTCTGATCTTTTCATCTGACCCATGGTATGGAAACATCATTATATATATCTAGAATCATAATTTCAGGTCCCATACCTCTGGCTTTGAATAGCGATGTATTCGATATTGAGCCAAGAATTACATTATCATTGGCGACACCCTCTATTGTTGTGGTATCCATTCAGTTTTCTGAACATGCCTCACTCATGAGGAGGCTGAGAAAGAGTTAAATGAATGCTACTTGGGGGAATGTGACGGTCATTTATTTGGTTATGCCACTGCACAAAATATCTTGTCTGAAGGTCACTTTTTGCCTACCATATTTCACGATTGTATTCTCATTGTCCAGGAGTGTTAGGAATGTCATATTTATGACTATAATACCCATGCTTTTCTCTCTCCTTTGCATCCGGTTATCATCGTACGTCATTTTGAAAAATGGGGTATCAATTTCATGACATGTAACCCTCACTCAACTAGGGGGCATGGCTATATCATTGTAATGTTATATTAATTTACTAAATGGTTCAAAGTAATGCCTACATTTAACAATACCGGTGAAAAAAATTGTTGGCTTGAGGGGTCCTGACCCAGGTTAGGAGTTGAGGTTAACCAACAAAAACCTCTTACTACTGGCCCTTGACCTGCTTACACAAGTTAAATTTGGACCCGAAGTAGTATGGGGGGGCTAGAACTAGGTTTCCACACCCTGAGAGAGGTTTGAATGATGTGGGTTCCCTAAGAACCAAAATAACCATGAACAGACCTTCGCAATAGAAGCCCTAACTAGGAAAACCTTACAGAAAAATTTAGGTCAATTATGCAAAATATCTTTCACATAGGTTAACATAGGATTCATAAACCAAGTAATAACTCTTAAAAAACAATATCAGAGCCCAATAAAATTAGATCCATCCAATAATAATTCATCTAAACCCAGAAAAAATCGTGCAAGATATCTAATTGCAGATAATAAAAGAATCAGAAATAACATGCAGAAACATTCATAACATAGACAGTAGATGCATTTCAGAATCATATATTTTAATATTCCTAAATTAGCACACAACTAATTGGAATATTAAATTTTGATTTTTCTCTTAGATAGAGGAATAAGAGGGTAGGGAGACCCATAAATCTCCTTAGTAGGAATAAAAGACACTCCTAGTGTGAATGGAGGTCATCTAAAAGCTGGATTGAAGACCCTTAGGTGTGAAAAGGGACTGGATCATGAACACTTGGTCAACTTTGACCAAATAAAACAACGATGTTATGGAGGAGTGGAATTAATGGTGGGACAGTGCAATTTTGGAGGGAGATTGATTGCATGATGGTGGAAACCCTAATGAGTGGGATCCAAGGTGAGAAGGCTCACATTGTTTAAAAGGAAGAGGATGGTAGCCATATGGGAGGGGGTTGATGATTATTATTTTGATATGTTTGTTAAGACTTTGTGTTCTTTTTAGCTGTTTAGCTAATATTTCTTGTGTTGTTTAGCATAGGGTGTTCCCAGTTGGGAATCCCATCTCTTTCCTTGAGAGGCCTCTTGGGATAGAATTGATCTATCATTTCCACACATCCAAAATTCTAGCCAAGCTTCAGTCTTCAGCTACAACACATTTTTTGTTCAGATTTGTGTTGTGTTGTAGGGTGTTGCAGTGAAGGGTTGAAAAACCCACTTTTTGAGCTAGTTTTTCATAGGAGGAAGGATTCCTTCTCTTGGGAGATCAGCAAGGAGGGTTTTTTAGCACATTTCAAATATTTGGCACCAGTCCAACCTATCCCCATCATTCACATCATAGTTTCATCTAGGAATTGTGCTATTCTGGAGGGAAGTTTCAAAGGAGGATCTATTGGCTCTTTTAGAGTGTTTTCCTATAGGTGAAGGGTTTAGTATTTCATTGGAGGATATCATTGGAGGAGATCTACATCAGATCCATATTATTTTAGCCTTATATTTCATGAGATTTATTTTTCAGTGACTCTTTAGTCCTAGGGCTGTAGATCACCATTTGTATTTGAGGGTATTTTCTAGAAACCCTTCCCGGGTTCTCTTGGAAAGGTGTCTAGGAGGTTAGATCTTCACTCCTAGCATTATTTGAGCTATATAAAAGTAGATCTACATTGATCCATATTTATGCAACAGTTTATGATCTAAAAATGTGTTGTCTTAGCTCAAGGCATTTATATGGCAGCTCTTTCTCATGTATTGGCATATTTTTCTTGTAGATGTTTGTTTTGTATTTCTTGAGTGGCTTGATCCTCAAGATCTTGTGCCTATTATTTTCTGATATATTTAATAAGATGGATGTACATTTGTCTCATATCATGGTGTGTTGATTTATTCACTGTTATTTCCATTATTGTGTTCATATATTGATGCTTCCCCATTTGGGAATATTACAGTGGTATCATAGCATAATCTTGGCTCAAATTGTGGATCTCAGCCATTATGCTATCAAAAGAATAAGAATAAGGAGAAAGAGATAAGAATGATGGAAAGCATGAGTTTTATCTCATCTCTTTTCAAAATCTAAGAGGGACCTCACCAAGGCAGTCAAGCAAAGAAAATTGGAGAAAGGCAATGAACCCACACTAGGGTTTCAAGATGAGGAAGGTCCATGTCCTTCCTATCAGCAAAATAAAGATTTGATATTTCATAAAGCTCCAAAGAAACATACTATGACCTTTTCTTTTGAAAAAGAAGACAAAATGCATGGAGGTGGAGGACACTTAGATCATGAGATTCTAAGTGAGTATCTTGCAGAGTATAAGTATCAACCTAGAGCTTTCAAGGAGAATCTAACTCTCCCACAGTTCATTCAGCTCAAAGAGAAAAGAAGACCCTGCAACAATATATTTCTATTGCCTACATTTGATAGGTCATCCACATGCACAACAAGAGCTTGGGGAATGAAGTTGGACGCAATTTTTTTGCTACATCCAGTAGTAGAGAGAGAATTTGTTGAGATTGCAGCGCTACAGGTTGAGGGTGAGGCACACAATTGGTGTTTCAGCCATTTGATCATGCAAAATTGACTTTATATGCATGTTTTAGTCAAAGGTTTATCAGGTAGTTTGATAAGAAGAAATCAGAGGGGAAGAGGCCCTCACCACCACTTGTTGTAGGAGCACTTGCATCAGGAGAAAGAACACTTGCACCTTTGCAAAGTGGTCTTGATCTCTTGACACCTAGAGTCCCATGCACTATTCTGGAGATGCATGAGGAGGAGGAGACTTGTACCAACGCTGATGCAGCCATAGAAGAGCAGCTATTATCATCAGTAGTTAGGAAAGCCATCACACAAGAGGAAGGAGCTCTTGTAGTAGTACAAGATGTTCCCAAGCTTTACCAAGGTATGCACATATTTCCATTTCATGTTATTTCAACACATCATATGGAGGATTATGGAAACATTTTGTCAGGGAAAATGCATGGCCTAGGGTAAAAGCACCTTGATGATTTGGAGTAGCAGAATATCAGTGCGTTGAGGACCCTTGATTTGTTCAAGAAAGAGATATACAGTCACCCTAGCGCATCATGGTTGAGCTGCACACAACTCTTAGGGTTGGAATGTAGAATTTTGGAAGATGGGATGAACATAGTCCTGAGCAGAGAAATGCAGAACTATGTGTTCAGCATTGAGCTTGATCTTGAGACAGTAGATGCACCACTATGGAGATCAGCAGCACTATCATTGAGTAGTAGTGATGAGTTTGGGGCCCAACCATTATTGGGGCATTCCAATGACCTTTCTACATGTATAGCAGAGGATAGGCAGATGGTTGATGGAGGGCATATTATGAGGGATGACATCTTCCATTATTATGATGGGTACTTCTTGATGAGCACTTCACATCTTGAAGAGAAATTTCTTCCTACATCTTATTTGGATCCTTATGGATTCAACTTGGTCATTGATGAGTGGTCTTAATCTAGAGATCTTGAGGAGATTGCATTTCAACATCCCATGAAATGCAAAGATAGAAATCTGATTTGGGAGGATGGTATTCTTCATTGGAGGGATTCCAACTTTGGGCATGATGATAGACACTCACCATTGGTTGGATGGGTGATGTTGATGAGCAAGAGGCTATAAATCCACTTGCAGATCTATGACACAGGGCAGCAGGAGGCAAGGCTATGTTGGCTACTCTTGAAAGACTTTGGTCATCATGGACCTCATTCTATTTCAAGGAGTATGGTGGTGGATGGAAATTGGCATGGCACTTGCATCATATGGGAGCAAGGAGTTTGAGTGTATTGGGGTGATGTGATATATTTCATATCAACCATCATGTTGTTTCTCCATAGTTTATATGATGATGGTGTGGGGAGGCAACAAGAGTTGTTGTTGCTTTGGATGTTCTTTGGAGAGTATGGACAAGTTTCCTTCCATACTTTTCATAATGTTGCAGGAGTAGATGATGGAATTATTATGGTACAAAGGGTCTACTCCTTAGTCTTGGAGGATCAAGAGGTACTCACACCTTGGGAGGAATCTCCCTTATATAGAAACATTATGGTAGATGAATTTTACATTTAGCATGTCAAAGAGTGGAGCTATGAGATGACATGAGCCTTATTATAAAGGCCAACAGCGGTGTCACTTGGGAGCTTGGATTTGTTGATGAAGTGTTCCCAGAATCACCTCACATATGATGCACTTGATGGGAAAGTAGGAGATGAGAGTGATGGAGTAGTGGATGGAGACATCTATTACCATAATATGATCTTATTGACTTTGATTTCCAAGCATAAGAAGAAAGATCTTGATGCAACACATAGTTCATTCCTCTTCATGGGAGTATATAATACCACTATGGAGGGCTCATTCATGTATCTTATTATCACCTTACTCTCAATATATGGTAAGAATTATGTTTTTGCATTTATTGATTATCTAACATAGTATTTTCATTCTCTTACCATCTCTATGCAGTGCATTTCTCCACAAGAGGGAAAGCCTCTATTTAGGCTTCATGGTCATTTTGGGACCAACATCTATGATGAAGATGGCCATTTTTGGTATGGATTTGGGAAAGTGTTGTACTATTTCCTGTATTCTTAGTTGATATATAATGCCATTTACTATTTACTAGTATATGTGATGACATTCACAACTAGCAATTTGTTGGGAGACAACTTGCCATGTTATTTTCTCAAACAAAAATTAGAAAAATTGCGATGTGACTACTTGAGATACTATTGGTACCTTCCAGCACTATGTAAAACCTTCAATACCTCTCTCATTTGGGTTCCATATGATGATAATTCCATATTCATTTTATATGGGATGATCTGGGAAAGAACCAAAGAGTGGGTCTTTGAGGATCCTATTGCCTTTTTGCTTAATGAAGGAAACATTATTGCAGCCCATATTCATCAAAAAATCTACACTTATCATAAGTGGAGAGAGAGACAATGTGGGATGGACAATGATCCATCCTTTTCAGCTATGCAACCCACCTTATTTGCAGGAGCCTAAGGTGGAGGATATGTTTCATGAGTTTCCATGTTGGAAGATGACTCACTTTTTATGGATGATAGCTTGGGGATGGAGGCTTCACATGGGAATGATAGTTCCCAATATATTTAAGATTCCATGCCTCAAGAAGGCCTCTAGACCACACATATTTTCTTCCATGGATATTCCACTTGTTCGTGATGAGAGCCATTTGGATTTTTCACCAAAGGCATATTTATACAATTGGGAGGAGAAATTTGGAGACTTATTGATGAGACAGCATCTTGTTCATTTGAGGAGATTATCACATGAATATGCTACAGGAGGAAGAGGAGATTCTCTTTAGTTCTATCCTTACAGTTTCTTAAGGACAAGAAACATTTGGGAGGGGAGTACTGTAATATTCCTAAATTAGCACATAGCTAATTGGAATATTAAATTTTGATTTTTCTCTTAGATAGAGGACTAAGAGGGTAGGGAGACCCATAAATCTCCTTAGTAGGAATAAAAGACACTCCTAGTGTGAATGGTGGTCATCTAAAAGCTATATTGAGGACCCTTAAGTGTGAAAAGTGACTAGATCATGAATACTTGGTCAACTTTGACCAAATCAAGCATTGTTGTTATGGAAGAGTGGCATTAATGGTGGGACAACGTAGTTTTGGAGGGAGATTGATTGCATGATGGTGGAAACCCTAATGAGTGGGATACAAGGTTAGAAGGCTCACATTTTTTATAAGGAAGAGGATGGCAGCCATATGGGAGGGGGGTGATGATTATTATTTTGATATGTCTGTTTAGACTTCATGCTCTCTTCAGCTGTTTAGCTAATATTGCTTGTGTTGTTTAGCATAGGGTGTTCCCGGTTGGGAATCCCATCTCTTTCCTTGAGAGGCATCTTGGGAGAGTATTGATCTATAATTTCCACACATCCAACATTCTGGCCAAGATTCAGTCTTTAGCTACAACATAGTTTCTATTCAGATTTGTGTTGTGTTGCAGGATGTTGTAGTGGAGGGTTGAGAAACCCACTTTCTGAGCTAGTTTTTCTTGGGGGAAAGGATTCCTTCTCTTAGGAGATCAGCAATGAGGTTTTTTTAGCACATTTCAGATATTTGGCACTAGGCCAACCTATAACCATCATTCATAGCATAGTTTCAGCTGGAAATTGCGTTATTTTGGAGGGCAGTTTCAGAGGAGGATCTATTGGATCTTTTAGAGTGTTTTCCTCTAGGTGAAGGGTTTATCCTTTTATTGGAGGATATATTTGGAGGAGATATACATCAGATCCATATTATTTTAGCCTTCTATTTCATGAGCTTTAGTTTGCAGTGACTCTTCAGTCCTGGGGCTGTGGATAACCATTTGTATTTGAGGGTATTTTCCGAAAACCCTTCTCGGGTTATCTTGGAAATGTGTCTAGGAGGTTAGATCTTCACTCCAAGCATTATTTGAGCTATATAACAGTAGATCTATAATGATCCATCTTTATGCAACAGTTTATGCCTTAAAACTGCGTTTTCTTAGCTCAGGGCATTTGTATGGTAACTATTTCTCATGTATTGACATATTTTCCTTGTAGAGGTTTGTTTTGTATTTCTTGAGTGACTTGATCCTCAAGATATTGTGCCTATTATTTGCTGATATGTTTAATAATATGGTTGTACATTTGTCTCATATCATGGTGTGTTGATTTATTCACTTTTATTTCCATTATTGTGTTCATATATTGTTTCTTCCCCATTTGGGAATATTACAAATATCCGCAACAACATTTATTTATTAATATCAATTTAGATCCTTCATACAAAAACCCTTCAGTCACCCGCACACACAGCTAGTGGGGTCCGCACATAGCAGGACTAAGGTCTCCATGCACACAACCAACAATAGTCTTTTACCCAGACAAATCCGTACAAATATCACAAAATAGCCAGATCTATCATCAAAATTCAGAATTATCCAAAAATTGACTTCTTAGGCTCGATCTAGACCTCTATTTATACTTTTAGCCTGCACTAATCTAAGATCTAAAAATCATGGTTTGTGGCCCCTTGTTTTACCCCTTTTATCCATTACAACTCATGAGGGGATTTGACCCACCCCAAAGGCCCTGCCCACAACTAAACTTACAAAATATATTACAAAAATATATAGAAAATAGTCTTTGGACATAGGGGACCCAACTCCAATAAGCCCCCAATGCAATCGTGTGACTTGTCTTGAGTCACACCGGAACTAGGTTCTTGATCTTGTTTTGGATCTCCTCAATAGTAGCAACAAAGGGCGCCAAGACACCCGCACTCTAGTCCGCTGCACTCTGCATGGTCTCCATTAGATTCCTTGAAGTCGGCCCTTCTGTTGCCAAAGTGATGCTCTGTAAAGTTTGATTCAAGTTTCTGACTACGGTATCTAGGTCTTGAGATAACTTCATTGCCTCATCTGCCCACGACTTCATGTGATCGATAATGATATGTTTCTTTCGAAGGAGATCCTCGACCTCATCTCGCAGTGTCTGGCTAGTATGAAGGTATGCCATTCACTAGGAAGGAATGAATGTGGGCAATTCCTCTTGCAAATCCTCGAATTAATACTCCTTAGTGCAAAGCTCCTAGGTAATTTTCTTGACTAGTGGATCTATCTTCATAGAGATCTACAGTCCCATGGCAGTCTCTAGGAGTTCCGAGCCGTTATCAACATTGGCAGCTATGCTTGCAAAATTTCTTTTGACTAGGGTGGCCCATTGCACGTCCACCTTCGGAAGGTTCTCAAGCTGCAACATAGCTTGCAGTGGAGCAATTTGCTACTCAAAATCGACCTTGATTGTTTGGATCTCAAACTTGGAAGATTTGAGCACGACAAACAAGATCTCAATCTTTGCTTGTGGTGTGGTAGAGGCCGCGATGATTATTTCAAGAATTTCTCCACATAATCTATCATTGAATTTCTCTAGTTCCATGTGTTAAGCTACGACTGCCTGCTGTAATTTTTTATCCTCGATAGAAGATGTCATCTTCATTGTTGTAGTTTTCTCGGCTTCATGGAGCTGCTGCTATGCGCGCGCCTCTTTGATTTGCAGTTCGACGAAAATGAATATGTGGAGACCATGTCACTTCCCACTTGGTAGCTTTCCAAGGTCGATTTCGACCTCAGGATGGGTTTGCACCTACCCGCATAGTTCTGCCTAGTCCATGGTCATGGCTGCACCCGAGAAGGGGAAGATTCTGCTTTTTGCTGATGTGACGATCACAGTGGTTGGCAGGCTTGCTTGCACCAACCTCACTTGATCCATGCTCACTTGCAGAGTATCTTTTTTTAGTTTTAGAACCTACAAACTTGATTGCAAGGCCTCCACTGCGGCCTTGTACTGTGCTTCCATAGTGTTCCATTGTAATATCCCAAAATGGAATAATGCATTGATACATAAACACAATATTTGTAACACATAAAATGTACATGTAAAGATTAAACAATCATATAATATACAGAATAGATGAGCCTTTTATTATCATTGGAGATGGATAAACAGTACAATAATGCTCAAATAGACACACTCAAGATAAATACATAGGCTAGAATGACCCTGAAAACATGCCAAAGCAGGCACTGCCTAATTGGAGAGCTGCTGGATGAAATATTGTGTTTTCCCTTCAGTAGACGATGTACATATGACTGCTGATTAAAAATGGAAATGAAAATCTATAGAAATTTGGAGCTCTAATGATGCCAATATTCTAGATCTGGGCTCTATGATGGAAACTCAAGATAACCTATAAAGGACTTCTTAGATCTATTAATCTAAGAAAATCACCCTCTTAGGGCTTCACTATAAAACTACTGGGTATGCATATCTAAAGTTAGATATGAAGAATAGATGGCTGCAATATGTCACAAAATCATATCTATGCTTGAAGGGTTGATCCCTTCACTAGATCCTCAAGGTAGAAGCTCAAAATCTAGCTCCTCAATCCTCCTCTGAAGATTGCAGCTACTGCTAGACAAATGCTCACAAAAACTGCACTGTAAAGCATGAAGGCTCTCTAGCATGCTGCTATGATATGAAAATCAGCTCCATAATTATGGCAATAATGAATACAATGTGAAGGAATGGTCCTCCACTGTATTACTAGCTGAAATGCTAGCAACTTCCCTTCTCCCTTGGATCTATAGGAATGGACTGTGCAATTCCTAATGGAAATGCTAATGCTAGGAGATGAATAATAGATGGCCTAATGCTTGATATAGAACTGAATCACTGGAAGGATGACCTTGAAGCTTAAGGTGATAGGATGAATCATTCACCAGTTCCTCCACTGAAATATTGAAGGAAAACCTCCTCCTCCCAAAATTTGATGCAAAAATGTGTTATTTCTGAAGATAACTAGGTTGCATAAAGTAGAAAAAAGTAGCACCAATTCCTGATGATGAATAAGTTCAATACGAAACCTTCCCAGAGTAGGCACTCAAAGTCCCCCATGGGTAAGGATGGGATTTCCGCTCAGAAACACCCTGTGCTAAAAAGCAGTGCATACTTAGCTAAATAGCTCAAGCATGTTTGGAATGTCAAATGATAAATCCAGATCTAAACAGATCATACATCAACAATAATCTAAAGCCTGACTTCTATTTTTTCCTTCATCTTCATTATATAGTTTGTGAACTTTCCCATGCCTTGGCCCACCTCAGAACTACGTTGTACATGTGGACATAGGTCTCCATGTAGATTGCATTGTCTCTCCATGATCTCCATCATGTATGCATGTAATGGTCACCCTTTCCATCATGTGTGCATTAATGCACCATGTCCTCCATCATCTCATCATGAATGCTTTATGATCTTACATTTGTTTCCTTCCATGATCTTAGTTGATTGCTTCAACCTCCATGATCTATCTCATTAATGAGACATGATCTCCACTCCTTTCACATTAAGTAGCTTCTCTGCTACTCCATTTGTAGATCTATGTCTGAAATATCCACATTCACACGCCAAAAGTTGATTTATTTATATTTGGGTTTTGTGGGTCCCTTCATCCTCTTATTTACTTAATTAATTATGAAAATTAAGAACTCTAATATTCCAATTATCTTGTGAAAAATTTGGAACATTACAGTCCTCCCTAACAAAATGTCGCTTGTCCTCAAGCAACTGCAAAAGTGGATGTTAGAGCAATCTGTCCCCCTCCAAATGGCATCCACACAAGGAAGGTCTTCCCATTTGGTGCAATGAGTCATACATTTCGAACACCAAAGTTTCCTCTCTAGAATGTCTGGAGTGACCTCTAATTGTGTAGCTAGATTTCCCTCCTCAATCATGAAGCTCCAAGTGACAACCATAAGTTTTACAAAATCATCCATAATATATGGGATACATAAATATATATGGTTCCTTCAACTAAAAGAAAGCTCCAACTCACAAAGTATACCTCCATCCCATGCTACATGAATTAAAAAGAGGCTCTCCATGCCTCCATCCTTAGCCCTATTGGCCTTGTTGGATCTAAGCATCATCCCAAAATTATGCAAAAGAAGAAGTAGAGACATATGGGTAGACAAAGGTGTCAAACCATATTCTCCCAATCGTAACCAATGCAACAATGCTCTTTTTGCCACACCACACCATCAAAATACCAAGTGGGTTGGCCATATTCTCTCAAGAGAAGCCACAACAACAATGTATCTTGTTTCCCCACCACATCATCATCAAACAAAGTATGGTGTCCATACTCTCCAAGTAAGAGAAATCAGAGGAATTCCTTTTTCTGCCATCCTCCATCACTATCATGCAAAGTAGGGGAGTATGTAGGACCAAAGTCCCCCAATGAAAGCCAAAGAAACAAGATCTCTTGATCCCTCTTTACATCATCATGTGAATCATGGAGCAACAACAACACATTCAATGACATATGGAATTTCATATAAACCCAATACAAACAAACTCCATTACCTCACATCATGAGAGTATTATGCCATATTACAAAAAATACAAAACACATAAACATAACAGATGTCATGTGATGGCCAAGATCTCTTAAGGACAACCAAGGTAAACATGTTTTCTTCTACTGCATTCTGTCATTGATACAAAAGGCATGAGTCAAAGAAATATGAGCTATTGGGTGGTAACCATGCTCACCTAAGAGCATCCATCGCAACTGTGCCTCCTTCATTACATGAGTGTTATTCAAGGCATGGATCAAAGAAATAGGATCTTTTGGGTAGTAACCAAACTCTCCCAAGAGAAACCAGTGTAACCAAGATTCTTGCTTGCCCATGGTATATATCTGCAAGTGGTCATGCAACCCCTTGCTTATCATCCTCACCCACTCATCCTAATGTGGATGATGAATGATATTTTTCAAAAACATGGTATCCTCCTATTGTAGAATACCATCCACCTTAAACTGATGAAATTTTTTTCACTCCATGATATGTTGAAGTGCACCTCTAGTGAGACCTCTCCATGAGATCTTATTCTCATCAATGGACCTCAAAAAACAATAAGGTTCTAGATTTGCTGCAGGTAGAAGTTTCCCTTTGAGCTCTGAGATGCTCATTGAGAAAGAGTCACCTTGAAAGGGGAAAAGATTTCCCATCTCAAGATGTCTTCCATCTATCATCTTCTTCTCCATTTCTTCATGAATGAATCTACCATTTGATTTCTCCCATAAGGAATGGGTTCTTTTCTTCTCACTTATACTCATTAAAATCTATGTACATCTACAAAGTGATACATGTGATGTATCATGGTGACCTACAATGTTAGACTCATAGTTTGGCACTGTAATGAACAGGATTGTGCTCATCCCATATTCTGAAACTATACACTTCAACTCAAAGGGTTCAATGTATCTTAATAATGATGAACTTAGATAGCTCTTCATCTCCTCCTTGATCAACTCAAGAGTTCTCTGCACAGTGATATGCTACTGCTCCAAGTAAGCACGTTGTTCTAATCCTTGGTTATGCACTTGCCTTGATTGCATGTCCCCATAAGTTTCAATAAGAGGTACTAAAAAAATATGAGATGAAAGTGGTTGCATACCTTGGATCAACTGATGTTTGGGAAATACTTGCAAGACCACAAGAGTTCCTTCAATCGGAACAATAGTCCCTTCGATTATTGGTAAGAGTGATGGCTGTGTTGAGTCTCAAAAGTGTTTTCCATATTCATACATATTTCCATTATGTCATAACCATTTAGCTCTTATTTCATAGCCATCTTACCTAAAACCCTACATCAAGTAACCATTTTCATAAATATATGGGTTAGGATCCTTGTTTTCCAACGTTATTTATTTGATGTATTTAAAGTGAATATATGATTAGAAACTAGAAAATTAACATAGTTTCATATATCTATATATGTGTTATGAGTTTTGTGACATGTGTAGGTCAAAAGGAGACTTCTAGAAGACCCTTATGTGGCACTCTAAGGCCAAATTCGAATTTGGTTGGAGAAGATCATGGGATCATGAGAACACGTGTCTCACTTCCTTGTTGTATTGAAACTCTAAGAGAATATGTGTTTCATTTCTTAGTTGTGTTGAAACTCTAGAAAGACATGTGTCTTATCATTTCCTATTTTGATTGTAACTCTAGAGATGGAGGGAGAGATTCATGGACTCCCATTAATGAGATAACTCCTCATATTTTGTATAAATAGGTGAAACTTTCTCCTATCATGGGTAATGAGAAAATAGGAGAAAATAGGAGAAAGAGAGAAAGGAATAGAGAGTCTTTTGTAACAAAGTTTAAGATGGAATGGGATGTAGATTTGTGATTTTTTCAATAGAGAAATTCAGTTCTTTGATGTTGTTTTGATTACAACTTTAAGGAGCTGAATAACTTCACCAAATTGGTAGCAGAGGGCCCCTGCTATCCAATGAGGCTTCTACATGCTTTCTAGATAAGTAGCTTTTAATTATGTGTTGTTAGCTTTTAAATCATGTCTTGCATTATTTGTTTAATTAAAAGATCCTCATTATCTTACAACCATTCTTTTTCTTAAAAAGCTCTTCCAACATATCATTATTAGATGAAAAAGATTTAGTTGTATTATGTTGAGTTAATTAACATTTTATGTTTTACAATTAGATTAAAAGATCCTCATTATCTTACAACCATTCTTTTTCTTAAAAAGCTCTTCCAACATATCATTATTAGATGAAAAATATTTGGTTGTATTATGTTGAGTTAATTAGCATTTTTAGTTGCAATTCCTTTCATTAATTATCACAGTTAGAATTACTCTAATAAACTCTTCCAAAATATCATTATGATGAATAAGGCATAACTGTGGTATTGTAAGTTTTAGTTGCTTGTTTACACTAAGTGGCATAGCCATTCTTACTCTTACAAAGCTCCTCCAAAATATCATAACAATAAGTAAGAAATAGCTGTGGTGTCTTAGATTTTAATTGTATTTCTTTCGTTAATTATTACAGTTAGACTTACTCTAATAAACTCTTCCAAAATATCATTATGATGAATAAGACATAACTGTGGTATTGTAGGTTTTAGTTGCTTGTTTACACTAAGTGGCATAGCCATTCTTACTCTTACAAAGCTCTTCCAAAATATCATAAAAATGAGTAAGAAATAGCTGTGGTGTCTTAGATTTTAATTGTATTTGCTTTCAGTTTTACGTTTATGTTCAATTGCATTGGATAATGCATCCATGACTGTTTTACAAACTCTTCCAAAATATCATTCATCATGAACAAGATGGGCTGTAGAATTCCATAGACTAGTTGCATGTTAATTTAGTTAGAACACTCCGGAGGTAGATTACATTTAATTCAGCTCTGTCATTTCATTTCATTTTTAAGTTTGATAGAAGATCCTCATTGCATTAGAATAAAAACAATAAGAAAAACACATACAACAAAGCAAAGAAGAGGTCACTTAAGCACATATAGTGCACCACACTTCATCAGTTTACTAGCCATGGTTGATAATTTATGTTAGCAATTTAGGACGCTAAATTGACTACACATTTTGGCGCCGTTGCCGGGAAAGTGTAATTAAGAGACCTTATTTCTTACATCTAAAAAAAAAAAAATTTAATAACTCTTGAGTATGCTCTCCTCCTGCACTTTGTGTGATCTGGAGGATCAGAAAAAAGATTGTTATGTAAAAAAAAATTAATAATTTTTGAGTATGCTCTCCTCTTGCATTTTGTATGATCTGGAGGATCATAAAAAGAATTGTTATGTACAAAAATAAAAATAAAAATAAAAAGGAAAGAAAGAGGGAGACAAAATAAACTTCAGCATTTCAATTGATTCAATAAAAATAAAAATAAAATAAAAAAAATGAAAAAAATTCCAATACATTGTTTTGTTTGATGAAATATATATGTGTATTTCTAAATTTTTGAAAATATAACATACATAATTTTATTAAACAAATCAATTAAAAAAAAATGAATTTTTTTTTAATTGTTTTGTTTACTAAAATATATATGTATATTTTTAAATTTTTGAAAATATATATATAATTTTAATAACGAATCATTTAAAAATTAAAAAAAAAAGAATTGACATAGATTATTTTGTTTAGTAAAATACATATGTATATTTTTAATTTTTGAAAATAAACATATGTAATTTTATTTAAAAAAAAAAAAGAAAAATAAAAGAAGAAGATATATTTTTGTTCAAAATAAATCCAACACAAAACATCCAAGTCAGCCCTACTGATCATGACTAATTGAAACTGTCAAACATTTTGATTAATCTGCTCCAAAAGTCATCCTACGAAACCTGTAGCAATTGCCTTTGTTCTCTTTCAACACCAGCAACTGCAACCTCACGAACGTCACTTCCATTCTTATATATGTTTTCTCCAATGCTGAGACTGTATAGAAGACACAACAACACTGCAATATACCCTCGCTTGGCTTTGAATTTTTTTCCCCGCTGCTCTGCCACCATCTTCAGATAATCTACCCAAAAACCAAGGTTTTGAAGGCTTCCAGGCTGAGCCAGACAACAAATCTGAAGCTGAAAAGGAAGTGGTTCCAAAAAGACGGCCTCATGTTTATTTATCAAGGGAAGAAAGTAGTTGCGAGAAGCACGCTGATGGGTCTCACAATTCTTATCAGTCATCTCTTTTATCTGGCCAAAGCGATCGATCCTCTCGAAGCAAAGAGCACTCAGTTTCTCCACTTGCACTTGGTAAGAAGAAAGGCAATAAGTGTGAGAATTCCATTGGCATTAAAAGGAATCGAAACTTCAAAGCCACATTGACATGCAAACTAGAATAGAGGAGGAAAAAGAAATTGTGAGAAAAGCAAAAGTGAGAACAGGAAGGCAACGAGAGAAATGGAGTAATAGGTCACGCATAAATTTTAGAACGGGTCAAATGAAGCATGATATGGAACAATTGAACAGATTAATTCTCAGAAATCTTACAGAACTAACCAGAAAACGATTTTTGCTAGAGCATCTCCAGAAACACAATCTTATTTGACACGTCAATTTGAAATGAATTTTCTGATCGATTGATGATGAATTTAAAAAATCCATGACATGGGTTTTTTCTCCAACAGGGTCAATTAGGTAACCCAGGAATCGTTTTACGCAATTCATGGCGGTCTGGGAGAATGTCTCGGTTTTTTGAAGCCCATTTTTGTTTGCCGCCTGAGGGAAAATGGTTTTTGCACAGTGGAGAGTTTGGAAACGGCACTCTGCATTGATAATCTGGTTTTCTGATCTCCAGAAAGAAGAATCTAAGTTGAACACAAATTCTATTGAAGCCAATCAACAACAGACATCCACTGAAAATTTTCCAATTGGCGCCATTCCATCTAAAGAACCCTCTTCGTTGAATATTTTTCATACCCAATCTTCAGTTAGGATAATCTCAGAAGGAAGAAATCGTGGTGAGCAGGTGGTGGTTCACATTGCAGTTTGCTTGTATACAATAGGAGAATGGCATTCATGTTTTTAGTTTTTTTTTTTAATTTTCTTATTTAATAAATTGTTTGTTTAATAAAATTATATATGTATATTTTTTTTTTAAATGTAACATATATAATATTAAAAAAAAAAAAAATTGTATTTTTCAATTTTTTTATTTAAAAAAATAAAAATTGCATGTCTCTTTTTCAATTTTGTTATTAAAAAAAAATTAAAAAAAATTTGCATTTCTCTTCTTCAATTTTGTTTTGATTAAATAATAATAATAATAATAATAATTAATAAATTTGAATCAATGAAATGAATAAGTTATTTGCTCACTTTTCTGAAGGTATTGATTAATTTTAGACTGATGATGAAAGATGAATGACTAACTTTTTATTTAATATTTTTAGCTACAGAAACCGTCGACATTCTGCAGCTAAAGTCCAATTCTGCAGTTGTTCTCCAATTCAGCAGCAGAAAAAAACCTCATTGTTCAAATCAGCCTAACTTTCTCATACAAAATCAGATTTTGATGATTCAAGTATCGTTGGAAAGGTCTAAACAAGATCTACACAATGAGAAATCCATCATTAGAGTTTGAAATGGTAAATAATGAAATAAATTGCTGACAAGAAGCAACATTCAACTTGAGGCACTAATTCCAAAACAGATATAAATTCTTTTGATTTTTCCTTTGAGAACTTGTTTCATTAATATAAATTCTTAGTTTTGTGTTTAAATATCATAACTAGAGAGATTGATCACCTTTCTCCTTTGATAATCTTACATTCCATTGCAGAAGAAGTATTAGTTTTTTTTGCAGGTTCCAGGAGGAAGGACAAATGACTACAAGAGAATGGTGTCTCTCTAAGAGACCAATTTATTTCATAAGAGGATGATCAGCAACAAAGAGGAAATATGCTGATGCAAAATCAGATCCAAACACTTGAAAAACTTTCAGATACTATTGTCTCCATCACATCCATACCTCATAATAAACCATTCACCTCATTTCACTTCATATTTTCCATTTACATTCATATCCACTTTCCATTTCCTTTTGTCCATTCATAACCCACAAATAAAAGCAAGAGACTCATTCACATGCTTATTTCCCATTGCCATTTCTACTCTCCATTGCCATCTTCCATTTTCATCTTCTATTTTTTGTCATTTTCATTCCGCAAATAAGCCTGCTTCAATGCAAATTATTGAGTCCATAGTCCTTTGAGACTAAGTTCTTTGTAAAAACACCTTGAGGCTTACATGCCTTAATGGCAAGTTCTCGTGATGACAAATAATGGGAATACATTAATGTCTCTTGTTCGTCAGATCTTCTAGGTGACTCGACATCGGCAAAATCATTCGTACCTAGCAATATGTGTTTGGGCATCTTGACTCTCATTGTCATCAATGGTGAGAGTTCTCGTGTTGAATAGTGGCATCTATTAATGGCCACTAAGTCAATAATTTCCTACTATGTTCGACATCAGAACATCTTTTCACATAGTAGGAATTGTGCCAATGAGTTTTGAAGACATGAAGACTATTATTTTCAGCATTTTGGAGCAGATTCAGCAAGTTTTAGTAGGAGCAATAAAAAATCATCTTATCTCTTTATCCATGACTCCTCTTGTTCACCCACTTGAAGACGAATATGATCAGAATTTTGCAGCCACCACACATATACAACTCATCCACATTTAAGGTAAGTGAAGGTATGTTCTTTTCTAATTTTTAGTCATGTAATTCATTAGAATGCTAAAATTGTAACTTTGGAAAAATTCCTCACTCCCTTTTTCACATTGTCATATCTTTAGTTGGGGGGGGGGAAGGGACATCATTTCATATCCACATGTCATACACTATCATACATTTTCATTTCATTTCCACCCACATATACTTTCCAACCAACTATTGTTGCAACATGATCCAAAAGATTATATGCCTTGCAAATGATCAATTCATTGATGAAGTAATTGATTCTAAATGTTTTCATGAACTTTGATGCAACAAAGAAAATAAAGAATTGTTACACAAGAACCATTGCTCAAAAAAATTGGTTGTCACACAAGAACCAACCAAAAAAAAAAAAAAAAATGGTTGCAATCAAATGTATTATACTTGGCCAAAAAGGAAAATATCAAGAAGCAAAGTTTGGAACGAATCTGTATGAGTCAAAACTCATAAAAGATCAACTCATGGAAAAATGAATCATTGGAATAGTTGCATGAGGACATGCAACAACTTCAGTTGGGGGGTATGTTGAGTCTCAAAAGTGTTTTCCATATTCATACATATTTCCATTATGTCATAACCATTTAGCTCTTATTTCATAGCCATCCGACCTAAAACCCTACATCAAGTAACCATTTTCATAAATATATGGGTTAGGGTCCTTGTTTTCCAAAGTTATTTATTTTATGTGTTTAAAGTGAATTTATGATTAGAAACTAGAAAATTAACATAGTTTCATATATCTATATATGTGTTATGAGTTTTGTGACATGTGTAGGTCAAAAGGAGACTTCTAGAAGACCCTTATGTGGCACTCTAAGGCCACATTCGAATTTGGTTGGAGAAGATTATGGGATCAAGAGGATATGTGTCTCACTTCCTTGTTGTATTGAAACTCTAAGAGGATATGTGTCTCATTTCTTAGTTGTGTTGAAAATCTAGAAAGACATGTGTCTTATCATTTCCTATTTTGATTGTAACTCTAGAGATGGAGGGAGAGATTCATGGACTCCCATTAATGAGATAACTTCTCATATTTTGTATAAATAGGAGAAGCTTTCTCCTATCATGGGTAATGAGAAAATAGGAGAAGGAGAGAAAGGAATAGAGAGTCTTTTGTAACAAAGTTCAAGATGGAATGGGATGTAGATTTGTGAGTTTTTCAATAGAGAAATTCAGTTCTTTGATGCTGTTTTGATTACAACTTTAAGGAGCTGAAGGACTTCACCAAATTGGTAGCAGAGGGCCCCTGCTATCCAAGGAGGCTTCTACATGTTTTCTAGATAAGTAGCTTTTAATTATGTGTTGTTAGCTTTTAAATCATGTCTTGCATTATTTGTTTAATTAAAAGATCCTCATTATCTTACAACCATTCTTTTTCTTAAAAGCTCTTCCAACATATCAATATTAGATGAAAGAGATTTGGTTGTATTATGTTGAGTTAATTAGCATTTTCTATTTTGCAATTAGATTAAAAGATCCTCATTATCTTACAACCATTCTTTTTCTTAAAAATCTCTTCCAACATATCATTATTAGATGAAAAAGATTTGGTTGTATTATGTTGAGTTAATTAGCATTTTTAGTTGCAATTCATTTCGTTAATTATCACAGTTAGACTTTAATAAACTATTCCAAAATATCATTATGATGAATAAGGCATAACTGTGGTATTGTAGGTTTTAGTTGCTTGTTTACACTAAGTGGCATATCCATTCTTACTCTTACAAAGATCTTCCAAAATATCATAACAATGAGTAAGAAATCGCTGTGGTGTCTTAGATTTTAATTGTATTTCTTTCGTTAATTATCACAGTTAGACTTACTCTAATAAACTCTTCCAAAATATCATTATGATGAATAAGGCATCACTATGGTATTGTAGGTTTTAGTTGCTTGTTTACACTAAGTGGCATAGCCATTCTTACTCTTACAAAGTTCTTCCAAAATATCATAACAATGAGTAAGAAATAGCTGTGGTGTCTTAGATTTTAATTGTATTTGCTTTCATTTTTACGTTTATGTTCAATTTCATTGGATAATACAACCAGGACTGTTTTACAAACTCTTCCAAAATATCATTCATCATGAACAAGATGGGCTGTAGAATTCCATAGACTAATTGCATGTTAATTTAGTTAGAGCACTCCGAAGGTAGATTTCATTTAATTCAGCTCTGTCATTTCATTTCATTTTTAAGTTTGATAGAAGATCATCATTGCATTAGAATAAAAAAAATAAGAAAAACAAATACAACGAAGTAAGGAAGAGGTCACTTAAGCACATATAGTGCACCACACTTCATCAATTTACTAGCCCTGGTTGATAATTTATGTTAGAAATTTAGGACGCTAAATTCACTACACAGGCTGCTCTTCTACAAGTGTACCAGCACTAGTATCTGTCTCCTCCTCATCATGCATTTCATAAATAATGTGTGGAGCTACAAATGTCAATAACTCAAGACCATCTTACAAAGATGCAAGTGATACACCTCTTAATGAAATCACATCTGTAGCTAGTGGTGGTAGAGGCTCCTCCACCTAAGTGACAATGAGGACATCTTCATTTCAATCTTCATGTACTATCTCCTTGATGATGGGAGATGTTACTATTTGAGATGTCTATGGTTTCTTCCTACCATACCTCTTCTTCAGTATTTCAATGAAATCTACATAAGAAGACACTTTCATGTGTGACAAGTGACTGAACCACCAATCTCTCGCTTCACTATCTAGGTGTAGTGTTGCAAACTCCACATCTCTCTTTCTGAAATAGGATATTTTAGAAAGAATGTAGCCAAGTATTCCCTCCAAGCCCTCAATGTGCTTGTGGAAGATCTGTTGAACTCTTAGTTAAACTAAGAGGGGGGGAGGGGGGTGAATCAGTTTAACACATTCATGGACTTTTAAAACTTTTCCTTTAAAACTTATTTTACTTTATTAACACCTTTATTTCATGATCAACATAATGTGTGAGCAATCTTTAGTTATGAGCAGCAATTAATAAGTAGATTAGATAATGTAACAACAGTCTTAATATGTTAGCAGCAAGTATTAGTAGAATAGATATATCATATCAACACATAGACATCATGCACATAGACACCAGATATACGTGGAAACCCATAAAGGGAGAAAACCACATCTTATTATTGTTGTGATGCAAAGGCAAGCTCCAACTCCCTCTCACCACTGATTTTCTGTGGGCACCAATCTACAAGAGGCTCCAACCTCAATTCTGCAAGCTACAACTTGCAAGGAAGCTCCAACTCCCAACTATTTTCTGCAGGCACCAACCTACAGGAGGCTCCTACCTCAGTCAGCTACGACTAACATTTTATCAAGCTACAACTTGATGTGGAAGCACCAACTCCTATCTATTTTCTGTAGGCACCAACCTATAGGAGGCTCCTACCTCAGTCAGTTACAACTGACATTTATCAAGCTACAACTTGATAGGGAAGCTCCAACTTCCTTACTCTTTCAAAAGAAAACAAAAACACTTGCTGATTTACCTTGGATATCAGCTTTGTTCTGTACCTTCTTCTCTGCTGTTCATCAACTCTTATATCAGACCTACATCATCTCTGCTCAGCCCCTTCTTCTTCTCTGCTCAGCTCCTCCTTATTCACATTCTTTTTGCAACTTGCTTATTCTCTTCAACTCTCTTTAATTCTACTGCATACTCTCTTCTTCTCTTCCTCATTTTCCATCCACTCTTCCCTTGGATATTACCCTGTTTTATACGAAAATAGCTTCATGGCTGTTTGTATTCCACTGGGAATTCAAAATGGACAACCATGTCTCTTTGCCTTCTGCCTTCTCATCTCTTTTCAGCTTACTCAGAAAAATGTAACTGTAGGTGCTTATTTTAATATTATAGTGGGATATTTGTTCTTTCTTGGAGACTTGCCAATGCATCACAAACAATAAAAACAATTAAAATATTTACATTCCAATTACAAGGTGAATTCCAGCTCACTCATTCACCCTCTTGGCTAGTCGCGCATTTGTCTTTTCTTTGCCCGTATTTGTCTTTTTTCACATTTATGTTTTAACTCTTTTCTGCTCTGTATTCTATTTTGTCCTCTACTGTGGTGTAATTGCTGTATATATGTAACAGTGTTTTTATATCAGTGTCTTTTAGAAAAATACGTGACTGCTGACTTGTAGTAAGTGTCTTGTTGATGTGGAACATTCCACAGGCCGAAACATAAATATATCACAATTGTATTACATAAATAATCGCCCTCCCCTTAAGCTGAGGCCCGTGGGTCTACAGACCATACGGCTTATCGCAACAATGTTATATATATAATATATATATGTATATGACTGCGCCTTTTAATATATATATATATAACCCAACTTTGTCTCTTAGCTTAATTATAAGATGTTTTAATCATATAATCTGCCCTTTTAATACGCCTTAACATACTCTCAGCGCATACACTAAAGCCTATTTTAAAACATAGAGAACACCTTTCGGGCCCACCTGACATGTTTTCAAATGTAATTGATCGCAATCGCAAATTTCTAATTTGCGATAGTTGCTGTGCAGTTTCAACCAACTGCAATATTGCGATGGTGCGATGGCGCAAAGTTTTCAAGTTGTGATATTGCGATTGTGCGATGGCGCAAAGTTGCGAAGTTGCGATATTGCGATGGTGCGATGGCGCAATGTTGTGAAGTTGCGATATTGCGATGGTGCGATGGCGCAAAGTTGTGAAGTTGTGATATTGCGATAGTGCGATGGCGCAATGTTGTGAAGTTGCGATATTGCAATGGTGCGATGGCGCAATGTTGTGAAGTTGCGATATTGCGATTCCTGCCTTATAAAACTTTGTACTATGCGCTCCGTATAACTTCATAAATATGCTTTGGACCTTTGAGTATAAAGCGCAATACTTGCCTCTGGAGTATACGATTCCCGGAATAAGGTTTGTCTATATATATATATATATATGTGTTTGTCGCTTGGGTTAAGCGATTCCCGGAATTTTCTGCTCTTCCTCTGCTTGTAATTACAGCTCTGCCGCTCGACCGCTTCACTGCCTCTGTATTCGCTGCCTCTGTCTCCACTACTCTGTCTTTGATATAACGGCTCTGCTTTTATATGCACTACCTCTGCCTTTGCCTTAGTTGTGCATCTATCTCTGTCTCTGCCGCTGCTTCCGCTCTGCTGTTTGACTGTTACATTTTGACATTCTTCTTCCTCCTGTCTCCTTTGCGCTTCTTGTTGCCTCTGCTACTCTGTTATCTCTCCACTTCTTTCTCTTCTTCTTGTCTAATGTTGCTCTTCTGCTGACATTCTTCTTCCTCCTGTCTCCTTTGTGCTTCTTGTTGCCACTGCTACTCTGTTATCTCTCCACTTCTTTCTCTTCTTCTTGTCTAATGCTGCTCCTTGCTTCCTTCATTCTCCTTTTGCTGCCTCTTCTTTAAATGACCCTGTCTCTGCTACTCGACCCTCTCTACATCTTGCTGCTATGCTGTTCTCTTTGCCTATCTTTGTCTTTGTTGCCTCCTTTGCCATCAATGACAATATTTCCAACAGTCTCCCCCTTTGGCATTGATGGCAATCCACTTTTCTCTGTTTTCCTTCTCTTGTTTTTCTTGTTTGTTCTTCCTCCCCCTTTGACATCAATTGCAAAGGGTTTCTTTTTGAATTTCCTTTCTCTGAGTTACGTTTAGGTCCTCTTCTGCTGAATTTGTACCATGCTGCTCCAGAGTGATGTATAAAACTTGTTGAGAAAACACTTTGAGGAATATGTTTTATAGCTGTGTTTCATTTGTAGTGCCTGTAATCTGTGTTAGATTGCAGACGGAGATGATGCATTTTTCAATTGAAGGGTCCTTGTTGGTTTTCCATGCTGAATCCTGATAATACTGAGATTATTCTGATAATATTGATAATGCTGATACTACTGATAATACTGATCCTGTGGACCTGTTTTATGCTTTCCTTGTTGGCTGTTCTCCCCTTGGAATGATATTTTCGTTTTTGATCTCCCCCTGAAATTGTGCTTTCTCTTTATATCAAAGAGTAGCATTTGCAGATACTACCCCTAGTCTATCTCTCAAATATTGAAATGGTTCTCTAGTAAGAGGTTTAGTAAATATATCAGCTGTCTGTTCTTTTGTTGGTACATATTCCAGTTTTACTATTTTCTAAGCCACTTGTTCTCAGAGGAAATGATACTTGATTGGAATATGTTTGGTTTTTGAATGAAGCACATGATTTTTAGATATACTTATAGCACTTGTATTATCACATTTGATTGAAATAGGTTCATCAATGCTTACCCTCATGTCTTGAAGAGTTTGCTTCATCCACATAACTTGTGTACAACATGTTGCTGCTGCTATATATTATGCTTCAGTTGTAGACAGAGAGATGGATGTTTGTTTCTTGCTTAACCATGCCACCAGAATTTCTCCTAGATAGAAAGCACCTCCACTTGTACTTTTCCTGTCATCAATACAGCTAGCCCAATCTGCATCTGTGTAAGCTGTTAACGTGAAGCTCTTTCTTTTAGGATACCAAAGTCCATACTGTATTGTTCCTTGTAGATATATGAGTATTCATTTTACTGCCAGAAGATGGTTTTGTTTAGGTTCTGCTTGATATCTTGCCATTAGTCCTACTGCTAGCATGATGTCTGGTCTAGATGCTGTCAAATACAGCAGGCTTCCTATCATGGATCTGTAGAGTTTTTGGTCTACATCTACCGACCCATCATCAGCACACAGCTTGCATCCCATGATCATGGGGGTAGTCACATGTTTGCAGTCCTCCATTTTGAATCTTTTCAGTATTTCTTTTAAGTACTTTTCTTGAGAGATGAATGTCCCTGTGTTCTTTTGCTAAATTTGCAGTCCCAAGTAGAAACTGAGTTCTCCAATCATAGACATTTCAAACTTTGTTTTCATCTCATCAGCAAACCCTTTTGCTAGTTCATCTTTGTTGCTTCCAAACATAATATCATCAACATACACTACAACAATCAGGAGTTCATTTTCATGGGCTTTTATATATAGATTGTTGTCTACTCCACCTCTCTTAAAACCTTGTTTTTGCAAGTATTTATCCAGTCTTGAGTACCAAGCATGAGGAGCTTGTTTCAGTCCATATAGGGCCTTCTTCAGTCTGCATACATAGTCTTCTTTGTCTGTCAGTGAGAAGCCTTCTGGTTGTTCCATGTACACGTATTCTTCTAGATCTCCATTACGAAAAGCAAACTTTACATCCATTTGATATACCTTGAAGTCTTGGTAGCATGCAAATGCTAGGAACAATCTGATAGCCTCCATTCTAGCTACAGGGGCAAATGTTTCATCATAGTCAAGTCCTTCAATTTGTGAGTATCCTTTGCAGACCAGCCTGGTTTTATTCCTGATTACTTGTCCTTGCTCATTCATTTTGTTTTTGAATACCCATTTTGAACCAATGATATTTTTCTCAATAGGTCTAGGAACTAGTTCCTAGGTATTGTTCTTCTCCATTTGGTCCAATTCTTCATTCATTGCTTTTACCCAATACTTATCCTTGCTAGCTTCTTCAAACTTCTTTGGCTCTATTTGTGATAACATGGCTATGTATACTTCTTCTGTTTGTTCTGTTAGCTGACTTCTTGTCTGGACTCCTGCTTTCTTGTCTCCTATGATCTGATCTTCAGGATGATTCTTCTGAGTGTATCTTGAGGGGGTTTTTGAGCTCAGCTCTGCATCTTTTGTTGTCTTGCTGGTTTCATCATCATTCTGGTCTTCTTCTTCATGATTAACTGATGGACTACAGTAATCTTTATTTCTTGTATTGTTTGGAAATTCTTCATCAAATCTCACATCAATACTTTCAACTATTTTCCAAAGAGTCTTGTTGTAGCACCTGTACCCTTTACTTTTGGAAGCATATCTTAAAAAAATCCCTTCATCTGCTCTTGCATCAAATTTCCCAAGGTTTTCATCATTATTCTTTATGTAACACTTGCTACCAAAGACTCTGAAATGTTTTATTGAAACTGGCTTTCCATGCCATAGTTCATATGGAGTCTTGTCACTACTTGGCCTTAAGTGAGCTTTATTAAGGATATGTATTGTTGTGTGTACTGCTTCTGCCCAGAAGGTTTGAGCAATATTATTCTCTTGCATCATAGCTCTTGCTATTTGTTGTACAGACCTGTTTTGTCTCTCTGCTACTCCATTTTGCTGAGGTGTCCCTGCAATAGTAAATTGTTGCTTTATTCCATGTTCATTACATAGGTCTGCAAAGTCATAATCAGTGAATTCTCCTCCTCTGTCTGATCTGATACATTTCAGCTTGCATCCTGTCTGATTTTATGCTAATGCTTTAAATTTTTTGAATTTGTCCAGAGATTCTGATTTATTCTTGAGAAAAGAAACCCATGTCATTCTGGAGAAATCATCTATTATCAGCATAAAGTAGGACTCTCCACTTGGTGTTTTAGTTGTTGCAGGTCCACACAGATCCATGTGCACAAGTTGCAGTGGTCTTCTTGTTGATAGCTCTTCTTTATATTTAAAGGATGTGCGAGTTTGTTTTCCCAACTGACAGGATTTGCATATTGTGTTCGAGGGCCTTTTTAATTCTGGCATATCTCTGACAGCTTTCTTCTTGCTCAGTCTAATGATATGGTCAAAGCTGAGATGTCCCAATCTCCTATGCCATAACCATGACTCCTTGAGTTTGCTAAGATGGCAGGCTTCATCCTCCTCTTTCACTATGTACACATTACTCTTTGTTCGAACACCTTTGAGTAGAGTTTTTCCTGTTGTGCTTGATCTGACTACACAATATTGTGCTCTAAAGAGAACTTCACAGCCTTTATCACACATCTGACTAACACTCAGTAAATTTGCTTTCAGCCCATCTACATATAATACATCTTGGGCCTTTCCTCTGCCATTGTCTATGCTGACTGATCCTTTTCCCTTGATCTTTCCTGATTTGTCATTTCCAAAAGTGACATTGCCTGATTTCTTTTCGTCAAGAGTTAAAAACTTGTTTTTATCTCCTGTCATGTGTTTAGAGCAGCCACTGTCCAAATACCATTGAATCTTCAAATCTTGAGGAGTTAAAGCCAAGTCACATTTATTCACCTTCTTTATCCACTGGAGGCCCCCTTTTGTTTGGTATCTTTTGTGAGGTGATGAATTATATCCCTTTAGAGAACACTTGGAAGATATATGTCCAACTTGATTGCATATACAACATTTGATTATAGTTTTTGCGGAATTGTGAGCATGAACAAAATTTCTTTGACTCATAAACCTCCTTGAGGTATTGAACATCAGTCTTTGTCCATACTTTCTACATTCAATAATTCTATGGCCAAAATCCTTACAATAAAATCAATAACCATAGAAATTACTTGCATACCTGATGTAAGGTTTTCTCTTCCATGCTTGCATCTTTTGTTGGTTTGAATCATTCCTCCTTGCATGACAATATGCAGCAATGTGTCCTGGCTTGTGGCAGACATAATAGGTGGCATTCTTCATAGGAGGCAAGAATCTCCTCTGATGACTTCCAAATTTGATATACTCAGGGGCAGATGATTCTTTTTCTGCCATCTTAGTATTCATTATATTCCTTGTTACTAGAGATTTCTTCTGATCTCTGTCATCCTTATTACATGTTTCTTCTTTTGTAGGAATTGTCTGGGCTTCTTCATCAGTCTTCTTTGATTTTACAAAAATTATATTTTTGTTTTCCTTTTCTTTGCCTTTACTCGATTCTCCTTCATAGCCTATTCCTGTTTTTATCATTGGGGATCTTTGAGCAACCAGGATATCATTCAACTTGCTAGAGCTTTTTTTTTTTAGAAGAGTTTATAACCACTGTCCTTTGAGCATTTTCTAGTTTCTTCCTAAGACATACCACTTCTTCCTCCGACTTCTCTTGTTCTTGGGTTTTATCCTTGATTTGCTGAAGTAATATATTTTCTATCTTCTTGGCTTCTTCAAGCTTTACCTTCAACTGCATGAGGACTTCTGAATTTTGTTCTTCTTTCACACATTTGAGGAGAATCTCTTTTTGTTTTCTGCATTTTAGTTTGAGTCTGTCAATCTCCTCCAGAGCACTTCTTAGCTCCCCCTCAAGATCGACTTCCCCTTCTTCTTCTTCTTCTAGCAAGAGTCCTTCAAGATCTTGTATGGCCATTAGTAAAAATTCAGAGGTTCCCTCTTCTCCTGAGGGTTCATCTAAGTCTTCAGATGCACTGCTGTCTTGCTGTGCATAGAAGGATTTTCTGCTGAATTTCTTTCCTTTCTGCCAATTCTTTGATGTGTCTTTCTCTGATTCTCGAGCTTGATTTCTTACTTTCTTGTGAGGACATCTAGCAGCATAATGTCCAACTCTTCCACAGTTAAAGCATTTAAAAGGAAGTTTACCTTTGTATCTACCTGATCCTCTATCCAATTTCTTGACAAATTTAGCCTCTTCTTCATCATAGCAGGAGCATATGTCTTCCTTTTCTTCTTTCTTCTTTTCTGTTTTGAATGCTGCCTCCCTTGTACTTGGCTTCCTCTGTGGGAGCCTCATCTCATATGCTATAAGATTTCCTAGTAGTTGGTTCATGGTCAAGGTCTCCCAATCAGCTGTTTCTTCTATTGCAGACACCTTGGGATTGAATCTGGATGGAAGAGATCTTAGAATATTTTGTACAATTATACCTTCTGGTATTGTTTCTCCAAGAGCTTTCATACTGTTAACAATTTCTGCAACTTTTAAGAAGAAGCTCCCAACATCTTCATCATCATTCATTTTTAAATTTTCAAACTAGGCTCTATATACTTGAAGTTTGGCAGTCTTAACTTTTTTATTTCCCTCATGGATATTCTCTAGAGTGTCCCACATATCTTTGGCAGTCTTACTGTGCATTATTTTGATAAAATCAGCTTCACATAGTCCATTTAAGATTGCATTCATTGCTTTTGCATTAGCTACAAAGCTTTGTTTAGCTTCTTTCTCTGTATCAGTTGACTTTGTGACATATCCAATTTCCACAGCATCCCAAACTTCTAATCCTAAGGAAATTATATAAGCTTTCATTCTTATTTTCCAAAAGGCATAATTTGTAGCTATAAAGAAAGGGGCTTTATTGGTTGAGCTTCCTTCTTGACTTGCCATCTTGAGAGCCTAGGATCTCCTTTCAGTTGTTAGACTGATATACAAGGAACCGAATCTGATACCAATTGTTGAACTCTTAGTTAAACTGAGGAGGGGGGGGGGGGGTGAATCAGTTTAACACATTCATGGAATTTTGTTTTTAAACCTTTTATTCAAACTAACATACATCTTCATTTCATGTCCAGCTTAATATGTAAGTAATCTTAGAATATGAGCAGCAAGTATTAATATAATAGAACAACAGACTTAATATGAGAATAACAGGTATTAAGCAGATGATATAAATCAGATCAACACATAAACATCATGCACAGAGACACCAGATATAAGTGGAAACCCATAAAGGGAGAAAACCACATCTTATTATTATTGTGATGCAAAGGCAAGCTCCAACTCCCTCTCACCACTGTTTTTCTGTAGGCACCAACCTACAGGAGGCTCCTACCTCAATTCTGCAAGCTACAACTTGCAAGGAAGCTCCAACTCCCATCAATTTTCTGCAGGCACCAACCTACAGGAGGCTCCAACCTCAGTCAGCTACAACTGACATTTTATCAAGCTAAAACTTGATGTGGAAGCACCAACTCCCATCTATTTTCTGCAGGCACCAACCTACAGGAGGCTCCTACCTCAGTCAGCTACAACTGACATTTATCAAGCTACAACGTGATAGGGAAGCTCCAACTTCCTTACTCTTTCAAAAGAAAACAAAAACACTTGTTGATTTACCTTGGATATCAGCTCTGTTCTGTACCTTCTTCTCTACTGTTCATCAACTCTTATATCAGACCTGCATCATCTTTGCTCATCCCCTTCTTCTTTTCTGTTCAGCTCCTCCTTATTCACATTCTTCTTGCAGCTTGCTTATTCTCTTCAACTCTCTTTAATTCTGCTGCATACTCTCTTCTTCTCTCCCTCATTTTTCGTCAACACTCTTCCCTTGGATATTACCCTGTTTTATACGAAAATAGCTTCATGGCTGTTTGTATTCCACTGGGAATTCGAAATGGACAGCCATGTCTCTTTGCCTTCTGCCTTCTCATCTATTTTCAGCTTACTCAGAAAAATGTAACTGTAGGTGATTATTTTAATATTACAGTGGGATATTTGTTCTTTCTCGGAGACTTGCCAATGCATCACAAAAAATAAAAACAATTAAAATATTTACATTCCAATTACAAGGTGAATTCCAGCTCACTCATTCACCCTCTTGGCTAGCTGCGCATTTGTCTTTTCTTTGACTGTATTTTGTCTTTTTCTGTGATTATGTTTTAACTCTTTTCTGCTCTGTATTCTATTTTGTCCTCTACTGTGGTGTAATTGCTGTATATATGTAACAATGCTTTTATATCAGTGTCTTTTAGAAAAATACGTGACTGCTGACTCGTAGTAAGTGTCTTGTTGATGTGGAACATTCCGCAGGCCGGAACATACATATATCACAATTGTATTACATAAATAATCGCCCTCCCCTTAAGCTGAGGCCCGTGGGTCTACAGACCATACGGCTTATCACAACAGCGTTATATATATAATATATATATGTATATGACTGCGCCTTTTAATATATATATATAACCCAACTTTGTCTCTTGGCTTAATTATAAGATGTTTTAATCATATAATCTTCCCTTTTAATACGCCTTAACATACTCTCAGCGCATACACTAAAGCCTATTTTAAAACATATAGAACACCTTTCGGGCCCACCTGACACATTTTCAAATGTAATTGATCGCAATCGCAAATTTCTAATTTGCGATAGTTGCTGTGCAGTTTCAACCAACTGCGATATTGCGATGGTGTGATGGCGCAATGTTTTCAAGTTGTGATATTGCGATTGTGCGATGGCACAAAGTTGTGAAGTTGCGATATTGCGATGGTGCGATGGCGCAATGTTGTGAAGTTGCGATATTGCAATTGTGCGATGGCGCAAAGTTGTGAAGTTGCGATATTGCGATGGTGCGATGGCGCAATGTTGTGAAGTTGCGATATTGCGATTGTGCGATGGCGCAAAGTTGTGAAGTTGCAATATTGCGATGGTGCGATGGCGCAATGTTGTGAAGTTGTGATATTGCAATTCCCGCCTTATAAAAATTTGTATTATGCGCTCCGTATAACTTCATAAATATGCTTTGGACCTTTGAATATAAAGCGCAATACTTGCCGCTGGACTATATGATTCCCGGAATAAGGTTTGTCTATATATATATATATGTTTTCTGCTTGGATTAAGCGATTCCCAGACTTTTCTGCTCTTCCTCTGCTTGTAATTACAGCTCTGCTGCTCGACCACTTCACTGCCTCTGTATTCGCTGCCTCTGTCTCCACTGCTCTGTCTTTGATATAATGTCTCTACTTTTATATGCACTGCCTCTGCCTCTGCCTTAGTTATGCATCTATCTCTGTCTCTGTCGTTGCTTCCGCTCTGCTGTTTGACTATTACATTTTGACATTCTTCTTCCTCTTGTCTCCTTTGCGCTTCTTGTTGCCTCTGCTACTCTGTTATCTCTCCACTTCTTTCTCTTCTTCTTGTCTAATGCTTCTCTTCTGCTGACATTCTTCTTCCTCCTGTCTCCTTTGTGCTTCTTGTTGCCTCTGCTACTCTGTTATCTCTCCACTTCTTTCTCTTCTTCTTGTCTAATGCTGCTCGCTTCCTTCATTCTCCTTTTGTTGCCTCTTCTTTAAATGACCTTGTCTCTGCTGCTCGACCCTCTCTACATCTTGCTGCTATGCTGTTCTCTTTGCCTGTCTCTGTCTTTGCTGCCTCCTTTGCCATCAATGACAATATTTCCAACAAGATCCATCAAATGTAGGCAAGAAGAATCTATGCCTCTTTCTTCTATTGTTGCTTCTGGATCTCCTCTCTTCTTTGAGTTCCAAAAATTGTTGTAGAGAGAGATTCTCCTTCAATGCTCTTGGTTGTGACTTGTAATTAGACAGATATTTTGTTAGGGTATCATGCCCAAAGCCTTCATCATATTCATACTGGTCCTCTTTCTCATCAAAGAAAGTGGATCTAGTGGAATAATGTGAAGCCCTTTGCTTCTTTGTTCTTCTTTGCTGTTGATAAGAAGTACTAGGACATTCTTCATCCTGAAACCTTCTTGAGGTTTCCCTTTTCCTTTCTCTTCTTGTTTCATTCATATCTTTGGATAGATCCTTCATAGCTCTAAAGAAATATGAGGAAAAACTTAATCCCTCAATCATAGTAGATCTCTACTATCTGATTTTCATATGTTGTCAATAATATCCATAAGTTGAGCCAAAGATCATGTTATGATACCACTGTAATATCCCAAAATGGAATAATGCATTGATACACAAATACAATATTTGTAACACAGAAAATGTGCATGTAAAGATTGAACAATCATAGAATGTACAGAATAGGTGAGCCTTTTATTATCATTGGAGATGGATAAACAATACAACAATGTTCAAATAGATGCACTCAAGCCAAATACACAGAACACATATTTCATTAAATTTGGAAGTATTCCTTTGATCTAGAATTTAGAACTTTAACTATATTAAGTTTTTTCAAAATGTGGAATTATAAAATCACTTAGTTTACTATTTTTAATGTAGATATTCACCATTTTTGGTAAAAATTTTATCATGGTAGAGTATACAAAACAAATTTATATAAACTTGCAAAAGAAAATATTTCACATCTTAATCTTGGATTCCTTGCATTATCTCTTTTAAGATTTTTTATGGTTTATACTAAAAGCTAAGTTTGTTAAAGTTATCTTATGAAAATAATGTTGTGTATGTTACTATTATTAACTTTATGAAAATAATGTTTTGTATGTTACTATTATTAACTTTATGAAAATAATGTTTTGTATGTTACTATTATTAACCCATTTAATAATAATTTGATATAGTAAATATCATGTATGTGTTAAGTTACAATAATTACTAAGACAAGGTTGGCATAATTTAAAATTCTATCGCATTTGCAACACTAGTAATGTGGTTGAAGATGAAAAACCCTAGACTTAGATCATCCACTTTATACTCAAATTTGGATTTAAATTTAGAAATATTTGTGGTGCTACCAACCTTCTTGATATTTTAACTAAACAAAATCATGATGATCTTGAAACACTTATTTTAATGCTTTTTTAGCATAACAATAAAATTCTAAAGAAATTTGAGTAATATCTTTATGGATTCTTATATACCATATTATTTGGTTTTAGTGGATGATAATCATCATTATCACCATCATCATTACATACTATTGTAGGAAGTTTGAACCATTTTAGAGTTGACATGAGAAAAAAAAAAAATTTCCGATCAATTTAAACGTTGAATGATAATAGTAGTATAATTTATTTATTATTTGTACTTTTGTGTTAAAAACTATTGTTTTTATAGACTAAGTTTAGAAGATGTTGCTTTTAAGTGCATTATTGAATTTGATGATGCATATTTGATATGGTGAGAGGTCATGTTGGTCAAACAAAGCTTTGAAATTTTAAATATTTTATGGAACTGTCATGTCATTTGTATCACCACATGATTACATTGAAATACTAAATAATATAAAACTCCAAAAATAATATGAAGAGAATATTTGATATAAAAAAAATATTGAAAAGTGTGTATTAATGTATATTAATAGATCCTTCAAAAAAAAAAATTATAGTCCAACTTACACATCCCCTCACCACATGATTACAATGAAATACTAAATAATATAAAACTCCAAAAATAATATGAATAGAATATTTGATATGCAACAAATATTGAAAAGTTTGTCTGAATGTATATTAATATATCCTTCAAAATATATATATATATATATAGTCGAACTTACACATCCCCTCATACTAGTTTGTAGAATGAGCCTCACCTCTCGACTCAATTACTAATCATTTTAATTATAAAATCAATCATGAATTAGAATAGTAACAAAGTAATACAATTTGATTATTTTCAAATACAAGAGGAAAGAGAGAAAATTGACAAACTATTTATTACAAATGTTTAGTTTTTATTACTGGAGTGTTTAAGGATATTATATTGAAAAGAACATATTGACATTCATTTAAAACTTAGATTCCTTACATTATTTATATTATCATTAATGTTTATATTTATGTATTAAATTTTACTCATGAATAATAGATTTTGTAAAAAATTCTTACATATAAATTTATTTAACAATATATGAATATTGTGTTTCTTACTATTATTAACCATTTTAAATTTATACTAACTACTTTTCCTATGTTGAGTACAAATTTATTATACTAGTATCATGTTGGCACCACTTAAAAGTCTATAAGAGAAAATATTTTATAAGTCTAGTTGTGTTGTTCAATGATCAAAATATTTTTTTTATAAATTAGAGTGCAACAAAACAACAAATTTGATCTATATCAATTATAATAAGGAATATTAAGGAAAACTTACTTCAAACATTATTAAAAATGTCTAACTTTTTTTCATTAAGTGTTTAAATGGTTTATATTAAAAAGAATACTAATTAGCTACTCCATTATTGTTTTAATAGACCAAGTTTAGAAGATGATATTTTTAAGTGCATTATTGAATTTGATTATGCATATTTGATATGGTGAGAAGTCATGTTGGTCAAACAAAGCTTTGAAAACTTAAATATTTTATGGCATTGTCATGTCATTTGTATCACCACATGATTATATTGAAATAATAAATAATATAAAACTCCTCCAACAATAATATGAAGAGAATATTTGATATACAACAAATATTTAAAAGTGTGTCTAAATGTACATTAAAAGATCCTTAAAAAAAAATTACATTCATGAATCATATAAACCTAATCTTAAGATATTCACTAAATTAGGTCAAGAACATATTCTACACCATATTTATTTATCTTGGTCTTCTTTAAATGTTCTTTCTTTGGCAACCATGCCCAAACTATGGTAGTAATTGGAATAGAGCCAAGTTATGTGTCATCGAGATTTGGTATCCAATATCTCTAAAAATTTTCCATTATATTTCCCTGAAATAGGCTTCCAACAATCAACCTTTACATGAATATTCTCACTTTAATTATCCCTAAAGATATCTTAGATGGATTTTTCCATCCAAATCATCTCTCCTACATCCTCATTTCCTGATCTAACTAGCAACATTTTTCCTTTCTGAACATCAATCTTTGGATTGAATGTTGGCTTTGGCTTGTTGGATTGGGTCCAACATATACTGGTTCATCTATTGCATTATCAAAATCTTCATCCATAATACTTGAGATTATGTGGAGTTCATTACGATCAACATAAACAACGTGCCTTGTCTTGGGCCAGAAATCCTCAAAAGTTGAATCACTTCAATCTATTATTCTATGATCATTATAGATCCCATCTAATGTATCAAGAACTCTTTCCCAATACACTACTTTATTTTTCCATTCCTATGTTACAATTGGTGAATCCTCATTCCCTATAGTGTCTTTCCACATTTTTATGTATGATGTTATCCCTTCCTTTAGTTCTTTGAAATATGCATCATTCTTTTTGGAAGCTAAGAAATATGGGTTCCCTATAAGAATCATAGGTCAACCTTCATCATCTATATTCCATAACTCAACTGGTTCTGACCACTCAATATCTCTAATGGGTTATTTGTACCTTAGTATTGGAATATCATTGAGTACAAGAAATTGGAAGTATTGAACATTAAGATGTCCAACTAGTGCATTTTTTCCCTCCTTGATGTATCCATTAAGGAAAATTTTGAAGCCATAAACCTTGTCAATAAGTGTAGGTGGAAACACTTGTTTTTCTTCAATTTTATGATATGTATCCATCATTTTAGGTAAAGAAGATATATATTTACTTTTTAGGTTGGAAGACATGCTTTCGTAGTTTCCATCTATGTCTTCATGGGTGTGCCCCACAGGCAATAATCCAACCTCAATAGTGATGAAGACACCAAGTGCAGTTAAAAGTGATAAAAACATGAAAAGATAGTGATTCTTATTATCACTTGCTGCATTGTCCAGATGTAACAACAAATGTGGAGGAAGATCTTTAAAATCAACATTTTGACTCTTTTATCTTCCATGAGATATAAAATTATCCTTATAAACTTGACATTTTGAGTAAACAGAGGTGTCAAGTAATGCATTTGTAAGTGGTTTTCTTGAACTTCCACTCTCATAAAGTAGATCACCATACATATCAATTTGTGGGTCTTCAAGGTCCCCTAAGCACTCTGCAAGGGATGTAATAGTAAATTATGATCCCATATGTACAAATGGTAGGGAGAAATGACCAAAACCTCTTGTGTTATTCCCATGTGTTAGCATACCTGTTAATGACAAACCTAAATTTGTTCCTACAATATATTTTTATTTAACGCATAGCCTTGGGATTGAAGTCTTTGTTTTATCTTTTTTATCATGGATAATGCACAAATACTCCTTTGGAAACCACTTTGAAATAATTATATGGGAATAGTAGCAATATCTTCCACACATAGCAATCTTGTTATGTTTGTTCAGCCTACCTCGTGCCTTTTCATCCATCCTTTTTGTAGTCACTGACTTCATCTGTGCTTTCAACACAATACATTCACTGCATTTATTGAAGTTGGTGTTCTTTGAAAATGCCACATCTCGAAACTTAGTATTCCATATCTTTCTCATTGTTGACTGTGATATTGATGGGTTGAGCTTTTGAAGAGCCTCATTGATCTCTTTTAACAGAGAATTTTGTGTGTAAGTCGAAGGAACCAGTCTTAAAGGAGAAGATGTTCCATCTTCTTCAACTTGACGTGTTTGGTTTGGTGAAAAATCTGAATTATCCATTACAATTTTGTGCAATATTTCTATGGTTGCCACGGTGTGTTCTCGTGCTTTGCATGTGTTGGTGTTACCATGAATATCTTTGATTAGTCCATTTTGGAAATATTGTTGGTAGTTATATAATGTGCTTTGAGGAATCCTATGTATCTTATACCATGCTTTATTACAACTAATATTCCTATTAAATATCATGTCCTTTACATTTCTAGCGATAGCTGGTAGGCCATGGCCATAGTTCCTTGACATAATTGTGTTTGACATGAGTAAATTCAAGACAAATTCCCTAATACTATTTTTATTTATTTGTTGCATACCGCTTCTAGCACCTGCAATGGCCTTCCTATCCACATGTTGAAGACAATCTTTTCTACAACATACATCTGCTGCCAAAAGTCGAATTTCTTTCTCTTCATCTATATTTGTTTGAAATTTTGCAAATTTTTTTGTAGCCATAAATCATTTATTCCTTTCATATGGCTATGTTACATGGATATCAATTGAGTTTATGTCTTTTTAATTACAAAGATTCTCTTCCCATTTTTTTAAGGGATTTGTGTCTTCTATAACATCCCATAACGCCATTTCCTTGGGTGGCTCATTGAAATTTTCCTTAACCCTTAATATCACACCTTTGTTGTCCACCAACTTATTTATTGGCCATCTATCCAAAAAATGTATATACTTATCCAAAATTTAGAATATTTCACAATTTCCATCTATCTCTTCCAAAAAACACCAAATTCCATTTCACCTAGTGTTTCACCTTCAACAATGTCATCCTCACGAACATTAACTAGCATTCCTTTGGCAATGCACATGTTTGTTCCCATGCATTCATGTGTAAGAGAAAAATTTTTACATATAAATTTAACCCTATATTGGGGAATATTTATGGCATGATCATTACAGTGAGGTTCCAAATATGATTATGGCCAAATCTCATAAGATTCCAATCCACCCCATAGTGTATGCTCAAATCCTGTTATGTTTTAAAACCTTCTCAATTTTAACCACTATACATCCTAAATATTTACCATATTTCCATGCACTTTATGCCCAATCTATGTATTGAATATGGAGCCCTCACCAACCTCCATTCCATGTTGCATAAGATCTACCTTTTCTCCAATATAAAATGTAGAAGAAACATTTGTACCTATAAACGAATGTAAATAAGGTTAGTATTTACTAAAAAAACAAGTATTATACTATCAATAATATTTGAACACATGCTTCAATAATTTTATTTACCTATGTTTTTCCTCGAATCCCTGATCTTCCATGGATGTATCTCCCCTTCATCGACATCCTCAATCAAATGTGGTTGAGTGACATCAATTATCAAAATTGCAAGATAACATGCATTAACCATTTCTTCGACATAATAAGTTCCAGACTTTGTAGATTCGACCCTTCCTAACTCAATGATTTGATCATTAATAAGGAGATCAACATAGTCCCCTTTTGCTATATTTTCCATTGTAGCCTGTCCCAATTCTGTAACGAAAATTAAAACATAAATTGTAATTAAAAGGTTGAACCGTGTAAATTTTGATTTTATATTTTCGCAATAACACACAACTTACACAAAGTAATATAGATGTAATAATTTAAATAGTATGGTAGTCATATTGTATATAATGAAACATTGTTCCCCACCATATAGTGACTACTACCAGAAAGTACTTTACATGAAAATTACACAATAAACATATATGAAGACCATGCAATTAGATATGTACATAGTATCATAGAATGAAAAATATAAGTTCATATAAAACCACCAAGTTCCTATTTAACTTCAAAAATGACACTTGTAGTATTAATGCATGTGTATGAATAATGATCATAATAAATTTGTAGAAGTTGAAGAACCAAAACATGGTCCACTGTAAAATCTAAGAAATTCCAAGATTGTTGCTACATAATATGTCTAAAAGCCCCATGAAAAGGAGAAATTATTTTTTCACTTGGTGAGGATGTTTGATGTTTGAACTTGATAATAAAAAGACAAACTAGAGGTTTTGTTCCAAATAAAATTTTTGAATGACAAATATGAGCTCATATCAAACCACCAAGTTCTTATTTAACTTCAAAAATGACACTTGTAGTCTTAATGCATGTCTATGAATAATGATCATACGAAATTTGTAGAAGTTGAAGAACCAAAACATGGTCCTTTTGAAAATCTAAGAAATTACCAGATTGATGCTACATAATACATGTCTAAAATCCCCATGAAAAGGAGAAAATATATTCACCTAGTGAGGATGTTTGATGTTTTAAGTTGATAATCAAATGGAAAATGAGAGGTTTTCTTCCAAATAAAAGTTTTGTTACTATAAATACTAGATAATTCTCATTTTTATTCTGAAAGAAAAGAAATTGCATTTTACAAATCTTTAGTTCCAATGTTAGCGCTCCATACTTATACACATTTAAGGACGTACTATTGAGGATGGATACAAAGGGATTTTAAATTTAGGTCCTCGAAAAGTGTAGATTTGAGTTTTCCTATATTTTTATGTTGATGAGGAATATTCTTATCTTATGCATCCAAACATTAGCAAATTTCTTTTTGGAAGTTCATAACTATACAAAAAAATAGAGAGAAAAACAATACATGTTCAAAAATTGTGTTTGATACTTTAAATTTGCATGCATTTTCGTTGGAAGAAAAATATAGTATACCCCAATAATACTTTTATTCATAAACTTCAAAATTATACAAAGATCACATTATTCTTCATGGATCAAATAATTATGATTGGATTATTATGTTTGTGCCAAAAGGAAAACTATACCATTATCTTTCCTTCCAACTCAAGCACAAATGTAGTGCCAACAACAACATATATCTATATACAATTGTTTTGCATTGTCATTGATCTCCATATATTGTTCCAATTTCAATAAAAGGGCACATCAAACGTTATAACTCTAACCATTGTGATTATTGAGACAATGTCACCCCTAGATCATTGGTTGCATAAGTGTAATGGTGTCTAGAAGAAAGCTAGTAATCACTAGGTATCCTTCTTGCATAATCACAAATGCACTGCCAAGAATAATTTCAGAGAACTAACCTTTGTGAGGGTGAAATCTTGATAGTTTTCCTTTTGGAACAAGAACAAAGAAATCTAGTGCATTCTATAAATCCTTCTAATGCAAATACAAGCACATTTATAACAATAATGTTGCATTGCGAAAAAAAATTAATGGATGCAAGATTTACTTCTATCACAAAAACAAACACATTTTCAAAAATAACATTGCAAGATGAAGGAAATTTAATACATTATAACCTTCCTTCTAGCATAACAACAAACATATTTCTAATAACAACATTACATTATGAAGGAAATATAATGTGTGCTAGCTTTCCTTCCATCACAAGTATAATCCCATTTTGAACAACAACATTGCACCTCAAATGAAAGCTAACAATCAATATCATTCCTACTACTACAGACATAAGCATATTCCTAGAAGCAATGTTACATGGTCAAATAAATCTAGCACATGATAGATTTACTTCTAGCACAAACACAAGCACATTTCCAACAACAATTTTTTAAGGCGTTTGAAATCTACCACATGCTAAAAATGCTTCTAGCGTAAATAGAAGAATGTTACTCACAAAAAAGTTGAAAAGTAAAATAAATATTACACATTCTAGAGTTTCTTCTAACACAAACAAAATTGCATTGCCAAAAACAACATTGCAGGGTGGAAGATATCTAACCTATGCTTGATTTACTTCTAGAAAATTGCTAATAATAACATTGTAGTGAAAAAGAAATCCAATGCATGGTAGAATTCCAAGCACAAGTACATTTCCAACAATATTGCATTGCAAAAGAAATACAATGCAAGTTATATTTCATTATAGCACAAATACAAGCATGTTTCCAACAACAATATTGCATTGTGAAACAAATCTATTGCATACTTGATTTTATTTTAGTACAAACATAAGCACATTTCTAACACCAATATTACATTGCAAAAAAAAATTAGTGCATGTTAGAATTCATCCCACCATACACAAACATATTGGCAACATCAATATTGTAGGGTAAATAAAATCTATATCATGCTAGATTTTCTTCTATCACAAACATAAGCATATTTCCAATCACAATATTGCAAGGTGAATAATATCTAGCATGTTATTTGTGCTTTTATCTCAAACACAAACATGTCACCAATAACAACATGGCAAGGTGAAATAAATCTAACACATGCTATATTTTCTTCTCTCCTAGAAAAAAGCACATAACAATATTGTAGGGTGAAATAAACATACCACATATTATATTTTCTTCTAGAAAAAAAATCATGTTGTCAAAAATACCTTATGCAAAACAAAATAAATCTGGTGTGGTAGATTTCCCTCTAGCACAAAAACAAAGCCATAATATTGTAGGGCTTAAGAATCTAGCGCATGCCAAATTTTGTTATAGCATGAACAAAAACATATTACCAACAACATTCTAGGGAAAAAGAAATCTAGCACATGCTAGATTTCGTTTTAGCACAATCATAAGCACATTGCCAATAACATCATTGTGGTGAAGGAAATATGGTGTTGTTGTGCTGTACAAACAACCCTCCCCATTTCAATTTTTGGTATTAATTTTTAAATAAGAAATGGGTCCCCTTTTCTTTGAATAGTTATAGAATCAATAAAATGTTTTGAAAAAAGAAATTTTTATAAAAGAATATATAAAAATTTCCTTAGCATTGCTTATCGCAGATCAAGAAATCCTTTTTGCACTCATGAAATTTTTTTAAGGAAATCTGATCCATCATAAAATAGAATCAAACCCCAACAAAAAATGATTTATTAACGAAAAATGAAAAACATAGAAGTATTTATCGCATTTTTCATATTCAAAGTATAAAAGAAGAACTCAAATGTGTTATCAGTTAATCCCGATGCGATAAAGCAATCCCAAAAGCGCATATCACATGAGAAAGAGTCCAAAACCTTTCCATTTCAAAAACTCCAACGCAATAAACTCAATTGCAATCGTTCATTGGTGAAGTCATACTACATCCTTATCCACCCTTTAAAATTTCTCTGATGCGATAAGTCAAATCACGATCGCTCATTGCTAAAACACATGACTCATATCCAAATACACTCCTCTAAAAACCTGCGATGCGATATCATTATTACAAAAGTACGCTTCCTGTAAATGAAAACATGAAGTATTAAATATACACATGTTTTATCAAATATATCATTTATAAAAGAAATTCCAATAGTTTGACATTATTTAAAAGCACTGCGCCCTCCTTTCCAGCTCAACAATAATCGCAATCACAGATATTAAATGGAAATACTTAAGCCTAACCGTTGAGACTTCTGATCTTTGATATGCGATCATCGTTGATCAGAGATCTGAAAAGTTATGGTATTAATGCTATAAATGAACCGTTATGAATGTGTGATGAGACATCCCATAATGGCATTAAAATCTCACATTATACGAGGAAATCATTAAAAGATAATCATGGTTAAAATCCTTCGCGGGTTTCATCTTCGATGGAATAGTATTTCTTTAAATCTGTCATATTTATTATGATTAAAAGCCACTGCTTCTCTCCGCTTTGTATTCATTCTTAAAATAAATTTTCCATCATTCTTCTCCTTTGTTTCATTGTGCAGACCTGAGAAATAATTACCAGTCTGGAAAATGTCTAAGAAATCCAAGAAAGTAAACGCCCCCATCGTTCCAAAAGAGAAACCTACTAAATTGGTATTAGTAACTGATACTACTTGTTTGGGTCTCGGAAAAAATTCATGGGAAGGAGTTGATAATCTAATGGAGGTAGAAGATCCAACTATAATTCAAGAAGAAGAAGTGACAATAGATTCAGATAAAAAATCAGAAAGCACTCTGAAGGAATTGACAAGCTCCTATCTTCACAAAATAGCAGCTTGCGCAAATGTGTTCCCATATAATGACTTGGTGAGATGGGTGATATAAAGTATAAATATAACAGACAGGATATTCTTCACATCAAACGGGAGGATGTTCTAGTCTTTCAAAGCAGACGACATCACGAAGATGTATCACCTACCAGACCCTCAGAAAATCTACAATAAAGCATTTTTGTAAGACTTCGCCAAAGAAAATGAAGTGGAGTCAAATCCTATCAAATATTGGAGGCATTTTCCAGAAAAACACAAGCACGAATATTTGGCTATGTACTCCGTAGAATCCTTGGTGTATCCTTATTGCTCTGTTGCAACTATGATGTGTAGATTGTTTGGAACCGTCAACTCAGAAAATTTTTCTATTGAGATGTTACCTTTAATCGAAGTCATTGTTAACTCCTACATCATGGATTGGGCAACCATTTTACTCGATAAAATGGCAAGAAAAACCCTCTATTATTGGAGAAATAGGTATGTGACTACTCGGGTAATACCCACATTTTATATGAGTGCTTATATTATTGATACCATATGTTTCAACTCTGAATTCCCTATTTTAGGCTGGAAGTAGACTCCTCAAAACCCTACTCCTATCCACATTTATCACAAATATCCGTGGAAGGCCTATTACAAAGACCATATTTATAGAATTTGTCATGGGTTTATATTGCCAGTCCACCGAGCTATATTCAACAAACCCACTCCAAGGTTATCCGACGAGGCCAAAATTGACCTAACCTCAATCAGAAGCTGGTTTGGAGAGGAAAAATTCACCTATATCTAGATATTCAAAAGCATCATTGATCCCCATGTTCTACCCTTGTACATTCCCGATAAATTGCTAGCTCAAGAAATAGCCTATCGAATAATAGAGAAATGGATGTCTATGAACCTGAAGAGTTCAAAAAAGCAGATGTGGCCTACATTTCCCCTCCGATGTGGATCTTTTTCTCTACATGATTTTAAACATGCAGAGAAAGAAGACAAAAAAATCAAAGAGCTCAGATTAGCATCGATCCCCAAAAGACATTATGATCCAAAGAAAGTTGCCTATAACTTTACATCTATGGTACAGGTCGCTAAAGTTGAACATGAAGATGATGATTTTGATGATCTATTTGCCTCAGCTGAGGTATTTTCACAAGTTAAACATCTAGAAAAATTAAAATTTGAAGAAAGTGACATGGAGAAGTTCCTACAGTTCAGGACCAAGATACTACTAACAATACCTCTTGATCAGTTGAGAAATACTCCCCTACTACAACAGGAAGAAAATAATGAAGAAAAGAAGACCGAAATAAAGTAGGAAAGGAAGAATACAGGAAATAAGGCTGATACTCAAACTGAACAAGAAAATATAGGTAAAAAAGATGGCGATTCCTTCGTCATCGATATACATATTCATTCAAATCTATTGAAGGAATGGGAATAGTTTGAACAGAAAATTAAGGGATAGAACAATTCCCAAAATGTGGATACAACGCAATCGCCCGCAACACAACAACCCATGGTAACCAGTGTTACAATTGAAGGAGCAGTCGGCAATACTAATACCCAAGATGTTGAGATCATCCCAAAAAATCCTTCTAAGGAAATTTTATTAAAGGTTGAATATATACCACCCTTGGATGTCTTCTATAGTCTTAAGCATATGGTTGTAGTTAGAAAACAAAGAATGAAAGGAAAAATCGATCAGGGTCTATTTTCATCTCCTCAAGCCGAATTAATGAATGTTGTCTAGAAGGACTCTGAAGTTAATCCTTCAGAATATTTAACTAAATTATTTCAATATGTAGGAGTTTATACATCAGCGACAATGAACAAAGCCTGCGAAGTCAGCCAATTGATAAAAGAAAAATCTCAAAAAATAGCGTTGTTGGAAGAAAAGGCAACAGTGGATCATCAAAAAATAGCACATCTAGAACAACAACTAATTGAAGAAAGACAACAGAGTGAGCAGCTTAAAGAGCAACTGAATTTTGAGAAACAAAATCTTGACCAGCAAGCTCTACACAAAGAACAACAACTATCTCAAGAGGAAAAAAAAATACAGGTAATGCTTCAACAAGAGAAAATGGCCAAAGAAGAACAGAGTGCTTTGTTATAAGCATAAATACAAAAATTTAAGGAGTATCCTCAATTTGATTAGTTGAAAATGGAAGCTCTCAAATTAAGTAAAGCATTGTCACAACAGCTTGATATTTTATGTCATAAAATATCACTGGCCGATCCTCTATGTGTAATAGCTACATCGCTCATAGAAAAGGCAGTAAATACAAGGCTTGAATTCGAAGATGCTGATGAGAAACTTTTGGGGTTCCTCACATGGAAAGACACAGACCAAGGCATAGCTACCAATCTTCCCAAGATCCAAGAAACACACAAGGAAATTTTTTTTGCAGAATGGAAAACACAGTTAATTAAGGGAGAATGTTCTACCTCCAGGGAAAGAGCCGTGATGAATAGTTTAGCAGAATTAATGAATGATAATTTTTATACGGCCAACTTGATTTCCGATTGCATCCCAGGGAAACTCCCAAAAGTCAAAGAATTAGAGAAACAGTGGAAGCAGGATTTTTCCAGCAAGGACCAACAGATCGACGCAATGCAAGGACTCACATGGGACACATTTCGGTTCTATTTGGTTAAACCACATAGCCAGTAGATGACTACAAAATTCCTCTCCCATGCCATCAATTATATGATTCCAAAGCTTTCGAATCCCACATATACTAACCAGCTACATTCCCGATTGATTCATCCTCCCGAAGTGAAAGAAATGCTGTCAATTTTCCAGCTGCGCATACGATATATGAAAGAGATGCAATGAACCTATTTTAGTGAAGATTGCAATTCTATTTTCATGAAATCGGATCTCCGATTTTCATGTTTTAGTAGTTCCAATAGCATTCAAGCAATGTTTTAGATATTTTGTTTTAATTGTATTATTATTTAAACCCCTTTCATGTATTTAGAAAGCGGTCCTCAATTTGTATTAATTTTTTGACATGGGAAGCTACACTTCTATGCTTCTGAATATATTATTTTTATTAATGGTGGATCAAGATTCTGCAATTTTATGAGGAAAATATTTTCAAGAATTTGGACTTTTGTTTTTCCTGGAAGTTTGTTAGGTCCCTATATGACTGGTATAGTCCCTTATTGTTGTTAATGTAACCCCCTTATTGTTATTATTGTACCCTTGTAACCCCCGTTTTGTTATTATTGTGCCTTTAAATTATTATTGTTAGGTCGGCTAGGATTACATTGTGGCCCACTAGGATTACATTATCACCCCATGGAATCCTATATATAGAAAGCGGGTTTTGTAAATTGTATCATCCAAGAATTGTTCATTTATGTAATGTATTGGAGGTTTCCCCCTCGAAGTGGCTCATTTATAAGGCATTGATATCTCTTTTCTTCTATTTTTGGAGCTGGTTACACAACATTTGGTATAAGAGCTTTGGATTCTAGGGTTTCGCTGCTCCAAACAGGTCATCGTGGAATTTTCGCTATAACTTTTTCTCTACGAAGTTTCAGAAGCTGACATTTTTAGGGTACGAAGCTGAAATCCTGAGGAAGATTTTCTAAAAATTTCAGAGCTTTGTTCATAATATTTTCGGAGATATTATTTGTGGAAGTTAGGTCTTTTTTCGGGCTCCTAAACAGGTCATTGTGGAATTTTTGCTATAAATTTTTTTTGTACGAAGGTATAGAGTCTGAAATTCATATGGTGCGAAGATGAAATCTTGAGGAAATTTAAAAAAAAAATTCAGAGCTTGGTTCACAATATTTTTGGAGATATGATCTGTGGAAGGTAGTGCTTTTTCAGGCTCTTGAATTTCATCTCAAATAGGTGATCGTGGGAAAAGTTCAATAACTCTCTCTCTGGGCATCGGATTGGAGTTCTGTAAAAAGTGGTCGCAAGTACACAGACTGTAGTTTCTTGGATATCAATTTTAGAGACAAAAGATGAAACAGTGACACGTGGAAAGTCATACAAGTTCGCTCTACTGAACTAGTCCATAATTAGGTCATTGTGGGAGATTGGACACAACTTTGTCTTGGAGAATCCAAATCAGGTCAGACCTGTGGCATTAAAAATATGATTCAGAGGGGTATTTCATTTCTTAATTTCAGATATTTAAGTGCTGCAATCATAAAGATAATCCAATTTCAATATCGAGCTCCTCAAAAGCAAGAAAAAGGTGTGTATTTTTTTTCCGAATTGCATAAGTCTTGTTTGAAGAATCAATTTGAATTGATTCCAAGGGCATATTGTAGAATAGATATCAGTATTGGGTTCTAAAAGATGCCCCGTAAAAATAATTCAACACCCATTAAGCCTTCAGAAGGCTCTACGATGACTCATGAAGATGAAGAATTGCAACATGATCTATCAAAATTACAAGAGCAAGTGCACCAAATTTCGCTCTCGCAAAGAGAAACAAAAAATGAAATGGAAGTTTTGAAGAAACACGTGGAAGCTAAGATGGATGGTGTGCAAGCTAAGATGGATGGCATGGAAGCTGGTGTGGAAGCTAAGATGGATGGCATGGAAGCTAAGATGGATGACATGAAATACAACATGGAAAACATGAAGAATGATCTAAAAACATACATCGAAGGTTTGACAAAGTTGATACAAGAAATATTTCCTAATGGTGAAAATATAGTAGAAGAACCTCACGATGAGAAGAAAATCAATGTTAATCGTGATTTCATAAACTCTAATGTTGGTGAGAAGAACCACCATATTCCAAAAATGGATATGAGGAAGTTTGATGGAAAGGATCCTGTAACATGGATACTACAGATGGAGCAATATTTTTATCTCCATAATGTGCAAAACACACAAAAGGTACGCATTGAAACTTTATATTTAGAAAAAAATACATTTGTATGGTATCGATGGCTTTGATCCCGTAAAAAAATTGTCACTTGGTCAATTTTTACGGAAGAAACGATAGCACATTATGAGGATACAAAGAGCAACACCTTCTTTAGCCAATTGATAAATCTCAAACAAAAGGGTTTAGTGGGGCAGGACATTGAGGAATTCCAAAAATTGAATATAAGGGTAACTGATATTCCAGAGGAACACAGGATCGATCTCTTCATAGGAACTTTAAAGGATAATATCCAACATGAAGTTCGCGTTTTGGAACCAGATTCATTGGAGAAGGCAAGAAAAGTTGGCAAGAAAAGTTGAATGTAAAATAATGGCAACAAGAAAGCCTACCACTCAATTCTATAAAGAAGGAACTGTTGCTACGCCTAGATTTCCACGACCTATAAGGTTGACACCACAACAATTGGAAGAAAAAAGAGCAAAAGGGCTTTGCTACAGTTGTGATAGAAAATACACTAAAGGTCATAAGTGTGCCGAGAAGAAATTATTTTACATAGATTGTGAAGAGGAAGAAGAAAATGAACAAGATGAGGATATAACCAGGAACCAGCCCTAGAAGAGGAAGAAATGAATCCGACCATATTGTGTAATGCACTGGCAGGAATTACCACTCCTCAAACTCTCAAGATAAAAGGACAAATCAAGAAGAAAAAGGTAATAGTGTTGATTGATTCAGGTAGCACCCATAATTTTATTCATTGTAAGGTAGCCAAGGAATTAAATTGTTTTCTATACCCAGCACCAGAATGTCAAGTGATGGTTGCAAATGGAGGAACTATAAATTGCTCTGGAAAATGCAATAACATCAAGCTAACCATGGGGGAATATGTGTTGACTAGTCCAATGCTTTCCATTCCTATGGGAGGTGCTGATGTTGTACTAGGAGTACAATGGTTACAATCTTTGGGGGACGGTAGCTTTTAATTTTCAAGAACTTTTCTTGAAATTCTTTTCAGAAGGAAAGGAAGTCGAATTACGGGGTATTGAAGGGAAGCCAGGAAGGATAATAAGCTCTAATGGCATGACAAAGCTTCTAAAGAAAGAACAACGAGGGGTAATTGCACAATTATGCTCACTAGAAGTTCCAACATCAAAATCATCTATTTCTGCAGATCTCCAACAAGTCTTGGACAATCATTCCAAGGTGTTTGAAACTCCCAAAGGACTCCCACCTATTCATGATCATGATCATGCTATTCATTTGATTCCAGGAAGTGTTCCTCCAAACATCAGGTTGTATAGATATCCTTACTTCCAAAAGAGTGAAATTGAATGTATGATTGTAGAAATTTTAGAGGCAGGTATAATTCAACCTAGTCAAAGTTATTTCTCTGCTCCTGTAGTATTGGTACACAAGAAGGATGGATCATGGAGAATGTGTCTAGATTATAGGGAGCTCAATAAGCTCACCATTAAAGATAAATTTCCCATTCCTGTGATTGATGAATTATTGGATGAATTACAAGGAGCAATTTATTTTACCAAGTTGGATCTTCGTTCAAGATATCATCAAATTAGAATGAAGACTGAAGATATTCCAAAAACAGCATTTCGAACTCATGAGGGTCATTATGAATTTTTGGTCATGCCTTTTGGCCTTTACCAATGCACCTTCTACATTTTAAGGGTTGATGAATTCCATTTTCAAAACCTTCCTTAGAAAAATTGTGGTAGTATTTTTTGATGATATACTAATCTATAGGAGGTCTTGGAAGGATCATGTTGAACATGTTGACAGGGTGCTCAAACTATTGCAGGAGAAACAATTATATGCAAAAAAATCCAAATGTTTCTTTGGAGTACAAGAGGTGGAATATCTGGGTCATATTGTATCTCACGAGGGTGTTAAAGTAGACCCTAACAAAATTAAAGCCATTAAGGAATGGAAAGTCCCGACAACCATAAAGAAGTTGCGAGGATTTCTCGGTTTAACAGGGTATTATCGCAAGTTTGTTAAGAATTATGGGAGAATAGCAGCACCTCTAACAACATTATTGAAGAAAGATGCATTTTCATGGACTCCTGAAGCAACTAAGGCCTTTGAACATCTTAAAGAGGCAATGTGCCTAGGACCAGTCTTAGCTACGCCAGACTTCACAAAAACCTTTATTGTGGAATGTGATGCCTCAAGAAATGGAATTGGTGTTGTTTTAATGCAAGAAGGAAGACCCATTGCTTTTGAAAGTCGTCCAATCAAAGCAAAGTATTTACGTAAACCTATTTATGAGAAGGAAATGTTAGCAATATTGAATGCACTAAAGAAATGGAGAACTTACCTAAATGTACAATGGGTGAAGTGGTTACCTCTTGCTGAATGGTGGTTTAACACTTCCTTCCATACTGCAGCAAAAATGACCCCATTTATGGCACTTTATGGATATCATCCACCATCCATCACATCATCTTTAAGGGAAAATTCGAAGGTTCAAGCAGTGGAAGATCACATCGAGCATCAGCAAGAAGTTCTCCCACTCTTAAAGGATAACCTGAATTTGGCACAAAATCGAATGAAACAACAGGCAGATCAACATCGCAGCGAGAGAAGTTTTGATGTAGGAGATTGGGTATTTTTACGGCTACAACCATACAAACAAATGTCCCTCAAGAAAGCTAAGAAAGATAATAAATTATCGCCAAAGTACTATGGTCCTTACAAGGTGTTGCAAAAGATTGGTACTATGGCATACAAATTGGAGCTTCCTACTTCTTCGCGAGTACATCCAGTTTTCCATGTTTCATGCTTAAAGAAGGTTATAGGAGAAAATCTTCCAGTTCAAACAATATTGCCAGAACTTGATGAGGAAGGAAAAATCATATTGGAACCAGAAGCGGTCATGGAAACAAGAACTCGACAACTACGGAATCGATCAATTTCAGAGTATCTCATCAAGTGGAAGAACTTACCGACTGAAGATTCTACATGGGAGGATGAGAATTTTATACAAAAGCACCCAGAGCTACTCAAGCGTTGAGGACAACACTTTTTTTGAAGGAGAGGGGCATGTTAGGTCCCTATATGACTAGTATAGTCCCTTATTGTTGTTAGTGTAACCCCCTTATTGTTATTATTGTACCCTTGTAACCCCCATTTTGTTATTATTGTGCCCTTAAATTATTATTGTTAGGGTGGCTAGGATTACATTGTGGCCCACTAGGATTACATTATGGCCCCATGGACTCCTATATATAGAAAGGAGGTTTTGTAAATTGTATCATCCAAGAATTGTTCATTTATGTAATGTATTGGAGGTTGCCTCCTCGAAGTGGCTCAATTCTAAGGCGTTGATATCTCTTTTCTTCTATTTTTGGAGTTGGTTACACAACAAAGTTGCTCTAAATAAGAAAGCGGGATCGGAGTGTTATTTGCATCAGAAGATTACAAATGTATCTGCTATTTTTATCGTTATCATATTGTTTAATTTTCCTTACGCAGTGAAACATTCTCTTTGAAAATTACCATTGTTTACATATATATTCCTGTGAAACAATCCTTTAAGTATATCATTTCTGAAAACTTAGAATTGTTATCTTTCAAAATATATGTGAGCGATATAAATGAATGTGATATGTTATCATCATTACTTTTTTTATTTTTTTAAACAAAGTAATTATTATATGTGAATGCACCTTTATTTTGGACGAATAAGCCATCTATATGATTATTCATCTGATTAGAACAAATCCAAAATCACATTTATCATAGGATACCCACGTTAAAATAGAGTTATTTGTATTTATTAAATTATAGATTAGATTGATTATCATTTCCATTATCCATCATACAAACAGCCAATCATCAACCCATATATCATGGGGAAACTTTTCCCATATTATCCAGTTGGAGCCACCATTCCAAACAAAAAAGGAGCTGTACTTAGGTCTGAACCGAGTGGTTTTCCTAAATGTTGAAGCTAGGATTTTAGGGGCCTCAAAATTTTTGGCACTAGAAGGAGGGCATATGCTATGAATGGAAAATAAATCCAAATCCATAGGCCATTCCAAGAGAAATTCACCCTCATCATCTCCTTCAACTTCTCCTTCATCTCAAATTTCTAGGGAAGAAGTTGAAAATAAAATAACTACACCCACTGCCAAAAACTTAGACATATCAAACGATTCATATTTTGAATCCCCCGAGGTACAATCTCTAATTCATAAACTCCAAGGGTTTTCATTATCGCAAGAAGAGTCTGAGCTATCCCAAGGTAGTGTGACCTCATAATAAATTCCTTCACAGCCTCTTACTAGATTGCAGAGAAAAAATCTTGTTATTGCACCGACTAAACTTCCTCTGCGAAGTCTAAAAAGAGCTAGAAAAACACCTTTAGAGTCAGATAGTGAGACTCTTTCATCATCATCTTCCACATCATTTCAAACTCAGTCATCTATTTCCCAACTTCAAATCACAATCCATAAGGGTACAATTTCTTCAACAACATCTACTCAATCGCTTTCAACTATCCCTTCACCTTCCTCTACTATTAGTAAAATGATGGCACAGCCTCGAACAAGACCATGGACCAATCTAGGAGTTTTTTCAATGCCTGCACCTTTGTAATGTTCCCAAATCAAGACAGCTAGCAAAGAATGAATGGAAAACAAATTTTTCCAGTAATGGCTGCTACAGGAATTGAAACAAGGACCTAGATCCCTTATATAAATGTATCTAAGAATTAAATCCAAGAAATGGATCCAAAGAAATCCTTCCAAGTGGGTTAAACATATCTCCCACACTTAGATGTCCTCTAAAAATTCTCGATGAAGGGGGCTGCAATAATGTAAGAACAAGAGCTGGAATGACATAATTATTTCACAATCATGGACTTGTGAATATTTGAATAGCCAATGAATAATGTTATAGCAGCAAAGAAAGTACAAGTTCTTGAGGAAACATCTACTCAAGAAAGGCAATGCAAGCCTCAACAAGACATGTACATGAAAATAGAAGAACACTACTATTTCTGCATAAATCTAGGCTAAGAGGACGCAATTTATAAAAGGTACTACTCCATATTACATGATAACTAAAATATATGGCAAGATATGGCTCAAATAAAATAGGGAATAAAATCTCTAACCCTTAGAAACAATAATACATCAATCCTCTGAAGGATTGGCTGAAATATACAAAATGGAAAAAATGCCGGAGTTGCTGGGCAGCTGCTGCAACTCAAATTTGGAACTCAATATAGAAGGCTAAAGATGATTATCAATCTACAGTAGACCTCCTCTAATGGATCTATGAAGTGGAAGGCCCCTCCAATCAACACTGCAATTGCTCACTACAAGTGCTCCATGAGAATAACGCAATCTGAGAGGGTAACTGCACTGTAGGTGGAATAGAATGAGTTGGCCAAGTGCCAAGATTTGAAATAAGCTCTGATAGCTTCCAAACTAATCCTCCAAGGGAAATAAAGATTATTCCTCTGAAAAAAGAGAAATTGAATAGGTGTTGTAACTTCTCACTGCAACACCCTGCAACACAGAATTATGTTGCTACAACAATAACGTTTTCCTGGAGGAGGATGCTTGGCCTCAAGCCTAGATGTGAGAAAAATAAATAAAAATCCTTCAAGAGGCTTCTCAAGAAAGGATAAGGATTCCTAAGTATGAAATCCTTGTTCTAAGCAGCACAACAACTCAGCTAAACAGCCGGGGTTGCAGAAATGTCTAAGCAGACATGAAATCAATAATCATATGCATAATGAACAATGGTTGCCTTGCCCTCCTTTTAAACACATGAGAGCTCCCTCTCCATGGGTCCCACTCTATTAGTGTTTCCTCCTTCAAGGAATATTCCCTCCTTTACCTCTATGTTGTCCCATAGAGTGCTTTCCACCTCATACCTCTGCGATGGTTGACTTGGTCAAACCTCTTTGCAAATGTCTCCTTTCACACATGAGGGTGTGAAATCTAGTTGCAAGGCTGATCCCCTTTTCATACTAGAGGGATTTTATCCATGTTTTTATTATGAATGGGCCTTCTTACTCAATTATTCATCTCCTAAGTGAAAATGAACAAAATTAATGTTCCAATTTATTGAAGGAAAAATTTGGAACATTTCAATCCTCCCCTCCCAAATGTTGTCCTCAAGCAACTGCAAGGATAGAACTAGAAAGTCTCCACTCAAGGCATGGAGTCTAAAATGTGATGAGGAACATATTCCCCATGTGGATCCTCCATCCCCAAGCAATCATCCAAACAAAATGAGTTACCTCCCAACATGGCAACTCCTGAAAATCTCCTTCCACCTCAAGCTTCAGAAATGAAGGTGGGCTGAAAATATGAACTTGGCAAGTATCATAGCTCACCCCATGTTGTCCTTATCTCCACTCATGATAAGTGTAGTATGTGTGCTGATCCTGGGATGCAAAAGTGTTGCCCTCAAATGACAAAGTGAAGAAAAATCCTCCAAAGAGTTCTCCTCCAACAATGAAGAACAAGTTGGCCCAAAATGTTTCATCCATGATGAATAGGAAAATATCATAATAGAGCATATAAATGAGAATTTTTCTGCAAGTTTTACATGATAATGCATGATACAAACAATATCTCAAGAGGACGCAGTGCAGTTTCGTCCACTGCAATCTTAGAAAGTAACATGGCAAGTAACATACAAAACCCATCACATCTACTAATGAATAGTAAATGGCTAAATGTATCAAAAATACATGATCAAATACTTGCCTATGATTATAAAATGGATATATATCAATCTCATGGCCCACCTCAAAAGAGAACAAAGATGTGGTTGTGGTGGCCATATCTCCCTCATGCTCCCATTAGAACATGTAGTGTAGAAAATGTGGGAACTTCCTCCCCTCAAGGAAACATCCAACTCATGTGTCAGTCTCCCAATCATGCTCTCATCAATGATAGAAACAATATTAGAAAATTAAGACATGATTAGTGCAAGAATGAAATAAATATTGATGGCTTCATGTGGTGCTTGAAGGTACCAACAGTCTCCTAGGTGTGTACAATGTAGTTTTACAAGCTACTTCTTGAGAAAATTACAACGAAAAATGTTTATTTTTACATGGTTAATCATGCATGTCCTCATATGGTACATGTTAGAGTGCAAAAACTGAACATACATATGATTATAAAACATTTTCCCAAGGCCACATAAGAGATGGCTGCCTCCATCATATAGATTGGCCCAACAATGATCGTGGAGCAATGTGACAAGCTTGCCCCCTTGTGAAGCAATGCACTGCATAGTAATGATAAGAGTATGCAAGTCAATGGATGCATAAACAAGCTTCATACCATATGCTGGAAGTGAGATGGTACATGGATCCATGAATGATTCCTCCATAGTGTTTCGGCATGCGATGAAGAAGAATGAACCATGTGCTGCAAGAAGATAATCCTCCTTATGCTTGGAAACCCAAGTCAAGAAGAATATTTCATAGTGATAGATGCCTCTATTCACTATTCTATCATCATCACCTCCTCCTTGTTCACCAATTGCATAAAATTTGAAGTGATCCTGGGGACACTCCATCCATAAATCTCTGCTCCAAAGTGACAGCACTGTGAGCTCATGCAAATAAGATCCTGTCAATACAAAGCTCTCTTCTTTGACATTCTCCTTGTCAAATACTCCTCTAGTAATGCTGCAAAAAATATGGAATACTTCCCAATATGGAATTACTTCAAAATCATCAAATACCAAGGAGATAATTCCATCTCCTCCTCCTGCAACATTATGCCAAGTGTGAGAGAAAATCTCCTCTTGCTCTCCCGAGGACAAGCAAAGCAACAAAATATTTTGTTGCCTCCCCATACTTCCATCATACAACTCATGTGATGAAGACACAATGAATGATATGAGTATCACATCAACACCATGCATCGATACTCTATTTTTCCCAATGATGCAATTATCCCTCCATCTCTCCTCCTTCCTCCAACTCTTAGGAAGAGTGTATGCCAAGTGATGGCCAAACTCTTTCAGGAGTAACCAGCGCAGCCAATACTTCTACTGCCTAGTGTCATAGATCTGCAAGTAGCCTCCCAAATCCTTGCTCACCAACCACATCCACTCAATCACTTACTAATTATTTCTCCTTCTCTTCATCTTGGTACTCCTCCCATGAGGGCTACCATCCTCTCAAACCAAATCTCTGTCTTTTCACTTCATGGGATTTTGAAATGAAATCCTCTCAAGGATCAATGAGACCCTATAAGAACCCAAATAGGTGGTAGGAAAAAAACTCTCGTCATGATGTGTATGGCTCAAGGGATGTCCAACACAAGCATGAGATATTTTATCCATCCTAATATGACCTCCATCTTCTATCTTCTCTTGTGAGAAAGGAAGAAAATATTTTCACTCCATGGTGTGTTGAAGTGCACCTCTAATGATATCTCTCCTTGAGACCTCCCTCTCAACAATAGTCCCCCAAAACCAATGAGTTCTTGGATCTGATGAAAGTAGAAGTTCCTCTTTGAGCTGAGAGGAGCTCCTTGAGAAAGTTTCATCTTGAAAGTAGAAATGGTTTCTCACTCTAAGATGTCTACCATCTTCCTTCAAGTCTTCAAACCCCAACCTCAAGTGTGATGTACAATCCAACAATGGCTCATGAGAATGATGGTTTGCTTCCTCCTTGAATGTTTTCATGTTGCACAGTGAAGTGCAACCAAGCTTCTCTATGGTAGCAATGGGATTTGACCCTTGGTCATGCAAAAGTAAATCTTCACATCTTTCAAAAGAATTTACTGCAACAATAGATAGTGGAAATATTTTCATACCTTGATGATGTTTGGGAACTTCTTGCAGGGATGCAAGAGTTCTTTCCTCAAAAGTGTTGGCTACCCCAGCTGTTGATGCATGTAGCTACTCCTCCATGATTGTGACCATGTTAGGGCAAAGCTCCTCAAGTGGCGTGAGCATTTCTTCCTTTGCGCTTTCTCCTTCAAAGGTTTGGATCAACCTTTGAGTGAACTCTGCAAAAGTATTCACCCTTGCATTGTTCAAGTGGTTGTACCACCAAACATAGGATTCACCCTCTAAGTGTAGTGCTGAGATTTCAACAACTTCTTTCCTGGCTATGGGATGTAGTAGAAAAAATGCCTCCAACTTTCACACCCAATTTCTTGCTGTAGATAACCCATCAAAGGTAGACAACAAAAATCTATTGCCTTCGATTTCTCTTCTGATACAAGGTCTCTTCTCTTCCTTCAACTGGATGAAATAAGGGAAATCTAGAGTTTCCTTGAAGGCTCTAAGTTGAGATCTATACTCAACAAGGTAATCACTTAGAATATGATAATCCAAGTGTCTTTCAGGCTCAATGTCTTCTTCTTGATAAGAATAGGAAGTGCATGGTCCTTCCTCTTCTTCTTCTTCAATCTCCTTGACCTCCTTGGAGAGGTCCTCTCTGGATATGAACACTGATGAGAGTAATCTCATATTCTTTAGAATTCTAATCTTCTTGGGCTTACACTCATAGGCTGAGCCAAGAAAGTTGCTTTGATACCACCGTAATGTTCCCAAATTGGGATAGCTAGCAAGGCATGACTGGAAAACGCATTTTTCCACTAATGGCTGCTACAGGAATTGAAACCAAGACCTAGATCCCTTAGATAAATGTATCTAAGAATGAAATCCAAGATATAGATCCAAATAAATCCTTCTAAGTGGGTTAAAAAGATCTCCCACAGTTAGATGTCCTCTAAAAATGTCTGATGAAGGGGGCTGCAACAATGTAAGCACAAGAGCTGGAATGACAATGTTATTTCATAATCATGGACTCATGAAGATCTGAATAGCCAATGAATAATGTTATATAAGCAAATAAAGTGCAAGTTCTTGAGGAAACATCTACTCAATAAAGGCAATGAAAGCCTCAACAAGACATGTACATGAAAATAGAAGAACATTGTTATTTCTACATAAACCTAGGCTAAGAGGACGTATTTTATAAAAGGTACTGCTCCATATTACATGATAACTGAAATATATGCCAAGATATGTCTCAAATACAATAGGGGAGAAAATATCTAACCCTTAGAAACAACAATACATCAATCCTCCAAAGGATTGGTTGAAATATACAAAATGGTAAAAATGCCTGAGTTGCTAGGCAGCTGCTGCAACTCAAATTTGGAACTCAATAGAGAAGGCTAAAGATGATGATCAATCTGAAGTATACCTCCTCCAATGTATCTCTAAAGTGGAAAGTGATCCTTACACTTGAGATCTCACACTCCAATCAACACTGCAATCCCTCACTGCAAGTGCTCCATGAGAATAACGCAGTCTCAGAGGGTAACTGCGTTGTAGGTGGAATAGAATGAGTTGGCCAAGTGCCAAGATCTACAATAAGCTTTGATAGCTTCCAAACTAATCCTCCAAGGGAAATAAAGAGTCTCCCTCTGGAAAACAAGCGATGGAAGAGGTTTTGTAACTTCTCACTACAACACCCTGCAACACAGAATTATGTTGTTGCAGCAATAACACTGTCCTGGAGGAGGATGCTTGGCCTCAAGCCTAGATGTGAGACAAATAAATACAACTCCTTCAAGAGGCTTCTCAATAAAGGAGAAGGATTCCTAAGTAGGAAATCCTTGTGCTAAGTAGCACAACAACTCAGTTAAACAACCAAGGTTGCAGAAATGTCTAAGAAGATATGAAATCAATAATCATATGCATAATGAAAAATGGCTACCTTTCCCTCCTTTTAAGCACATGAGAGCTCCCTCTCCATGAGTCCCAATCTATTAGGGTTTCCTCCTGCAAGGAATATTCCCTCCTCTATCTCTGCATTGTCCCATAGAGTGCTTTCCACCTCATACCTCTGCGCTGGTTGACTTGGTCAAACCTCTTTGCAAATGTCTCCTTTTACACATGAGGGTGTGAAATCTAGTTCCAAGGCTGATCCCCTTTCATACTAGAGGCATTTTATCCATTTTTTTTATTATGAATGGGCCTTCTTACCCAATTATTCATTTCCTAAGTGAAAATGGAAAAAAATAATGTTCCAATTTATTGAAGGAAAAATTTGGAACATTACAACCTTTGAGTCAATTACTAGCTAATCCTGAGAAATGGTTACCAAATTTAATTCTGATATTGGCGTATTAGCTGAAGAACACATTAAAAACCTCATGTTGTCCGTAAACTTAAATGGAGTAACACAAGAAGATGTTGTGGTCAGACTATTTTGATATACTTTACAAGGAGAAACAAGATCTTGGTATTTTTCATTACCAACAGGATCTATTGATAGCTAGGATTTTTTTCAGGAACAATTCCTAACCAAGTTTAGAGATGATAGATCAATAGCAACTTTGATTAATGATCTCTCTAATTTGAAATCAGAATCTAAGGAACCCATCAAAGACTTCAACTCCCAATTTAACAAGTTGTTGAATAAAATTCCTGAAGCATTAAAACCTAGTGAAGAAGTCCAAAGTGAATGGTATATATCTACTTTGCCTTCAAATATAGCTATCTTTGTAGACATAGCTGCTAAACCTACACTAGACAAAAACATGAAGGAAGCAATAATTGGAGAAAAATGTATCATTGCCTTAGACAAAAAGAATGCTAATGAAGAGAGAAAATCTAAAAAGGTTAGTTTCAAGGATGATTCAAAGAATAAAGTGCCTAAAGATCCATATGATATGGAAGGATTACAAAAAGTCCCGAAAACTATGTCGAATTAAATGGTAGAAATTAAAAAATAGGTAGCTGAAACTTCCACTAAAAGGCCCTTCAGGAACTTCAAAAGAAATTAGCCAACTGAACCTAAACCACCTAATACAATATCTAATGTAGAGTCAAATTTAGAGGAAGATGAAGAGGAAGATACACTTCTATCATCCGAAGAAAATGAAGAAGACAAAATAGTTGAATGCCATGAGATGTGGGATTTCATTTTGTCTAACTCAGATAATGAAAATGAACAGGAAGCTCTCCTAGTGAACACAAGAAGTAAGAATGCAGCAGAACCTATTCAAACATCCCCAAGAAGAAAAATTCAACTCCTGCCACCAAAGATAAAGCTTTCATAAAGAAAACTTCTCCTTTGCCTACCCAAAATCAACCATCATCTTCTAATCCTCCATCAACATCTAAAACACTAGTAGTGTCTGATTCTATGAACTATAACATTATATAATACATTTAGAAGACTAGAGAAAATATTTCTTTACATGAACTTAGCAAGCTCAAGTATCAACAGAAGCTATTGTTAAAGGAATTGAATGCAGTGCCTGCTTCTCCTCTTCCAACTAGTGTATTATCCAAGGCATCCAAAGGATCAAGTAAGCCACCATTCGAGAAAGTAGATGCTACCAATGCTGTTTTAATTGGAGATAAATCTAATTCACATACACCTCCTTTCCTCTTAAATTACGAGATCTGTAATAGGAATTTACATAATTGCTTGATAGATTCAGGGGCATCATAAAACATAATGCTAGCCTAATGTGCTCTAAATGAAACATTTAACCCCAGAGATCTGCAATCCATATTGTCCAATTAGATTGGAATAAAGTACAAGTTTTAGGAGAGATTAATTCAGACACTATTAGGCTATCAGCTAATCCTAGAGTAATTCAGAGAATTGATATATTTATTGATGACATCCCTGAGTTTTATGGTTTAATTTTAAGCAGGGATTGGTTTGAAAAACTCCATGGTTATATTTCTACCGATTGGTCTCACATGTGGCTTCCCTATAAAGGGAAACCAAATCAAATTAAGATTGATAGAGAGAAACACATGTCTCATACAATAACAGAGTTTGAACAAGAAAACCAACCTGTGGCTTTCAATAATAACATTCTTGGAAATTACTCAGTCGAATCATTCTTTGGAAATTTTAATGCCCAACAATCACCTTTCCCTATAAATAGCTTCACTTCACAAGTTTAAAACTTCTCACACAACGATACTTTAAGATGTGTTAATATTGATGATCAATCTGTAAATAAATTTGTAGATAAATATTTATTTTGGTCTTGTACTTTGATGGATCAAAGTCCAATGATGGTGCAGGAGAAAGATGTATTTTAATTGGTCTATAAGGGGAAAAAACTATGTTGTCATGTAGACTAGAATTTGAGTGTACAAATAACACAACAAAATATGAATCTTTGATTCAATGAATTTACAAAGAAATAGGCTTGAATGTCAAATATCTGAAGGTATATGGTGATTCTAAAATTGTGATCAAGCAAGTTAGAAATACTATTCATTTTCTTTCAAGTTCTCTTAAACATTACCAAGCCCTTGTTCAAAATCTTACAACTCACTTTCTAGCATTCAATATTTCCCTTATTCCTAGATCTCAGAATGAAGTAGCTAATTTACTAGCTAATTTTGCTTCTAAACTCCTTCCTTCTGAGGATTATAGTCCAGATAGGTTTTCAGTTGAATTGATTTTCTCAACCATCTGTCCCTGACAATGTCACCAATTGGCAAGTATTTAATCATGATAAAGACATCCTAAACTTCTTAACTTCGGAGAAACCTTATGATGATGAAATAGTTGATGAAAGTGATCATGATCTCCAAATAAAATAAAAAAAATATTGAAAATGCCATCCTGAAATCTGTGGTTAAGCTTGAATACCTCTATGATATCAAAGATAGATTAAAAAAGGTCACTAATGCCAAAATTCAAAGCTCTACTTTAAATTTTGAATTAGTAAACCTTGGCACTGAATCTAAACCACAAAATGTCAATCTAGGACTCGAGCTAACATTAGAAGAAAGGTTTTTTTCATCAAACTTCTAAAAAAATAAAAAAATGTTTTTTCTTGGAATTACGAAGATTTAAGGTCTTATGATACTTCTATCATTCAACATACAATTTCAATGATCTCCGATGTAAAACCAGTGCAACAAAAGTTAAGGAAAATTCATCCCAACTTGGAAAGTCAAATTAAAAGATAGTTGAATAAACTCTTGAAAGCTAAAATTATTTTCCCTGTTAGACATTTGAATTGGGTTTCAAATCTGGTACTTGTTAGGAAAAAGAACGGAGACATTAGGATTTATATAGATTTTAGAAATCTCAACAAGGCATGTCAAAAAGATAATTTCCCACTACCAACAATGGAACAGATACTTCAATCAGTAGTTGGTTCTGAATTAATGTCTTTTCTTGATGGTTTTTCATGATATAATCAGAGACTAGTGCATCCAGATGATAGACTGAAAACTACATTCAGAACCAAATGGGGAACATATGCCTACCAAAAAATGCCTTTTGGTTTGATAAACACCGAAGCTACTTTCCAAAGAGCCATGGATATAACTTTCAAAGGTTTTATTAATAGATCATTTTTTGTCTATCTAGATGACATAACTATCTTTTCAAAGAAAAGAGCCAACCATCTACATGATTTAAAATAGATCTTTAAACGATGTAGAAGGTATGGCATTTCTTTAAATCCAAAAAATTCATTCTTTGCTCTTAATGAAGGGAAACTCTTAGGATTTGTTGTATCTAAGGATGGCATATATATTGACCCTGACAGAATAAAAGAGATTTCTAATATCCCTTTGCCTCATAATAATAAATCTATGCAGTCATTTTTAGGACAGATAAATTTTGTAAAAAATATTTGTTCCTAATTTTTCTCATATAGTCTTACCTTTATAAACTATGATTAAGAAAAATTATGTTTTCAAATGGGGTCATAAAGAAAAGGAAGCCTTTGATTCAATCAAACAGGAAATTATTAATGCTCCAGCATTAAATACTCCTAATTTTTCTAATCATTTTATTCTGTACACTGTAGCCACTGAAACATCTTATGTTGTTGTTTTGACAGAACTCAATGATCAGTAGATTGAAGCACCGATCTCCTTCATTAGTTCAAATCTGTAAGGAGCTGAACTTAACTATTCAGAAGTAGAAAAACAATCTTTTGCTGTGATTAAATTTATCGAACACTTTAGGCCATTTCTCCTAAAAACACATACAAAAATCATTGTCCCATTTTTTGCAGTAAGACAATTGCTAGTATAAAGGGAAGTAGTAGAAAGAAGATCCAATTAGGTAACAACCTTACAATAATATGATATTGATATTAAAATAGCTAAAATTGTTAGAGGGCAAGGGTTCTGCAAGTTATTAGTAGGAGCTCCCAATATTCCAGAACATCAAGATCAAGATAATACTTTTCAAGTGAATGAGATAAGTATCATAAATTTGAAATCGCAATATGTTGATTTGATATTTTACTTAAAAAATGGGTATGATCCTCCTAACCTCAGTTATAAAAGCAAGCGTTCTTTGAGATTAAAGGCTAAAAACTTGAGATCATTGATGATGTGTTATTCAGAAGAAATTATGATTCCATTTTTCTAAGATGTCTGGAAAAAACTGAAGCACACAAGGTTTTGCAGGAATTACATGATGGACCAGCAGGTGGACATTTTGGAGGAGACACTACAGCTCACAAGATAATTCATGCTAGATATTATTGGCCTACTTTATTTAGATATGCCCATGACTATGTAAGGAAATGTAAGACATGCCAGAATGCCAATGGAAGACAATGGAAACCATCTTTTCCTTTACAACCAGTAAACATTGAGCAACCATTTGAAAAATGGGGACTTGATGTTATAGGAGAAATTGTTCCACATTCTTTCAAGCAACATAGGTACATCCTTATAGCAATGGATTACTTCACAAAGTGTGTAGAAGAAATTCCTCTAAAGGTAGCCAATTTCGATGTAATCATTGAATTCATTGATCAATTCATCATTACCAGGTTTGGTGTACCTAATGCCCTTGTTTTTGATAATGCATCTTATTTTTCTGGAAGTAGTATAATGGAATTTGCTCTCAAAAGAGGTTTTAAATTAAAATATTCTGCAAATTAGTATCCCCATGGTAATGGTTTGGAAAAATCAACTAATAAGAATCTCATTAAAATCATTAAAAGAACTATTGATCAAAATAAAAAAAAATTGGCCTAAGTCTTTGATCTTTGCACTATGGGCGAATCGTATAACTCAGAAGTCTTCAATAGGAACTTCATCTTTTAATCTAGTATATGGGAAAGAAGTTGTAATACCTTCAAACCTAGCACTCCCATCTCTAGCCCTAGTACAATTTATTGAAGAAAATCCTTCATCCTCTAGCCAATTAAGATTTGATGAAATCCTAAAATTAGATGACGAAAGGGAGAAAGCCAAAATTACTCATGCTAAACATCAACAACTTATAAAATCTTCTTTTGATACAAGTTCTACTGGATCTAAAACATTACAAATTGGTGTTATTGTTTTGAAATGGGACAAAGCACATGAAGACAAAGGTAAAAATACCAAATTTCAACAGGTGTGGCTTGGACCATTTAAAATCATTGAAAAGATAGGATCATCAACATTCATATTGCAAGATCTAATAGGAAAGAGAGCCTCTTCCTATGAATGTGGTTGTTTTGAAAATTTTATTTCCCTGAGAAGGTAACCCATTCTTATCTGTATATACTCATTATGAAATTTTTTTTTTCCTTAGAAATAACGTTGTAAATAGTCTTCCATTGGCCTTTTCCTATTGAAAAGATCTTTGAGAAAATATTGTGAATACTTGCTTATGTAAATATAATTTTTTAAGGATGTGATTACAATTTTTGAAAGTTAAATAAAATATGAAACTCTGGGAATTTATTTAAAATTTGTAAAATCTTCCAAAACCTTGAAAATATTGTAAATCATTCTAATTTTATAAAGTAGAGAAAGGTTATTCATAAATAGTAAAGACTTTTTCCGAAACTTGGCACCTAAAACTCTAAAAGGTCATCCATTAACTCTTGAGGAGAGAATCATTCACCGCATCCACTAAGTTTATGATTTTTAGAATATAATTATATAAATATGTCTGATATAAAAGATAAGAGGTCTCATCACAAGCCTGCTTACCATTATCATAGGGAAGTAACTAAACTGACATTACCAATACTGCATATCAAAATAGGGTAATGCTTATACTTATAAGATAAGGGGTCTCATCATGAGCTATCTTGTTCAGTTCAATTACAACTGGTGAATGGCATTGTTATTAGCTGGCTCCCAAACCAGGAAAATGGCTTTTATTTTTAAAAAGTTAAAAGAATATAAAAATAAAAGATATATATCTTTTAAAAGTTATACTCTTATATGGATGGGATAATGGATGATTAATCGTTAAAAGGTAACCCTGTTGAGACTATAGACGTTTGCTGGTAGTAGAGGCACTACCTGTGACAAAAGAGTAAATTTCAAAGCTAAGTTGGAGAAGCCCCCTACTTTATCTTTATCAACCAATAAAAGCTTGATGAAACCAAAAATGTTTTTTATTTTTAAAGGTATTAAAAATAAATTACAAATCATTTTTACTTCATTCAGAGTTAGATTTTATCTAATTATTCTAGGATGGTTTTCTTTGTCTTCAAATCTTTCTACTTACAAGAGATTTAGTTATCACTTTATTTTTTTCAGAGATAACTGTTTCTCCCAGGGAATCACCAATTGCTGTGCTATACAAACAACCCTCCCCATTTCAAATTTTTGTATTAATTTTTAAATAAGAAATGGGTTCCCTTTTCTTTGAATAGTTATAGAATCAATAAAATGTTTTGAAAAAATAAATTTTTATAAAAGAATATATAAAAATTTCCTTAGCATCGCTTATCGCGGATCAAGAAATCCTTTTTGCACTCATGAAAATGTTTTAAGGAAATCTGATCCATCATAAAATAGAATCAAACCCCAACGGAAAAGGATTTATTAACGAAAAATGAAAAACATAGAAGTCTTTATTTCATTTCGCATATTCAAAGTATAAAATAAAAACTCAAATGTGTTATCATTTAATCCTGATGCGATAAAGCAATCGCAAAAACGCATATCACATGAGAAAGAGTCCAAAACCTTTCCATTTTGAAAACTCCAACGTGATAAACCTGATCATAATTGTTCATCAGTGAAGTCATACAACATCCTTATGCACCCTTTAAAATTTCTCCAATGCGATAAGTCAAATTGCGATCACTCATTGCTAAAACGCATGACTCATATCCAAATACACTACTCTAAAAATTTGCGATGTGATATCATTATTACAAAAGCGCGCTTCTCGTAAATGAAAACATGAAGTATTAAATATACACATGTTTTATCAAATATATCATTTATAAAAGAAATGCCAATAATTTGATATGATTTAAAAGCACCACGTGCTCCTTGCCAGCTCAACAATGATCGCAACTGTAGATATTAAATGGAAATACTTAAGCCTAACCTTTGAGACTTTCGATCTCCAATATGCGATCATCATTGATCGGAGATCTGAAAGGTTATGGTATTAATGCTATAAATGAACCATTATGAATATGCGACGAGACATCCCATAATGGCATTTAAATCTCACATTATACGAGGAAATCATTAAAAGATAATCATGGTTGAAATCCTTCGCAGATTTCATCTTTGATGGAATAATATATCTTAAAATCTGTCATATTTATTATGATTAAAAGCCATTTCTCCTCTCTTCTTTGTATTCATTCTTAAAAGTATTTTTTCCATAATTCTGCTCATTTGTTTCATTGTGTAGACCTGAGAAACAATTACCATTCTGGAAAATGTCTAAGAAATCCAAGAAAGCCAAGGTCCTCGTCGTTCCAAAAGAGCAACTTGCTAAATTGGTATTTGTAACTGATACTACTTGTTTGGGTCTTGGAAAAACTTCATGGGAAGGAGTTTAAAATCTACTGGAGGCAGAAGATCCAACTATAATTCAAGAAGAAGAAGTGACAGCAGATTCAGATAAAAAATTAGAAAGCACTATGAAGGAATTGGAGAGCTCCTATCTTCACAAAATAGCAGCTCGCGTAAATGTGTTCTCGTATAATGACTTGGTGAGATGGGTGATATAAAGTATAAATATAACAAACATGATGTTCTTCACATCAGATAGGAGGATGTTCGAGTCTTTCAAAGAAGAAGACATCCAGAAGATGTATCACCTACTAGACCCTCAGAAAATATACAATAAATAATTTTTGGAAGACTTCGCCAAAGACAATGAAGTGGAGTCAGATCCTATCAAATACTAGAGGCATTTTCCAGAAAAGCACAAGCACAAATATTCAGGTATGTACTCCGTATAATCCTTGGCCTTATTGCTATCCTCTAGCTATGATGTGTAGATTGTTTGGAACCGTCAACTCAGAAAATTTTTCTATTGAGATGGTACCTTTAATTGAAGCCATTGTTAACTCCTACATCATGGATTGGCCAACCATTTTATTTGATAAAATGGCAAGAAAAATCCTTGATTATAGGAGAAACAGGTATGTGACTACCCGGGTAATACCCCCATTTTATATGAGTGCTTATATTATTGATACCATATGTTTCAACTCTGAATTCCCTATTTTAGGCTGGAAGTGGAATCCTCAAAACCCAAATCCTATCCACTTTTATCACAAATATCTGTGGAAGGCCTATTACAAAGACCATATTTACAGAATTTGTCATGGGTTTATCTTGCTAGTCCATTGAGCTGTATTCAACAAACCAACTCCAAGGTTATCCGACGAGGCCAACATTGATCTAACCTTAATCGAAATCTGGTTTGGAGAGGAAAAATTCACCTATATCCAACTATTCAGAAGCATCATTGATCCCCATGTTCTACCCTTGTACATTCCCGATAAATTGTTAGCTCAAGAAATAGCCTATCAAATAACAGAGAAAGGGATGTCTAGGAACCTGAAGAACTCAAAAAAGTAGATGTGGCCTACATTTTCCCTCCAATGTGGATCTTTTTCTTTACATGATTTTAAACATGCAGAGAAAGAAGCCAAAAAAATCAAAGAGCTCAGATTAGCATCCATCCCCAAAAGACATTATGATCCAAAGAAAGTTACCTATAACTTTACATATATGGTACGGGTCACAAGTTAGAACATTAAGATGATGATTTTGATGATCTATTTGCCTCAGTCGAGGTATTTTCACAAGTTAAACATTTGGTAAAATTAAAATTTGAAGCAAGTGACATGTTGAATTTCTTGCAGTTTAGGACCAAGACTACTAACAATACCTCTCGATCAGTTGAGAACTACTCCCCTACTACAACAGGAAGAAAATGATGAAGAAAAGAACAACGAAATAAAGCAAGAAAAGAAAATTACAGGAAATAAGGCTGATACTCAAACTGAACAAGGAAAGATAGGTAAAAAAGATGGTGATTCCTCTGACATCGATATACATATTCATTAGAATCTATTGAAGGAATGGGAATAGTTTGATCGGCAAATCAAGGACCAGAAAAATTCCCAAAATGTGGTTACAACGCAATCACCCGCAACACAATAGCCCATGATAACCAGTGTTACAGTTGAAGGAGCAGTCGCAATACTAATACCCAAGATGTTGAGATCATCCCAGAAAATCCTTTTGAGGAAATTGTATTAAAGGTTGAATATATACCACCCTTGGATGTCTTCTACATTCCAAAGCATAGGACTGTAGTTAGAAAACAAAGAAAGAAAAGGAAAATCGATCAGGGTCTATTTTCATCTCCTCAAGTCGAATTAATTAATGTTGTCTGGAAGGAATCTAAAGTTAATCCTTTAGAAGATTTAACTAAATTATCTCAATATGCAGGATTTTATACAACAGCGACAATGGACAAAGCCTCCGAAGTCAACCAATTGATAAAATAAAAATCTCAAACTGGAAGAAAAGGCAATAGTGGATCATCAAAAAATAGCACAGCTAGAACAACAGCTAATTGAAGAAAGACAACAGAGTGAGTAGCTTAAAGAGCAACTAAATGTTGAGAAGCAAAAGCTTGACCAACAAGCTCTACACAAAGAAAAACAACTATCTCAAGAGGTAAACAAAATACAGGTAATGCTTCAACAACAGAAAATGGCCAAAGAATAATAGAGGGCCTTGTTACAAGCACAAATACAAAAATTTAAGGAGTATCCTGAACTTGATCAGTTGAAAATGGAAGCTCTCGAATTAAGTAAAGCATTGTCACAACAACTTGATATTTTATGTCATAAAATATCACTGACCGATCCTCTATGTGTAATAGCTACATCATTCATAGAAAAGGCAATAAATACAAGGCTTGCATTCGAGGATGAGAAAATTTCAGGGTTCCTCACATGGCAAGACATAGACCAAGGCATAGCTACCAATCTTCCCAAGATCCAAGAAACACACAAGGAAATTTTGTTTGCAGAATGCGAAACATAGTTAATTAAGGGAGAATGGGCTACCTCCAGGGAAAGAGCCATAATGAACAGTTTAGTGGAATTAATCAATGATAATTTGTATATGGCCAACTTGATTTCTGATTGCATCTCAGGGAAACTCCCAAAAGTCAAAGAATTAGAGAAACAGTGGAAGCAGAATTTAGCCAGCAAGGACCAACAGATTAGCGCAATGCAAGGACTCACATGGGACGCATTCTGGTTCTATTTGGTTAAACCACACAGCCAGCAGATGACTACAAAATGCCTCTACCATGCCATCAGTTATATGATTCCAGAGCTTTCGGATGCCACATATACTAGCCAGCTACATTCCCAACCGAGTCATCCTCCCGAAGTGAAAGAAATGTTGTCAATTTGGCAGTTGCGCATACCAGATATGAAAGAGATGCAATGAACCTGTTTTAGTGAAGATCACAATTCTATTTTCATGTAATCATGTTTTGGTAGTTCCAACAACATTCAAGTGATGTTTTAGATAGTTTGTTTTAGTTTTATTATTATTTAAACCCCTTTCATGTATTTAGAAAGGGGTCCTCAATTTGTATTAATTTTTTGACTTGGGAAGCTACACTTCTGTGCTTCCGAATATATTATTTTTATTAATGGTGGATCAAGATTCTGCAATTTTATGAGGAAATTATTTTCAAGAATTTGCACGTTTGTTTTTCCTGGAAGTTGTTCTAAATAAGAAAGCGGGATCGAAGTGTTATTTGCATCAGAAGATTAAAAATGTATCTAGTATTTGTATCATTATCATGTTGTTTAATTTTCCTTATGAAATGAAACATTCTCTTTGAAAATTTCTATTTTTTACACATATATTCTTGTGAAACAATCCTTTAGTTATATCATTTCTAAAAACTTAGAATTGTTATCTTTCAAAATATATGTGAGCGATATAAATGAATGCGATAAGTTATCATCATTACTTTGTTTAATTTCTTAAACAAAGTAATTATTATATGTGAATGCACCTTTCTTTTGGACAAATAAGCCATCTATATGATTATTCATCTAATTAGAACAAATCCAAAATCACATTTATCAGAGGATACCCAGGTTAAAATAGAGTTATTTGTATTGATTAAGTTATAGATTAGATTAATTATCATTTCCATTATCCGTTATACAAACAACCAATCATCAACCCATATATCATTGGGAAATTGGTCCCATATTATCCAGTCAGAGCCACCATCCCAAACGGAAAAGGAGTTGTACTAAGGTCCGGACTGTGTGGTTTTCCCAAATGTTGAAGCTAGGATTTTAGGGGCTTCAACATGTGCATACTAGATTTCCTTCTAGCACAAACAATTGAATTTCCAACAACAACATTGCAATGCGAAAGAAATCTAGTGCATGCTATATTTCCTTCTAACGCATATACAAACACATTGTCAATAAACTTGTAGAAGGGTGAAAGAAATCTAATGTATGCTAGATTTCCTTCTAGAACAAACACAAACACATTACAAAATTTCTAGATAAAATAAATCTAGCACATGGTATATTTACTTCTAGCACAAACAAAAGCATATTGTCAACAACCACATTGTAGTGAAAAAGAAATCTAGCGCATAACACAAGCACACAACAACATTGTAGGGTGAAAGAAATATAGCCTGTTATATTTGCTTCTAGCATAAACAAAAGAATATTTCCAACAACAACATTTCATGGAAAAAGATATCTATAACAACTTCTCTAACAAACACAAGCACATTTCCAATAACATCGCAAGGTAAAAGAAATAAAATTCATGTTAGCTTTACATGTAGCAAAAATACAAGCATACTACCAACAACAAAATTTCATGCCAAAATAAACCTAATGCATGTTATATTTCCTTCTAACACAAACACAAGCACATTTCCAAGGTGAAGGAAATCTAGCACGTGTTAGATTTCCTTCTATAGTAAACAACGAAATTGGCAACAACAATATTGTAGAGCAAAATAAATCTAGCACAACTTCTAGCCCAAACACAAGCACATTTCCAATAACATTGCCAAGGTGATGGAAATATAACACGTGCTAGATTTCCTTCTATCATAAACAACCAAATAGACAACAAAAATATTGCAGAGCAAAAGAAATCTAGCATAGTTTCTAGCCCAAACACAAGCATTTTTCCAATAACAACATTGCAAGGTGAAAGAAATTTAACGAGTGTTAGCTTTACATGTAGCACAAATACAAGCATACTACCAACAACAGCATAGCATGCCAAAATAAATCTAGTGCATGCTATATTTCATTTTAACACAAACACAAGCACATTGCTAGTAAGAACATTCCAAGGTGAAGGAACTCTAACACATGTTATATTTCCTTCTATCATAAACAACCATATTACCAACAATAACATTGCACTGTGAAAATTCCTTCTATCATGTCAATAAAAATATTGCAAGGTGGAAAAAATGTAAGGTGTGCTAGTGTTGGAAATATTGAGAGGGTGGTTGAATCAATATTTCTTTACAATTGCTATATTATTCCAGTTAAAATCACCAATTAAACCAAAACACAAGATGTGCAACAAGAAATTATTTTATTAATGAATTTGAGGACTCTAAAAACCCAAGCTCCAACTTGTACAACAAAGCCTTTATTTCCTTCAAGGCTTGAACCCTGAATGAAGACTCTAATATTCAACTACAAATCCAAGCTCCAACATTGTATGACAACTCCAATTCTCTATAGATCCAACCCTCTTAGTTTGCTTCAATCCCTTAAGGTGACTTCAGTACTACTTCAAGCCTCCATCAAAAACTTCAAATACTTCTAAAAAATGTATCCAAGACAGGTCTGGAAAGTTCTCTCAAATCCACCTCTACAAAAACTTCATGTCTGCTTCAACAAAAATTTTATGGTTGCACCAACAAAACATGTCTTCAAGTGTTGATCTTTAACTATGCTCCAAGGATGACTGCTCCAACAAAACAAGTCTTTAAGTGTTGGTCTTCAAATATACTCCAAGGGTGATTGCTTCAACAAAACAACTCTTCAAGTGTTGGTCTTCAAAAATGCTTCAAGAGTGACTATTGTTTCAACAAAGGCTTGAATAATGCTCAATTAATTTCATCGTGAATGCACTCTACTGTCAACTCAAAATATGCTCAATGTATGTTATCATTTTATCATTCGATGAAGGTGTCTCCTAGGCTCTTCATGTGTGCTTTAAAGAATGTAATTTGATCTACAAGGGTTACTTTACTTTTGTTTCAAGTCTGACTTGATATGTTGATCAAGCCTCTCAAGGTGTAATATTCCTAATGGAAAAATTAGCAGCGATAACAAAAACATACAATAAACCCAACAAAATTATTTTTTAGCAAACTGCCATAAAACATAAATGCTCCAAATACACCAAAATGGGAAAATTTTATTATAAGATATTGTTGGAGTACAATATATATATATATATATATATATATATATATATATATATATATATATATATATATATATATATATATATATATATATATATAATGCACCCTGGCTTTCACAAGGAAAGCTACAAGCCTCAGGTTGATGTTTTATCAATGCCAAACTATTGTTGGAATTTTCCCACTAAAAATATGCACTGGCCTTGTGATTTTTGCACTGTTGGTTGTGTTGATATCCTGATTAGCCCTGTTATCACAAAATTGGACCTGATTGGCTAGTAATCAGGAAATCTCATACAATTGTTTCAAACCAATATTTTGATTAAGGCTTAGCCTCCTCAATCTGAGAGGTCTCTCTCAAGGGTTAATGATATGGAGTAAAGATATAGATGGCTAACTCTATTTAGGAAATAAACTGGTTATAATGAATGTAGGTTGAAAATAACATCAGCATGTAGACATTGGAATTATAGAGTCAAAACTTGCAGTGATTCAGTGAGCTTACTTGACATGGAAGTTGAGGCAAGTCAGAGTTTTTAGTAATAGGACACACACACATGAAACATGAAAATACACAGTCAATTCACTTATAAAGGAAGTCATAGCATCTCATAGATGAATTTTGAGTAATGTAAATGAAAAATACTACAAGTGAGATACATAAAAGGTATAGATAGAATAGGAAAGCACTAAAAACTCCTTCAGAATCTCAAGTTGGTCAAGTAACTGATCTTTGTATTGCTGAAACAGTCAATTTACAATAAGCTGCAATTTTGCCAAAAATCTCCATCCTTGACAAATTCAAATTAATGGCATTTAATAGATTTTTTACATCATCAGATGATCTTTCTCTAGGCTAGATACATCAAATTTTGCCTACTGACACCTTGCATAACCATAAAACATCAACTTTATGACAAACAGACAACTATCCTACTTGACAATCCTATTTCAAATAGGACTCAAACTACTCATTATTATCTTTAAAAACTTTATCTAATAAAAGAAATTATATATGTAACAAGTATGTTGTCACATGGTCTAATTTAGATGATGGGATTCATCACTTTATGACCACCTAACTGACCTCCTCAAAACTAGGAAACACGACCCTATTTTTTAGGAAAATGGTGCTCTTCTTCTTCGAATATTTTGGTTGTCATCTAATATTGAATTCGTGGTCCTTGAGTGTTGAACAATTTTTTGACATGATATTTAACTCTTCATAACCTCCAGCTATCCAAAAATTGCTCCAAACCTACTTAAAAGGCTGAAATACAGTGTGCTACGAAAGTAAGGAAGTTTCATAGTGCACTTTCGTAGTCCTACAAAACAAGCCTTTATCTTGAAAATTTTTAGCTCTTTCCTTTTGCATAAGGTTTATCATCATCAAACACATCCCTCATAACAATTTCATCTCTTAGTAACTTCCAAAATGGGTCAAAGAGTCAAAAAATCAGCTACAGTAGTTTCGTAGCGCTTTGTTTCCTTTCAAGCCTAGAGGCACTACGAAACTACTGAAAAGTGCTGAAAATGTATATTTTTGCATAATTTTGGAAAATGAAACCTGTAGGTGCCAAAACATTTTATCTAACATGTCCTTAGCCTCCATCAACCATAAAACAACTCACCTTATGCTCCTTGAGGTACTTCTTCCTCATTTACTATTGCTTGGGTATTGGTTCTTCAATCACTGTCATTTTGATACCTTTCCTCTACAATTCATCATGAATTAGTTCAATTTTCTCTTGTAGGTCATTCACCTGGTCTATAAGTCTTCTGTTGGTGGCTTTTAGATGAGTTTTCACCTTTCTAACATGCTTAGCTTCTATCCTTTCTGGAATTGTCCACTTGATAAGTTGTTGTGTGTTGTCTAAAGTTTTAGAAACAATGTCAACCTGTTCTTCCCAAACTGCCTTTATCTTTTCAAATTGAATTTTCTCAACACTGTGTTTCCTAGCTTCTTTTTTCATGACAACAATTTCCTGATTTTCCAATTTTAATTTCTTTTCAAGGAGTTGCAACTCTATTTTTTCTATCACCTTCTCTTTTCCCTTTTTGATTTGCTGACTATATCCTTTGTTGTGGGAGATGAGAGGTCAATAATCTCTTGAGGTGGTTGAGTTGTCTCAGTAGGTACTTGAAATTCTTTGCTGCTCTCTATCAATTTCCTATCATGCATTGTCATAGGCTTTCTTGTCTGGAAAATGAAACCTACATCTTCTACCTCAAACTCTAATTTCCTTGCAGATTTGGCCCTCTTTAACTTTTGCCCACCTTCCTCTATAAATTCATCTTGGACAATAGGTGTTTCATCTATGTAAATGGCATGTAAAATATCCTTTAGATTCCCCTTAGCTTCTACTCTGTCTTCTACAGCCACTATCTGCTCTTCCAAAACCACTGTTTGGCTTCTAGTCATTCTTTTGGTCCATTGTTTGCTAACAGGTTTTTTCTGTTTTGCAGTCTTGACCACCTTTGATTTTTGTTTCGCAGGTGGGACATTTGGTGTGCCAAGACTCTGCAATTGTTTTGGCTCCTTCATAGTTTTCTTACTTGGTTTTGCTGTTGCAGGTTTATTTGTTTTTGCAACCAATGGTTGGCTCTGTTATGCTACTAGTGGTGATGGAATTTTCTTAATTTAGGAGTTTTTGAAGGAGTTAGAGCATCCAACTCAAAACCACTGAAAAACAATAATGAGGACCAATCTCTTCCTAACCTTTGAAGTTCATCTAAAACCAATAATTTCAATATTCCATGATGAAATAATGATGTCTCACTCCCCTCAAACTTTTCTTGGACCTTATCAGCCATCTTTGACAAACTTCTATGTAGATAGAAAGGTAAGTCAAGGGAAATCTTACCAGTGAAGTGTAGAAGTAATTTGAAGTGGTATGAGTAGACTTTGTGATATCTACCTTCACAGGTAAAGTACTTTTGGATGATGAGCAACAATTTTGAATAGTTTTCTTTAATGCAGCTTCTTGGAACAACATTGTTGAGATCCATCTCGGTATGCTCAGGCTTCATGAACTCTTTACACTACTCCATATTAAACTTGAAACCTTTGAACCAGGTTTCTTGACCTCTTGGAATATCTGTAGCGGTAGAAATAACCTCTGGTGTGATGGAAACATTTAAAATTCCCACTTTGGTGGATGTTCCACTGAAATTCAACGCAAAATCCTTGGATACCTGTGTATGACCGCCCTACAATTTCTCACAAAACTATAGGCATCCTGAATTTATAAAGGCTTCCATTACTGTTGAATTTTCAGTGATCACTTTCATGTCTTCAGGTTCATATCTTAGACATTCTCCACCCTTGTGTATCTTTCTTTTCTCTACCATAGCTTCTTAAAGAATTTCTTAGCCTCGCTTGATGAATTTGCAGGCTCGCTTGATAATGTTCAAAGTAAACCTTTGAAGAAACCAACCACAATTTTGGCTTAGTACAATTCTCTCCAGAGCTCAGATATTACGCAAGGAGGAATTAGAAATGAGAATGACTAAATTAGGAAAGGTTTTGAAGTTTAAATGTCTTCTCATGACTCAATGATGACTTATTCATTACCTAAACTGACCATGATGAATGCAAACGCGGGTATGTACCTTGATTTCATCACTCCATGACTCGAAAAGCATCTAACTTACCCTTTCCCAACATTTTATAACACCTAACAGCTTGACTAACAAGACAGATAATAAATTGCACTTTCGTAGTGCCTCTAGTGTTAATTTGACTATTTTCGCTACGAAACTATCAGCAGTTTCGTAGAGAAAAGTGACCTTTTACAGTGCAATGCGCTACGAAACTGTGGTTTCTTGGTTAATTTGGCAGTTTCAATACAAAAACTTTGGAAAATGAAATGAATTAGAAAATGATGAATGATGTGACATGAAGGAGTTTGAACATGAGTGGGTTTACGCTTTAGGGTAAACTTAAACCATAAAAATTTAACATTTCCCTTGGCCAAACTTAAAAATGAATCCTACAGCCCTATTTTGACACATGAACCTATTTAACCTTGTCAAAATTATGTTTGAATTTTTTGAGTGATAACAAGCCCCCTCCTAACTGTGAAAATTTTTGAATATTACTTATGCAAAAAACCTAGTGTTAAATAACGATTTACTTCTCCTACTTATACAAGTTATTAAACTGAAATGTTCAGTATTAGCATCGAAGTAAACAATTTAATAGCCTACACAGATACAGATTTGAACTGAATACATGCACATAGACAAAGTGACACATAAGATTTTATGGAAAACTATCCTTAGAAAAACCCAATGTGGGAAAATTGGTCTTCTAGCTACTGGATGGTTTTTATTATTAAGTAGATTCTAAGTACAAAAAATCTAGGCACCTTACTAGTTAACCCAACAGATAAAAAATCTGCAACAATACCTTCATTCTGGAAACGAAAAACTAGACTAATTCACACCCTCAAACAAGATTTACATAACTCAACCCTTTTCTATCTTCAAAAAACCTAGCGCAGATCTAAAGCCCTCTTCATCAGCTCTACTAGCCTACGTGTGCCTTTGCGTTTCTTAGGAGAGGTATTTGTAACCCCAGACTAGGTTACGTTGTCCCTGCACTGTTGTAGTTAGGCCTGCATAAGCCCTGATGGCATCCCGCTACTTCTGCATTGCCCTTTTTGGGCCTGCATAGCATTTAAGTCCTTTGAGTTGTGCAGCTACTGCGTAGCTACTGCTCCCTCTACACTGCTCTAACTGCTGCTTCTATGCCTCTTGCTGACTCTTGGCCTGGGATTAGATCATCTCTCTCGCCAATACTACCCCTTGTTGCAGCTGAGATACTTCTAGAAATTCTTAGCAAACCATGCCCTAGAATTCCAGCTTAGTCTCAGTGCTTTGCCTCTGTGTGTGTTCTCCAACTGATCCCAAGCCTTTCCTCTATACTTTTCTCATTTGGAAACCAACGGTCATGATCTAATCTTGAATCGATGGCTAAGATTAAAATAAAGCTTGATCCGTGTAATTTAAGTTGTTTCCATCACATGTTTAAATTAATTACCTTTAATTTTTTAATTTTCCTAAGTCAGACTTAGGGTCCTTAATTAAAAATATTAATTAATTAATTAATTATCTCTTAAACTAGATGGAATTTCTCAAATCCCTTTCTGGGTCTTGGAGATCTCATGTACTCTAGTCCCTCCACAAATTTTTGGAGCTAGAGCACATCCCATGCTACCCCAACACTAAAAAATCTCAACATTAACTGCTCATAAAATTCTGATAAATTAGTTATGGAATCCTTGTCAAAACCCCAAAAAAACCCAGAAAGGGTTTTCCTTGGGTTTGATGCTCCAAAAATGGCCCCAAATTCCTTGACCCTCCTTTAAGTGCAGAAAAAATAGAACTGTGACTGATGCTGGAATGAATGTCCGAAAATGGCTAGAAAATTCTTCTCAATTGCACCCCAAACCAACCACAAGAAACCCAACTCTCAAAATCCATTCACAAGCCACCCCACAATTGTGCCTCAAGAATGATTGCATAGTTTTAGGGTAGGATGACATAGTTTCTTCTCTAGAAAATTAGTTTGATGTTGTATTTTGAATTCTACCCTTGCAAATCTTCCTCCTTTTTCCTAGAATTGACCAAAAATTACTTCGACGATGCTACAACACCCAACTCCAGCTCTTCCTCCTCAACTCTCTACATGGCCTCTTGAAATGCATCTCAATTGCCTAGAAACTGTACCACATGTGTGGCCCTTTCTCCAACTCTTGAACCTTATGAAGAATCCTTCCTAGGGTGGTACTCAGAGTTCACCGAAGAAAGGTTGAGCTTCCTCCTTGGGAAACTCTTGTGTTGAAAAACACTATGTAACTCTACTAAATAGCTAGAGAAACACTTCAATTGTCAAATTATCAAAAGGCCTCAAATGTTTCTTCTTCTCTCCTATTTATAATTTCTGTGTAATATTCCTAAATTAGCACATAGCTAATTGGAATATTAAATTTTGATTTTACTCTTGGCTAGAGGAATAAGAGGGTATGGAGACCCATAAATCTTCTTATTAGGAATAAATACACTCCTAGTGTGAATGAAGGTGATCTAACAAGCTGGATTGAAGACCCTTAGGTGTGAAAAGGGGCTGGAGCATGAAGATTAGGACAGTGCAGTTTTGGTTGGAGACTCTTTGCATGAAAGTAGTGACCTAAATGAGTTGGGCCAATGTTGAGGAAGGTCATAACCGATATAAGGAAAAGGATGGCAGCCATATGGGGGGGTTTTTTTATTATTATATTCTGATGGTCTGTTTAGACTTGTTTCTCTCTCCAGATTTTTATCTAAGATTGTAGTGTTGTTTATCATAGGGTGTTCCTGAGCAGTAATCCCACCTCTTTCCTTGAGGAGGCTCTAGGAGGAGTATTTCATTGCATTTCCACATTCTAGCATTAGGCCAAGCTCTATCTTACTTCTACAGCGCAGTTCCTGTTGAGAGGTGTGATGAGTTGCACGGTGCAGTAGTGGAGAATTACATTGGGTATCTTCAGAGCTAGTTTTGTAGTGGAGGAAGGTTTCCTTCCATTGGGAGGCCAGTAAAGAAGCCCCTTGGGCTTATTTGACATATTTGGAATCAGAGCAAGGAGTATTTGTCCCCTACAGCACAATTTCAATCCATATCTGCGTTATTTTTGGGAGGCTTTGCAGGGGTATTTGCAGTGTATGTTTTGGGAGCTGATATCTTCAGTGGAGGAGCCATTCTTTCATCTGGAGGATCTATTGGAGAAGAGCTATAGGATTATACATTAGTTTTAGCCATATCTTATCATTTATGTTGTTGCAGCACACCTTCATCCCTAGGGTTGCAGCTTTCATTGGCACATTGGGTGCATTTTTTGGAAACCCTCTTGGGTTATCCTGGAAAGGTGATATAGGGCCTACATCTATTTGTATAACATCTATTGAGGCATATATCATTATTTTTGTATCATTGTATGATCTCTAGCTATCGTTATGCATGTTATGACTACACTGTAGCAGATCTCCGACATTTTTTATTGTAGTAGCATCTCACTTTTGGGAGTGATTGTTTATGGGAGGCTTGTTTCCTCATTTCATATGACTCATGCCTCACTATATTATACTGATTTGATGTTCTTATACATAAATTTATGGCTCTATATTGGTCTCCATTGTTGATGTGTTTATTTACCTTGCTATTTCCAGTTTTATGCACTATATTTCTACTTTTTCCATTTTGGAATATTATATTTTGTTCATTTCATCCATGTCGGCCCCTCACTAGGAAATTCAAACCTCTTCCCTTGGCCATACAATTTCTCTCTCCTCAAGGAGTGCATATTAGTTGGGGAGGTGGCCCCCACATTCCACTAAGGCAAACATTTCAACACCCTTGTCCTATGTTTCCTCTCCAAAATTATCTTAGGCCCCCAAAATTAGTAAAATGGAAAATTTGTGGTACTATTCCCAAATGTTTCTTATCCCTAAGAAACTGTAAAATTGGGTGCTGCAAACTCTACTTGTTTTCCCATGTGGCATCCTCTTAATTTGAGTTAACATGTTCTTAGCTTAGGTTAGTTGCATCATTTTTCCATTAATCCATTAGCAATATCATTAATAATAAGTGTAAATAATGAAAGAACATAAGTAATAAAAGTCGAAGACAAGCCAAGACAGAAGAACACACGAATATGGCTCAAGCCAGGGAAAAACCCCAAGATGGGGAAAACCCTTATCAATTCTTCTTATCATTAATTTCAAATGTTTAGTAGAGAGAGCGAATACAATACTTCAAAGTTAGAATTAGTTTCAAATGAGAACGTTCAATACCACTGCCCTTAGACAAGAGGATGGTTCCAACAAGGCTGCAAATCTGATGTTTGGTGTAGGCTCTAAGGACATGTGTCTTCTTTGAAATTCTGGTAGGACTGACTAGGGCATAAACACAGTCGGTAACTACCCCATTCACAACCCTAAATACCTTTACTAGACTGAAAATTACCTTCAACCAATCCCTTCAAATGTTGGTAGCCCATAAGCCTTCTTCTAGGCTTCAAAACCCACTACACAACCTCATGATAAAGCATCCTTAGCTGTGGCTTTCTTGCTATAGGTTCTCGGCCTCCAGGACAGGGTTCTTAAGCCCCGTGGCCTAGTTTTAGGTGACCCAAACTAGTGCGGATGACTTCTAGGAGAATGACACCTTCACAACAATCCCAAACTGTCATCAAAATCACCCTTAACAGATGTGGCTTCTGTCTAATTGAACTTAGACCTGTGATGAAAATAAAATTCCCAAGTCAAATCATAAATGTGCCCAAACCAATCTCGTCCTCCATCCTGTGGAACTCTACCCTTGAAAATGACTAAATTGAACCCAACCTTGCCTTCATCTCCTTCGTTGGAAATCACCTTCTTCTACAGCTACTTCAGAGAGAAGAATGAATATCAAAGTGCCTAGGATAGGTTATTTATATCCTTCTTGGGTAGGCCGACTTGATTACACGAGGAGGGAAATTCAGATTTTCAATTTTCAATTTTTCTCACCTAAATAAGGTCATTCCTTATGAAATTTCATTTGAGTGAATGAATAATTTTCCTTATCCAAATTTAGTGATCTTTAGGTCGATTTTGATCCTCTCAAAAAGAGGAATCCAGTTCTGCAATTATCTTCCTCGTAGGGTGGTCCAAAGTGGAATTTGTCTCTAGTTTCCAATTTTAACACTCCCTCTCAACTAGGGATAATTACACCCACCAATCCATCCATCATGAACCATCTCTAAATATCATCTCTTCTCTGCTTAGCTTTGTTGAACACTGATATGAATAATAAAGAAGAATTGATCAAAAGTGAGTCACAAGACCTTGCCACTCTCTACTGACAAAAGTTAGTTCGGAGGTAGAACCTCAATTGGTCCCAGATTAGTTTCTTGAACACCATACATCCTAGAATAGGGAGTATGATAGTACATGATGCATCCATCGGTAGTTCTATGGTCCCTATCCTCATTTCCCAACTCATTGGCCAGATGAGGGGTACTTCTCATGTGTCCCAGACTTCATGGGTAGGATGATGCAATAACATCAATAGGGAAGAGCATATCACATCCTGCTCACAAACACTCTTAGGTAACGGTGAATGTAATATTCCCAAATTTGAACATCACATTTGGAATATTAGAGTCCTTGATATTTTTAATAAATTAAGTAAATAAAAGGGTGGAGGGACCCACAAACCCCAAAGATGAATACGATCCACTTTTATGTGTGTAAATGGACATTTTTGATCTAGATATAGAATCAGTGAGTAGTGGAGCAACTCCATTAATGGAGATCTTGTCTCATTTATGAGATAGATTATGGAGGGTGAAACAGTCAAAGAAGATCATGTATATTAAATATTAAATCACATGGATCTTTGATAAGGTCAACTAAGATCATGATACATTCAAAGAAGATAATTCATGACAAGATAGTGGAGGAAGTGGTGCATTTAATGCATGCATGATGGATAGGGTGATTACCATGTGAACATGATGGAGGGCATGGATCAACATCATAGTCAAACATGGAGACCTTGTCCACATGTACAATGCAGTATTGGAGTGGGCCTAGGTTATGGAAGGCTCATGCATACAATGAAGGTGAAGGAACAATGGAAGGGATGATTTGGATTATGGATTTCTTGATCTGTTTAGATCTAGATTTGTCTTAGGAAATTTCTATGCAAGCTTGGGCTGTTTAGCAGAGCTTGAAGGGTGTTCTCGGGTGGCAATCCCACCTCTTTCTTTGAGTATCTCTGGAAAGAGGATTTTTATTCATTCCATATCAGGAACTGGTGCCATATTCAGGAGGTTGTTTCTAGTATTCAGCTAGAAAATCAATGGAGGATTCATCCTACCAATTTTTTCTTCATATTTAGTCTTCCAGAGCATCAGATCTATATCCGACATTCAAGCATTAGGGTTTTTCCTCCTTGTTGCTACAGTCCCTTCAAGGATTGCATAGTTCAGTCCTGAAGATCTATTTGAGGAAGGAAGTTTCTATTATTTCAGTTGGAAATCCTGTGAGGGATAACCTCCTCACACTGGATCTATTATTGCCATCACCCAGGAGCTGATTTTACATATTTTTCTTGGGGCAGAAGAGCCTCCCTCTCTCACAACACAGTTTTCTGAAGCCATTTTTCATCCTACAGTTATTTTCAATGGAGGAGATTGGAGGAGCTAGATCTTGAGCTTTTAGCCCAAGGATATAGTGAAGGGATCAGCCCTTCTTGCTTAGATCTAATTGTACATCATTACAGCCATCATATTATCAGATCTAGCTTCAGATTTGCATTCCCAGCAACATATTGATGGAGCCCTAGGAAGAAGGTTGTCTTATACTTACAGATCTGATAAATCCTTCCAGGGTTATCTTGGGAATCCATCATAGAGCCCATATCTACAATTTTAGCATCATCAGAGCTCCCATTCTACCTAAATCTGACTTTCTATCCTACATGCAGTTGTATTCCCTACATCTTTAATAGGGACAGCATAGTATACCTTTCAGCAGAGAAGCAGTTACGCAGTCCCTCTTGGGATATGATTGCAGGGTCATTCTAGGCTACTTTTGAGGCTTGAGTGTCTCATACTTTGATCACTGTTGTATTTGCATTTTCACCTCCAAATATTAATAAAATGGCTCAGCTATTTCTGCATATTCTGATGTGTATTTAGATTTTTTGTTTACTTAGTTGCAGTCCTTATATTGTGTTTTAATATTACTAGATCTACAATATTTGGATATCATAAGATATTCCCAACCTTGTTGATTTTCCCCATTTTGGGATATTACAGCGGTATCAAAGCATAATCTTTGGCTTAGCTTGTGGACACTTCATCTTTTTGCATTGAAAGTAGAACAGATAGATGAGATATATCATGGAGGAGGAGAAATCTGTCACTCCTTTCTTTAGATCCATGCAAGATCTCTCCAAGGATGTCAATCAAATGAAGAAGGAAGGACAGAGAGAAGATCCAAGAAGAAGATCTGATGAGGAAAGCACTTCCTATCAACAAAGAATAAGACCGAAGAATCCTAGATCTCCTCATAGATCCACTATGCCCACTTTCTTTGAAGAAGGTGAGAGGTATATAAGTGAAGAACCCAAGACTCATGAGACTCTCAGTCTATATATTGAAGAGTATAAAGAACAGTCTAGAGCTTTCAAGGAGAAGCTAACTCTCCAACAATTCTTCCATATTAGAGAAGAGAGAAGATCCTATAGCAGCAATAGAAGAAAGAGGCATAATAGATTCTATTTGCCTACATTTGATGGATCTTCCTCAAGCAATGTTAAGGCTTGGAGGAGGGAGTTAGATTCATTTTTCAAGCTAAATATTGTGGCTGAAGAAGAGGTTGTTCATATTGCATGACTTCATCTCTTAGATGAATGTTTCGGGGAATTAACACCCTAGAGGTTGGTTGGGATACAACCTCCACAGAGCAGGGGCGTACTATTTAACAGAGACTCACACAACCATGCACGTTCAGAAAAACCAAATAGAGCAGAATGAGAGATTTACCCGTTGGTCCTACGTTTGAAGTAGATCCACGTGGAGTCCAAACTCCCTGCAACCGTCCTTCCTCCTTAACCTGAAATACAAGAAGAAACCGGCACAAAGGACAAGTTGTACAGCATATATCTACTCTATATGTTAGTGAGATTCATATAAAACATTAAATAAATCATAATGAATGCTTGTATAACAAATATTCTCATACATTAAAGCATACACTAACACGTCTATTTCGGGAACAGCATGATACTTCTGTATTATAAATAGTACGTACAAAGTAATCAAGTGGAGAGATCACCTGATCCTTCCAAGGCCTTCACAGACCGTCGTCCGGATCCGTCCAGCCCTTGCCTCGCTAAGACTCCTTCCAAACTGGTGCATACGAGATAACATATAAAGGGATGTGTATCTCAAGGAAACAAGGGTTTCCTACAATGAACTAGGAAAGTGCAGGAGGCATGGGGAATCAGACTTGGATAGGGAATACCAACAGAGTATAATATCAATAATTCTCTCTCTCCCTTAGGCCATACACATGAGGGTTTTTTATAGTCCCTCCAAGTAGTTTCAGCAGTTGGAAACAGTTGGCCACGGGCTGGGGTGGTTGAACTACCTGAGTAACCATCAACCCAGCGCGAAATTAGGGATTTTTATATATTTTTTAATCATTTTAATGGCATACGCGGAAAAGTCTAGCTGTACTCGCGTATACACACGGAAAAACACGGGCATAGTCGCGTATGAGGGATTTTACACTGTTTTTAAGTGAATTTGTCCAAGTCTGTAGGAATGGGTGCCCAAAAGCCATAAAGCAATCATGAATCAGGTCAAGGTGAGAAATGATGCTATAACAGATGCCCCCTAATATATGAGGTCAGAAGGGGTACATGATGGCCGAAATGTATTATGCACATAGAAAGAACTTCGCAAGGACAAGAGAGGACTTCACGAGATTTCAGCCTGCCAAAAACCAATGAAAGAAACCAGAGAGTCAACTCATGCTGAGGCGGGCATACCCATGCTCAGTCAAAAATACATCATATGGAAAGTACTGAAATAGATCCAACATGTATACAAGTATAACTGAACTGAAAGTACATAGTGAATCATCTGAGCAGGGCCCGGAAATACAAGTCTGAATCAATGTCCAAGTATCACATATAGAAAGCTGATCAAAGATAGTGCAACTGGATGTCTGATCAAGTAACTGAATCTCCAAGTACCGGATCATAAGTGGTGGATCAAATGGTACAATCACGCAACTCGGGGACCAACATATAAGATGCTGCTGTGCTGAACTGCAACATATAAGGGTGGACGGCAACACTGGCAGAAACTGAAAGGACTATCAACAGTGAACCGAAAAATGCTGATACAACCCGAGGTCTTCACCGATCACAACAGCACAATTCTACACAATGGGAATAAATGAGCTGAAGTCGACCATGTGAGAAATCGTTGGATTACCAGGCAATGATGTTTCCCGTTAACCAACGCGAGACAACCCACCGATAATGATAACGAGTGTCAAGGTGCCCCAGTACAATCTGACAAGTGTGAATGAATGAGTTGAAGTCAAACACTTGAAAGAATCTACCAATCAGGAGGCAATGATGAATCCCCACTGTCGATGGCGAAGAGTCTGCCACTGATGACTGCAAACCCTAAGGTACTGAAAAAAAGACTCTAGATCTTGTTCCCAGAGCAATGAGTCGGAGTCGATGGGAAAAGATCTGCTGGAAGGAAGGCATTAAGGCATCCCACATGAGTCCAGCGCGAGTGTAACCCGCAGGCCAAGATTTGGAAGGAATCGGACGAAGGAGAGTGATGGAACCAAAACCGAAGTACGTTTCCGACGTGCACAAGATGAAGCTAGCGCACGGAAGAAACCCACTGAACCAACCAATAATGAAAGCTGACACAGAGGCGAGAAATCCACCGATAGGGTCAAATGGAAATCCAGGTACTGCACGAATCCCAAGTGTGATAATGTGTGCTGACGTCGAACACAGGGGAAACCACTCAGTCAAAGACCCATGATGATGATCAAATGCTAAGCACGAGGTCACCTATCAATGATGGAAATAGGCCCAAGGTGCGGCTCTAGGCTTGCTCTCAGAGTAATGTGTCGTAGTTGATAAGAGACAAACCCGCCGGCAAGAAGTCAATGGGGACCTTCTCAAACCAGCACGAGCAGAAGATCAAAACATCTGATGTGATAGAACATGATACTGACAAGACCGGGAAGGCCGACTGAATAATGAGTCAAGAGACACCGCAGAATGGCTAGACTTCCCTTGAACAAAAGCACGACTCTGTGATGACCATGGCAGTAAAAAGTGACATTGTATAAGTCTGTCTTGCAGGAGGCAAAACAAACTCTCCATATGATTGGAAGAGATAACCAATCGGGGGAGAACTGACAAGTGAAACATGGTAAAGGCTGAACCTAGGTCAAAACTAGAACCATCCCAAATGAAGGAAATATATATAAGTATATGTGCTTTGTTCAAGGGCGACAAACTGACTCTGTACTACCATCAAAATAACGAAGACACATCCCGTTCCCACTCTTTTTGTTATATTTGATTTTTTTGTCTTTTTCATATAATAAGCCTGAAAAGGAATAAAAGAATGCTATGGTACAATGGATAGAATGAGTATCAAGAAAGCAGATGCACTAGTTCCTGGGATTGGAACAATCCTATGCTCAATGCAAGGTAGCGAAAACTGGTCAGTGATACTCAGAGGAACGTTCCATCCATGGGTACAAAGGTGTCAAGTCGTGATAGCTAAGTGCATGCAATGGTTAACTTGTACAGAAAGTCAAGGTCAAAAGTTGGCTTAAACATCGAGTCCAAATGAAGCCGGCTAAAGGCCGGGATAAACAAGTAGCCAATATGCAATGCAGTAATACAACTTAACGACACCAGGGAGCCTCTAGGGTATAAGCCAGAAAAATGATAAGTGATGAAGGAGAAGAATGAAGCTTCAACACGAAAGACATGGCGGGACTAAAGAGGACTCCCGAGCCGACATAAAAAGCAGCATGGGCAACAAGTGATAGCGAGGAACTAACTAGGAAGCCCATGTAAAGGAAGGCTCTACCATCAAGTCATGATTAAAAATCGGCGAGTGAAATGGGTGTAATACTCATGACCTGATGGGATCGACCCTAAGGCAAGTGATCATTATGGAGGCTAGAATGCAAGATGCAACGGAAAGTGATTCCCTAACCTATATGCCAGTGAAGATCATATACCTGCCGTGAAGAGTCTGAAATCATGGATCAAAAACCGGGAAAAGTCTCAAAATCGTCAAAATGTACCTGAAAATATACCAAACTGGGCACTTCCAAGAAATCGAGTTATACAGCATAAGACAGATCGAAAAAATAAGCATAAAGAAATTTTTGCAAAAATTTTCAATTTTTAGCCATAAATACACAAATTACCTCTCAATTGGTTCATTATTGCATAGCTGATTTGGAAAAAGAGCTCTGGAGCTAAAAACTTGTTTCGTCAAATTAGGAACAACCGACCGTCGGAATTCAGCGAAACTTCAGGTAGGCTCCTTAATCATCCTGTTGATTCATTTTGTCCGTTTGAAAATTAAAATTAAGTGATTTTTTGCCTTGAAACCCTTATTAAAAAATGCGTATCTGCGCATACGCGGGTTCAATGAAGGCAAGTCGCATATACACGCGACTGTGCACAAGGAAAGTAGCGTATGCGCAGGTCCGATTTCAAAAAAGTGTTTCTAATGCAAATTTTGATGAAATTTCTCAGGATGACCATCTCATGGAGGGAACGTGAGCATAGTGCAGTAGACCAAGAGGTCATGCAGGACCACGCAGCTCGAAACATCCTCCGAAACTACGGATTGTTAAAATTCTTTAAAATGCCCAATATGAAAAGTAATGTGCGATTGCTTGAAATGCTCATAAATTACTGGGAACCAGATCAGGATTTCTTCATAATTGATCATATGTCACTACGCATAGAAGTGGAGGATATATATTTCATCACTGGACTCTCTAGGAGGGGAGACCCAGTAGACCTTCACGGAAAACCCCTGGGAGGGTTAACCGTGGAAGATTATGTCCAGTTATATTGCGTAGATAATTCCAAGAAGGTTGGAACGCAGATTGCTATTAGAGATATCAGGGATTTGCACATGAAGATCCTCCTGTTCACCATCGGCAGAGTGGCAGGATCTGCCTCACTGCATCAGGCGTCCAGGATGCAAATGAGTATAGCTGTAGAGTGTTTGATTCACGTCTACGATTGGTGCACAGCCCTGCTACTGAATATGAAACAACAGCTGACTTCTATTCGCCAGACCAAAACTAAACACTTTGGCTATGGTACCATTTTGACCACATTCTTCTTCGAGAGAGTTCCAGCTTTGAGACCCAGAGTCATCTCGACTATCAGTAGCCCGCGGGACCCAAGAATTGCCCGTTGGGAAGACATGATGAAGAGACTGGGGGGCAGCGAAGTACCCCGAACCACGTGGGATGATGAGTTCTTCCTATGGTGGGGAGAACAGATCATCGCAGTGGACGACTATCCCTATGCTGGGATGGATTTCCGAGGAGATCCAGATCTAGTACTTCCACCCGGCGCAGCATGGGGAGCAGTCGGTAAGTTTTGCAAAATTTTTTAACTTATATGATTTTTTGGATTTTTTCAAATATGCATGAAAAAATGAAAAACAAACATGTTTTTGGATTGGATTCATAATGAATGACAATTAAAAATGATCATGTTTCAGATGTTGGACCAGTTCGTCCTGAGGGCCTACCACGCCACAAGCGCTGCAGAGGTGAGGCAGAGACAGTGGATTCCGACAGGACTCTCCAGGCCATTCAGAGAAACTTGGAGGGACTGACCCGCCAAATCCCTATGGCTGTCGTGGAGGATTTGCCGGAAGCCGTCCAGAGACGGGTTGTAGGAGTACCCCGTGACTGGGTTAGACTATTCCGCCGTGTGGCCACTGCAGTAATGTTCTATAGGAACACGACTTCTGGGCAGGGTCCTCAGGAGTAGATAGATTTTATATGTTAGATGACTGTATATGCTTTTTGAGACTGAACATGATGGGGCATAAGCCCAAGTTTTGTACGAGATTATGGATCCAAATTTTGTAAAGTTTTTTGACACTCTGATGATATATACAACGATATTTGATGTGATGTGATAAATGTATCAAATGTATGATGTTTTTGATGATTAGAATTTATTGTATTGAATGATTAATATGCCAATCTAAAGCTTGATTAGCTAATGAGTCAGCAAACCAATTGTCGGCTCGAGGAATATGAATGAATGTTAAAAATTGAAATGACCTTTGTAACAAACGTACCCTCAAGAACAATCGTAATAAAATTGGATCTCGTACCCGATAAGTGTTGTTCAACTGCGACACCACCAGCTGGGAGTCCAAGAAAACTACCAACGAATCAACACCCAAGGATATTGCCTCCGAGAGTATATGAATGACTGCAGTGTATTCTGCTATGTTATTGGAAGTAGGACCAATGCAGACCCCTCTTGATACCAACAGCTGACCGGAAGGATAATGAAGCACCCAAGCTGCGGAAGCTAAGTTCCAGGTGTGTCTACTAGCACCATCGGTGAAACCAAAATGACTCATGACATCAACACAACCTGCCAAAGCAGATAAAAAACATCACCACCTCATCAAAAATAAAAAATCAAACAGATATGTTCAAAGCAAAAGCTACTATATACAAAGCAAAATGCCAGGCCAAAGCCTAGGCATAATACTTCTTCAAATAGAGCCCATTTCGGGGCTCCGGCAACTAGTTTCCTTCAAAGTCAACCAAGGTGTAAGCTCCTTTCTTAAGGACTTTCTTAATGATATAGGGGCCATACCACATCGATTTAAACTTTCCTGCCCCCAAGGCATCTTTTTCTTGGGCATAGACCAAAACAAGGTCACCTTCGGAAAAGACCCTAGGCTTAACCGCCTTATCGTACTGAACTTTGACTCGGTTTTTATGCGCTTCATTCAACGTGGCGACATCTCGACGCTGCTCATCAAGATGTTCCAGATGAAGAAGCCGCTCTGCCAGACTAGAAGTGTCAGGAAGAAGCTCAACAACTAATTTAAGGGAAGGAATCTCGCATTCAATGGGAAATACGGATTCCACCCCGTGGACTAACTGAAACGGAGTAAAGCCAGTTGCAGTTTTAACTGACGTCCTGTATGCCCAGAGTGCAGGATATAGCATAATGTGCCAGTTGGATCTATGTTTATCAATTGTCCATTGAAGAATTGTCTTCAAGGATTTATTCACGGCTTCCACTTGCCCATTGGCCTGAGGATAATATGGAGATGAATGCTCATGCCGGAAACCCAATTTAAGAGCCAACTCAGCCATCATACTATTCTGAAAGTGACTGCCATGGTCAGTGACAATCTCTCTAGGTATACCGAAACGAGCGATAACCTGGTTGAAGAAGAAAAGAGCTGCAGTCTCACCATCGTTCCCAAAAGTAGGCATAGCTTCGACCCACTTCGTAAAGTAGTCTACTGCTACGATAATGTACTTGTGACCCTTTGCCGAAGGCGGGTTACAAGTAGTATAATCCATACCCCACTTTGTGAAGGGTCCGACAGTAACGACTGGAAAAAGCGGAGCTGGATGAGCGCGCATTTTTCGAGTATATACTTGACAAGGATGACACTTCTTGACCGATTCAATACAATCTTTGAAAATCGAGGGCCAGAAGTAGCCAGCACGCAAAATCTTTTGGGCTGTAGCAAGCCCTGATAAATGACCCCCACAAGCTCCACTGTGAGAATCATTGAGCACAGCCTCGGCTTCTTCGAAAGTTAAGCAGCGTCTTAGGATTGAATCAACCCCTCGATGGTACAAAGCATCACCAATAATCAGATAATTCTTGGCTAAGTGACGCAGCTTGCGACGCTCATCTTTCGAAAAAGAAGAGGGAAACTTCGCAGTCTGGAGATACACAATGATATCCCCATACCAAGGATCTTGTGGAGAGATTAAAAACAAGTGTTCGTCCAGAAAGGACTCATCATAGATCATCTCCTCACCACAAGGCAACTCGGAGATCAATTCCGCAAAGACTAATGACTTCTTGGATTTGGCAGACATGAACTCTAGATCGAATTCCTGTAATATCAAAATCCATCTATTATATTTGCCCCCAATCACTCGCCTGCTGAGGACAAACTGAAATGGATTGGCAGCTGCCAAGACATAAGTTTTGCGAAGAATAATGTAATGCCGGAGTCGCTGCACAGCATGGACTACTGCTAAGGCTAACTTTTCTATCGGGGTGTATCGAAGTTCAGGCCCTACTAGTCCTCGACTAAGGTAGTAAATAACATGCTCAACAAGAGCATCATCCTCCTGAACCAGAACCATACCAATGGTAGATTCTGCTGTAGCCAGATACAAAAGAAAATCTCTGCTATAATCGGGTGGACTCAGCAAAGGAGCAGAAGTCAATGCCTTTTTCAAGGCATCGAATAAGCGTTGAGCATAGTCGTCCCAAAGAAAAGGAACTCCTTTCTTCAACAGTCTCATATATCCCTTTGTAATCTCAGCATAGTTGAAGATAAACCTCTGAAGAAAGTTAGACTTCCCTTGGAGACTTTGAAGCTGACGGATTGAAGACGGGGGAGGCAACCGAAGTATTGCCTCAACCTTGAAGGGATCTACCCTTATCCCTTCCCTAGACATGATAAATCCCAACAGCCGACTGGATGTTACCGCGAAAACGCACTTGTTCGGATTCAAACGAATTTTATAAAAACGACATCTATCAAATATTTTCCGGAGGTGACCAGGATGATCCATCCTCTTTCGAGAATGAGCAGCTAGATCATCTAAGTATGCCTCGATGATTTTCTTGATGTCGTGGAAGGCGTAAGACATGGCCCGCTGAAAAGTAGCTCCAGCATTTTTAAGACCAAAAGGCATTTTCTTATATGCAAACGTACCCCAGGGACAAATAAATGCGGTCTTATGTTGATCTTCGGGACGGATAGTAATTTGATTATAACCAGAGAAACCGTCCATGAAGGAGAAAATCTCGTTACCGGCACACTCGTCAATAATCTGATCAATGAAAGGTGTGGGGTAATTATCCTTAGGACACGCCTTATTCAGGTCTCTGAAATCGATGCATACTCGAATCGTTCCTTGCTTTTTATCAACCGGAACGGGATTTGAAACCCATTCAGTCAGAGGAACTGGGAAAATAAATCCCGCCTTAAGCAGCTTTTCAACTTCAGCCTTGATAGTTGCTGCCTTCCTAGGATTAACCGGACGAAGTTTTTGCCTGACCGGCTTAGCGTTTTCATACGTCTTGATCTCATGATGGACGATAGATGGGTCTATGCCAGGCATTTCCTCATAAGACCAAGAAAAAACATCCCTATACTCTTTGAAGAGCTCGGTATAGATTTGAATCTCTTCATGGGAACATTCAGCTCCAATGAAGACATTCTCGACAATATTGGGATTCCTGGAGATGTTCACCGGGATAGTAGGAGAGATCACAGCCGTGTTCCCTTCAGCATAAACCTGTGCTGGTGCTAAGGGGCTCAAGACTGGGTGAACAGGTCCAGGAGACTGAGGACTTGGAAAACTTGTTTCAACTTCGCTCAAGTCAGGTAGGAAGTAAGACTGATGATGCAAGTCATCCCACGGTCTATCTATGCCTGTCATCGCTTCCAGGATGGCCTCTTTAGATGGAAGAGTAGTATCTAGACAATCCTGGGCAGAAGAAGAAGTAAGTGTCCAAGCCGGAGCCACATCACCATCCAACTCTTCCGGTGAAAGAGGAGATGGATCAGATTCTGCAGTGTCAACAACAGACTGATATGCAATCTCAGCTGCAGAAATCGGGAATGCCATTCCACCCACTTGCCCTTCCTCCAATGTGGCTGTTGGAGAAGGTAAGGTCCAAGGGTCCGAAAAATAATGAGTTTGAAAGAACTCTCTTCGAAGGGGAGCCTTGGAGGATGAAATATCATTAATAGACCCCTTAGGAGGAGGAAGATCAAAAGAACCCATCAGGGAAGAATACATTCCAACTCCTAGATTCTCGACAGGCGCCTTAGTATTATCCAACTTAGGCACAGATGAGTCAGAAGGCGCATCCAGGTCTACAGGAGGATAGTCCAGTTGATCCACTGTAACGATCCTCCCTTCGTGGGGGAAACATACTATTCGAAATAATGAGGATGCAATAGCATCCATCTCATAAATCCAGTTCCTCCCCAGCAGAAGGTTGTAGTCCAAGGCTGCATCTACTACCTCAACCTCTATGTTAACGGTTTTGCCCCCAACACAGATGGGCAAAGCCAGGACAATACCATGGGGTCTGTGAGAATGACCATCGAATGCAGTAAGAACAGTGCTAGATGGAATAGCTTTGGGAGATCCAAGTGTCTTCCAGCATGCGAGAGACATCACGCAAGTAGAAGCACCCTCATCGACCACCGTTCGAAAGATATTGGTCTTTCGATACGACGATTTAATGTGAAATGCCATGTGATGAGGAAGTCTCTTCTTAAAGTTATTCATATCAAAAGTAATTAGAAGAGAATTTTTCGGATCAATAGCCCCAATGGCAGCGAGCAAAGCACTGCGCTGAGCCGGACAAGACTGGAGTACCTCTAAAGCTGACATAGCACAAGGACTCTGCCCCAGATCTTCTACGATCGAGTAGTTCTGGGCAGCCCTCGCGTTCGGATTAATCGTTGACCACTTAGAAGATGCTTTCGGCATCCGAGGCATAGACTCAACAGTTGGCTTCGTGATGTGAAGCGGCTCAGTAGCATCAGGAACTTCCTTAGCTTTCGAAGATTCCTCTCCACCATAATCACGGGATCTCGTAGCGACATCCACGTGAGCACTCATCATAAAGATATTCGATGGAATTTCCCCTTCCTGGGCACCTCCAGAGGAAGCCCCAGGATTTTGGTTCGCGCTAGCAATTAATTGCTGCCCTTGGGGAAAAGGGTTTGTTAGCACAGCCTGGGAACTAGAAGAACCTTGCTGAGATAACAGGCGCTGAGCATCCTGAATTTTCGGGCAAAGGTGTGTGAGATGGTCTCCAGCACAAAGCTTGCACGGAAACTTCACTTTCTTTTTCTCCTTTTGACCCTCACCAACACGCTCGTTGGTTTTATTTGCATTGCCCTTCCCATTCTTGCCCTTCTTCTTGTTATTATGTCCCTTCTTCTTCCCATCGGATTGTTGATTTCCTTTGGGTTCAGAAGATTGGACAGCATTTATGGACAAAGACTGGGAAGGTGATGAATCAGCAGGCACAACCTGACCAGAAGGAGCAGATTGTAAAGACAACTGCTGCAATTGAGAAAGCAGGCTAGCTACACTACTATTGACCGATCCGACAAGCCCGTCACCATGCGGACCAGGTTTGGGTTTCGATAAATCCAACTTGGAGCGAGGAGCATTGGGCAAATACTTATAAAGTACCCCAGACTGAGAATAGATCAATTCTAACTGCTGGGCCCTAAAGATGGCCTGCTCCTCGGAAAATACCCCAGATAGGGATACATCCTTTAAAATGTCTGACTGCAGAGATTTCAAAAACCACTCGAGAAGGAACTCACCTGGAATATGGGCTTTAATAAGCCTCTTCCTTCTCCTCCATTCTTGAATGTGATCAGAAATGTGAGTTGCCTCATCCTGCTTAAAATTAGCCAGGAGTTCGGTCCCAGCCTCATATCTGACAGGCAACTGAAAATGGTTAAGAAAAGCGACAACCAGTTCTCCAAATGTGGCGAAACTACCCCCAGTGAGCTCTATATACCATTTGGTAGCATTCCCAGTTAGGGTGCGTTGAAATAATCTCAATCTAATCGAGTCGTCGATCAGAGAGTTCGAAGAGCACCATAAGTGGAAAGTGGTGATGTGGTCTGCCGGATCTTCACCATTCTTACCTTCAAACTTACGAATGTCTGAAGGAAGTTTGGTTGGGACCGGAGGCCACCCCGGACTATACCGAATCGGGTCATTAGTTAACTTCGAAAAGTCTGGCAAGTTTAACGTTGCCAGAAATGGTAATCGAGGCGGAGCCTGAGAATTCCATCCCTGATGAGATGGATTTCCAACATTCTGAAAAGAATAGCCTGGATTTGATGAGGCACCAGGCTGCTAGAAAGGACTCGTAGAAAATGGAGAAGAACCTCCTCCCCACGCCGAGTTACCAAAACCTAGACCAGTTCCCCCCGCTGAAGTATTGACTGAAGAGGAAATCCCCTGGTAGGGGTTCCACGCATTAGACAGAGGAGAAAAAGACTGATAAGCACTCGAAGAAGGGAAAGAAGCATTCCCTTGATGACCCGCAAAGAACTGATTCCCTGCCCCAGACGTTGTAAACACAGGATTCCATCCCGTAAAAGTAGTCGAAATTTGCCCCCCAGACCAAGGGTTGAAACTCTGGGTCTGGGACGTAAAAGGAAATGACCCTAAAGAAGGATTGGAACTGGGGATATGCCCAGTCCCAAAGGGGAAACCCTGAAACGAAGCTGATCCACTAGCCATGTTAGACATGGGCGTAGATCCAGCTGCACCGGCGGAAAAGGAAAAGGAGGGATTTCCACTAATGGACATCCCTGAACAGAAGGGACCAGAATGAGAAGCATATGCTTGGGTGAACCCAGAGCCAAACATAGCAGTGCTAGAAGCAATCGAAGATAGAGGAAGAGTGCCCCCTGCTTCAACAGAAACAGGGGTCTGAATGTCTGCAGCACTCACGGTAGAAGCCGCGTTCCCAGTCGTGGCCATCGAAAGATAAGAATGATATGGAAGATCCGGCGGTCTCTCAGACTCCAGTCCGATGTACTGAATAAAAAACGGATGATCAGGAGGAAGAGGAGATGGACCTGTAGCTGGAGGCTCAGGTATATCTTCTATCTGAAAATCTTCTTCCTGAGGAAACAACACTCGCGAGGTGAGCGGAACGCTCCTCTCGGAACCGACACCGGAATCAGCTACGAAACCTTCAGACCTTGGTGGAGGATCTCTCTCCACAACGTCAGACTCCACAGGGTGGAAACCACCTGCTAAATCGCTCCTATGCCTTCTCGAAGAAGGCTCTGCACTCTCGGGAGATAACCCCCGGATTCTCCTCGAACGTCGAGGCGCTTGATCAGCCACTTTTATAGATTTATTATATTAGACTCAAAAAGTGAAAAGCTAGGCAAGCTAGGAGCAAAGAGCACTCACTAAAATAAAAATCCCTGAGAAACAACAATCAAACAACCTCCAAGTATTTCCGCTCCGGGTGATGAGGACCGGACACCAAAATACAGGGAAGCGAAGTATAGGGCCTTCCGAAAGCAGTCTGGGATGATTAGGGCCCAGAACAACTAGCGAAGGTATCAGAAACAGTTACGCCGACCTCCTAACGACTGCCTTTGCCGGCTCAAGCACCCAAGCTTCGCAAGGGCACCCCCCAGAAGTACTGCTGAAAGTGATGCGACGTCTGCCTCAGGTACCACGGGTATTCCCCCCCGCAGTCACCTGTGTGGAACCTAGGAACGGAAACTATGGACACCAATCCGTATCAGAAGCTGGGCGGAACGGTCTTGAGGTCAGATTCAGCTAATCGGAGGGGGGGTATCCCTCTTCTCAACCTTCACTTCCCCTCACGCTTGACTCTTGGATGAGAGCTTTCCCAGTCCACCTCACGGAGTTGGATTTCGCTCAATTAATCAACTTCTATGTCTGTTTGAGCGGCCTTAGAGAGTTAACTCTCCACTCACCTATTCCAAGGCCCTACAACCTAGCTAGTTGGTGTTTGACACTTAGTAAAACTTGCTAGTTGATTTTAGATTAAATTGCTTATTTTAAGGGATGTTATATTAAGTCACAAGGATATGGAGATGAAACCAATGGTGTTTTGACGCAAAAGAAATTAATAAAAACTTAACTACATGCACATGCAGTTCTTTGTCTTTCGATGAAGAGCAATTTCTATACAGGTTCTACGAGACTAAAAATTTGTATTTTTCTTTTCGAATTACAAACTCACACTCACAAAAACTAAGAAGCTAACTAAATGATTCAATGCATCTAATGCAAATCACTACAAGTATGTAAATTCTAAGATGCAAAAGTCTCTTGAAACAAAGGTGAAATTTCCCAAAAAGCTCCTTCAGCTTTAACTCATCTTTTGTTGTCCAGAAAGCCAATTCTTGAAAACAAGAACTCTTAATATAAGACACCAAAAACACTTAAAAATAAGAAGAAGAAATCAAATGACAACTTCTCCTCAAAATCAAGCCAAAAACTAGAAGCAAGAAACTTCACAAAAGCTCCAAAAGATATGGCCAAACGAAAATGAAAAATGCAACAACAAAAACAAAAACAAGACCAAATGTTTTTCGAGTTTTTGAAATGCAAAAAACAAAAATCAAAACAAATGTTTTTTGGACTTTTTAGTTTTATAAAACAAGAGCTTCAAAAAAAACCAAGCACAACTATCACAATTCAAGCCAAAACGAGACCGAATTTCAAGCACAAACTTCAACTATGCTCCCAAACCTCATAAAGCTAATGATAGCAAGATCAATAAGAGCAACAGAAGACCAAAAATTCAGCCAATCAGCCTAGACAAATAGTGCAAACTTGCTGCAACAAAAACTCGAAAGAAGCAAGAAAAGTTCTTCGAAAATTGCAACAAAAGCCTAGCCTATGAAACTCAAGAAAACCGATCGAAAACAAAGCAAAAATCGCAATGCAAATCACAACAAAAAGATAGGAGCGAGTCAGTGAGCAGAAGCTCTCTGTTCTGATAAAGCAGAACAACCAAGAATGCTCAGAAAGCGATCTTGGAACTCAATCCAGGAGTGCCAGCACTAACAAGAACACTTTGCCAAAAAGATTAGTTTTCGAACAAACGAAAGAGAAACAAGACTTGAAACCACTTCCTTCACACTCCAGTAAGTACAGAGACTCTGCAGACACAGGCCTCCACAGCCAGAAAGGACCAAAAACACCAGGATCCTAAAAATTCAAAATCTGCCTAGGTATACGCGACCTTGCAGTTATGCAACCAGCGTGTATACGCGTCTGTGTTAAGGGAAACTCGCGTATACGCGGGTCCCTTTAGACAAACTCGCGTGTATACGCGACTGTGTGCAGAAAAAAGAGCGTATACAAAGAAAGATAATGAAAAACAAAAAAGGACAAGCCTGGGAAAGACACCAAGACTTCAGACTGACTGCAAGAAAATAAACTGGACTGTAAAAGACAGATAAAACTGTTGGCAACCTACCAAACAGCTGAAACAACCCAACAGGAGAATCACAAGAATGTGATCCCCAGCGGAGTCGCTAGTTCTGTTTCGGGGAATTAACACCCTAGAGGTTGGTTGGGATACAACCTCCACAGAGCAGGGGCGTACTACTTAACAGAGACTCACACAACCATGCACGTTCAGAAAAACTAAATAGAGCAGAATGAGAGATTTACCCGTTGGTCCTACGTTTGAAGTAGATCCACGTGGAGTCCAAACTCCCTGCAATCGTCCTTCCTCCTTAACCTGAAATACAAGAAGAAACCAGCACAAAGGACAAGTTGTACAGCATATATCTACTCTATATGTTAGTGAGATTCATATAAAACATTAAATAAATCATAATGAATGCTTGTATAACAAATATTCTCATACATTAAAGCATACACTAACACGTCTATTTCGGGAACAGCATGATACTTCTGTATTATAAATAGTATGTACAAAAGTAATCAAGTGGAGAGATCACCTGATCCTTCCAAGGCCTTCGCAGACCGTCGTCCGGATCCGTCCAGCCCTTGCCTCGCTAAGACTCCTTCCAAACTGGTGCATACGAGATAACATATAAATGATGTATATCGCAAGGAAACAAGGGTTTCCTATAATGAACTGGGAAAGTGCAGGAGGCACGGGGAATCAGACTTGGATAGGGAATACCAACAGAGTATAATATCAATAATTCTCTCTCTCCCTTAGGCCATACACATGAGGGCTTTTATAGTCCCTCCAAGTAGTTTCAGCAGTTGGAAACAGTTGGCCATGGGCTGGGGTGGTTGAACTACCTGAGTAACCATCAACCCAGCGCGAAATTAGGGATTTTTTATATATTTTTTAATCATTTTAATGGCATACGCGGAAAAGTCTAGTTGTACTCGCGTATACACGCGGAAAAGTATGGGCATAGTCGCGTATGAGGGATTTTACACTGTTTTTAAGTGAATTTGTCCAAGTCTGTAGGAATGGGTGCCCAAAAGCCATAAAGCAATCATGAATCATTTCAAGGTGAGAAATGATGCTATAACAATGAAGCAGAAGATTGGTGGTTTGGGAACCTAGAGCATGCAAAGGTGACCAATCATTCAGATTTCTTTCACAAGTTGAGGAAGGAGTTTCATGTGGAGAAGACAGAGATGTTCTACAAAGATACATCTCCTAAGGAAACCAAGGAGAATTTCAATCTTATCACTCTGGAAAAGAGGTCACTACTTTCACCACCTACTATAGAAGTACTTGTATCTGGAGAAGAGGCACTTGCATCTTTGCAAGGTAGTATTGAGCTCTTGACATATGGAGTCTCATACATGGATCAGGAGATGCATGAGGAAAAGGAGGAAGATACCAGCACTGGTATACTGGGAGAAAAGGAGTCATCATTCTTACCAGTAGTTGGAGGCACCATTTTCCCGGTTGGAGAAACTCTTGTGTTCTATTAAGAGGTTCCCACATATCATTTGATCCAAGGTATGCATAAAATTTCAGCACATATTGTTTCAAGATCAATGCATAACCAAGGATTAGAATAAAATGCTGATTTGAAGTAGAGACATATCATAACATTGTCACTTACTGGCTATGACAAAGAAAGGACATCATCATTCTTGAAGCATTTAGAAGGTAGCTTCACTCATGAAGCAATGGAGGTGAAGATGACAAATGGTAGACATCTTGAGATGAGAAACATTTTCTCCTTTCTAGATGACCCTTTCTCAATGAGCATCTCACAACTCAAAGAGAAACTTCTATCTGCAGTAGATCTAAAACTTCATTGGTTTTGGAAGGCCTTTGATGAAAGGAGAATCTCATCAAGACATCTCATGAGAGGTGCACTTCAACATTTCATGGAGTGAAAAGTCCTTCAACAGTTTGGGGAGGATGGTATTATACAAAGGGAGGATACCATTATTATGTAGTACCACATTCATCATCCACATGGGAGTGAATGGGTAAGGATGATAAGCAAGGGGTTGCATGACCACTTGCAAATTTGTATGGGCCAGCATGCTTGGTTACTTTGGATGCCATTGGGAGATTTATGTCACTCTCCAAAGGCTCCTATTTTTTCTGATCCATGCCTTGAAAAACACATATGAAATGAAGAAGGAGGCATGGCTACACTAGCTGCTCTTGGGTGAGTATGGTTACCACTGAATAGCTCATAATTTTCTGATTCATGCCTTGAACATCAAAGGTAAAATGCAGCAAAGGAAGGCACGTTCATTTTGGTTGTGTTTAGGGGAGTTTAGCTTATCCATCTTACATAAAGGAGATGGAGGATGGCAACAAAGGGCCTTACTCCGATGGTTATTGTTAGGAGAATATGGTTTGACACCTTTGTATACCCATGTTACTCATTCCCTTCTTCTTTTGCCTAACTTTTGAATGATGAAGTTTGGATCCAATAAGGCCAATAGGGTTAAGAATGAGAGCATAACAATGCTCAATCAAATTCATGAAACATGGGATGAAGGAATGTATTATATGAGGAAGCTTTTCCTTTGTGGAAAGAGCTACTTTATTTTATGTCTCTCATGTACTTATGATGATGTTGGATATCATATGATTGTCACTTTGTGCTTCATGGTGAGAGGAGGACATCTAACCATACAGTTGGGAGTCATCTCATATATTTCTGAAAGACAACTATGGAGCCAAACATGCATAATATATTGCAGCAAATGGAAGAAGCCTTCCTTATGTGAATGCCATTTGGAGGGGAATGAATGGCTGATGCATCTACCTTTTGAGCTGCTTGAGGACAAGCAACATTTTTCTGGGGGGGACTATAATATTCCCAAATTTGAACATCACATTTGGAATATTAGAGTCCTTGATCTTTTTAATAAATTAAGTAAATAAAAGGGTGGAGGGACCCACAAACCCCAAAGATGAATATGATCCACTTTTATGTGTGTATATGGACATTTTTATCTAGAATCTAGAATCAGTGAGTAGTAGAGAAACTCCATTAATGGAGATCATGTTTCATTTATGAGATAGATTATGTAGGGTGAAATAGTCAAATAAGATCATGTATATTAAATATTAAATCACATGGATCTTTGAAAAGGTCAACTGAGATCATGGTACATTCAAAGAAGGTCATTCATGATAAGATAGTGCAGGAAGTGGTGCATTTAATGCATGCATGATGGAGAGGGTGATCACCATGTGAACATGATGGAGGGCATGGATCAACAGCACAGTCAAACATGGAGACCTTGTCCACATGTACAGTGCAGTATTGGAGTGGGCCTAGGTTATGGAAGGCTCGTGAATATAATGAAGGTGAAGGAACAATGGAAGGGATGATTTGGATTATGCATTTCTTGATCTGTTGAGATCTAGATTTGTCTTAGAAAATTTCTATGCAAGCTTGGGTTGTTTAGCAGAGCTTTTAGGGTGTTCCCGGGTGGGAATACCACCTCTTTCTTTGAGTAGCTCTGGAAAGAGGATTGTTCTTCATTCCATATCAAGCATTGGTGCCATATTCAGGAGGTTTTTTCTAGTATTCAACTAAAAAAATAGTGGAGGATTCATCCTACAACTTTTTTGTTCATATTTAGTCTTCCAGAGCATCAGATCTATATCTGGCATTCAGGCCTTAGGGTTTTTCCTCCTTGTTGCAGTATTTCCTTCAAGGATTGTGCAGTTAAGTCTTGAAGATCTATTGGAGGAAGGAAGTTTCCAGTATTTCAGCTGGAAATCCTGTGAGGGATAACCTCCTCACATTGGATATATTGTTGCTATCACCCAGAAGCTGATTTGAAATATTTTCTAGGGGGAAAGGAGCCTCCTTCTCTCACAGTGAAATTTTCTAAATTTTTTGTTCATTCTACAGCGATTTTCAGCGGAGGAAATTGGAGGAGCTAGATCTTGAGCTTTTAGCCCAAGGATCTAGTGAAGGGATCAACCCTTCTTACTTAGATTTGATTGTACTTCATTGCAGCCATCATATTAGCAGATCTAGCTTCAGATCTACATTCCCAGTAGCATATTCATGGAGCCCTAGGGAGAAATTTGTCTTAGACTTATAGATCTGAGAAATCCTTCCAAGGTTATCTTGGGAATCCATCATAGAGCCCAGATCTACAATTTTAGCATCATTGAAGCTCCCATTCTACCTACATTTGACTTTCTATCTTATAGGCAGTTGCATTCCCTACATCTGTAGCAGGGACAATGCAGTATACCTTCCAATAGAGCAGCAGTTATGCAGTCCCTCTTGGGATATGATTGTAGGGTCATTCTAGGCTACTTTTGTGGCTTGAGTGTCTCATATTTTGACCACTATTGTATTTTCATTTTGCACCTCCAAATATTAATAAATTGGCTTACTATTTCTGCATATTCTGATGTGTATTTAGATATGTTTTTTACTTAGTTTCAATCATTATATTGTGTTTTAATATTACTGGATCTACAATCTTGGGATATCATAAGATATTCCCAACCTTGTTTATTTTCCCCATTTTGGGATATTACAGTGAAACCACATCCTAAAAACACACATCATAATCACACGTAGGGAAAGGATGAACCACCTCCTACAAGCATGCAAGAGACCAAGTAGGGAAAGGAGGAACCACGTCCTACACGCATGCAAACCAATAATAGTAGGAAGAATCCTACATGTGAAGAAAGGATGAACCACATCCCACCAACATGTCATTCATCAACCATAGGAATGATCATCCTACATGTGGGGAAAGGATGAACCATGTCCCACCGACATGCCAACAGATGGATATATGCATCTCTCACTGGAGTACCTATAGAAGAAGGTGAACCACTCATCTTTATCATATGCCATAGGAGAAGGTGAAAAAATCATCCTATGGATGTCATTAACTGTAGGGGGAGGTGAACCACTCACCCTACACACATATGTCCGTAGACATAGGGAAGGTGAACCACTCACCCTATACATAGCACACCACTAGGGGAAGGTGGACCACTCACCTTATTGTCGCTTATAGATAAATAAATACACCAAGCCTCTAGGAGTTCCCAGAGCTCAATTCTTCAACCAAGAATCCCTTCATATAGGTAATAGTGCCAAGTTACTTCCTGGAAATAAAAACTGGATCAATGGGAGCCTCATCGCTCCATTCAAAAACATACAAATGTATAGTAAACATATTGATTTACAACAAATACTTTAATAGTACTTAGTAATCCTCTACAACTATTCTTACTCCTTCATACTCGGGAAGACCACAGGCTAAAATGGTCTTTTCAGGGTGCATAGTGTCTGTCAGATAACCTGCTCATCACGAGATATGTTTTCTCAAAACACGTTTTACAAAAGGAATGTCGTTTGTTGTACCATATGGAGTGGTATGTGAAATACTAGATTCTCAGAATATTCTTCTGTGATGACAAAATGCACAAATGGCTCACTAAAGAGATTTTTCAATAGAGTGGATTCATAATAATTCATGCATTAAGCTTTAATGGAGCTCTCAAGGCAACATAATCAAGAAATGTATCATTATTATGCTAACCGATACAATATCAGAATATCTGAGCAACTATCAATAAATGAGGCACAGGAAAACCAGGGATTAGTGGTTTTTCCATTTCATCAAGCTATGAAAAACTTATAACATATATTATTAAAAATGCATTTTCAACCATTTCTCCCCAGGTCTTAACTACTTTTCTTATCATACTACTTGGGTCATAGTCATGTCTAAGGTTCCCTTTGAAGCCTTGCTTCAGATAGATATGCAGAATTCATCATTAGTTGCGTTTGAGTATTCCAATTATGATGGATTGTCCATAGGTCCCTCTAAATGTCGGGAGATTGACCTTCCCATAAAATGATCATCAAGCCACTAGAAACATGTCCTATATTCTATTATGGATCCTTCTATGCTCAAAATCAATACATAAATAATCATCAAAATGATTTGTTGACCTTGTCTGTCTGCAGTATAAGGTTTTCATCATCAATAGAAACTTCCTCCACTTTTTCTCAATAGACCATTTGTAAATATCTCATGCTAAAGTTAGCTTTGCAACATATGTAAAAAACATCATGTATTGTACAAAATATCCATATTAATGTCTTTCAATTTTCCAATTATATCACTGAAGAACATACTAAGGTCTTTGAGAACTAAATCCTTTCAGTCATGGATTCTATTATATCTGGAACTGCTCTGCATTTCAGAACTATAATCTATGATTCAAATCTTAACAATTTGTAGTGACAAACTAGAAATTCCCTTCAGAACTTGGAGTATTCAACTACCTCTATCCATATATCTTAACTGAGATATTTTCTTGATGATGCTAATAGAACTACCTTAACATGATAAGGTTCTGTCCTTCGAGGAATTAATACAAAATCACCACATTATCATGACATAGATACCAAGACTTTGATTTAGGCTGTCATCCCCATTATACTCCAACATTAATATATATAAACTTGGTTAGTCATGTAGTGTTATTACCTTGTTCACTTGTTGTAAATATGTTCATACACAATAATATAATAAAAAATCCAAAGTCTTTCATAGAGAGAAAATCTCCACAGACATAATCCTTAGCACATGGATGCATTCTATAGGAAAAAGGGATGTTGATCAGAACCTTGGCAAGTTCAAAAAGGTCTCCTAGAAATTTTAGTAAGGTCATAATTCACTTAAATTATTTTTTTGTCATCATAATGCACAACTGATCAGGATATGATTCGATGCATTGTGGAAAAATCAAGGCCTAAACATCTGATCAACAAGTCACACAGATCTTATCATAATTTTTATGAAAACCATACTAAGAGTGTATTCCAGGTCAAATTCTTGGTCACTGGATCGATGTATGTAGATTGGTTATTAATTTAAAAAATAAAATAAAACTATTCAGAATATCTTGAAGATGGCTAAAAATTTTCTCGAACAAATATAGATACCCTCCACGAGATTCTTAAGTTATTCTAGATTTCTATTAAACATAGATGCTCACATAGTTCTTGTCACCAAGCTCAGTATGCTATGTAGGTTGGCTTGTAGGCAATCACAAAAGAAGATATATGTATATATATGTGACAAGGGCTATCTATGTTACACAACACTTTTACCTCTTGAATTTGCACATAGTGATATTTTATATATCATTGTAACATCTGTATCGAACTTCCATACTTCAGGTTGATTGTGTTAGGTATGCAAGCTTCAAGACTGACACTTATTAAGAACAAGGCCTAAAGAAAAATAAACAATTTGTTGAATTCGGTAGCTGCTTTAAACTTTTTCTAGAACTGAGATTAGGATTCCCTTCAAATGGAGTTTCACAAGTCTACATAGGAAGACTAGGTCTTCATTGTAAATGAGGAACTAAGGTTCTATTCAACATTTTTGTCCTCTCACTACCTAAATCTTTAGATCTTCTTGTGGCACTTTAATCATAGAATATTGTAGATATTTGTTTGGAGTGGTGCCCTAAGAGGGCCAAAAGAATGAAGGTCTTAAAAACAAGATCTGAGCCAGACCTTTCATTGACATGTAGTGTCTTGAAACAAGGGAAATTTTACCAAAATATTTCAATATTTTGTGATGAAGATCACAGAAGATGGTGAATTTTGGAGCCCGGTCTTGCAGATGTTAACTACCTTATGAAATCCAAATGGAGCCGGAATCACTAGATATTAGGCTTGTGCTTTGATGTCCTAATTGTAGGATAAGGTCACTATTTCTAGAGCTCCACGCATCAAAAGAATGCTCAGATTTTTGTTGTAAAATAGAGGCCAGGATTAGCATTTTATTCTTACAGAGATACTACAATAATTCCAACTATACTTCTTACTAATTTTTCAGAGAATATGAATCAAGTTACTCAATCTTCCACAGTACTAATGAATTTATATCATAGTAAACTCTGAGTTGTCTTAATTCCACCAGGCCAAGGGATTAGGAGTTCTTGACATTTAAATTATTTTATGTTACTATGATAGCTCAGATTCCAAACAATGATCTTGAAGGGAAATATCTCCTTTTGAAGTTTTACTGCGAAATATACCTATGAAAATATCTTAAAACCACTTAAAAGCACACCATAAATTCTGAAACATACCTTGATGAATTACAACTTTTGTTTGTAATGATAGAGCTGCTCTTTGAATTTGTGCCCAAGTTCACTAATTAGGGCTTGTAGAAGGCCTTAAGACAATGTCATAGTTTGTCCTTTTTGAACTCGTACTTGTCCTACCATAGAGGTCTGAAGGTAACTTTTTCTGAAATTCCTTAGGTGCTTCTTAGAGATCACAATATCTTAATCTTGGGCTTGTCCTCACTTGGCTCTGATGCCATGTTAATTTTGAGTTAAAATGTTCTTATATTAGTTTAGTTACATCATTTTCCCATTAATCCATTAGAAATATCATTAATCATAAGTGTAACTAATGAAAGAACATAAGTAATAAAAGTTGAAGACAAGACAAGACAAAACACATGAATATGGCTCAAGACAGGGAAAAACCCCAATATGGGGAAAACCCTTATCAATTTTTCTTATCAATAATGTCAAATGTTTAGAAGAGAGAGAATATAATACTTCAAAGTCAGAATGACTTTCAAATGAGAAGGTTTAATACCACTACCCTTAGACAAGAGGATGGTTCCAGTAAGGCTACAAATCTGATGTTTGGTGTAGGCTCCAAGGACTTGTGTCTTCTCTGCAATTCTGGTAGGACTGACTAGGGCATAAACATAGTCAGCAACTACCCCATTCACAACCTTAAATTCCTTTACTAGACCGTAGATTAAGTTCAACCAATTCCTTCAAATGTTGGTAGCCCATAAGCCTTATTCTAGGCTTCAAAACCCACTACACAACCTCATGATAAAGTAGCCCTAACTGTGGCTTTCTTTCTGTAGGTTCTTAGCCTCCAAGACAGGGTTGTTAAGCCCTGTGGCCTAGCTATAGGTGACCCAAAATAGCACGTATGGATTCAAGGAGAATGAAACCTTCACAAAAATCCCAAATTGTCATCAAAATCACCCTTAACATGTGCGGCTTCTATCTAGTTGAACTCAGACCTGTGATGAAGATAAAATTCCCAAGACAAATCATAAATGTGCCCAAACCAATCTCATCCTCCATCCTATGGAACTCTACTCTTGAATATGACTAAATTGAACACAACCTTGCCTTCATCTCCTTAGCTGCAAATGACCTTCTTCTACAGATACTTCAGAGAGAATAATGAATATCAAAGTGGCTAGGATAGGTTATTTATAACCTTCTTGGGTAGGCTGACTTGATTACTCGAGGAGGGAAATTAAAATTTTCAATTTTCAATTTTTCTTGCCTAAATAAGGTCATCCCTTATGAAATTTCATTTGAGTGAATGAATACTTTTCCTTATCCAAACTTAGTGATCTTTAGGTATATTTTGATCCTCTCAAAAAGAGGAATCCAATGCTGCAATCATCTTCATCATAGGAGCGGTCCAAAGTGGAATTTCGCTCTATTTGCCAATTTTAACACATCCTTAACTGGCAAGTCTTTCCACTTGACCAATTTCTCCCGGATGTCCCAGTTTCTTAGCTTCCTATTGAATGTTTGACAGTGAAGATGGGGGAAGAGGCTCATGGAGCCATTGGTATAGAAAATGAGGATGCCTTCTTTGATGATGAGTCAACAGAAGTGGTTGTATTATCTGCCAGAATGGGAAGAAAATAGGATGGTGTGATGCTGAGAGAGACGATGCTCACCAATACAAATAGGTTTTCCCTTCAAGATGACAGGAATACTAACTTCTCAGTGCTAACATCTCTTGTTTCGTCATCTCCTAGAGTAGAGGATGGTCAAACAAGCAACATAAAAACATCAACTAATATTGGTGGTAGTAGTAGCAGTAATGATGAAATTGTGTTAAAATATGATCGGAAGTTGGTAGATACAAAAGGAAGATCAATGCCAAACATGAACTTAGGACAAATGGAGTCGAAGGATATTTAGAGAGTTGGAATATATGTGAATGGTGATGAGAGAGAATGTTGTTACAACATGCTAGGATCTATCTATGAATGTTGTTTCAGATTGCAGAAAATTAACTAAAGGGCCCTTCCAAGGGTGCTCCACGTACATATGCATGTCAACAAAGAGGTGACCTTTCTATAAACTAGGATATACCCTACCTTTCACTTAGATTATAGCAATAAATTATCCAATTTAATAACAATAATAAGAGAGGTAAAAGAATAGGGAACACCTCAACAGAAATCCTTGTTTAGATGGAATATTTTTCCCTTTAATCAAAGCCCTTTACAATAGAATTTAAGTGTAATTTCCAGTCAATAGAAAAATAAATATGGATTCAAAAATTAAAAACGTTACACAAAAACATACACTCAATCATTTATTTTCCTTTCAAAAATTAGGTAAGTGAAGGTACTTCTCTTATACATAAATTGAGCTCAAAATCCTCAACAATGAAACAATAATTAATAAATCCTAGGTCCATGATATTTCCTAGGGTGAATAAAAATAATGTATCTCCTAACAGCCTCCTAAAGATAAGTAAAAAATAAATAATAAAGTTCTAGGGCGATTAAGTGGGATGCCACTTGTCCTTTCCTCAAGCAATATGCCCTCTTAGCATTGGCTTGTTTGACCATGTTATAAGCATATTGGAATATTTTTCATTGCTCTCCTCTAGAGTGTTAGTCAAGGGATCTCTCAAAATGTGCCAATGGTCAAAAAATGAAAGTAGCACTCCACTATGTAAAGGGGTCAAGAACCTAGAGATGAAAAAAATGTGATAAAGGTAGCATGATCAAGTAGGTTGTTCTCTCTAGTGAACAATAATGTCCGCAAAGATATGGATATGATGAATAAGTGTGAAATAATGGTACTTTGGTTGTTCTAATAAGCTCCTTTTTAGTGTCCCGTGATTTAGCAGATTGGTAGACCAAATGAAAAGGGTAACATGAAACTAGTCTTTGGAGTCCTAGGACCTATCCTTCCTTGACTCAGAGAGGGCTTTCTCTATTGGATGCAAAGGATGTGGACTTTTTGCTTTTTGGGGTTTGATTTTAGGCTAGTTTTTAAGTTTAGGGTTTGTTGTTTGTTTTGGTTGGGTAAGATGAATAGGTAGAATAGGTGGAGTGAGAGGTCTTCAAATCATTGGACTATGGAGTCAATGAAAGTCATGGGTATCTCGATAATGAATCAGAGTGCATTATAGGGCCAATCTATCAAGGTTAATGGATCCTTATGGTTATGTTTGAAGTGGGATGGACATCGAGTTGGTGAATAAGGTAGGGAAAATGGAAATTAAGAATCCTTTGTAAAATAACTATAACAGGAGGTCTTGAATACTGATAAGAAAAAGATATAGGTCATGAGGTAGGAAAAACCATTAAGCTCAATGAAAATACTTAAACCAATAACCATTCAAGACAAACAATTTTGATGAAATATAGAAGGTGAGAAACTCATTTAAATTCTATGATTTCACATTCAAGCTTTAGAAAACATTTAAGATCACAAAATTCATGAAGAGGGAACTCCTAAACATGATAAATCAATCTATAAAGAACTTTGAGGCAAACTGATAGGCATGGACAAAGGGAAAGATCAAAACCAGACCTCTTTGAATTAAGCTAGCAAGTAATACTTCAAAGAGAGGTTTCAAGACAAATTTTGGATAGCATCAAATAAGCAGGGCTTACCATGAAACATATTTGTAAACTAGCATATTAATCCATTAATGAAACAAACAAGTTCAGGTGGGCCTAAGGAGCAGTTAAGAATTCCTTAAGCAGACCCAAGAGAGGAAAACATTAAGGCAATAGAAGGAAGGAGGACTAAGGTGCTTCAAAGAGCATTTCTCAACCTATACTTTTCTATTCTACTACAACAAATAAGGATGAAACATAATGATAACAAGAAAAAATGAACAAATTAAGAATACATCACCATTAACCAAGCTAAGGGATCCTACAAACAAGCTTCTCCATCATCAATCCAAGCAAGCCATTCATAAACTCCACAAAACCAATTTCTTCTCCAAGCTCATAAAAATCATGTATTTCTCTAAAATCTCATTAAATGCAAACATTTACAATGAAGCCCTCATGCTCTATTTAACACATCAAAGGAAGGAAAAAACCATAGATAGGGTTGGAAAATGTCAAAATCACTCATAAATGTCATTTATGCCTAAGAGACCATGCAAGGCCCAAGGCACAAAATATCTCATGAAATAAATGCTAAAATAACTCTTGCACCTAATTCTAGAGTGATTTGCCTTAAAAAAACACTAAAATATGATTTTGTAATAAATGAGTGTGTTTTGTTGACTTTTGTTCCAAAACACACTAAACATTCTGTTTGCGCAGCACCACTTTTAGTAGAAAATAGGCTCTTTTGCAACCAAGTTCTGGACCCCTTCTCGATGTTAGATTTGGCTCCGTGATGGCTTGTTGGAAATCATAATGAGTATAATCTAGCTCTTGTAGCCTAGTCAAAATATCAAAATCCCAAGACTTCCATTAGCGCAACGCTAGGTCTGAAATAGTGGCAGAATAGTGAAAAAAAGGGGTTTTTTGACCTTTTGAGGGGTCAAACCTGGTCCAAATCATCTGAAACTTGGTGAGAAAAGTGTACTAGGTGTGAGAAATTCAAAAATGTTGAGCTATTCTCTTGAGGAAGATCCATGTATTAGCATAGCGCCAGTGGCGCTGCGCTAATGAGCCTTTAAATTTACAAAAACAAAAAGTTTTCCAAATTTGCTCAAAATTGTTGGAGACCTCCCTCAAGGGGTCTTGGATAACTGTTGAGAAGCCTCAGCCAAAAATCCAAGGCTATCATGCTCTTTTTCCTCCTTTAGGGTTTGGACTTCAACGAGGGATTCCTTCAGTTTGGCATAAACAAGCTTGTGTTTCATGCCATAGTACTTTGTCATGTTTTTCTGGAGGGCCAGACCCCTTTTTATCTTCTTGAAGTGCTTGTGCTCATTCTTATAATACTGAATGATGTATTTTTCCATGCAAAAATATCTCTCCCACTCCTTGATTTGTGCATCCTTTCTTTGGAGTAGCAGTCTGGTGGCCATCTCCTCATCTTCATTATCATTGTCTAAGTCAATGAATTGAAAATTTTGAGTGGATAGCTTGCTCTTCTTACCTTTCTTAACCTTTTCCATATTTTCTTTGCCCTTTTTAAGCCTTGGAATTGATATAGATGGCAATTTCCCTTGCCTTTTGAAGGTAGTTAACACTTTCCTTGGCCCTCTTTGGTATGTGCATGCAATAGGTGTGATGGTGGTTCTAGTAGTGTCTTCATCATGGCTATGACCTTTGGTGTTGCCATAAACTTCTTCACCTTTACTAGGATCTTCATTAGTCATCCCATGCTCTGTTTGATCATTGTCTGCTTTACCTTCAACACCATCATCATCATTACCTTATTCAGTGCCTTCTGCATTATAGATTTGGTATTCATTTGGACTATCAGCCCCTATACATGCTTCATCTTGGTTTTTTTCATCACTAGGGTATTTTTCTTCATCATATCCTACATTGCTATCATTTTCATGTTCACTAGGAGGCTGATTGGTGTCATGACTGTCATGACAGCTATCATGAATTTCATGACTATCTCCTTTGTTGTCTTGTTTGTCACTGCTTGTCCCATCAGTGTCATCCTCTTTGTCACTGTCCTCTTCTGAAAATTATGTTTCTACCTCATCATTTTCCTATTCTTGTCCTTTTATTTCCTCTTCATCATCTGCTGCTTCTTCATGTTCATCATCTTCTTCCATATGGTCACTATCTTCATCATGACTTTGCTCACTGTCATGATAACTGCTCCTATTTGCATCATTGCCATGTTCACTACCCTCTTCTTCATCATTATTTTCTTCATATTTCTCCATGTTTTCTACCTCTTTCTCACTATCTTCTGGCTCATCCTCATGTTCATCATTTTTTTCAATGTACTCTTCCTCAACATGATCTTCTTGGTTTCCAACATTATCACCAAACTCATCTTCATTGTGGACTAATTTTTCATCACCTTCATCCTAATCTTCATGTGATTCTTCATTGCCACTTCCTGCTTCCCCTAATGCATCAAGAGAAGGAGAGGAAGGGAGGTTTTATTGTGGTGAGGTTACTTGTGCAGATGAGGAGGGCAGAATTGGCTGACGAGGAGGTTGTGGCCTTGTGAAAACTTCATGGGCTATGAACACTTCCCAAGGCATACCTTGCTACTCCAACTAATGTAGTACCACCATCTTGATCAAGGAATGGTGGAAGAAACTATGCATTTTTTGGGAATGATTCCTCCTCTGAACAATAGAAGACATCTTCTCAATAATCCTATAAGGATAGTAGGGAAATTTGAGCACCTTAACCCTTGTGAAATTCATGAGGAGTCTAAAATGTTAGTAATAGAGCGTGGAGTATCTCCCCTCATAGGTGAAACTTCATGATAACCAAAATTATGGGTGCAAATCTATGTTTGAGGTGTGAGAAAGGGAAAATTATCTTACAGCCTTCTCTATACCTTGTTTTGATGAATGGCTCAAAAAGTATTTGTCCAATTTTCCCTTCTTAAACCACTTCTCACCTATAGTATGGATACCTGTGGCCTCAGAGATGGCACCTATTGAGATCTCAAAATATATTCCAGCAAGGCTTGAGTGCTTGTTATGTAAGTTGATAATGAGGAGCCTTGTAAGCTTATGGTGGCTCTCCATGTAATATTCCAAATCTGGAATAGCTAGCAAGGCATGAATGGAAAATGCATTTTCTAGTAATGGCTACTACAATAATTGAAACCAGGACCTGGATCCATTATATAAATGTTTCTAAGTCCTAGATCTAAGAGGAGGCTCCAAATAAATCCTTCTAGGTGGGTTAAACAAATCTCCCGCACCTAGTTGTCCTCAGAAAGTGCCTGATGAGGGACTGCAACAATGTATGAACATAAAATGGAATGACATCTTTATTTTATAGTTGTGAACACATGAAGACCTAGATAGACAAAAAAATTATAATATATTAGAAAATTTACGCAATACTTTGAGGAATCAATCACTCCAGTTAGGTAATGAAAGCCTCAATGAGACATGTACATGACAATAAGAAACACTGCTATGTAGGAATGTCATATGGCTAAAATAACACAGTTCATTGGAGAAACTACAACAAAATACATGATAACAGGATGATATGACAATGATAGCTAAATAAATGTGGGGGAGAAACATCTCAACCTCTGAAAACAACAATACAACAATCCTTAAGAGGATTGGCTGAAATATCTGTAGAAATGGCAAATCTGCAAAAATGCCGGAGTTGCTGGGTAGCAGCTACAACTCAAAACTGAAATAATATGGAGATGGTTGAATAAGTTGTACAATCTGAATCAAACCTCCTCCAATGGACCTCCCGAGTGCAAGGTTGATCCTAGCACTGAAAATCTTGCCCTCCAAGATGATGGCACAACCCTCACTACAAATATGCACTGAAATAACGCAGTCTAGAGAAGGGACTGCGTTGCTGATGATAGGAGAAGCTTGGCCTGATGCCAAGATATGAAAATATTCCATATAAACCTTCCTCAATAATATTCCTGAGGAATAGAAGCTCCCTCCTCTAAAAGATGAGACAAGGAATGGTGTTTTGGAACCCTGCACTGTAACACCCAACAACACTACGTTATACTTCAGTAGAAATAATGCAGTGACTGAAAGGAGTGGCTTTGGCCTTGAGCCAAGATGTGGAGAAATGAAGTGCAATACTTCAAGAGGCCTCTCAAGAAGGAGAGGAAATCCTAAACAGGAATCCCTTGTTCTAAACAACACTGCAACACAACTGAACAGCTGGAGACTGCAAATAGTCTTCTAGACCAAAATCAATAAACTCAAAGATGTCTCACTATGGCTGCCTCTTCCTCATTTTATGCAAGTGAATGCCTCTTTTCCCTAGACCCCACACATTATGGTTTCTTCCAAAAAGAATCTTCCTCCCTCTCAAATTGTGTTGTCTTCCCAAGCAAGCTACACCTCTTAGGCAGTGCTGTTGACTTGGTCAAACTTGACCTTGTCCTCATGCATTTGCCCCTTTTCACACTGGAAGGTGAAAAATAAAGTTGCTCCATTGATCCCTTTCACACTATTAGGCATTTATTCCTACTTATGGGTCTCTTCACCCATTTTATTCACCTCCTAGATGATATAAGAAAAATTTAATATTCCATTTGCTGCATGCAAATTTTGGAATATTACAGTCCTCCCCTCTCAAAGATTGCTTGTCCTCAAGCAAGTGCAAGGATAGACTGAGTTCTTTTCTCCTCCTCTCCCTGTAGCATCTATGTATGATGCTCTCCTCCAAGGAAAGTGGTGTTATTTCATCAATCAAGCCTCCACATTTTTCCTCCTCAGCATGCATTTCAGCTATCAAGCCATCATCATGTAAAGGTGAGATACTCAAGAGGATAACAAGGTGACGTCTAGAGGTCGCTTTGAAGAATGGGATCTGAAATATAATGGGAACTATATTTCCCATATGGATCCTCCATCTCCAAGATATTAGCCATGCAAAATGAGTCACCTCCCAACTAGGAAACTCTTAGAAACTGTCATCCACCTTTGGCTCCTGCAAAGTAGGTGGGATGAAAATTTTCACATGGTAGACAAAATAACCTACCCCATGCTATCCATCTCTCCACTTAAGATAAGTGTAGAGTGTCTGCTGATCTTGGGCTGCAGTAAGGTTACCCTCAAGTGGAAATATGAGGACTATATCTCCAAAGATCTCTCCTCCAACGTTGCAAATCATGTTGGCCCAAATATCCCCATATATGATGAGTTGGAAATCATCATCATATGGCTCACCTCGTATGGAAAAAAATGTGTTTCTATAGTGTCCATACCATATCCCATGCTCCCCTTAGAACATGTAGTGAAAAAAGTGTGGGAGGATTCTCCCTCAAAGGACACACTCACCCAATGTGTCTTTCTCCCAAGCATTATCCTCATAGAGACAGAAACAATGGAGCCATACGGAGAAAAAATGAGAATCATGCTTGCTTCCATGTGTAATAAGTGAGAAGGATAATGGTCCCTCAAATGCAACCAACACAGCTTGACCCTCAACTGTAATAGAGACTGATAAAAAGTGTGGCTTCTCAACCACTTTCCTACTGCTCCAATCTCCTCATAAGTATGGAGGAAGTGAACAATGTAAGGTGTATAATGAGCATGTCCTCCATAGTATATTTCTTCCCCAAGTCCTCCTAGAGAATGGCCATCCATCATGATTATGGCCTCAACTAAACCATGAGGTTTAGAAAAAATAATGCTCCTCCTTGGAGCATCATCCTACACATGTATGGCTAAGGGATGTATATATAGATCATACAAATAATCATGTAAACAACAATGAATACCCTTACCATATTTTATGCTCATACCAATGGAGTGGCTCATATATGAGTCCCCTCTCATCCTCAAAGAGAATAGAGGCGGTTGTGCTAACTCCTCCATCTCTATGTGATCCATGCATCTACTCATATTTTGATATATCTCCTCATCAAAACTCTTCCAGAAATACCCCTCCATAATGCTGTGGTATGCTCTCATAGAAAAAGTGGGGCTGAAAATGAAATCCTCCTGAGCTTCTTGTAGCAACTTCTCCTTGAGCTTGGAAGCTCTAGGAAATAAGATCCTACCATGAAAGTAGATTACCTTATTTCTGATTGAGTATCCCTCCTCATGCACTTGGCCATCCAAAATCATATAAGTAGAAAGATCCTTGGAATACTCCACCAACATCTTGGAGTTCCAATATGGATCTATCCTCCATAGTGACAGTGCTGATGATCTCTCATGAAGAACATATGTCATATGGTCATCCTCCTCTTTGACATCTACCATGCCAAAGATGCAAGTTGGAAGGCTGTTGTCCTTCCCTTGTTGCTTCTGCCACAACGCAGAATTTGAAATGGAAGTGGGTACTGATGATGTTAAGAGAATGCTCCCTCTCTCCTTGAGTCTACCCCAGACTCCCAACACTGTATCAAGCCTTCCCAAGGTTCCCACTCCTCTGAAATCACTAAGTGGTGACTCAACTGGTGAAGCATCCATCCTCCTCTACCGATCCAGTAGTCTCCCCAGAAAAATGTCTCCATGCAATGAGACATCATCACCGAGAGATGACTGAATAAATGAATGGAAATAACTCTCCATGCTTCCACTGTGTAATTCAATCACCTTCTTAGGTGCATCACCCTCTTGAAGTGGATAGGGATGTGTACTTCTCATCTCATGATATTAGTTCTTCTCCCTATCTCCTCCTTATGTCTTCAGGGTTCCACACCTCCTCAACAATGGCACATGTAGAACATGAGTTGTGCCTTTATATCCACATATGAGATCCTAGGGACTTCCTTGCAAAGTTTCAAGAATCCCTCTCTTTGGAGCAAGAGCTCCTCTTTCCTCTGCATGAGGCACTAGATCATCTCTAGATGTAGTAGCACTGATGCCCTCAGTCTCTGAAACATGACTGGAAACCTCCCAATGATTGTATCCCTCTTAGAAAAAGAGATCTCCATGCTTCCTTGCTCAAAGGTGGGAGAAGAAAGTCTTTCTCCCAGCAAGGCATGGTGCAAGTATTCAGCCTCCTCTATGGTTTTCTACAATGGTACTACGTTCGCATGCAAGGGTTTTGTTAGAGTTTTCTTTTTTGGCTCCACCATGTGTGTTTCATGAAACCTTCTATCAAATATTTCCACTAATGCCTTAGTGAAACTAGCATAGGATGCAATGTTTACATTTCTCAAGGAAAATGATTCAAAGATCCACCAGGCATAGGCCTTACCTCTCAAATGAAGCACTGCAACTTTGATGGCTTCCTCTTCAAGAATTTGGTGTTGTTGGAAAAAGGCATCTAAATCCTCCACCCAAGCTTTGGCTGAACATACATGTGAACCTTGAAAGGTAGATAGATGAAATCTATCCTGTTGCTCTCTTCCTTTCACCTTCATCTTGCAAAAATCTGAAAAAATGAGATGATCTCGGAATTTATGAGTTTGAAACTCATACTCTTTCAATAAATCACTAAGATTTTTCCTCCTAGAAACCTCTTCTCCTCTTCCGCTCTCTCTTCCGGCAATCTGGGGCATGTGACCGCGCTGTGTATTAGAGTGTGTGACTGCTGGCTCACACTCCTCATGTAACAATATCAAGTTTTCTTTAGATTCAAACCCTCTTGGAGATTATTCATGCATCTCCCTTCTAATATTCTTGAAATCTCCATGAATATTATGTAAAAATTTAGAAAGAAGCTTTGTAAACTTATCCCCTTTTTCTCCTCCAACAAATGGAGTCTTTTTCCTGCTCATTTCTTTGTCTCCTTCTTGATGAGAATAGGAAGTGTAGGGTTATTCCTCTTCTTTCTGCTTATCCTCCTTGGGGAGGTTCTTCATGGATCTAAAATATGATGAGGTAAAACCAATCCTCTTCAATCTTTTGATCTCTTGGGCTTAGACTCACAGGTTGAGCCAAAACTATGCTTTTATACCACTGTAATATTCTAAATCTGGAACAGCGAGCAAGGCATGACTGGAAAAATGCATTTTCTAGTAATGGATACTACAAGAATTGAAACCAAGACCTAGATCCCTTAGATAAATGTTTCTAAGACCTATATCCAAGAGGAGGCTCCAAAGAAATCCTTCTAGGTGGGTTAAATAGATCTCTCGCACCTAGTTGTCCTCAGAAAGTGCCCGATGAGGGACTGCAAAAATGTATGAACATAAAATGGAATAACAACATTATTTTATAGTTGTGAACACATGAAGATATATATAGCCAAAAAATTTATAATATATCAGCAAATGTATACAATAATTTGAGGAATCAATCACTCCAGCTAGGTAATGAAAGCCTCAATGAGACATGTACATGACAATAGAAAAACACTGTTATGCAAGAATGTCATATGGATAAAATAACATAATTCATTGGAGACAATACAAAAAAATACATGATAACAGGATGACATGACAATGATAGCTCAAGAAATGTGGGGGAGCAAGCTCTCAACCCCTGAAAACAACAATACAACAATCCTTAAGAGGATTGGCTGAAATATATGTACAAATGGAAAATCTGCAGAAATGTCGGAGTTCCTGGGTAGTAGCTGCAACTCAAAACTAAAATAATATGGAGATGGCTGAATAAGATGGACAATCTGAATCAAACCTCCTCCAATGGACCTCCCGAGTGCAAGGATGATCCTAACATTGAAAATCTTTCCCTCCAAGATGATGGTGCAACCTTCACTACAAATATGCACTGAAATAATGGAATCTAGAGAAGGGACTGTGCTGCTGATGATAGGAAAAGCTTGGCCTGATGCCAAGATATGAAAATATTCCCTGGAAACCTTCCTCACTAATATTCTCGAGGAATAGAAGCTCCCTCCTTTGAAATATGAGACAAGGAATGGTGTTGTGGAACCCTACACTGCAACACCCAGCAACACTATGTTATACTTCAGCAGAAATAACGTAGTGACTGAAAGGAGTGGCTTTGGCCTTGAGATAAGATGTGGAGAAATGAAGTGAAATCCTTCAAGAGGCCTCTCAAGAAGGAGAGGAAATCCTAAACAGGAATCCCTCGTGCTAAACAACACTGCAACTCTGCTGAACAGCCGGATACTGCAAATAGTATTCTAGACCAAAATCGATAAACTCAAAGATGTATCACCATGGCTGCCTCTTCCTCATTTTATGCAAGTGAATGCCTCTTTTCCCTAGACCCCACACATTCGGGTTTCTTCCACAAAGAATCTTCCTCCCTCTCAAATTGCGCTATCTTCCCAAGCAAGCTACACCTCTTAGGGAGCGTTGTTCACTTGGTCAAACTTGACCTTGTCCTCATGCATTTTCCCCTTTTCACACTCGAAGGTGCAAAATAAAGTTGCTCCATTGATCCCTTTCAAACTATAGGAATTTATTCCTACTTATGGGTCTCTTCACCCATTTTATTCACTTCCTAGATGATATAATAAAAAATTAATATTCCAATTTGCTACATGAAAATTTTGGAATATTACACTTCACTTGTTTGACCTTCTCACAAAATTGAAAACATCTTGCATTATTAAAACATGACAGGATCCTAGGAGAGGTCCTAATGGCCACTTTGCTTTGATATTCCAATCTATTGATTTTTCCTCCCTTATGTTTTGGTCTGAAAGGCCTTTGATATTTATCACTGCTACTATTGTTCTCAGCTCCTGACTTGGTGATAGGAGATGTTGGTTGACAAATTGGGGTTTGGTGAAGCAAGGTGAAAATGGTGATGAAGTCAACTTTGGTGAATGAATTATGTGGAGGTTAGGGTTTTTTAGGATTAAGTTGCCTTGGAGCTTAAGTAGGATTTTCTCAAAAGTGTATTTGTAGCCACCTTAACTTAGTTACCCTCACATGATATCAAACTGGTTTCAAGGAGGTTTAAAAAACAAAGGCTTGTTTTGCATGAAGGTCCTAGGGTTTACCCACCTCGAGTTTGAACTTTAAAGCCACAAAAGACTAAAATCAATTTGAAAAATCTATTGGGGATAAGGAGGGAGTGTCACCTACCAGTGCTTGGCTCTTTGTAAACCTTCATAGATCAAAAGGAAGAGGAAATTCATGACCAAAGGTAGAGAAATTATGGTTTGGAGGCTTTCTGCATTTGTGTAGTGCCTTGCCCTAGCTGTCGGGTCGGCCCATTTGCGTAGTGCGGGTAGGTCTACCCGTGGGGTTAGCGCAGCACTAGGCGCGTGCACTAGTGCTGGTCTCTGAGCAAGTCGGGCTCATTTTTTTGTAATGTCGTGTTGTTCTGAATGAGTAGAGGATGGATTAGTGCAATTCCAGCCTTCTTTTGTGTAGCGCCACGGGTTTGTGCAGCTCCAGAAAAAATTGCCTAGAAACAGCCAAAAAACCCTATTTTTCTTCCTGAATCTTTTTTCTCTTCACCAAGTGCTAAATGAGTTTGAAAGGAAACTAAAACACATTTATACCCCTTGAGAAAAATAAATAGAATTTATAAACTAACTTTACTATGTTAGCATTAGGTCACTTTAAAATTTCCACTAATGTCTTCTTGACCTTTTGCAGGTGCCTATAACCTTCTAAAGTGATTTTCCTTGCGTAATGGTGCACTGAAGGATGAAAAGGCCCCCTTTTTGGCTTTGAAACTTTGGGGACTGTCCAAACTATCTCTTTTGAAAAACTCAAATCATTTCTTTAGTCCTCTTACGAATTTTTGAGTGTAATATACTAAAAACATGTGTTCCCCACCATTTAATGATATTTTGACAGTGAGGTCTTTTTGGCAAAGATGTGTACATCAAGTTTACCATGTTTACCCCTTGGCCACTTTCAATTTCTGCAGGTGCCATAACACATTTTCCTTTTGTCTTATTAGTCCCTTTTGGAGTTTGACACCTCATTTTCTCAACAGTGAACTTATGCTCATCATGATTTTCGCCTTTAGCACTTTACCCCATGCTTACCTTCCTTTGATAATTTTTAAGGCACTTGACTACTCTAGGAAACCTAGGCTCTGTCACACTAATATTCTTTACCATTTTTCCCTTTGGTGTAGGTGAAGTAGTGTTTCTTTGAGAAACCCTAAATGCCACCTTGAACAACCTTTGAATGCCTTCTGATGTGATGAAGGAGGACTTATGATATGCATTTGACCTATTTTGTCTATCTTTCCAAACTCTTAGGTTTTAGGGTTGTTAGATAAGAATAGGCAGTGTTTTCTTCTAAGTTCTCTATAGCCCTTTCAAGTTCATTCATTTATGTTCAGTTCACCTCACCTTTTTCCCTTATTCATTCATGATTTCTGAAAATCTTCAATGTGTCCTTGGTCGTGTTGTTGTGCCTTCTATCTTGGTGGTCTTTGTGATGGTTTCTTGCTTGGCAACACTGTTTTTTCAACCAATCCCAAAAAACCCTGAATCTTATTGTACATAGGCATGATGTCGTTTCCTTGCTGTAAAGGTCTTCTTGTGATGATTCATCCTATTACCTTACCTCTTCTTATGCTGATGGAAATCTTGATCACTTTTGCAAAAATGTGAACAAGGGCAGTTGTCCCTTGCAGAATTTGTGCTTTGGCCAAGGAGGCCTTACTTGAAGGGTTTTTATCAATTTTTGATAAAGTTACTTGACATTCTTCTTCTTTGAATGCAGCCTCTTTACACAGGAAAAAAAGATATTTTTAGAACACAAAATTAACCCTATGACCTATGAAACCATAGGTGACCTAGTGGAAAGCTCTTTGGACTTGGCCTTTGCTTGAAAACTTGATTTAGGATCCTTAGGTGTAAAACAGAGTTTTGTATAGACTAATGTATTGAAGATCCAAATCCAATTTACTTGATTTATCTAAAAAGCCTATAGAGAGTTCATATTATGCTAGTGAACTCTTTTTATTCTCTACCTAGACTAACTGACTGTCAAGATTAGGCTGTATGACAGACTTCATTCTCTAAGCTATAGACATGAAATTGAAATCATGGTTTACATCAGGATTAGGAAATCTGACTTACCGTGGGTTTTTGGAATAAGAACAAGCTTCACACATACTATTTTTGTAAAAAATAAAACTTCAAGAAATATAAGGGCTATGATCAATCATGTGCTAAGAATCCCTATTTTCCTTTTTCGTTCATATTTGAGCATGTGGAACCAGTATCTTTCATTCCTAATCTATCTTTTGACAAGTCATATTTGAATGATTTGACCAACTATCTTTCACTAATTTATCAACAATAAATTGAAAACATGTTTTAGCCATGACTAGGCTAGATGACTAAAAAAAGACCTTTTTTATTGAGCCAGTAGTGGCATTTAAGGTTTCTCACTTTCAGTAGTACTATTTTTTGGGTATGGGGCTTTACCTCTTTTCAAATCTGCCCTCTTTTTCATTCTTTCCATGTTTTTTAATTTTTGTGATTTTCTCATGCAATGCTTATATACAATGAATGAAAGTCTGAAATTAGGACTCCTAATAGAAATAGTGTTTGAGAATCCTGCCATTGACAGTACCTCCAAAAAGTTCTTCTCTATTTAGTCCCTGTAAAAAGAAAGAATTATGACCTCTAACTGACTGAATGAGATAAGGACCTTTCCACAAATTCTCAAATTTACAATGTTTACCTTTGTCTTCCCTCCTGGAATCCCATCCTAGCACTATGTCTCCAATGTGGAAATTGTTGGCTTTAGTTCTTCTGTCAAATATTTTCTTTATGTTTTCTTGCACTGCTTGAGTCTTGTTATAAACATCTTCCCTTGTCTGCTGCAAATGACTGGTTTGGTTCAATCTTCTTTACATGTCATTTTCTTCTGATTACACTTCTTGGAGAAGCTTTATCACCGGAACTCCCAAGGATATTGGGAAAATGGCATCCATGCCATACACTAGTTGATAGGGAGACATACCAATCAATTTCTTGGTGGTTAGTTTATCAGCCCATAGTGCATGTACAAGCTTGCCATGCCATGCCTTTTGATTCTGTTCTAGAAGCTTCTTGATGATATTGAACAAGATTTTGTTAGAGGACTCAACTAGCCCATTACCTTGAGGGTAATAAGCTGTGGAATGTCCTATTGTGATGTGATATTTATAACAAAATTCAACCATTATTTTGGATGAAAAGGAAGAAACATTATTTGTGATGATCTTTTTGGGGAAACCAAATCTAGACAGGATGTTTGTATCAAGAAATTTGATAATGACTGAATCAGTGGCATTTATAGAGGGGATGGCTTCTATTCACTTGGTAAAGTAATAAGTGGCAGTGAGGATCCACTTATGTTGGGCAGATGAGGTGGGGTGAATATCACCAATGAGGTCTAATCCCCATTGTTGAAAGGGAGCTTCAACAGTAATGGGATGCAAAGGTAAAGGTAAGAGTTTTCTCTTGCCATAAAAAATTTGGCACTTGTGGCAAGACATGACTAGTTTTCAGGTGTTGGGGAAAAGGGTGGGCCAATAGTAACTAGCTCTAAGGATCTTTTTGGCTGTGGATTTCTAGTAAAGATGGCCTCCACACTCTCCCTCATGTAGTTCATGCATGATCTTACCTACATCATCCTCAAGCAAAAATTTAAGCAGTACACCAATAGGATTCTTCCAATATAATATTCCATCTAAAATGCAGAATTTCAAAGCTTCTTGTTTTAGAAATCTAGATTTTGTCTTTGATAATGTAGGAGGAGCATTAAGATAGAAAATTACATATAGAATATCAACATACCAAGATGAATTTAGAAATGCTTCTTCAACATGTGTAGTTGTGCATTATTCTTGTTCTTCTAAAACATCAACCATATTCATATCTAAGGCTTTGAAATTTGATTCAGCCATAAGTTTTGCAAGCCCTTATCCTTTGAACAGTTTAGAGGGTCTGATTTCCAAGTCATATTCTAAGATAATAGCAATCCACTTTCCCCTTTTACCATTAGGGTCCTGATTCAAAATATCTTTGACAACTGTGTGTGGGACAAAAGCAATGATGTGAGAATGTAAGATATAAAATCTAAAGTTTTTCAATGCCTTAACCAAGGCATAGGCTTGCTTCTCCATGATGTTATACTTGAAAGGAACATCTATAAGGGCCTTTCTGAAGAAGGTTATGGGTTGTTCTTGCCCTGTCATGTTCTTTTGCAGTAACACTGCAACAATGGCATGTTCATAGGCAAATGAGAAAATGTAGAAGTCTTTGGTAAAATCGGGACTGATTAGAACTGGTGTTTGAGTGAGGGCTAGTTTGACCAGTTCAAAGGATTGTTTAGCTTCCTAGGTCCATTTAACCCATATCTCCCTTTTAAGCATGTTTGTAATATTCCTCAAGAGTTCAACAAGGTTGGGGATGAACATCCTCAAAAAAATTATCTTCTAAACGAAAGATTCTAACTCCTTAATGTTTTTAGGATGGATGATTTGTAATATGCCTTCAATCCTTTTCGGGTCAATTTTTATTCCTTCTTCTGAGATGATGTGGCCTAGGATTTTTCCTTCCTGGAGACCAAACATTGTTTTCTTAGGATTCAAGGAAAGGCCATACTTCCTACATTTTTCAAAAACTTTTCTCAGGTGAACTAAGTGTTCTGCATTGGTCTTAAAGTAAACAGTGATGTCATCAAGGTAAATAACTATGAAGTAGCCTATTTCTTTTGAAAAAGCTATGTACATGGCCCTTTGGAAAGTTCCCCGCATGTTCATCAACCCACATGGAATTTTAACATACATGAATGTACCGCAAGGTGTCGTGAAGACATTTTTGCATTGATCACTTGGGAATACTAGCACTTGGTTGTAACCAGAAAAGCCATCAAGTAGTGAGATTCTCTTAGAGCCGAATACCTTTTGAAGTATGTGATCCATCTTAGGCAAGGGGTAGTTGTCTTTTAAGGAAGCCTTGTTTATATTTCTAAAGTCAATGCAAAGCCTAATCTCCCCAGTTTTCTTCCTAACTGAAACAAGGTTGGAAACCCACTCTGAGTATCGAAGGGAAACTATGATCCTAGCATCATACATATTTTTGATCTCTTTTTCAACTAAAGGTTGTAGAACAGGGTTTCTTCTCCTTAATTTTTGTTTCAAAGGTTTCTGATTTTCCTTAACAGAAATGTTATGTTGTATAATGCTCGTGTCATATGATTTTAAATCCTCATACCCCCATGCAAACACATCTTTAAACTCTTGAAAAAGCTCAATATATCTCTATTTTATTTGAGGAGGAAGATTTTTAGATAGTTTTATCATTTTAGGTTCCTTTAGGCTGCCAATGTTACACTCCTCTACATCATTTTCGGTGGATTCTATTTTTTGTTTTTTAGCTACATCATTAAAGTCAAACAACTCTTCTAATGGTGTAAGGCCCCTTGGTAATGTATCATATTTACACTCTAAAACCTCAAGGTCATTTTGGTCTAGATCCTAAAACATTTCTGCCTCATAAGGATGTGCAAGCAGATTTATATCTGCAAAAGGGGGCAGCTCTATTCCTTGGGCCGTTTCTTTAGCAAAAACATATTTCTCATGCTCTAAGCTTGGTTTTGTCAATGTAAATTTATTCCTAGATTGAAAAAAATCATCAATTTTTTCATCACCCTCAAACACTTGCCAATGATTAATGTTGTCAAGTATTGTAGGTCGGTGTTTGACTTTGATAGTGTATTGTTCACTTGCAAGTGGTATTTGGAAATTGCTGGTAGCAAAGGAAATCTCATTGGCAAGAATATTTTGGGCTCTAGGAATGTAAACTAGCTCGTATTTCTCAAAGGTTTTGAAGAGATCTAAGGTTGCATTTCTGTACTTTCTCAATCTTGGATTCTTTTTGAATACTCACCTCTGATTTGTTTAATGATCAACTTAGAATCTCCTTAGGCAGAGATTTTCTTAGCTCCTAAGTCTTTGAGCAAGTGTAAGCCAAAGAGGAGAGCCTCATACTCTGTAATGTTATTGGTGCACTGAAAGTCTAGTTTGTAAGAATGGCCTTCATTTGTGTTATGTATCCAGACACTAGCCCCTGACCCAACCTTGCCACAAGATCCATCAAAGGTTATGTTCCAAAGAATATCTATTTCATGCTCATCATTATGTTGGTTTTCAGGGCTGTTAGAGTTTTGGATGATATGTTTTTCAGTTGAGGATATGTTTGGTTGTTCTGGTGGGCCTAGATCTTTGTCATTTTCATTCACTTGTTCACCAATGTTGTTTTCATTATACGAGATGAATGAATCTAAGTCTGAATGAATGGAATAGATAGGGGTGTTGTTTGGCCTATCTAGGCTACTCACCATATACTTCATGTGTGACTCTTGGTATAGTCTTCTTGTTCGGTTAAAAACAGGGATAGTAGCAGAGGACATATCTAGTTGAAGGTTTCCCTGAAGTTTGGCTCCCCAATATCTGGATAAAAGCATGCCATACTTAGGGTGAATGTTTGCTACCAATATGTCCATGACAAGACACTTAGCAGGTATTTGTTCCAAATTGACACAAATATCCTTTATTAGGCCCAAATACTTGACTCTACTCGAATCAAATGAGTACAAGTATTTGTAAGGTTTAGTTATTTCTAAGCCTAATCTCTCCATTACAACTTTAGGCATGAGGTTGTGTGAGGCCCCAGAGTCTATCATAGTATTGTGTAATATCTTGTCATGTATGTTTAGGCTGATATAGAAAGGAGGGACAACTCCTTCTTGATACTTTCCCTCAACCTTAGGTCCAAACAACAATTCAGGCGCGTCATTTGTTAAATTCAGAGTGTCAATATCATTTCCTAAGTTCAAGACCTTCAGCACCTGGGATCTATACACTCCTTGACTTTCCAGTTTAGTGAGAGGCAGGGTTATCTTGATTTTAGCAATCTCTCCCTCAAAGATGAAAGGTATTTTTGTTTTAGACATATTTACATCAGCTTTTTTAGTCATAACCTTTTCCAAAAGTTTAATTTTCTGATTTTGATAAGGGATTTTAGACAATAGAATTTTTTAGGGCCACTAGTAGAGGTACTAGGGCAGCTTGAGACACTACTTTGCTGGCTGAATTTTTCTTTGTTTGGATAAGTTTTGTTAGCCATAGTGTTGACAGTGTCTACTATCCTCTTAGGACTATTTTATGGAGCTTTCCTAGCAGCAGTGTCAATTTGGTTTTTCTTGGAGGCTTATTGGTTTATTTTTCTCCTAAGGTCATATTGCTTATGGACTTCCATGATGGAATTTTCAAGTCCTAATTGGTAATCTTCAGAATCTTCACAATTTGTTTGAGTTTGATCAAAGGCAAAGAGACCTTGTTCCTTTTTTGTGAGAAATACTTCATCTTCATTATCAGAACCTATCAGGTTTACATTTCTTTCCTTAGGTTCTTTAGCCTCTCTTCCCTCTTCATATACATAATTATCTTGGAAGGGTGGCCTAATTTGTTGATCATTTTCTCTTGGCCTGTTTTGGGGAGGGTCTCTTTTGAAGTTCGGATTTCTATTTTTGTTTTTGGAATTAACTTGGTTTTCCCTAGGAGGCATTCTTTCATTCAAGTTTATCCTTTCTATCATTCTCTCCATGGTTCTCATTAGGTTGTCCATTTTGGTATCGGATGAGGAGGTTGAGGGAATGGTTTCATATTTATAGGTCACTCTATTTTCTGACCTCATCCTAGCTCTTTTTTCAATCAAGTTGACTTCAACACTAATAGCTTCCCTTTTCATTTCTTCTAAAGTTGTGGGGTCTCTTTCTCTCAATTGGAATGTCATGTCCAGATCAAAGCCTTCAGGAAATTTCACTAGTGCTAGGCCTTATGGGGGTTTCACGTGAGGTGGGAGGGCATTGTAGATACTTTTAAACCTGTTGCAATAATCTTGTACACTTTCCCCTATATTCCTCTTAAGGTTGTTATATTCAAAAAGGATTTGGAGGGGATTTTTCTTGATTTCCAACTTGTTTATGAAATTCTGGTAGAGGGAAGGCAGATCATGTACTGTGTTAGGAGTTAATTATTTGAACCATTTTTTGGCCTCTCCTCCTAAGCTTTTTTCAAATATCCTCATTTTGATGGCTTATTCTTCTATTTCCATGTAATCGAAGGCATCATTTATCCTATCTACATGTTGTTGGGCAGTGATGGACTTAGCTCCTGTGAAATGAGGGATCTTGGATTGGTAGTAATTTGTAAAAGGCACTAGAGGTTGAAGTAAAGCCAAGGGAGAATACCAAGTTGCCATGATGGGAGCTAATGGAGGGTTTACAAGAGAAGGGTTAGTAAAAGGAGATGTATGATGAAGTGAAGTGGTTTTCACATTAGTGGTATGGATGGGTGTGGTGGAAGTACTTGGACCAGCAGACTGATTATGAGTAGATTTGGTGTGGAAAGACCTAAAGTGATGGAGAAGTTGAAAGTCAAGAGGATTGGAGGGAGAAAATTCTCTACTAGAACTCTGCTACAAATCTATGGGCTCAAGTTTATCCTGGTCAATATTAGTTTGTGACTTGGTCCTGCAGAGGTTCTTTGTATGGTGCAAGTCAAACCGGGGATCTTGCAAAGCTGTAATATGTTCAAGTACGGAGCTTTCTCTATGAATGGTCCTAACAGTGGTTAAGTTTCTAGATCTAGAAGTTTTCGACAAAATATTCTCCAGGTCATCAACTATGTTGGGAGGATTTGGGTCTGGATGAGATCTGGTACTGATCCTATGTGAAGCCAGATTTCAAACTTAAAATTTAGAGAGGCTAAAAGTTTTAGGACTATTTTCCGAAGGCTAACCTCTCTTAGTGCTTGGTAAAATTTTGCAGTATATAAATGGGTTCATAAACTTCTCAGGGTTGATTTTACACAATCCCAGGGAGTCTAATGATAACTAGTGAAGTAATTGGTGTACTGGAGGCTAGTGGAGTCGCCAAGTGGATATTTTTTGCTGTTTTAAGAATGTATGTTTATCGTCCACCACCAATAACTGACAAAAAACCAATCTAGGGAAGTTTTTGGGTTTTCTAAGTTTCTATATGTAGCCCTAAGATTTGTATTGAGTGTTCTATAACTGAGTCATCATTTTTCTAGGATGGTGAAACAACTAGATTCTACTCTATGGCTACTAGTTGATTTTCTAAGCTTAACTGAGGGTTAAATGAGTCTATAAGAGTTTCTTAGGATATATGTACTCGATCCCACTGTGATCACCATGATGTTAGTGTCTCATAATTTAGAAGATTGGTAGACCAAATGCACAGGGTAACATGAAACCAGTCTTTGGAGTCCTAGGACCTAACCTTCCTAGACTCAAAAAGGGCTCTCTCTATTGGATGCAAAGAATGTGGACTTTTTTCTTTTAGGGTTTGATTTTAGGCTAGTTGTTAAGTGTAGGGTTTGTTGTTTGCTTTTGTTGGGTAATATGAATAGGTAGAATAGGTGGAGTGAGAGGTCTTCAAATCATTTGGATATGGAGTCAATGAAAGTCATGGGTATCTCGATAATGAATCTGAGTGCATTACAGGGACAATCTAGCAAGGTTAATGGATCCTTATGGTTATGTGTGAAGTGGGATGGACATCAAGTTGCTTAATAAGGTCGGCAAAAGGGAAATCAAGAATCATTTGTCAAATACCTATAACAAGGAGGTCTTGAATACTGATAAGAAAAAGATATAACTAATGAGGTAGGTCAAACCATTAAGCTCAATGAAAATAATTAAACCAATAACCATTCAAGACAAACAATTTCGATGAAATATAGAAGGCGATAAACTCATTTAACTTCTATGATTTCACATTCAAGCTTTAGAAAACATTTAAGATCACAAATAACTTTAATTCATGAAGAGGGAACTCCTAAAAATCATAAACCAAGCTATAAATAACTTTGAGGAAAATGTATAGGCATGGACAAAGGGAAAGATCAAAACAAGACCTCTTTGACTTAACCTAGCAAGCAGTACTTCAAAGAGAGGTTTCAAGACAGAGTTTGGATAGCATCAAATAAGTAGGGCTTACCATGAAACATATTTTTAAACTAGAATACTAATACATTAATGAAACAAAAAAATTTAGGTGGGCCTAAGGAGAAATTAAGAATTCCTTAAGCTGACCCAACAGAGGAAAACATCAAGGAAATAGAAGGAAAGAGGACTAAGGTGCTTCAAAGAGCATTTCTCAACCTATACTTTTATGTTCTACTGCAACAAAGAAGGATGAAACATAATGATAAAAAGAAAACATGAAAAAATTAAGAATACATCACCATTAACCAAGATAAGGGATCCTACAAACAAACTTCTCCATCATAAGTCCAAGCAAGCCCTTCATAATCTCCACAACACCAATTTCTTATCCAAGCTCATAAAAACCATGTATTGCTCTCAAAGCTCATAAAATTCCAACATTTACAATGAAGCCCTTATGCTCTATTTAACTCAGCAAAGGAGGGAAAAAATCCTAGATAGGGTTAGAAAATGTCAAAATCACTCGTAAATGTCATTTATGCCTAAGAGACCATGCAAGGGAAAATGCACAAAATATCTCATGAAATAAATTCTAAAATAAATTCTTGCACCTAATTCTAGAGTGATTTCCCTTAAAAAAACACTAAAATATGATTTTGTAATAACTGAGTGTGTTTTGTTGACTTTTGGTCCAAAACACAATAAACAGTCCAGTTGCGCAACGCCACTTCTAGTAGAAAATAGGCTCTTTTGCAACCAAGTTTTGGACTCCTTCCTGATGTCAGATTTGGCTCCGTGATGGCTTGTTGGAAATCTTGATGAGTCAAATTTCAAAAAAATCTTGTATTTTCCTGATCTACCTCTTCTACCAAGTCAAAATGTCAAAATACCAAGACTGCCATTAGCGCAGCGCCAAGTTTGAAATAGTGGAAGAATGGTGAAAAAGGAGGGGTTTTTTGACCTTTTGAGGGATCAAAGTAGCTCCAAATCATCTAAAAATTGGTGATAAAAGTGTCATAGGTGTGAGAAATTCAAAAATTTTGAGTTTTCCTCCTGAGGATGCTCCATGTATTAGGGTAGCACTAGTCGAGTTGTGTTAATGAGCCTTTAAATTCACAAAAAACAAAAAGTTTTCCAAATTTGCTCAAAATTGGTGGAGACCTCCCTCAAGGGGTCTTGGATAACTGTTGAGAAGCCTCAGCAAAAAATCCAAGGATATCATGCTCTTTTTCCTCCTTTAGGGTTTCGACTTCAAGGAGGAATTCCTTCAGTTTGGCACAAACAAGCTTGTGATTCATGGCATAGTACTTTGTCATCTTTTTATGGAGGGTCAGACCCCTTTTTATCTTCTTGAAGTGCTTTTTCTCATTATTATAATATTGAATGATGTATTGTGCCATGCCAAAATATCTCTCCCACTCCTTGATTTGTGCATCCTTACCTTGGAGTAGCCTTCTGGTGGCCATCTCCTCATCTTCATTATCATTTTCTAAGTCAATGAATTGAGGCTTTTGGGTAGACAGCTTGCTCTTCTTACCTTTCTTAACCTTTTCCATATTTTCTTTGCCCTTGTCAAGCCTTGGAGTTGATGCAGATGGAAAGGTCCCTTGGCTTTTGAAGGCAGCAAACACTTTCCTTAGCCCTCTTTGGTATGTGCATGCAATAGGTGTGATGGTGGTTTTGGTAGTGTCTTCATCATGGCCATGACCTTTTGTGTTGCCATCAACTTCTTCACCTTTATTAGGATCTTCAACAGTCATCCCATGCTCTGTTTGATCACTGCCTGCTTGACGTTCAACATCATCATCATAATTACCCTTTTTACTTCCTTCTGCACTGTAGCTTTGGTCTTCATTTGGACTATCAACCCCTATACTTGCTTCATCTTGGTTTTGTTCATCACTAGGGTATTTTTCTTCATCATCTCCTACACTGCTATCATTTTCATGTTCCCTAGGAGTCTAATTGGGGTCATGACTGTCATGACAGCTGTCATGACTGTCATGACTAGCTCCTTTGTTGTCTTGTTTCTCACTGCTTGTCCCATCAATCTCATCCTCTTTGTCACTATCCTCTTCTTCAAATTCTATTTTTGCCTCATCATTTTCCTTTTCATGTCCTTTTATTTCCTCTTAATCATCTATTGATTCTTCATGTTCATCATCTTCTTCCATATTGTCATTGTCTTCATCATGACTTTGCTCACTCTCATGACCACTGCTCCTACTTTCATCATTGACATGTTCACTACCCTCTTCTTCATCATTATTTTCTTCATCTATCTCCACATCTTCTAACTCTTTCTCACTATCTGCTGGCTCATCCTCATGTTCTTCATTTGTTTCCATGTACTCTGCCTCAACATGATCTTCTTGGTTTCCAAAATTATCATCAAACTATTATTTATTGTGGACTGATTTCTCATCACCTTCATCTTGATCTTCATGAGATTCTTCATTGCCACTTCCTGCTGCCCCTAATGCATCAAGAGAAAGAGAGGAAGGGAGGTTTGCTTGTGGTGAGGGTACTTGTGCCGATTAGGAGGGCATATTTGGTTTATGAGGAGGCTATGGCCTTATGAAAACTTTATGGGCTATGAACGCATTCCAAGGTATACCTTGCTACTCCAACTAATGTAGTACAACCATCTTGATCAAGAAATGGTGGAACAAGCTATGCATTTTTTGGGAATGATTCGTCCTCCGGACAACAGAAGACATCTTCTCAATTCTCCTATAGAGATAGTAGGGCAAGTTGAGCACCTGAACCCCTGTGAAATGCATTAGGAGTCTGACATGGTATGAATAGAGCCTAAAGTATCTCCCCTCACAGGTGAAAAACTTCATGATAACCAACATCAGGGGTTCAAATCTATGTTTGAGGTGTGAGAAATGGAAAATTGTCTTGCTTCCTTCTCTATACCTTGTTTTGATGAATTGATCAAAAAAGTCTTTGTCCAATTTTCCCTTCTTAAACCACTTCTCACCTACAGTAGGGATACCTATAGCCTCAGAGATGGAACCTACTGATATCCAAAAATCCACTCCTTCAAGGCTTGAGTGCTTATTGTGTAAGTTGAGAATGAGGAACCTTGTAAGCTCAAGGTGGGTCTTCACTTGTTTTACCTTCTCACAAAATTTAAAACATATTTAATTATGAAAACATGACATGATCCTAGGAGAGGAGGTGATGGCCACTATTATTTGAGGTTCCAATCTATTTACTTTTCCTCCCTTATGTTTTGGTCTCAAATAAATTTGATCTTTATCACTGCTACTATTGTTCTCAGCTCATGACATGGTGATAGGTGATGCTGGTAGACAAATTAGGGTTTGGTGAAGCAAGGTAAAAGTGGTGATGAATTCAACTTTGGTGAATGAATGATGTAGAGGTTAGGGTTTTTTAGGATTGAGTTTCCTTGGAGCTTAAGTATGCTTTTCTCAAAAGTGTATTTGCAGTCACCCTAACTTAGTTACCCTCACAAGATATCAAACTGGTTTCAAGGAGGTTTAAAAAATAAAGGCTTGTTTTCTTTTGAAGGTCCTAGGGTTTACCCACCTAGGGTTTGAAATTTAAAGCCACAAAATACTAAAATCAATTTGGAAAATTGCTTGGGGTGAAGGAGGGAGTGTCATCTAGTAGTGCTTGGCTCTTTGTAAACCTTTGGATATCAAATGGAAGAGGAAATTCATGACCAAAGGAAAAGAAATTGTGGTTTGGAGGCTTTCTGTGTTTGTGTAGCGCCTTGCCCAAGCTGTCGGGCTGGCCCAATTGTGGAGCACCGACAGGTCTGCCTGTGGGGTTAGCATAGCGCCAGGCACGTGCAGCGATGCTGGTCCCTGGGTGAGTTGGGCTTGCATTTTCGTAGCACCCGAGATTAGCGCAACGCCAAGAAAAATTTGTGTAGTGCCATGTTGTTCTGAATGGACAGAGGATGGATTAGCACAGTGCCAACCTTCTTTTGTGTAGTTCCATTGGTTTGCACAACGCCAGAAAAACTTGCCCAAAAACAGCCAAAAAAACTTTTTTTTCTTCTTGAAGCTTTTTTCTCTTCACCAAGTGCTAAATGAGTTTGAAAGGAAACTAAAACACCTTAATACCCCTTGAGAAAAATAAATTAAATTTATAAACCAACTTTACTATGTTAGCATTGGGTCACTTTAAAATTTCCACTAATGTCTTCTTGACCTTTTGGAGGTGCCTATAACCTTCTTAAGTAATTTTCTTTGGGTAATGGTGTACTGAAGGATGAAAAGGCCCCCTTTTTGGCTTTGAAACTTTGGGGACTATCCAAACTGTCTCTTTTGAAAAACTGAAATCATTTCTTTACTCCTCTTAGGAATTTTTGAGTGTAATAGACTAAAAACATGTGTTCCTCACCCTTTATTGATATTTTTACAGTGAGGTATTTTTGGCAAAGATGTGTACATCAGGTTTACCATGTTTTCACGTTGACCACTTCTAATTTCTGAAAGTGCCATAACACATTTTCCTTTGGTCTTCTTAGTCCCTTTTGGAGTTTGACACCTCATTTTCTCAACAGTGAACTTATGCTCAGCATGATTTTATCCTTTAGCACTTTACCCCATGCTTTTCGTCCTTTGATCATTTTTAAGACACTTGACTTCTCTGGGAAACCTAGGCTCCATCACACTAATATTCTTTACCATTTCTCCCTTTGGTGTAGGTGAAGTAGTGTTTCTTTAAGAAAACCTAAATGTCACCTTGAATACCCTTTGAATGCCTTCTGTTGTGATGAAGGATGACTTATCATCTTCATTTGACATGTTTTGTCTATCTTTCCAAACTATTAGCTTTTAGGGTTGTTAGAGAAGAATAGGCAGTTTTGTCTTCTAAGTTCTCTATAGCCCTTTCAAGTTCATTCATTTCTGTTCAGTTCACCTCATCTTTTTCCCTTATTCATTCATGATTCTGAAAATCTTCAATGTGTCCTTGGTTGTGTTGTTGTGCCTTCTTTCTTAGTGGTATTTGTGATGGTTTCTTGCTTGGCAACACTGTTTTGCCAACCAATCCCAAAAAACCTAGAATCTTATTGAACATAGGCCTACTGCCTTTTCCTTGTTGTAGATGTCTTCTTGTGATGATTCATCCTATTACCTTACCTGTTCTTATGCTGATGGAAATCTTGATCATTTTTGCAAAAATGTGAACAAGGGCAACTGTCCCTTGCAGAATTTGTGCTTTGGCCAAGGAGGCCTTCCTTGAAGGGTTTTTCATCAGTTTTGGACAAAGTTACTTGAACTTCTTCTTCTTTGAATGCAGCCTCTTTACATAGGAAAAACATATATTTTTAGAACACCAAATTAACCTTATGACCTATGAAACCCTAGGTGACCTAATGGAAAGCTCTTTGGACTTGGCCTTTGCTTGAAAACATGATTTAGGATCCTTAGGTGTTAAACAGAGTTTTTTACAAACTGATGTATTGAAGATCCAAAATCCAATGTAATTGATTTATCTAAAGAGCCTACAAAGATAGTTTTGAGACCATCAATGCTTGAGGTATTTTTGGAGATATAAGAGAGCTGGTTGATTGGTGGCCCTAGGTAGTAGTGGAGGGGTTAGGAAAAACAAAATAGAGGATTGAGGCCAAAGGTGACAAAAAATAGACAAAATGAGTGACATGAGCTAATGATGGGTCTTCTTGGATTGGTGAGCTTAGCTTGACATGATGGGATGATGAAATAGTGAAAAATTTATCCTAAGGATAATGAAGGCAATGATATTTCTAGAATTCACAATGTTCATGAACTTTTCTTCTAGAAATCTAGGATAAGCATTTAGTCATCTACAAAGGCAAATATTACTGATGACTAACAATCCTCAAGGAGGTCGACCTAAATAAATGTGCAAAGGTTATTGGTCCATGTGCATAGTAACCATATCTTCTCCAAACAAGCAAATAGAAGTGGAGCACTTTAGACAAATGTTGATGAGAGGTGGAACCCTTCTCATAAAATAATTTTGGGGACCCAAAACCATGTGCCAAATGACATGAATTTGTGTTCCATTACCATCAAACCATCTTAGTACCATGGAATAAGAGTAACATGCCCTCGGAATATGTGCCACAAAGTGGAGTGATCCTAAAAAATGGGAATGCAACTAATTGTTAAAGCATTTGTCACTAATCCTAGTGCTCCACTAGCCAAGTCTCTAAATTTATGTAGCACTGCAATGTGACATCATATGAACCCAAGAATTCAAGACACTTATCTTATTGTAGCCCCTGTTGATGTGGCATGCCTTCACATATGTGCTTGTGCCTAGGGAGATGTGAACTATTCTCTCAAGAAAAAAAATATGCATGAAGCAATGTGGATAAAGGCTTCAAAGGTGCCCCCAAATATGTGAAGTAACACTTCAAAAGATAATTCAAAATAAAGAAAAGGCATAAAGAGCAACAAAAATGGCTATCAAGCTAACCTCCTCAATATGGAGGCTGCTTGGGGAGGTCTTCAATGTGGATCAAGGCCTCATACAACATGAGGGGTAAGAGGCTCAATCAAAAGAAAAGTAGGAATAACCTGGCCAATTTAGGATATAGAAGATTTCCTTTATTATTGGAAAGGAAATGTTTCATGAGGTGAAGGAGATCTTGGTAGGCTTGGGTAATGATCTCTGTGATTTGTATGGCTATGTCATGGATTTTCTAAGTGGATTGATTTTTTAAAGGAAATGGTATCATAGGTTTTACTAAGCACTTTGATATTGATACTCAATAAAGTAGACTCCTCATTGATAAACTAGGAAGATCTGACAGGCATATACATTCAGTACGTCACTGGATTAATACTTTCATATTCAATGAGAAGCATTCTTTTTAGAGTTTTAATACATCATAGGCAATATTTCAAGCATATTTACATTGATAAATCTACATTATAGTTGTACATAATTCCATATAGCTCAATTTGTATGAAGGGCTAGATAGTGTCCAAATTTGAATGTGGATGTAGCTGTTGTGGTACTGCAATACAGATTTTGGGGTTTATCGCTTCGGTTCATATTGTAATTCATAGTTGGACTCTACCATCTTTTGATGGAGTTTAGCATGATGAAATACTAGCAAAGCTGGTTTTTCCTTTCTTTTTTGGTGAAATAAGATGACACTAGGAATCTATGGTTAGTTTGATTTCTTGGTGTGGAACATTGTTCTCAAGGGGCAGAGATAGCCAATATAAATTTCATACTTCCATAATGTGCAGTATGTGATATCCTTAGTTTGATGTATTCATTATGTGTACTTGATTATGTTGTTTTATTTTTTTTTCAGCTCACAATTCTATTCAAGGTGTATGTTGTATTGTTTGTCATCTACTTGTAGTTACATGGAAAGAATTTAATTGCATACTAAATTCTAGTGATGTAATCATGATATTAAAACTAAGCCCCCAAGGTACGCCAATGATTTATTCTGACAATTTTCAAATTACAATTTTGAACCCTATGAGGCCTGCCAAGCTCCAATGCATGGTATTCAAATGTCTCTTATTAAATTTCGGAATAATAAAATCAGGGCTCTAGCTTTGACAGGATGAGTAGCTAAAGCATGAATGTTAGAAAGAAAAACTTGAATAAAGATACAGTGCTCGGTGGTTGATGAATTTTCCTTTAAAATGAGGAGGGAAATATTGATCTCTCTGCGTAGCTTGTAAAAAAAAAAATATCAAATTGAATAGCGTTGAAAGCAAAAGAACAAATCACAGGAATAAACCCTGGATAAAGAGACCCTAATTCCTCAACATCGTCAAAGAAACACCAACTTTGATATTCATGAAAAGTTGAATTGTTCAGGCACTGGCACTGGATGTCAACTCCATCTCCATCCCAACAATGATGTTTGCATACCATTCTCCTAATGCTCTGCAATACGACTGATCATAGGGTCAAATCCAAATTGGGTATTTCAATGTGAATGAACTAAAATAGAGAGGAGAAAATGTATCCAAATGCAGTGTAACAATGAAAATAAGTTTCAAGGAAAAGAGCAAAGGATTTGAGAAATAACAATGCAACAGTTTACTGAGACAAGTGTTTTATGCAAAACCAATATGAATATCACAACCTTTCTGTAGCAGTTCTCTGCACAACTTATAAAAAAATAATGTTTCTTATAAAACACGAACGTTGGAAAGAAAAAATTTGCATACAGTGCCAAGTAATTGATGAAATGTAGTTTATGAATTTTCCTTTTAAAACACAGTATGAGGGTAACCTCGGTCTCTTTGTCTACCTCGTCACTCCCTTCAATCACCCTTAAATAACCGAGACATACTTGTAGCATTATAGAAGGAATCCAGATTGTCTTTTAATGCATTCACATCGCTGAGTGAGTCATCCAGGAAGATAAGTACATGAACAGTAGATGTGTGAGAAGTGTATATCCTCTGCCCATTTTATGAAAATGTTCATTAATCCTAAAAATCTCCATGACTCCCTCCTCCTGCCTATTTAATGAAAATATTCATTAATCCCGAAAATCTCCATGACTCCCTCCTCCCACCTATTTAATGAAAATATTCGTTAATCCTGAAAATATCCATGACCTCCTCCTCCCACCCATTTTATGTCAAAACCAATTTGAGGTCAAGAATCGATTTTCATAGTGTCATATTTATATTATTAAACTTTTTTTTTGGTGATGAAAAGGATTAAATGTTTTTCCTAGTCTCCATTTTATGAAAATTATAACTAACTAGTCTTCATTGACAAGCGAATCTATCCATGGCTTATCGGTTCAGGCTTTGATCAGATTAAGAAACTCAGGAGAGAAACCAAAGGAAAGAAATACTCTATATAGAAAGGAAAGATTGACCTTGTCAAAGGCATTTTCTATATCAAGCTTAATCAACATCCCTTGCTCCTTCCGTTGATGGTTGGAATGCATTGCTTCTTGCACCTGAATGAAATTGTCCAGGATGTGTCTGCCTTTGACAAAACCTCCTTGAGAGGGGGAGATGAGGTTCCCAAGCAGCGACTTAATTCTATTTGTGAGAAGCTTGGCGAGGATTTTTTATGAAGCATTGCAGAGGGAGATGGGCCTGAATCTTTCAAAGGATCCATGATTCACCTCTTTAGGGATTAATGCTAAGAAGGTAGAGTTAGGGCCACCCCCCAATTTAGATTTTTTTTGTTACAAGCTAAAAAACTGTTTTTCCTGCTAAAATATGATAGGAATACAATTTTCTTCCCATTAAAATGTGGCTAATACAGAATCCAGATCACTCAACTAGTCATGTTTTAGATAAAATTTCACAATTGTGAATCAAATGACTCTCATGCCACGAAATAAATCCTAAACTTATTATGATATGACCCGCTACATAAGCACATGACAAGTAACATAAAATTAACAGAAACAAGGTCAATGATAAAATTTACAAATGTGGCTAATAGAGAATCTAGATCGCACAACTAGTCATGTTTTAGATAAAATTTCACAATTGTGAATAAAATGACTCTCATGCCACGAAATAAATCCCAAACTTATTCTGATATGATCCGCTACATAAGCACATGAAAAGTAACATAAAATTAACATAAAAAAAAAAAGTTTAAAGATGAAATTTACGACAAGTAACATAAAATTAACATAAACAAGGTCAAAGATGAAATTTACATGCTTGAAGCATTTGAACAAGATGACATTTCTTTTCTGTCAACTCCTTCAAATATGCCTCTAATTACATTTTCCTCTTCAATTTTCTAGCTATAATGTGTGCATTTTTATCGACCTAACTAGACAGAGGTTTAGAGACATAAATTACCTATATAGAAAATTCTGAAATGAAATTTGGAACCTTTAAAAGCACTATATGAAGAAAAACAAAGATGGCAATGATAAGCTAGGCTCTTGAAGCTACTTAAGACCCCAATCCTTCCTCTGTGTTAGGGTTTATGATATCATCCATTATAACTGGGACATACATGTTGACACAATCACTCTAAATTGATTTATTTTGTGACCATTGTAATTATGAAATTAACTTGTTAGTATTTTTCCTGTGGCTAATTCATTTCCAATCCTCTAAATTGAAAAGCTAAAGTTTCAATTGATTTATGTAAGATAAAATGAATTAACATATACATGTTGAAATTTGAAAAGACATGGAATTAAACTCTGAGTCATCCCATTTTATGCCTCTGAATCGAGACCTAGGCAATTTTAGCAGAAAATTACCATACAAACCTGGCACCTAAGCCACCAGAAGTCCTTCATGTGCAAGTTTATTGCAGTAATTCCTATAATTAAACAATGAAAGTAAAATGTAGTTACCTACCTCTTCAGTGGATTTAGTAGCCACTGGAATCCTCTCCTCTGGCATGGAGCCTCATTCCTACTTGTCTGATTCCACGTCCATTTCCTCAGCATTCGATTTCTTTGCTTTGGGAATCCCACAAGCTCGGGTCCATGCCAATACGAAGGAAATTTTTGGGTCTCTGTATTTTTTAGAGACAACTTGATTATCACAATCCATTTATTCCAGAGCATTTCGCTAGTGACCTCCTATGGTATTACCACATTTTATTTCCCTGTCGTAATCAATGCCTTCTTGCTTTCTTTTCTATGTATTTTCTTTGTTGATTTTGTGGTCGGAAAACCACCTATGGTCTTCAGTTGTGGGGTCAAAAAGGCACCTGTGGTATTTAGTTGTGTAGCCATTGTCACACATGCTTTCTACTTCGTCTTCCTCCAATGAACCCTAAACATACAACCTCATTATGCTAGTTTAGAAGTATTTTGAAGTTGCAAAGAGATCTGGAGGGCTTGGGATGGGCAATTTCCCAAAGTGTGCGAATCCAATTTCTTGAATTCAACCAAAAGTATGATATGAGACCTGTTACGACATGGCAACACCCTTCCTCATTCCTTGGAAAAATCGTGAAACGTGAAGGAAATAAACTATGGAAATTAAAATATAAAGTTTTGGATGTTCTCGAGTTAATTTCAGACAGATGCACTTGTACTGAGAATTCAAATTGCAGTTGTGGTAGACTCCCACCGCTGTAAGTTCACACACACACACACACACACACACATATATATATATTTTAAAGATATAAATCCTATGAAACCTGGAAGAGAACTTAAACGGAACGTGAATTTATCTTTCAAGGCGAATTAGATTCCATTAAATGTAATGTGTATTTTTCTTTTTATTAATAGGATGGTATTTTATAATATAAATCATTATTGATCATATAAAAAATGAGTTTTCTATGTCACATTATTTTAGGGTATTTTGGTTGATTTTTTAATTTAATCATGTAACATGACCTAATATTTGTGTAGTTAAAAAAATGGAGTGAAGTAGTAATGTTATGGATGGATGATTATTTTGAATGAAATGTTTAGTTTAGTATGGATAATTTATTTATGGAGATTTTCTATAATGTTCAAAAGAGGGAGTTAATATGGGAAAGGTGATAATTTGGCTCACATGTTCTTCAGAAAATTGATATTTCTTTGTCCATAAATGTTAGAGGTGGAAAAATATCCTTGGTTCTAAAGTTAAGTTCATTCCAACATAACTATATCTTAAACCACAAATTGTTGCTGACCTCATGGATATAATAGAAATTTGTTGGCTTGTAGGACAGTCTTGTCATTATCAAGTGGGAAAAGGAGAAAAGGACTACATATTAGGAAGAGTTGAGAAGGATTGAGCAGGAGATCGCTCTCATGCTTGATGAATATGGAAGGGGCATTACTCAGCACAACATAAAGCTTCTCTCACCCTTCTAGAAACCAAGAAAATTCAACTTCTTAGAATCAAGGAGGAAGCTTGGCGACTCAAGAGTAGAGCCATCTAGCTCGAGGCAGGGGATAATAATATGATTTTTTTCCAGCAATGTGCCAAAGGTAGAAAAATTATTAACACCATATGGGAACTTAATGATCACCATGGCAGGGTGGCCAAGACTGATCCGAATGGAAAATGGCATCAACCCATGGTATTCATCTACCCATGTTATCCATCCACCCATGGAATTTACCCATGGTATTGTAAATGGAATCGACCCATGGTATTCATCCACCCATGAAATTTATTCACCCATGGTATTGTAAGTGACCCATGGTATGTATCCACCCATGGTATTCATCCACACATGGGATTTACTCATGGTATTGTAAGTGGTATCTACCCATGGTATTGGCCTATGGTATCTACACATGGTATTGTAACTCAAAAAAGGTTATAAATAACAAGCCTCAATTTGTAAAAGGACAGATAGTCCACCACAATGTAGCTTCTACAATTATTTTCTATTTTAATAAAACAAGTTTCTTTGTGGTTTTATTTGTTTTGTGTTCTCTCTTTTTTTCCGGCATTCTAATTTTGCAGATCTTGTCAGATCCATTTCAATTTTTTAGATCTTGTGGGCCTCCCCCATAGATCTGGATCATTGGTATCAGATTTAGGTTATGCCTCCATGGGAGTGAGGGTTTGAAACATATTTTAGATTCAATGTTTTGCCACAATCTTCAGCAAAATCCATGCATTTTTTTGGGCGGCGAGTTTTCAAATCAAATCTGAAAAATTTTGGTGAAAATTTTAAAAAACCAAATACCAGATATGGATTCCTTGTGAAAAAATACTCAAATTCAAAAAAAAAATCAGCCAAATTGGAGTTCGGATGAGAGAGATATCACTAATTCAAAATCAGCAATGTTGAAGCAATTTTTTTGACGACAATTCATGGACAGCGTCTCTCCTGTCATTTTTCACAATTTTCAGTGAAAAATTTCAGAAGAATGGATATAGATCTGAGCTCCTCTTGAAAAATCACCCAAGTTCAAAAAAAAAATCGGTCGAATCGGAGTCCAGATGTGGGGGTTATCGTTGATTTAAAATCAACTATTTTTTCAGAAATTTTGTGACGGCGAGACAGTTCCAGCGCGAATCTGAGAGTCTAGAGTCTCCAGATAGTGGTTTCAAACACATGAGAAGATGTAGAATGATCATTCCATTTCCAAAAATATGCTATAATAAATATTCTGAGTTATATTGACCGATTTATGCTCATTTTAAATCTGGAGCAGCATTTGGAGCAGGTTCCCTTTGGAGACGTGCCCTCCCACCCTGCTTTAGTAGGCACCTGCTTCACATTCATCAGTTTCATCATAGTAGTGTTTGGCTTGGGTTATTTGGAGACATTCCCTCCCACCCCAAGCTATGTAGGCACCTGCTACTTCATCAACAATCAACATCACAGTTATGGGTCAAGCACACAAAATATTTTTCATCGAAGTCCATTTGCTAGGCCGCACACTGTTAGTCACATAGTTGGTCACAAGCATTATAGGGTATCTCTATCCTTGGATCTTCGTTTTTCATGCTTTTGGTTCATCCACAAACCCATACTTCATCGAAGTCCATTTGCTAGGCCGCACACTCTCAATATCACATTTGGTCACAAGCATTACAGGGTATCTCTATCCTCGGATCTTCGTTCATCACGGTTATGGGTTAACTACACAAAAATCTTCTATTCAGTGGCTCTTCATATTCAGCAAAGGATTCTGAGGAGGGAACTTCACGCAATGGAGACCATTTCTTCTTAAGGAGGGAGGAATTATCCGAATGGAAAATGGCATCAACCCATGGTATTCATCTACCCATGTTATCCATCCACCCATGGAATTTACCCATGGTATTGTAAATGGAATCGACCCATGGTATTCATCCACCCATGACATTTATTCGCCCATGGTATTGTAAGTGACCCATGGTATGTGTCCACCCATGGTATTCATCCACACATGGGATTTACTCATGGTATTGTAAGTGGTATCTACCCATGGTATTGGCCTATGGTATCTACACATGGTATTGTAACTAAAAAAATGTTATAAATAACAAGCCTCAGTTTGTAAAAGGACAGATATTCCACCATAATGTAGCTTCTACAATTATTTTTTGTTTTAATAAAACAAGTTTCTTTGTGGTTTTATTTTTTTGTGTTCTCTCTTTTTTTCTGCAATTCTAATTTTGCAGATTTTGTCAAATCCATTTCAATTTTTTAGATCTCGGGGGCCTCCCCCATAGATCTGGATCAAAGACTCATTAACAAATTTCAGATATGAGCATTTGACATTTCTCCCATCTCTATAGAAAACCCAGGGTTGCTAACATTGGTGAGGTGGTTAGTATAGCAAGGTAGATGCCCTAGTTCGTGGAAGAGGATGATTTAGATTCCCTCAATGCCCATATTACCCTTGTCGAGATTGAAGTTTTCCTAAAGTGGTTCAAGAAGGACAAGAGTCCTAGACCATATGGCTGGCTAATAGAATTCTACCTTTCCTTCTTTGAGCTCAAGTGTGGATTTTTTTTTGTTCATTGAAGATTTCAGAACCTAGGGTAGAATGTATGATAGCTTCAACTCTACCTTCATTTTCCTCATCCCCGAGGTGTAAAAACCTCTTTCCTTCAATGACTATCAGCATATATCCCTATGTAACTACCTTTACAAAATCACTGCTAATATTATTTCTAATCACATCAAACCTATCTTATCTCGCCATATATATAAGGAGAAATTCGCCTTGCTTCATAACAGACAAATCCATGAGGCCATCGGCACCGCTGAATAATCCCTTCACTCTATCAAACTCTATAACCTTAAATGTTCTATCATTAAGATTTATTTGGCCAAAGCTTTTGACTTTGCTTGCTAGACCTTTCTCCAATTGATTCTCACTCACATTGGCTTCACCCACTCTTTCATTCAATGGATTATATGTTGCATCACTAACGCATATTTTAGTTTACTCATCAATGGGGATGCTACACCTTTCTTACATGCAGGGTAGGGGCTTCGTCAAGGATGAAATTTATCCTCTCTCCTCTTCCTACTGATAATGGAGGGCCTCACTACTCTCATTGCCTCTACTAGAAATGAAGGTCAACTTCTCGGTGTCAAACTCTATTAGGTCCCTATATTACTAGTATAGTCCCTTATTGTTATTAATTTAACCCCCTTATTGTTATTATTGTACCCTTGTAACCCCCATTTTTTTATTATTGTGCCCTTAAATTATTATTGTTAGGTCGGATGGGATTACATTGTGGCCCACTAGGATTACATTATGGCCACATGGACTCCTATATATAGAAAGGAGGTTTTGTAAATTGTATCATCCAAGAATTGTTCATTTATGTAATTTATTTGAGGTTTAACCCTTGAAGTGGCTTATTTATAAGTCGTTTATATCTCTTTTCTTCTATTTTTGGAGCTGGTTACACAACATTTGGTATCAGAGCTTTCGATTCTAGGGTTTCGCTGCTCCAAAAAGGTCATCGTGGCATTTTCGTTATAAATTTTTTTCTATGAAGTTTCAGAACCTGAAATTTTTAGGGTACGAAGTCAATATCCTGAGGAAGATCGTCTAAAAGTTTTAGAGCTTGGTTCGCAATATTTTTTAGAGATATGATCTGTGGAAGTTAGGTCTTTTTTCAGGCTCCTAAATAGGTCATCGTGCTATTTGCACTATAATTTTTTTTCTATAAAGGTTCAGAATATGAAATTGTTAGGGTGCGAAGCTGAAATCCTGAGGAAACTTGTTGCAAAATTTCAAAACTTGGTTCATAACATTTTTGGAGATATGATCTTTGGAAGGTAGTGCTTTTTCAGGCTCCCGAATTTCATCTCAAAGAGGTGATCGTGGGAAAAGTTCAATAAATCTCTCTCTGAGCATCGGATTGGAGTGCTGTAAAAAGTGGTTGTAATAAAACAGACTGTGGTTTCTTGGATATCAATTTCAGGGGTGAAGAACAAAACAATGAGACGTGGCAAGCCGTACAAGTTCACTCTACTGAACTAGTCCATAATTAGGTCATTGTGGGAGATTGGACATAACTTTGTCTTGGAGAATCCAAATCAGGTCAGACCTGTGGCATTCAAAAGAGAATTCTGAGGGCTACTTCAGTGCTAAATATCAGATATTGAAGAGTTTCAATCACAGAGATAATCCAATTTCAATATCAAGCTCCTCAAAAGCAAGAAAAATGTGTGTATTTTTTTTCCGAATTGCATAAGTCTTGTTTGAAAAATCAATTTGAATTGATTCCAAGGGAATATTGTAGAATAGATATCAGTATTGGGTTCTAAAAAATTTCCCATAAAAATAATTCAACACCCATTAAGCCTTCAGAAGGCTTTACTATGACTCATGAAGATGAAGAATTGCAACATGATCTATCAAAATTACAAGAGCAAGTGCACCAAATTTTTCTCTTGCAAAGAGCAGCAAAAAATGAAATGGAAGTTTTGAAGAAAGACGTGGAAGCAAATATGGATGGTGTGAATAATAATATGGATGGTTTGAAGAAAGGCATGGAATCTAAGATAGATGGCATGGAAGCTGGCATGGAATCTAAGATGGTTGACATGGAAGCTAAAATGGAAAACATGAAGAATGCTCTAAAAATAGACATAGAAGGTTTGACAAAGTTGATACAAGAAATGTTTCCTAATGGTGAAAATATAGTAGAGGAAACTCATGATGAGAACAAAATAAATGTTAATCATGATTTCATAAACTCTAATGTTGGCGGGAAGAACCACCATATTCCAAAAATGGATATGAGGAAGTTTGATGGAAAGGATCCTGTAACATGGATACCACAGATGGAGCAATTTTTTGATCTCCATAATGTGAAAAACAGACAAAAGGTACACATTACAACTTTACATTTAGAAGAAACTACATTTGTATGGTATCGATGGCTTTGCTCCCATAAAAAAATTGTCACTTGGTCAATCAGAGGAAATGATAGCACATTATGAGGATACAAAGAGAAACACCTTCTTTAGCCAATTGATAAATCTTAAACAAAAGGGTTTAGTGGGGGAGCACATTGAGGAATTCCAAAAAATGAATATAAGGGTAACTGATATTCCAGAGGAACACAAGATTGATCTCTTCATATTCACTTTAAAGGATAACATCCAACATGAAGTTTGCGTTTTGGAACCTGATTCATTGGAGAAGGCATTCAAGTTGGCAAGAAAAATTGAATGTAAAATTATGGCAACAAGGAAGCCTACCACTCACTTCTATAAAGAAGGAAGTTTTTCTACGCCTAGATTTCCACAACCTACAAGGTTGACACCACAACAATTGGAAGAAAAAAGAGAAAAAGGGCTTTGCTATAGTTGTGATAGCAAATACACTAAAGGTCATAAGTGTGCTGAGAAGAAATTATTTTACATAGATTGTGAAGAAGAAGAAGAAAATGAACAAGAAGAGGATATACGACCATATCGTGTTATGCACTGGCAGGACTTACCAATCCTCAAACTCTCAAGATAGAGGGACATATCAAGAAGAAAAAGGTAATAGTGTTGATTGATTCAGGTAGCACCCATAATTTTATTCATTGTAAGGTAGCCAAGGAATTAAATTGTTTCCTATACCCAGCACCAGAATGTCAAGTGATGGTTGCAAATGGAGGAACTATAAATTTCTATGGAAAATGCCATAATATCAAGCTAACCATGGGGTAATATGTATTGACTAGTCCAATGCTTTCCATTCCTATGGGAGGTGTTGATGTTGTACTAGGAGTACAATCGTTACAATCTTTGGGGACAGTAGCTTTTAATTTTCAAGAACTTTTCTTGAAATTTTTTTCAGAAGGAAATGAAGTCGAATTACAGGGTATTGCAGGGAAGCCAAGAAATATAATAAGCTCTAATGTCATGACAAAGCTTCTAAAGAAAGAACAACGAGGTGTAATTTCACAATTATGCTCACTAGAAGTTCCAACATCAAAATCATCTACTTCTACAGATCTCCAACAAGTCTTGGACAATCATTCCAAGGTGTTTGAAACTCCCAAAGGACTCCCACCTATTCGTGATCATGATCATGCTATTCATTTGATTCCAGGAAGTGTTCCTCCAAACATCAGGCCTTATAGATATCCTTACGTCTAAAAGAGCGAAATTGAACGTATGATTGCAAAAATGCTAGAGGCAGGTATAATTCAACCTAGTCAAAGTTCTTTCTCTGCTCCTGTACTATTGGTACACAAGAAGGATGGATCATGGCGAATGTCTCCAGATTATAGGGAGCTCAATAAGCTCACCATTAAAGATAAATTTCCCATTCCCGTGATTGATGAATTATTGGATGAATTACATGGAGAAATTTATTTTACCAAGTTGGATCTTCATTCAAGATATCATCAAATTAGAATGAAGACTGAAGATATTCAAAAAATAGCATTTCGAACTCATGAGGGTCATTATGAATTTTTGGTCATGCCTTTTAGCCTTACCAATGCACCTTCTACATTTTAAGGGTTGATGAATTCCATTTTCGAACCCTTCCTGAGAAAATTTGTGCTGGTATTTTTTGATGATATACTAATATATAGCAGGTCTTGGAAGGATCATGTTGAACATGTTGACAGGGTGCTCAAACTATTGCAGGAGAAACAATTATATGCAAAAACATCCAAATGCTTCTTTGGAGTACAAGAGGTGGAATATCTGGGTCATATTGTATCTCACGAGGGTGTTAAAGTAGACCCTAACAAAATTAAAGCCATTAAGGAATGGAAAGTCCCCACAACTATAAAGAAGTTGCGAGGATTTCTTGGGTTAACGGGGTATTATCGCAATTTTGTTAAGAATTATGGGAGAATAACATCACCTCTAACAACATTATTGAAGAAAGATGCATTTTCATGGACTCCTGAAGCAACTAAGGCCTTTGAACGTCTTAAGGAGGCAATGTGCCTAGCACCGGTCTTAGCTACACCAGACTTCACGAAAAACTTTATTGTGGAATGTGATGCCTCAGGAAATGGAATTGGTACAGTTTTAATGCGGGAAGGAAGACCCATTGCTTTTGAAAGTCGTCCAATCAAAGGAAAGTATTTACAAAAACCTATTTATGAGAAGGAAATGTTAGCAATACTGCATGCACTAAAGAAATGGCGAACTTACCTAATGGGAAGACACTTCAAGGTAAAAACTGATCATGATAGTCTTAAACACTTTTTGGAACAAAAAATATCTTCAGAAGAGCAGCAAAAATGGGTCACAAAGATGTTGGGTTATGACTTTGAAATAATCTACAAAAAAGGAAAGCTTAATGTTTTTGCAGATGCACTCTCAAGAAAGAATGAAGAGGTGGAAGCATTGCTTTGTGCCATTTCTATTATCCAACTAGATTGGATAACCGAAGCAAGAGATGAATGGAAGAAGGATAAAGATGTATGGATACTCATTCAAAAGTTGCAGCAAGATCCTAGTACATCTGATACATTTAGTTGGAAAAATGATTCCTTGTGGTACAAAGATCGCTTATATCTTTGTAAGAATTCCCAACTAAAACAAAAGATTCTTCTGGAATTGCACCCTTCTCCTTTAGGAGGACACTCGGGATTTTTAAAAACTTACCACGGGGTGAAGAAATAATTTTTTTGGGATGGCCTTATATCTGATATTCAAAATTTTGTGGCGGAATGTTTGGTTTGCCAGCAGAATAAGGTTGAGACAATTAAGACCCTGGGACTTCTACAACCTTTATCCATTCCAAGTCAACGTTGGGAGGAGATTTCAATGGATTTTATCATAGGTTTATCTAAGTCCGAAGGAAAGAGTGTCATCATGGTGGTAGTTGATAGACTTACCAAGTATGCACACTTTTGTGCATTATCTCATCGATTTAAAGCAAGTATAGTTGCTACTACATTTATGGACAGAATTCAAAAGCTACATGGAAGCCCAAGGGTTATTGTGAGTGACAGAGATCCCATTTTTACTTGAAATTTTTGGACGGAGTTATTTTCTTGTTTGGGTACTCAATTAGCTCATATCTCATCTTATCATCCTCAATCTGATGGTCAAACTGAGATAGTAAATAAATGTTTGGAAAGATATCTTCATTGTTTTGTATCTGATAAACAAACACAATGGGTCAAGTGGTTACCTCTCGCTGAATGGTGGTATAACACTTCCTTCCATACTGCAGCAAAAATGACCCCATTTATGGCACTTTATGGATATCATCTACCATCCATCACATCATCTTTAAGGGAAAATTCGAAGGTTCAAGCAGTGGAAGATCACATCGAGCATCAGCAAGAAGTTCTCCAACTCTTAAAGGATAACCTGAATTTGGCACAAAATCGAATGAAACAACAGGCAGATCAACATCGCAGCGAGAGAAGTTCTGATGTAGGAGATTGGGTATTTTTACGGCTACAACCATACAAACAAATGTCCCTCAAGCAAGCTAAGAAGGATAATAAATTATCACCAAAGTACTATGGTCCTTACAAGGTGTTGCAAAATATTGGTACTATGGCGTACAAATTGGAGCTTCCTGATTCTTCACGAGTGCATCCAGTTTTCCATGTTTCATGCTTAAATAAGGTTATAGGTGAAAATCTTCCAGCTCAAACAATATTTTGAGAAATTGACGAGGAAGGAAAAATCATATTGGAACCTGAAGCGATCACAGAAACAAGAACTCGACAGCTACGGAATCGATCAATTTCAGAGTATGTCATCAAGTGGAAGAACTTACCCATTGAAGATTCTACATGGGAGGATGAGAAGTTTATACAGAAGCACCCATAGCTACTCAAGCGTTGAGGACAACACTTTTTTGAAGGAGAGGGGCATGTTAGGTCCTTATATTACTAGTATAGTCCCTTATTGTTATTAATGTAACCCCCTTATTGTTATTATTGTACCCTTGTAACCCCCATTTTGTTATTATTGCGCCCTTAAATTATTATTGTTAGGTCGGCTAGGATTACATTGTGGCCCACTAGGATTACATTATGGCCACATGGACTCCTATATATAGAAAGGAGGTTTTGTAAATTGTATCATCCAAGAATTTTTCATTTATGTAATGTATTGGAGGTTGCCCCATCGAAGTGGCTTATTTCTAAGGCGTTGATATCTTATTTCTTCTATTTTTGGAGCTGGTTACACAACAAAATCACTGACACTATATACCTGACACACTTACTTTTTGTTGATGATGTGCTCATATTTCTAGATGGATCCTTGTGGGATTCCATTTGTTTCAACAAGATATTGTCCACTTTTTGTACAACTACTGTAATGCTTCCCAATCATAGCAAATCCACCATTATGTTTTCAAATTTCTCCATTCAAGAGCAGCAATGTGAACTTCAAAAATTTCAATTTGAACATAGGCACATTGAAGAGGGCCTAAAATACTTGGGATTTAGACTCAAGCCAAATGATTATAGAGCTAGGGTTTGGAATTGGCTCATAGCTAAAATTCAGCGAATCAACATTTGGCAGCAAAAATGGCTCTCCAGAGCGGGTCAACTTTTCTTGATCAAATATTTTTTGGAGGCGATACCAATGTATTGGATGGCACTGGCCTAGATTCCTAGAGGTGTCACCAATAGAATACAACAAATTTGTAGGCGTTTTCTTTGGCAAGGTAAGGAGGAAGGTCACACCTTTGCTTGGGTGAGACAAGAGAAATCACCAAGCCCAAACATTGGGGGTTTTGGGCCTCAAGGATCTTAATCTCTTTGAAAATGCATTGGCTGGAAAAATGGGTTGGCATCTCTTAACCTCCATCAGTCTGTGGCGGGAAGTCACCTACTCTAAATACATTGCTCTAGTCCCTACACTTGAATGGATCAGAAGCCCGCATTTCCCCTGAACTTGTTCATCTGTTGTTTGGCACACTATTATGAAATATATAGCCCTCATCAAACAGGGTCTTACCTAGCATATTGGTGTGGGCACACAGGTTTGAATTGGTTTGGATCCTTGGTCAGGTTGCGACAGGGAAAATATACCTCCTCAGGACATAAAACTCTTCTTATGCGAGATTGGGATCTCTCAGCTCAGTCAAATTGTAGACAGGGATAACTCTAATTGGATCACATAGCTGTGGAAAACACCAACTGACTTGAATATCCCTGAGTGTTGGTGGGGGGTTTGGAATAGATATATCAAGGCTCTCAATACTTATCATATCAGGATCTATGAAACCGAGGATGAATTGATATGGGCCATCACGCCCAAAGGTAATTACACTCCCAAAGATGGCTATTCTACCCTCACTAGCGTACTTCAACCCCCGGATCAGAGCTGGTGGTTGAAACCTCTTTGGAAGTTAAGAACACCCCCCAAAAATCATATTTTTATGTGGTGAATTCTTACTAACTGTGTGCCGACAGAGGAAAATCTGGCTAAGAGATCTATACATGGCCCTCTCAGTGTACACTCTGTAAAGAACAGTTTGAAGATATATATCACCTCTTCCTCAACTTCCCTTCATCTCATAATACATGGATGTTGATTACTAAGTAACTTGGAATAAATTGTCCGTGGCAGGGGGAGATTATCAACATGGCTTGGAAAAACTTGTGGCACTCTTGTACCTCGACTAAGGCCCGCAACCTGCCCCTCCTAATATTCTGGGGCCTTTGGTTGTCTCGGAACCATATCAATTCCGGAGCACTCTGATATCCTGGACCACCATTCAAAATTCCATTTTAGCCCTCTATCACTCCATCCTTGAGGAGGCTTGTACAAAGGTAGAAAGGGTTAGTGTGCTTGAAGTCATTGACAAAAATCTCGCTTAGGATTATTTTGATGGTGTGGTTGGGATCGATGGTTGCAGTGGAGAGGCCATTCTATACCTTTCTGACTGTCACTTCTATCAGATCAAAATGGGTTTGGGGCCGAGAACAAATAACTAATCTGAGCTCAAGTGTCTGAGATTGCTCTTAATCTTTTCCTTAGAAAAAATATGCAACAGGATACATGTCTTTCGGGACTCTAAGATCATTATTAAATGGTTCAATAATATTGCTACATTTCATGTAGACACTCTTATAAATTTTCTAGATGAAGTGCTTTCTCTTAAAAATAATTTTGGTATCATTACTGTCACTCACATTTAGAGGCAAAGGAATCAAGGTGCTGACCGCTTGTCCAAATAAGCCACACACATAACATGGGGACAATGGCATATTGCAGAATTCAAGGGGGTTGGGCCACTAGTGCCTCCTGAATAGTCTGTCTTATTAGAGGCCTTATTTTTTTCTTTTTTTCCAGTTTTTGCATACAGACTTCTATAGTTTTTGACAATCATATGTCTATTTGGGCATGCATAATGCTTATTTTGTAAAAAAAAAAAAATTTACTGTTGAACTGTTATGTTGACATAATTCTACCATATATTTTTTTATAGGTTACAAATCTTGTTTGAAGCAATCCGTTTCAAATGAAACATGTAATTTTCCTTACAAGTAATGAAAATTATGACTTTTTCCTTGGAAAAAAAAGGATAGCCTTTTCATGAAATAAGAAGGGTAGTTATTTTTACTTCATTGGGATTCTTTTTAGATTTTGATGTGTTTTTCAATCTACTTTACATCTATAGAAAATAGTTATAGAATTAATTCCTTGTCATATTTGTATTCTCTACATCTACCAATATTTTGACTTCCCACAATATTATGTATATTGGTGAATTTGTCATATTTACTATTGTTGGGATGTCCTCTTGCATAACTTGGTATTCCTCATATCCCATGACTTACCATCATCATTTTTCATGTTTGATAGGGTAGACATGGATAATGAGACCATTGGGGAACTATCCCTAAAGGGAAATTGAGCCACTTCTATAACCTCAAGAAACTACAATATTCAAGACAAATGGCTTGTGCCTGAAATTTATAATCCCACCAAGTGTAAATCCTTGTTGAGGAAGTTTCTAGCCCAACAGTTTAAAGCTGTAGGATGTCCAACCTAGATTATTTTTGTCATTGGCGAAGCTATCAAAGGTTGGATCCCATGTTGGGCCGAATATTTTGAGAAATCATTAATTAACCAAAAAAAATCATTGCAGTCATTATAGAATCTCGTAAAATAACTAGGAGGAACAAATATATTACCAGTACATGCAACAAATACATAAAGACATTAGACTTGAAAACTTAGCTAGACAATAAGACTAGGAACTCAGTCACTGAAAATCAATATTCGTAGAATTATTTAATCTTCAAACTACATGATAAAATAGGGAAATATGCAACTTACAAGAAAAGCATGCAAAATTAGAGGACACTTTGAGGTTTGAGATCAATCATCTTACAATGGTGATCAAAGGAATTCACAACAATTGACTTGTTTTCTATATCAACTTTTAAAATGAGAATGTTGGGGTTGGAATTGAGCTGATGGAGGGCTATAAATTCCTTGTTGGTAAGGTTAGGTTTGGGGAGCTTGGAGCTTCGAAGAATGCATCCACATTATTTTTTCAACAAAATTTTTGATAAGGAACTAGAAATCTCCCCAGATATATGCAACAAATCGCAAGCCACATATATCATGAGCTAATATTTTAGCCTAGGACTGAGACATTGAGAGACCAGCAGAACTGGAGTCAAGATTCTAGACTCCAACGAGACACCTATCCTTCCAGCCTTACTATGACGGACCATGTCTCTAGGGACATGAACTCTGGTGGATGGGATGGGAAACCACCATCCCTACCACTCGAGTTAAGCACCCTTTGACTAAATGCATCCACATTCTTGCTGAAGCTCTTTCCCAACATGGGAGGGAAGGTGGTGGGATATGTTTTTAATGAAAAATATTATCCATAGGGAATGGTTAAGAGAACAAGAGCAAAATTTAAGTATTCTTATAAAAGGTTTAAGGAAGGACCATTCAGCTCAACGTTGGAAATGTTTACTAGTTTAACATTAAGAGAGGGCAGAAGATGAGAATAGCCTAAAAGGTTTAAAAGTGGGGTAAGAGAGGATGTGGAAAAAGGATTATTATTACCATAATAATAATGCTATAATTAAAGATCGATGAAGAATTGAGGTTAGAAGATGGATGAGATATGTAATTAAGAGAAAAAGGATTGGATTCAAGGGGAATTAAGGAGAACAAGATTAAAATTAGTTTTAAAATTAAAATTAGAAAATAGAAATGAATTAGAATTAGTATTAAAACTAATATCAACCTCGAGATTAGATTTGAAATTAAAAATGCTATAATTAAAGTATCATTAAAATAATTATTAAAATTAAAAATGCTATCATTAAAATATCCTTAGAATAATTATTAAAATTATTAAAAATAAGAATAAAAATACCATTAAAATAGTGATAATAATCTTTAAAATTGAGATTAAAGATATCATTAAAAATGTTTTTTTGAAATATAAACTCAAACCAGTTTAATAGTGAGAATAATTTTTAAAATGGAGATTCAAAATACCATTAAAAATGTTTTTTGATATATAAACTCAAACAGGTTTTTAAACGATTATTAATATATAATTTAAAATTAAAACTTGTTCTTTAATTAGAGCAAGAGCTGTCACCATTAGCGACGAAATTGGATTGATGGGATTGATTTTAAGAGAAGGAAAATCACAAGGAATAAGAGGAAGTATATCAATGGAGAGAGGAAAGAAATTGGTTCAGAGTGAGGATCAATGCAGGTGGGTTGGAAAGCAACAAAGAATAATTGGTTTCTGAAGGGGATGGCGAAGTTGAATGAAAGGACGAGGCGAAGGTTGAAGCAATAGAATGGGGCATGAGGGTTAAAATCTGTCAGTGTCTGCTTCCCTCTCGGTCATTTCCATACAAATCCACAACCTTTCATGTAAATTTTCCCCAATCTCTGTGTTCATATTGAAGTTTCTTGGCCCAAAATAGCTTAAAAGTCCATGGGGGTTTTGACGATTTAAAGCTCGCATTCCTCGGATTTCGTTCATCTCTGTACTGTTATTGGAAGACAATTGCATTGCATATTGAAGCAATCCATTCACCCTTAAAATATTCCTCTTAGAGGTTTCCTCTTGCAAGGGTATTAACTAGGATTTTACAAAAAGAAAACACTTATCTGATCCTTTTGTTGCCCCAAATTTTCCTCTATAATGTATCTTTTCGTGGTTTTGGTGATATTTTACAAAAAATGTGGAGATGCTCAAAGTTCATAAAGAAAGGTATGTGCTCCATAAGAAAATATTTGTAGTAGCACTCACAATGAGCGTTTATCAATCATGTTGTAGTTGCCCACGAGAATGCTTCAATTGAAATATGGAATGTTTTCCTCGACTCAGGATAGCACCGTGAACTAGCATGAATGAATCTCTTCTCGTCATGTGAATTTGGAATTCTATATCGGATTTGAACTATAATTATGAAATATAATTAATCATGATATGTACACTAATTTTTTTTCCTAAAAATTCTTAACCCTTGTGATGAGTCCAATCCTGTAAATATTCGATGCACTTGTGTTCTTAGCACCATTTAATAACCAAGCAAGACTTTCCTTTTTTTGTTGTTGTTGGAAGGTACTTTGAGAATCACATTCCAAGTTCAAGGATGCACTGAACAAAGCGTTCTTAATTTGGTTCATGGGCCAGGGAATTTCTTCCAAAATTGGCCAGGACTTGCATCTCAACCTCAGACATCTTTTTTTTTTAAATGACTATGCACATGATGAATATTACACAACAATGGAACTGAAACCTGGTGTATCTGTTAATTCTTTGTTGAATTCACTAGTTAACCAAAGCCCCATTGGGAAAATCCATATTTTTGTATAACAATATCAAAATCTAACATAATCATAAAATCTATCTTTCAACAAAACATCATCAAAACCAGCATAATAATAAGATCTAAAAAATTCATTATAAAAACCTGGCATAAGTTTATTATGTTTATAACATATTGAAATATTTAATTTAACTTTTAACTGCATTTTAGCTCAATAAGCCTATGAGGAAAGTATTTAAACTTGTAGTCAGATACATTTAAACAACAAAAAGAATGAATTTTAACTTTAGAAGATGTTATGATACATTTTGGTTCTAATTGTCTCACAAATTGGAGGCTTAATGCTGGAGCTCTGTTCGTAGCGTGTAGTGAGAACAATGGCCACCATCCAATAAACAAGATTGTAAATATAAATATTATAATTGCAGTAATATATTTTCAGTCAACAGAGAAATACTGTAACCGTTGGCATAGCTATGGCATTGCTCTCACCCCACTACAGTTTGGGGCATTCAAAGGGAATCATATAGAAAGTGATATTTGGTATGCTAGTTTGTGGTAGTCTTTGTTATTACAGTTCTTCATGGTGAATATATGCACCATAAGATCAACATATTTAAATATTTAATTTATCTTTTAACAAAATTTTAGGTCAATAAGCCTATGAGGAAAGTCTTTAAACGTGTATTCAGATACATTTAAACAACAAAAGAAACAGGTATTAACTTCAGAAGATGTTATGATACATTTTGGTTCTAATTGTCTCACAAGTTGGAGGCTTAATGCTGGAGCTTTGTCCACAATGTGTAGTGAGAACCATGGCCACCGTCCAATAAACAGGATTGTAAACATAAATCTTATAATTGCAGTAATATCATTTCATTCAACAGAGCAATATTGTAACTGTTGGTATAGCTGCGCCATTACTCTCACCCCACTGCAGTCTGGGGCATTCAAAGGCTGTAGTTATTTTATTTCTGGGCATTTAATAATGTCCAGTGTTCATATCATTTTGAGTTACCCGAACCCGTGTATGTTAATCAGCTTCTTCAAGTCTCCCAAAAGATAACATTTCCAAAGATACCAATGTTTCAGAACTTAGCAGCTCCTGCAATTTTCTAGACAAGGTTATTGTCATTGTTTGAAGCTTGGAAAAGCCATAGATCTCTCCTATCTTCTCCACTGATAAGAAACCTTTTAATTCCAGTTTTATTATTGTTTTTGGCAATGCTCGAACCTTCACTAGCTTAACACAATTTTCTATTTTGAGATATTAACATATATGAAGTATAGAACCTAACTTATGGATGAGTAACTGCTCGTGGTGGACTAGAAAAAGTAAGGTAGACTCCGTATATTTGTTATAGTAGGGTTATAATTCTAGTAAAATGGCTTTTGAAAATTGTGCTCATTTTTTTAATTCTTTGTGACAACCATTCATCTAGAACAATGGTTCCAACAATTTGGCTTCTTCAAAGTTAAAATTGGCCCTTTTTTCTTTCATTTTTATTATAACTATGCAACTAGCACAATTTGTTTGTGTAGCAAAAATGTGGTTATGTTACAGATTCCTGCACAGGAGTAATCCACATTCTTGTTGTCTAAAGTCAGTGTTAACCTTGGAGGCTCACATTTATTACTCACTGATCTTACATTATTTCCTCATAAGTTTTCTAAAACTCAAGTAATGATGAGATCCTTAAGATTAACAGAGTGTCATGATCAAAATATGACATGACTACTAACAATTGAGAGATGTTTTCAACATGGATGTCATTCTATGTTTTCCATAGGTCTACCAGATTCTACTAGTAAGAACATTGATGTAATTGAGCAATTTATGGATGTAAATTTGTAGACCATTTCAAATGTTTTCACAACCTATCTGCCAGAAAATGGAATTGAGGGAAACCTATGCTTCTGAACCTCTTAAGAAATGTAGTTCAGAAGAGAAAAACATTTTAAGTCAAACAAGTTACAAATATAATAATTAGACTAGTACATGGCTAATAGGTACAAGAAGAATGGAAGAAATCTGTGCTACTAGTAACATTAACCTACAATATAGGTGCTCCCTTGTTTATCACATCTCCAATATAATGATATAAGGAAAAAGGATGCATACATAGCTGACATAGCTAAGATTTAAGTTAAGTAACATGCTAGCTACCCTCATTTATTTACATTTCTATAGTAAACATATGGTGTGCTTCCGTCACAGAACATATGGAAACAAGCCTTGAAGTGCCAAAGATCCTTCTGTAGCTTACTGTTATGTTTACCTACTGGAAATTTAGTGCTTAGACCCATGGTCCCAATTTTCTGTAGACTAGGACTATTTGGTAGGAAATTTACAATTAGCTAGTTATTTTCAAAGTTTAGGGCCAATTATGGCTAGTGAACCTGAATTAACGGTTTCTCAGATATGCCACTAAAACTTTTCTTTAATACTTGATAGAGAGATGCCAGACATCATACAATTTCAATTTTTTATAATTAAAGCTCTTTCAAGGGATTTCATTAGGAATCATTTTAACTGCCAGTTGTATTTTAGCACAGCCTGAATGCATGTTTTTCCTCTTGTAGCACAATTGAATATTGTACATAATGAATATGATTATTGGGCTTGTGAAAAAGAGAGTGATTTATATGATGTAGGAGCCATAGTGATAAGATATTGGTTCAAGTAATATGTTTCAGTGTTATGCATTGCCTTTTTGAAGTATATCTTGAGGAATTATTGCAATATGCTTCTTAACATTGACTGACAAAGCATCCATCACCTATCAAGAGGTAGGATGCCATGTCATAGTTGTGATGTGTGAGTATGTGACATCCCAACTTGAGCCCCATTGCATAGAGGGAAATATTAAGCACCATGTGGTACGCCAGTGATTGAATATTACTTTATTCTCATCCAATAGACAAGATGTAAAGGCGGTGAGCCAATAATTGGTTTAGTGCATGAAGCTTAATTTTTTCCATGCGCAGAGGCCTACCAATCCAAAAAGGAAAAACATGGGTAAATGAATTATTTTCGGGTAATAAAAAGTACAACATCCTACTTTTACTGACCTAAAAAACACCCTCTGAATAGAAGTATAATTTCATTTGGAATTTACTTTAAATATCATAAATTCACATTCACAACTCATGGATTTTCATTGTACATTATATGGCTGAAAATATGTGTAGGGCCAAAACTACCATGCAGTTTTAGTCTAAGGCTTGAGATGTGTTCTCATGTACATAATAATCTTCTGTAAGTGGCACAGTCGCTCTTCATTTAGTGTATATGCATTAACTGGTTATGCTCCATCTCATCTGATAGGTCATTAATGAAAGGAAATTGAAGGAAATCGTAGTAGTGCTCAAATTTCCTCAAAATATAATGAGTGCTTCATACGTTCTATGCAAATACTACAACAATTTGTTCCACCATTACAAGCAAGTGCACTTCTTCCAAGTCTAGGGACCCTTGGTTCCTCCTCCAGCTATGTTGTTAAAAGTCATAAGATATTTACAGTCAACATATTTTCTTCCCTTTTGTGCACTAGTAAGATTCACACCTTTTTCTCAAGCGGTGTTGTATTTCCTATCTGCTTCACCAACAGTTCCCCCACTGAGCTCAATCCCAACAATGAATAAAATTATGTGTTGATTACACACGTCCAGTTTTATAGGATCTCGAAGCAGATCCCAGAACAAGGAAAATTGATTTTTCACAAGGTATCGGAGGTATGTACCAAATGAATTGAAGTTATCGTGTTAAATATTATCCTCGTGATTATTTTTTCATTTCATTTAACTGTAGATATATGTGTAACTGCTGCAATTGACCCTGCATCATCAATAGGGAGCATTGTAACTGGTTCCATTGATGGTAAAGTTGACTACGCCTATCTTGTCACTGTAATGGTGGGAACAATAAAAATGGGGGGTGTTCACTACCATGTACCTTCTCCTGTCTCTGGACCACAGGGTGCAAGTGTGTCTACATTTTGAATAACCGGGAGACAGGCATTATAACTTGTATATTGGATCATAGACTAGGCCAGAAGCAAAAGAGAAAAGAAATGTCAAGGAAGGATCCAAATGCCCCAAGACAAAACATAACTGGTTATATTTTTTCTTTACTGAGCAACAAGCTAGGCTCAAGTCAATCAGATAAGGATAGAGAAATCAACAAGATGATTGGTGATTTGTGGCATTGGATTTCAGAGGATGATAAATCAGTAAGTATATTTTTGGAGACATCAATTTAGTCTCTTTGGCACATCTTAGCTATATTTTCCATCAACAATTTGATTATCTGGCCAAATAAAATCCTATAAGTTAAGTTGCTATCACAGTCTCTCCTAGTTGTTAGTGTTCTAAGTTGATTCTGGAGGCATGCATCTATACAAAGGCCATTTATAGGTCAGAGCCCTCTTTTGTTTATTTGGATTTACAATAGTTTACTTGATCAGTATTAGGAAGATCTAAGTAAATGAAGGGTAATTTGATTTCTGGTTAATGGAAAGTAGTACTTTCATAGGAACATTTTGAACATTCGATTATGGAGTAATTTAATGCTAAATTATTTATAGTCCTTTTATAACTGTGTTCTTGATTTGAATTTAAGTTCGAATAAATTGACATGAAATAATCTGTGGCCTTATCAAGAGAAAATTTTAGTGGATAAAGAGTGTTATAAGATAGATATGTGGGAATACAAGGAAAGAAAGATACCTGAGAGCTAGGGTGTAGTGGGAACCAATGAATTCAATCAACATATTTTAAGCATTGCAAGTAAAATGATCCCCTCAGCAATGATATGACACAAGAATGTTAGTTAATACTACGAGACAGTAAACCAATCCAAGGGATGGTTCAATCAGTATCAAAAACCCATTTTTATGAGACCGGCATCGCAGAGAAACTTTCTTGTTGTTCTAGCATTAGCATCTTGGAGAAAATTTCTTGTGGTTCTGGCATTTGTATCTTAGAGAAACTTTCTTTTGGTTCTGGAATAGGCCTTGTTGAGGACTAGCATTCCAAAAACCGTCAATCTCCAAAGGGTGAAATTCATGTTACAGTGCAGGAACAAGGTCCCCATGGGGTTAGTAACTTAGTATCCCTTGACATTTATAACCCCACTTATAAAAGAAAACTAACTAGGTGGATGTGGGATTCTTACTGGACCATTGCTTTGAATTACATACCAATACAAGATGTTCTATGGTGAAATTTGAAAGTTGAATTATGTCTCGTATATTGTTCAATCATGAGTGTAGCAATGGATGCTTTGTTGCAAATTAGACAAGCCTACTAACACTGTAATACATAATCTATACTTTACTGACAACACATAGATAAGGAAACATGTAAAGATTTATTAGCTCAAACTTGACATGTATTATTTTGCAACTATTTCCGAGAGACATAAGTAGTTTGCTGGATGATATTGAGAATTACCGTGGCATATAGATGTATTTATAAGCATAAGGAAGATCATATTATGCAGTGTGTAAAACCCCCATCAAAAAAACATACCTGATTTGAATCTGAATGGTGGCCACTCAGAATGATGGTCTTAATCTATGCTTTCCCTGTCTCATCTTCATCCTCATGAATAACATCCAAGGTCTCCTGCCTCTTTGGTTTTCTCCACGATACAAGCTGCAGGTTCTTTGTTAGAATAACTAGCAACCCACTACAACATCTTGCCTAATAAACCATAGCATCATGCCTAGTAAAATTATGGCATCCCAGCTCGAGTCCCTCATCGCTTCCATCAATTCCCCTAAACAAGGAGATTTCACTGCTAACATGAGGATCTCTAACTGTCTTGTTTTTATACAGGAATCGTTTAACCCTCTCAAAAGCAGCAAATAGGATAGCATGTTTTTGAAGTTAGATCCAACAAAATTCTATAACAAGGTTCATAGATATTTTTTGCTTGAGGTTCTGTGCAGATTTGGGTTAATCTTAGCCTGAATTTAATGTATTTAAAAATACATATCATCAACCACCTTTCCAGTCCTAATAAAAGGGGTTACATTGAGTTCCTCATATGATTTAGACCACTCTCTCCTTTCCTTTCCATTATTATGATGGAGGTTTTTGGTAGAGCTTGATCTCTACCAAGAAATGAAGTTTTTCTAAAGGGAACCAACACCTCCCTAAATTTACAATCAGTCACACATTCCCAATTTGTGTATGATGTTGTTCTCATGGGAGCATCCTAGAAAAAGAAATCCAAATCATTCAAACAAATTTTGGACTTTTTAGAAGTAGTACCTAGGCAAGAAATCAACAAACAAATATCCAAGATTCTCTTTCTCAAACCAAATCACCATGATTGCAGAACTCATGGGCTTCAAAAGTGAAGAAACCCCAACTAAATATCTTGGCTTCCCACTCACCACCACAAGAGTTGGAAGAATAAAATGGCACTACATTAACTTAAAGATCATAAAATTAATTAAATCTTGATCCAATAGCAGCCTCTTCCTAGCTAGTAGAATTATATATTTGCAGTCCCTCCCTAGTGCCATGCCAATCTTCTTAAGCTCAATCTTGTTCACCCAAGACAGTGCTCTTTGAAATTGAAAGGAATTTTAGACACTTTTTTTGAAAAGGAAGTAAACCCAAGAAAAAGTTTAACTTGCTACCATGGTTGAAATTTTAAAATAATAGAACGCAAGTGGATTAACATGTTTGGATTCAAAAACTGACCTAATGAACAAAGATTTGGCTGCAAAAATCACCAGGGAATTTATAACATCTCCATAGCACTGTGGTGTAGGATCGTAAAGGAGAAATGTCTCCCTTAAAGCTATCCTTTATCTCTTTTACAAGACCAGGTACCAAAAGGATCTGTTATATGGAACAACGTGATAAAATGCACGGATATGTACAAAATTGGCACATCTTCAGGGAAATTGGCGAGGACAATTTTTTATTTTTGGTTACATCTTGGAATTCAATCCTACCTTTTTCTGGAAACATGGAGCTATAGGCTGAAGGCACAGTGATAATAGGATGCATTAAAGCTAAAAAAAATCTGGGCACCAATCAAATAATTGTGGAAGGTGACTCTAATATGATTATAAATTCTCTTCACAACCCTTCTCCCAACCTATCATGCGAATCAATATCCCATGGGGAAATGGGTCTGGAGAAAAAACATATCAGAATAAATCAAATAATTGTGGAAGGCGAATCTAAGATGATTATAGATTATCTTCACAATATTTCTCCCAACTTGTCATGGGAATCAATATCCTTAGGGAAAATGAGTTTGGAGAAAATGATCATGTTTTGACTCAATCAGGTTCAAACGTGTCAGGAGATAAGCCAAAATAGTTCTTGATTAGCTAGAAAACAAAGATATCACCTCAAATCATCGTTTCTCTATTAGTATATTCATTGATAATGGAGAAAAATTGGAACACCAGTGGGTTCAATTGGTTTGTGTTAAATTTAGGTAAACATTGTATGTTCTATGCTTAAAGCTGATGCAGGAGCATCCTACTCAAAAAATCGTTGTATATTTGGTAAACTTAGGGGGTCTAATGTTTGATAAGGAATTTGACTTATTAATAGGAAATTTTGTTTATTTTTGAATAATTTGAGTGAGAAATGTGTGTGAGGTTTTAAATGTAAATATTTTCAAATCTGTGAGAATATGAGAGAGTTAGACTTTTGAAGATCTCATGAAGAGCTTAGGGATTAGGAGATCCTAGAATAGGGATTTAGTTGAGTTAAAAGTGGGTCTAGAGGATATTTAGGATATGGTTGAGCAGATTGTGGATCTGAACCAAAAATGGTTGCATAATCCCCTTTCTATATTATTGTTGCCTCAAAGGCATTAGGGGAGGCCATTTCAAATGAAGAAAATCAGGCCATGGAGAGAGAGATGGATTAAATGAGGATTGTGAGTATATGTACAGTTTGATTAATGAAAGGAAATTTTCATTATGTTCATTCATCTCTGGATGATTGTTGATTGAATTCCAGTATATGTGAATCATGAATTAATGCAGTTTTGGATATATAATTAGTTCTTTTAATGTTCTATGGTCTCAGATCAAGGTTGAATATACCTATGTAACTCTTTATTACTTCATCGAGTGGTTGCGTATGTACTAAATATACTTTTGTGGTCAAGTATACCTTTACAAATATTTTTATTTACTTTTGTGATCTTATTTGATACTCTTTAGAGGCATATTCTTTGTGGGTTGAAATACTTCAGGTTTGGAAGCAGTTCTATGGATTGAAGTTACAATATGTGTGGTGAAGCAGAGTATAGACTGCAGTGATGGAATTGTGCCATGGTTAGGAGGTGGAAATATTTGAAGAGTCACTAATCTTTTGTATGGATCCAATGGATAAGGGAAATCTGAGCGTGGCTGTTGAGCCTAGTTAATGAGATCTCATTAATCAGTGTGGGCATGCAAGCATTCATCTATGATTGTCGATCAGCATGACCTATGTATGCTTGTGAATTTATAATGCCGTAGTGAAATATCCCTCCGTGAATAGAAACTTTTGTCCCTTTTAAGGTGTTAGAGTTGTCAATGAAGAGGGTGTTGGAGTTGTTAGCGCAGAGGGTGTTGGAGTTGTCAACGCAGAGGTTGTTGAAGTACTATTTGTAGAATGCATGGGAGAGAGGCAGAGAAATCATAAGGTAGTATTTACAAAGTGTAAATTTACGTTAATAGAAAGTGGTTGCAAGCTGGGAAGACCAGCATAGCTTCAATAACGCAGAGCTGAACCACGTTGCAAGGGTAGCACAATCATAGCAAGCGAATAGACAAACAAAATAAGGGAGAACTATTCCTATTCTAGAATTATGTTCATGCTCTAGAAATTCAGTTCCTGAGAAAGCAGTTGGGTTCTTGTTCGCACCTCCAACATTCTCATACATCAAGCTCAAATGAAGGTAAATGAGCACATGGGTTTGAGGCACAAAGGGTTCACATGCTCATGTGTTCACTCTATCATGCCCAGGAATTGTAGATAGTGAAAAACTCAGAAAACTAATCCTTCCATGTTTATGTAACTGATACAAGGGAAGTTAAATGAAATAGTGAGAGAGAACAAAGGGTTCAATTCTCTTTCTTGCGACTTATAGGGTAGCCTTTAGTTTTAAAGCTACCTATTATGGATTCATAGACCTGGTAGGTCATCAAAAGAAGTTTACTTCAATATTTCTTATAGACCCAATTCAGATTAGCAATCTGTTAAATTTAGATAACCATGGTATGTTCTATGCTTAAAGAATTTTACTTCCATATTTCTTATAGGTCCAAATTAGATTAGAAATCACATAATCATTGAAATTAAATGCTGATAGAACATAATAATAGATCGACAGAAGACAATCCAATATAATAAATCAAAATTTACAATTCTTCTTGTCCAACAAAGATAGAGAGAAATTTTTGTTACAACAGTCAACAGGATTCCCTAGCTAGCAAAGACTTTAGCTGGTCAAACCAACTCTTCCAACCTCTCAGAGGTTCATTCAAACACATAAAATATCAGCCTTCCTTCAGTGTCAGACACACCCCATGAGAAATCTCCCAAAACAGTCAACGCAAGTCAACAAAATGATCCCTCATCCAGATTTCCGGCATCCAGAGATTTTAGGCATCCATAATTCTGGAATCCATTTCCAACATCCAAATTTCTGGCATCCATTTCTGGCATCATCCATATTTCCAGCATCTATTTCCAACATACATATTCCTGGGATCCATATTTCAGACATCCATTTCCGGCATCCAGATTTCCGGCATCAATTTATGGCATCATCCATATTTTTGGCATCCCGATTCACACATGGGAGAGAGAGAAGCCTCTTCTAGGCTATACGAACCAACCAAATCATGAGAAATGTGTGTGATGAGATGATGATCAAATGAGCATCAAGTCTCTCCAATTTATATCCATCAATGGGGGTGTGTGACACATATGTTGGGCTTGTGAGCCTACATCATAATTCTGGCTGACATTGAAAAATTGCACATGTGTGGAAAATAAAATCAAAATATAAGTTCTACTCATCCAAACAAGATGATATTTATATCAATCTTGCACCTCTCCGAAAGAGGAATCCAAAAAAAATATCATCATCATCATATGAGAAAGGCAACATGTAGGTTGTACCTAGTTTCTCAAAATTAACACAATCACATAATCATTTAAATTAAATGTTGATAGAACATAATAATAGATCGACATAAGAAAATAAAATATAATAAATCAAAATTTACAATTCTTCTTTTCCAGCAAAGATAGGGAGAAATGTTTGTTACAATAGTCAACAGGATGCCCTATCCAAGAAATACTTGGCTAGTCAAACCAGCTTTTCCAACCTCCTAGAGGTTCATTCAAACACATACAATATCAACCTTCCTTCATTGTCACACAAAAATCATGAGACAACTCCCAAAATATTCAACGCAAGTCAACAAAAGGATCTCTCATCCAGATTTCCCGCATCCATATTTTCGACATCCATTTTCGGTATCCAATTTTTGGCATCATCCATATTTCTAGATCCATTTCTGGAATCATCCATATTTCCGGCATCCATTTCCGACATCATCCATATTTTCGGCATCCATATTCACACGTGGGAGAGAGAAAATATTCTTCTAGGCTGTATGAACCAATCAGATCATGAGTAATGTGTGTGATGAGATGATGAGAAAATGAGCATCAAGTCTCTCCAATTTATATACATCAATGAGGGTGTCTGCCACATCTCTTGGGCTTGTGAGCCTACATTACAATTCAGGCTGACCTTGAAAAATTGCACATGTGTGGAAAATAAAATCAAAATATAAATTCTACTCATCTAAACAAGATGATCTTTAGATCAATCTTGCACCTCTTTAAAAGAGGAATCCAAAAAAAATATCATCATCATCATATGAGCAATGCAACATGGATTTTAGACCTAATTTCCCAAAATTAACACTCCCTCTCAAATAGGGAGAACTCCATCTGTTCAACTGTTCCATCCTATCATGCAGTACCATAGTGCACTATCATATATTATCCTTCACTCCTGTGTCATCCTACTGCAACATGCTTTGCTGGCTCTTCTTTGCACAACAAGAGTGAGTCACAAAGACAACACACTCCGCTGAACTGAAGTCAGCTTAGAGGTTAAGACCTCAATGGGAGTCAAGTGAGTCACATACTAACCTGAAGTCAATTTAGAGGTAAGAACCTCATCTAGAATTGATCCCAGATCAAGTGGTTGGACACATCCCAGCCTAGACATAGAGAGTCGGCAATCCCCGATGCATCGACCGGTCATGCTATTGGTCTCTATCAGCATTTCCCACCTGATTGGCTAAATGAGAGGTACTTCCCATTAGTCCAAAACTCCATGGGTAGGATACATGAAAGGTGTAGATCAAAGAGAGGGTGAACTAGCTCAATATCATAACAGTGGGGAAGTGGCACACCAACAAGGTTTGGAAAACCTAGCCCTATGGTTTCCTATACCTCCAAGAAGCTCTCACAAAGCCTCCTAGAGCTCCTAGAGCTCATATTCCAACTCAAGCATGACCCTCAAAATAGGGTCTGTCCATGATTCCAAGCTTCTCACAGAAGGTCAAGAATTTGAACTTCCCTAGGGGCTTCATGAAAATATCTATGACCTGCTTATCAGTCCTAATGTGATCGAGCCTTACGGTGCCTTGCTGTACCATGTCTCGAACAAAGTGGTACTTAATATCAATATTCTTGGATTGGTCGTGGAACACGGGATTCTCATAAATATGAATCCGACGCTGGTTATCACAAAGGATAAGAATTTTATCTAGCACATACCCAAATATCTCACTGAAGAGCTTTCTCAACTAAACAACTTCACAACAGGCCATATTCGTTGCAATGTATTCAGCCTCCGCGGTCCTCAAAGAAACCATTTTCTGATTCCTGCTCATCCAAGAGATTGAATCAGAACCCAGGGTAAAGAAACATCCAGATGTTTTGTTATGATCCACCACACTGCCTACCCAATCGGAATCAGTATATCGAAGGAGCCTCATACTCCCGACAATGTATCTCAACCCATGGTTGATTATGCCTCGAAGATATCTCAATAGATTCTCGGCACCAATCAAGTGAATGTGATGAGGCTCAACCATATCTTGACTCAAAGTGTTCACTGTAAAACATACATCTGGATGTGAGTTCACTAAGAACATCTAGGCCCCTACGAGTTGTCGATACTCGGTGGGATTTCCCAGCTCAGTCCTGGTAGTGCTTCCACACAACTTCTTAAAGTTGAGTTCTATCAGTGTCGACACAGACATATAATACACCATCCCAAATCTCTCCAGCAGCTTCATGTAGAAATTTTCTGAATAATGAAGATTTATCCACTGAGATTATCCTGATCATACATTAATTCGAATTCATGTATAGCACATAACCTCTTCTACAATCAATCATCAATTTACGGAAATAGAAATAGTCGCATGCGCACATAAACACAATATGTAATGGGGAAAGCTTATAGCTGAAAACCCCCAGCTATTTGTATATTATAATAGAAGAGAACATGTAACAATCTCAGTACAATACTCCTCACAAGTACTCAGTACTGTCTCCAAAAAGTTACACACAAACTAGCTCAGTTTTGAACAAGTCACAGGTTCAAAACTCATCCACTAATTGCCTGCCTCTATTGCGCAATCCAAGTTGGTTCAATGAGAGATCCAAGTTTGAATATCCTTGGCTTCAACTGCGCAATCATCATTGGCAATCTCCTCTAATTCTTGTGCAAATCTCATGCACAACTACTGTCGCAACTAATAGCAAACTCACCCTTTCATCTACCTCTTCCACTGGTCTCCACTGAACTGTCCATGCACTGTAGTGAAATGATGTGTTCTTGAGTTGAATAATGAGTTAATAATTAGTGAATTAAATAATAATTAATTCACTCCACTCATTACTAGTGTATTAGCTAGTTAAACTAAACACAACTAGTTCAACTAAGTTAAACCGAACATAACTCCACCAACTGTCTCATCAACTCCACCAAACTCTGCCACTAAATTCCTAACTGAAGTCAACCATGCATGAGCTCACAAAACCCCAAGGAATAGCGTAATTCCTTCTATCATATGCATGAGCCACATCCGTAGCTCCAACTGAAGTGTTGTAAGAGAATAAACTGAAGTTTAGAGTCCAAATATTATTAAGGGTTAATAATATTTGACTGACCTATTTTTAGACAGGCAGTCTAAAAATAGACTTCGACCTGTATGTCTAAAAATAGAGGTCCATCTATTTTTAACAACTCGACCAATCATCCAAGAATAGCATACTGCAACTCCTAGACCATGCTCCATATGTCTAAAAATAGACATAGTCTAAAAATAGACTTTGCGCCAAAAATAGCCTGCGGGCCCACTTAGTGAAGACGACTTCATTTCACTAAGCTCCATCATCTTGTTGCATTTTCAACACTCCCTCTCAACAAGATATGGATTATCTGCAACCCCTATCCTGCCTTTGTGGAATTCGAACTTGCTCCTGGTGAGCGCCTTCGTCAAGATGTCAGCATCCTGATCCTCCGTGGGAACATATGAAAGTAACATGATTCTCCGCTGCACACAATCTCTGATATGATGGTACCTAATGTCGATGTGTTTGGATCTATCATGAAATACTGGATTAGCTGAGAGTTTAATGCAACTCTGGTTATCACAATAAATCACAGTAGGCTCCAAATGTGACCCGAACAATCCGACGAGGATCTTCCTCATCCAAATAGCCTCGCATGCAGCCAAGCTTGCTGCCATGTACTCGGCCTCTGCTGAACTGAGTGCCACGGATCTCTGCTTCCTACTGTACAAGGAAACTATTGTCGACTCGATACTGAAAACTCCTCCAGATGTGCTCTTTCAGTCCGTTCGGATCCCTGCCCAATCTGCATCAGTGAAGCCGGAAAGCTTCGTTCCATCCTCTTGTCTGTACCATAGACCATATCCTGATGTGCCACTAAGATAACGCAATACATGCTTGCTTTCCTTCCAGAAGAGCTTGGTAGTCTTAACCATAGCTTGCGAAAGCTGGGTAACAGCATAGCATATATTGGGTCGTGTATTGACCAGATACATAAGTGACCCCACCAACTGTTGATAGACAGTTGCATCCACTACCTCCGCTGAAGTAGCATCCTCCTTCCTCCAACTGCCAGGAAGAGGAGTGTCAACATGCTTGCAGCCATGCATGTTGAACCTCTCCAGAATCTCCCGGGCATACTTACCCTGAGAAACAAACAATCCTCCACTGCGCTGCCAAATCTCCAATCCCAGGATATAATGAAGGAGGCCCAAGTCCTTCATCTCAAACTCTCTAGCAAGGTCCTCCTTGCATGAAAGTATCAACAGCTCATCACCTGTCAAAATCAGATCATCTACATACAGTAAAATGATCAACAACTTCCCCTCCACCACAATCTGGTACAGGTTAGGATCCGCCTCACTCTTGGAGAATCCAAGTCCGGTGAAATAACTGTCTATCCGTGTGTACCAAGCACGAGTTGCTTGCTTCAGCCCATATAGTGCTCTCTTGAGTCAGAAAACATGCGACTCACTGCTGAAGATCTCGAAACCTTCAGGCTGATCTATGTACACCTCCTACTCAATGAATCCGTTGAGGAACGCAGTCTTCACATCCATCTGATGGATGTGCCATCCCATCTGCGCTGAGAGAGCTAGGATTGTCCGTATGGAAGAGTACCTTGCGACAGGTGCAAAGGTCTCCTCGTAATCGATCCCCTCGATCTGTGAGAAGCCACGGGTGACAAATCTCGCCTTGTACTTCTCCACACTCCCGTCAGCCACCTACTTCACTTTGTAGATCCATTGCAAACCCACCATTGATTTCCCCTCCGGTCTTGGGACAATCTCCGATGCACTGTTTCTGATGATCGAATCATATTCTTCGATCATGGCATCTACCCATGCGGGCTCCTCCACAGCTTCCTCAAAAGAGGATGGCTTCTTCATGACACATTGACTCATAAGAGCCATGTATCCAGTGTATCGATCCGGTGACTGTCTCTGTCTGCGCTGTGATGTAGGTGGTCCTACAACCTTCTCTGCATCTTGAGCCAGTCGCTCAGCTTCTGTAGTGCGCTTGCTCCCTCTGATGGTTGGCGCTGCATGAGTGGTTTCTTCCACTGCATGAACTTCCTCTTGTGGCTGATCCACATCCAGAAGCTCCTCCTTAGGAACTAACAGCTCCTCATCTGCATGCAAGTGTGGCTCCCTCTCAAGCGAACACTGCATGGCTTTCTCCTCCTAAAATTTAATATCCCGTTGCACAACAGTCTTGCGACTGTCTGGCAAATACACCTGATAGTTGTGAGGTGTATCAGTGTACCCCACAAATATTCCAACGTCTGTGGTCAGATCTAGCTTCTTTCTGGCATCCTTCGTCACATGCATGTAGACAGGTGAGCCAAAAATTCTCAGATGAGAAATATCAGGCCTCTTGCCAGAAAACGCCTCCTCCGGTGTACTCATGCCAAGAATCTTGTGAGGACAATGGTTCTGCACATATATTGTTGTATTGCATGCCTCAGCCCACAAGTGAAGGGGTAGGCCCTGATCATGCAACATCGCCCGTGCAGCACCCACGATCGTTATGTTCTTCCGCTCAGCCACCGCGTTGTGCTGTGGGTTATGGGGTGCGATGAGCTCTCTCCGAATCCCTTCTGCGCTACAAAAGTCTTTGAATTCAGCCGAGATGAATTCACCACCATTGTCACTCCTAAGAGCCTTGACATGCTTCCCTGATTCCTTCTCAACCAGCGCCTTGAATTCATAGAACTTTGAATATGTCTCGCTCTTCTTCTGCATGAAGAATATCCAACACTTCTGAGAGAAATCATCAACAAAGATCACGTAGTACTTGTGCTTTGCTGTCGAAGCTACTGAGAAAGGACCACACACATCTGTGTGAACTCTCTCAAGGATCGTCGTGGCGTGACTATCCTTCTCGTGAAAGGTGGCTTTCACAAACTTCCCTAAAGTACACACCTTGCACTGATCTGACTGCGCAAGGGTGTCCTTAGGAAGCCCAGTAGAAATCTGCTGCAGGATCTTCAAACTCCATGGTGAAGGTGGCCCAATCTCCTGTGCCACAGTTCGCCCTCATCATCCCGGCTCGCCACTTCTCCCGCCTTGCATGCCATTGCTGCGCAACCATCTACTTGCAACTAATAAAGGTTCTTGACTCGAACCCCTATCTTCCGGGTCTCTCCAGTTTTCTTACTGTGCAGGAAAGCTTTTCCTGCGCTGAAGACCACATCATACCCCTTGTCTTCCAACATCGCCACAGAGATCAGATTCTTCATCAATCCTGGAACATGCAAAACTTCCTTCAATACAAAGGGTTTACCAGACTCCCTCTCAAAGGAAATGGTACCGATACCGATCGCACTATATCTACCATCATTGACCATCTCGATGTGCACTCCAAGATCTTTTTCCTCCAGATCTAAAAACAGATCTCAATCTCCGGTCATGTGAAATGACGCACCACTGTCCAAGAACCATACTGATCCCATCACACTTGAAACCAAGCATGCGATCAGTGAAAAATCTAGTTCGAATTGAGAAGCCAATGCCTCTCCCGCTGCAGATCCAACAGCCTTCTTATTTTTCTTCTTCTACGGACAATTTGTGGCATAGTGTCCGTGCTGGTGACAGTGAAAACACTTCACCTTGGACATGTCTTGCTTCTTGCTTTTCACATAAGACTGAGAAGCCTTCTTTCTCTTCCCCTTCTTTGCTTTGGCAGCCAAAGCGCAATTTTCTTCATCAGATACCTTTGATGAAGATCCGTCCCTAGTAGTCCTCCTTATCTCCTCTTGCATGAGATCCGCCCAAAGTCGCTCCCATCCCGACAACTTCTCCTAACCATTGACAGAGTCCTGATAGGAATGCCAAGCCTTCAGAAGACCAAGGAGAGCCAGGTCTACCATGTCCTCTTCTTCGACAGTCACCCCCACACTTCCCAGCTCATCTCTGCATTGAGTGAACTTCGTGAGGTATTTGGCAATACTGTTGCCTTTCTCCATCTTAATGTTTCTGAGATTATCCTTGAGCGCCAGCTTCCTTTGGTCGCTCTTACTCTGGAATAGATCTGTCAATGCTTTCCACATCAAATATGGAGAAGCTTTTCCATGCAGGCTGGATACAATGTGATCCTTCACGCCCTCCAACAGAATCCTTCGACATTTCGCCATCTTCTTTTTCCAAGCTTCAACTTCAGTAGGATCAGTAGGCTTTTGGACATCCGTATCTACGAACTCCTTCAACCCATTATCTTCTAATACTACCTCCATCTGATCTTTCCATGCAACATAATTCGAACTTCCTTCAAGAGCATATTCGAGTCGCAAACCGTTGAAATAAATTTTCAACTCCGATACCAAGAAAACAAACTGCTGCAAAATTCGAATTCCAAACTCAAAAACTCAACTGCTTCTGGATCTGTGAGAAAAAATTATTTCTAGTACAGAGATCAACTGTAAGGGAATTTACTAGATATATCACCTTTCAAAGAAAGGATGGATCCAGAGGCTACCTGGCCCGTTACAGACTCTGTCTACCGAAATAATATTATAATCACTGCAATAGATCCTGATGATTAATTCGCTCTGATACCATGTAGAAATTTGCTGAATAATGAAGATTTATCCACTGAGATTATCCTGATCATACATTAATTCGAATTCATGTATAACACATAACCTCTTCTACAATCAATCATCAATTTGCAGAAATAGAAATAGTCGCATACGCACATAAACACAATATGTAATGGGGAAAGATTAGAGATGAAAACCCCCAGCTATTTGTATATTATAATAGAAGATAACATGTAACAATATCAGTACAATACTCCTCACAAGTACTCAGTACTGTCTCCAAAAGTTACACACAAAATAGCTCAGTTTTGAACAAGTCACAAGTTCAAAACTCATCCACTAATTGCCTGCCTCTATTGCGCAATCCAAGTTGGTTCAATGAGAGATCCAAGTTCGAATATCATTGGCTTCAACTACACAATCATCATTGGAAATATCCTCCAATGCTTGTGCAAATCTCATGCACAATTGTTGTCGCAACTAATAGCAAACTCACCCTTTCATCTACCTCTTCCACTGGTCTCCACTGAACTGTTCATGCACTGTAGTGAACTGATGTGTTCTTGAGTTGAATAATGAGTTAATAATTATTGAATTAAATAATATTTAATTCACTCCACTCATTACTAGTGTATTAGCTAGTTAAACTAAACACAACTAGTTCAACTAAGTTAAACCGAACACAACTCCACCAACTGTCTCATCAACTCCACCAAACTATGCCACTGAAGTCCTAACTGAAGTCAACCATGCATGAGCTCACCAAACCCCAAGGAATAGCGTAATTCCTTCTGTCAGATGCATGAGCCACATCTGTAGCTCCAACTGAAGTGCTGTAAGAGAATAAACTAAAGTTTAGAGTCCAAATATTATTAAGGGTTAATAATATTTGACTGACCTATTTTTAGACAGGCAGTCTAAAAATAGACTTTGACCTGTATGTCTAAAAATAGAGGTCCATCTATTTTTACCAACTCGACCAATCATCCAAAAATAGCATACTGCAACTCCTAGACCATGCTCCATATGTCTAAAAATAGACATAGTCTAAAAATAGACTTTGCGCCAAAAATAGCCTATGGGCCCACTTAGTGAAGGCGACTTCATTTCACTAAGCTCCATCATCTTGTTGCATTTTCAACACTTCACAACATATTTTCCTTGAGAAAGGAAAATCTCACCTAGCTTCCGCTAGAACTCTAAGCCTAGGAAATAGTGCATCAGTCCTACGTCCTTGATCTCGAACTCAGAAGCTAGCTCCCTCTTACATTGATGAATAAGAGGGTTAGCAAATTTCAGGAAGAGATTTTCCACGCAGAGAACAAAAATTAGAGGCCTATCTTTATCAGCCTTAAAATAAATATTTGGATCATCATCACCTCGAGTGAAGCCTGACTTCATCAAGTAGATATCAATCCTCTCATACCAAGCCTTGGGGGATTGCTTCAACCCATAGAGGGATTTCTTCAACCTGCATACATATGTGTCTCTATCTTGAACTTTGAACCCCAGAGGTTGCTCCACCTAAACCTCTTCCTTGATTGAACCATGTAAAAAAGTATTCTTCACATCCATTTGATGGAGACTCCATCCTTGCATTGTAGTAAGGGAAATGATTGACTGGATGGTGGTGTAGCAAGAAACAGGTGCAAATATGTCATCATAATCTATACCTTCCTTTTGAGAGAAGCCTTGGACAACAAATATTTCTTTGTACTTTTTAGCACTTCCATGGATTCCATGCTTGATCTTGTAGAGCCATTTCGAGGTGACAACATATTTGTCCTTTGGTCTTGGGACCACATCCCAGATATCATTCTTCACAATAGACTCATATTCTTCATGCATAGCATCATTCCAAACTTGATGCTTTATGACTTCTGCAAATGTTCCAGGCTTATATTGTACAATAGTGCTCATGGCTGCTAGGTACCGTTGGTACCTATTCGACTTCTTCCTTTCTCAGAATGTTCATCTCAGATAAATATTTCTCTTGACATCTTGGAGAGTGTCTTTAAGCCATGAGGGTATCCTTTCATTTCAAGGATGTGGATCAATAACATCCCATCGAACCTTCAACATCAGGCATCGGTTCATCCTTTGATTCTTCCAGCTTCCTTGCTTCTTCTTCTTCATCTTTGTCTTCCTTTGAGCTAGGAATATCCCTAACTTTCTTGAGGGAAAAATCTTCATCGAAGGTGACATAATGGCATATCTCCATTTCTCTTTTACCAGGCACATAGATTTTATCTGCCTTCGAATTTTCACTATAACCCACAAACATTACTTTATTCCCAGAAGCATCCAACTTTCTTCTCTTTTCCTTTGGAACATGAAAATAAACGAGACTTCCAAAAACTATAAAATGGGAGACATCAGACTTCTTTCCAGAGAAGACTTCTTCAGGTGTTTTGGAGTCCAATTTTTAGGTCCCTATATTACTAGTATAGTCCCTTATTGTTGTTAGTTTAACCCCCTTATTGTTATTATTGTGCCCTTAAATTATTATTGTTAGGCCGGCTAGGATTACATTGTGGCCCCATGGACTCCTATATATAGAAAGGAGGTTTTGTAATTTGTATCATCCAAAAATTGTTAATTCATGTAATGTATTTGAGGTTTCCCCCTCAAAGTGGATTATTTCTAAGGTGTTGATATCTCTTTTCTTCTATTTTTGGAGCTGGTTTCACAAAATTTGGTATCAGAGCTTTGGATTTTAGGGTTTCGCTGCTCCAAACCGGTCATCGTGGAATTTTCACTATAACATTTTTCTATGAAGGTTCAGAAGATGAAATTTTTAGAGTGCAAATCTAAAATCCTGAGGCACATCATCACAACATTTCAGAGCTTGGTTTGCAATATTTTCAGAGATATGATCTATTGCAGTTAGGGCTTTTTGCAAGCTCCTGAATTTCAGTTAAAACGTTCATCACAGAATTTTCACTATAAATTTTACTCTACGAAGGTTCAGAAGCTGAAATGTTTAGAGAGAAACACTGAAAGTTGGAGGAACATTGTCACAAAATTTCAGAGCTTGGTTCACAATATTTTCAGAGATATGATCTATGGAAGATAGGTCTTTTTCAGGCTCCCGAATTTCATATCAAAGAGGTGATCGTGGGAAAATATTCATAACACTCTCTATGAGCATTGTACTAGAATTATGTAAAAAGTTTCTAAAATTAAACGGGTTTTATTTTCCTTTCTATAAATTTCAGAGGCAAAGGAGCAAACAATGACACGTGGAAAGTCATACAAATTCACTCTACTAAACCAGTCCATAATTAGGTCATTGTGGGAGATTGGACATAACTTTCTCTTGAAGAATCCAAATCAAGTCAGACCTATGGCATTTGAAAGAAGCTTTAGAGGACTACTATAGAGTTGAATTTTAGATATTGAAGATTTTAAAGTATAGAGATAAGTCAATTTCAATATCTATCTCCTTAAAAGCAACTAAAAGGTGTGTATTTTTTTTTCCGAATTGCATAAGTCTTGTTCGAAGAATCAAGTTGAATTTATTCCAAGCATATTGAAGAATAGATATCAGTATTGGATTCTAAAATGGCCCCTAAAAAGAATTAAACACCCATTAAGCCTTTAGAAGGCTCTACTCTGACTCATGAAGATGAAGAATGGCAACATGACATATCAAAATTACAAGAGCAAGTTCAACAAATTTTTCTCTCGCAAAAAGCAACAAAAAATGACATGGAAATTTTGAAGAAAGGTGTGGAAATAATATGGATGGTTTGAAGAAATGCGTGGAATATAAGATGGATGGTTTGAAAAATGGCATGGAAGATGGCATGGAATCTAAGATGGATGACATGGAAGCTAAGATGGAAAACATGAAGAATGATCTAAAAGCAGACATGGAAGGTTTGACAAAGTTGATACAAGAAATGTTTCTTAATGGTGAAAATATAGTAGAGGAAACTCATGATGAGAACAATATAAATGTTAATTGTGATTTCATAAACTTTAATGTTGGAGGGAAGAACCACCATATTCCAAAAATGGATATGAGGAAGTTTGATGGAAATGATCCTGTAACATGGATACTACAGATGGAGCAATATTTTGATCTCAATAATGTGCAAAACACACAAAAGGTATGCATTGAAACTTTACATTTAGAACAAAATACATTTTTATGGTATCGATGGCTTTGCTCTCGTAAAAAAATTGTCACTTGGTCAATTTTTACGGAGGAAATGATAACACATTATGAGGATACAAAGAGAAACACTTTCTTTAGTGAATTGATAAATCTCAAGCAAAAGTGTTCATTGGGGGAGCACATTGAGGACTTCCAAAAGTTGAATATAAGGGTAGCTGATATTCTAGAGGAACACAGGATTGATCTCTTCATACGTACTTTAAAGGATAACATCCAACATGAAGTTCACATTTTGGAACCTAATTCATTGGAGAAGGCATTTGGGTTGGCAAGAAAAATTGAATGTAAAATTATGGCAACAAGGAAGCCTACCACTCACTTCTATAAAGATGGAAGTGTTGCTACTCATAGATTTCCACAACCTACAAGGTTGACACCACAAAAATTGGAAAAAAAAAGAGAAAAAGGGCTTTGCTACAGTTGTGATAGAAAATACACTAAGGGTCATAAGTTTGCTGAGAATCTTCAAAAGAAGAGGATATACACTAGGAACCAGCCCTAGAAGAGGAAGAAATGAGTTCGACCATATCGTGTAATGCATTGGTAGGAATTAACACTCCTCAAACTCTCAATATAGAAGGACATATCAAGAAGAAAAATGTAATAGTGTTGACTGATTCAGGTAGCATCCATAATTTTATTCATTGTAAGGTAGCCAAGGAATTGAATTGTTTCCTATACCCAGCACCAGAATGTCAAGTGATGGTTGCAAATGGAGGAACTATAAATTTCTCTGGAAAATGCCATAATATCAAGCTAACCATGGGGGAATATGTATTGAATATTCCAATGCTTTCCATTCCTATGGCAGGTGTTGATGTTGTACTAGGAATACAATGGTTAAAATATTTGGGGACAATAGCTTTTAATTTTCAAGAACTTTTATTGAATTTTTTTTAGAAGGAAAGGAAGTAAAATTATGGGGTATTACAGGGAATCCGGGAAATATAATAAGCTCTAATGTCATGACAAAGCTTCTAAAGCAAGAACAACGAGGCGTAATTACACAATTATGCTCACTAGAAGTTCCAACATCAAAATCATCTATTTTTCCAGATCTCTAAAAAGTCTTGGACAATCATTCCAAGATGTTTAAAACTCCCAAAGGACTCCCACCTATTCATGATCATGATCATGCTATTCATTTGATTCCAGGAAGTGTTCCTCTGAACATCAGGCCTTATAGATATCCTTATGTCCAAAAGAAAAAAACTGAACGTATGATTGCAGAAATGTTAGAGGTAGGTATAATTCAACCTAGTCAAAGTTCTTTCTCTTCTCCTGTAGTAGTGGTACACAAGAAGGATGGATCATGGCACATGTGTCTGGACTATAGGGAGCTCAATAAGCTCACCATTAAATATAAATTTCCCATTCCTGTGATTGATGAATTATTGGATGAATTACATGGAGAAATTTATTTTACCAAGTTGGATCTTCGTTCAAGATATCATCAAATTAGAATGAAGACTGAAGATATTCCAAAAGCAACATTTCAAACTCATGAGGGTCATTATGAATTTTTGTTCATGCCTTTTGGCCTTACCAATGCACCTTCTACATTTCAAGGGTTGATGAATTCCATTTTCAAACACTTTCTTAGAAAATTTGTGCTAGTATTTTTTGATGATATACTAATCTACTGTAGGTATTGGAAGGATCATGTTCAACATGTTGACAGGGTGCTCAAACTATTGTAGGAGAAACAATTATATGCAAAAACATCCAAATTTTTCTTTGGAGTACAAGAGGTGGAATATCTGGTTCATATTGTATCTCACGAGGGTGTTAAGATAGACCCTAACAAAATTAAATCCATTAAGGAATGGAAAGTCCCCACAACCATAAAGAAGTTGCAAGGATTTCTCGGGTTGACAGGGTATTATTGCAAGTTTCTTAAGAATTATGGGAGAATAGCAGCACCTCTAAGAACATTATTGAATAAAGATGCATTTTCATGGGCTCCTGAAGCAAATAAGGCCTTTGAACATCTTAAAGAGGAAATGTGCCTAGCACCGGTCTTAGCTATGTCAGACTTCACAAAAATCTTTATTGTGGAATGTGATGCCTCAGGAAATGGAAGTGGTGTTGTTTTAATGCAAGAAGGAAGACCCATTGCTTTTGAAAGTTTTCCAATCAAAGGAAAGTATTTACAGAAACCTATTTATGAGAAGGAAATGTTAGCAATACTGCATGCACCAAAGAAATGGTGAACTTACCTAATGGGAAGATACTTCAAGGTAAAAAATGATCATGATAGTCTTAAACACTTTTTGGAACAAAGACTATCTTCATAAGAGCAGCAAAAATGAGTCACAAATATGTTGGGTTATGACTTTGAAATAATATACAAAAAAGGGAAGTTAAATTTTGTTTCAGATGCACTCTCAAGAAAGAATGAAGAGGTGGAAGTATTTATTTGTGCCATTTCTATTATCCAACCAGAATGGATAACCGAAGCAAGCGATGAATGGAAGAAGGACGAAGAAGTGTGGAAACTCATTCCAAGTTTGTGGCAAGATCCTAGTACATCTGATACATTTAGTTGGAAAAATGATTCCTTATGGTACAAAGATCGTGTATATCTTTGTAAGAATTCCAAACTAAAACAAAAGATTCTTTTAGAATTGCACACTTCTCCTTTAGGAGGACACTCAGGATTTTTAAAAACTTCCCACAGGGTGAAGAAAGAATTTTTTTGGGATGGCCTTAAATATGAGATTCAAAAGTTTGTGGCGGAATGTTTGGTTTACCAGTAGAAAAAAGTTGAGACAATTAAGACCCTCGGTCTTCTACAACCTTTATCCATTCCAAGTCAACTTTGGGAGGATATTTCAATAGATTTTATCATAGGTTTACCTAAGCCTGAAGGAAAGAGTGTCGTCATGGTGGTAGTTGATACACTTACCAAGTATGCATACTTTTGTGCATTATCTCATCCATTTAAAGCAAGTACAGTTGCTACTACATTTATGGACACAATTCAAAAGCTACATGGAAACCCAAGGGTTATTATGAGCGACAGAGATCCCATTTTTATTGGAAACTTTTGGAAAGAGTTATTTTCTTGTTTGGGTACTCAATTCGCTCATAGCTCATCTTATCATCCTCAATCCGATGGTCAAACTAATATAGTAAATAATTGTTTGGAAGGATATATTCATTGTTTTGTATTCGATAAACAAACACAATGGGTCAAGTGGTTACCTCTCGTTGAATGGTGGTATAACACTTCCTTCCAAAAAATGACCCCATTTATGGCACTTTATGGATATCAACCACCATCCATCACATCATATTTAAGAGAAAATTTGAAGGTTCAAGCAGTGGAATATCACATCGAGCATCAACAAGAAGTTCTCCAACTCTTAAGGATAAATTGAATTTGGCACAAAATCGAATGAAACAACAGGCAGATCAACATCGTAGTGAGAGAAGTTTTGATGTAGGACACTAGGTATTTTAATGGATACAACCATATAAACAAATGTCCCTCAAGAAATCTAAGAAGGATAATAAATTATCACCAAAGTAATATGGTCCTTACAAGGTGTTGCAAAAGATTGGTACTATGGCAAACAAATTGGAACTTCATGCTTCTTCATGAGTGCATCCAGTTTTCCATGTTTCATGCTTAAAGAAGGTTATAGGTGAAAATATTCTAGTTCAAACAATATTGCCAGAACTTGATGAGTAAGAAAAAATCATATTGGAACCTAAAGCAGTCATGGAAATAAGAACTCGACAGCTATAGAATTGATCAATTTCAGAGTATCTCATCAAGTGGAAGAACTTACCCACTGAATATTCTACATGGGAGGATGAGAATTTTATACAGAAGCACCCAGAGCTACTCAAGCATTGAGGACAACACTTTTTTGAGGGAGAGGGGCATGTTAGTTCCTTATATTACTAGTATAGTCCCATATTGTTGTTAGTGTAACCCCCTTATTGTTATTATTATACCCCTGTAACCCCCATATTGTTATTATTGTGCCCTTAAATTACTATTTTTAGGTTGACTAGGATTACATTATGGGCCCATGGACTCCTATATATAGAAAGGAGTTTTTGTAATTTGTATCATCCAAGAATTGTTCTTTCATGTAATGTATTGGAGGTTGCCCCCTTGAAGTGGATTATTTCTAAGGCGTTGATATCTCTTTTCTTCTATTTTTGGAGTTGGTTTCACAACACCAATGCAGAATGTGGGCATCTATTTTGAATGTACATAGTAGTGTTGGCAGCTTCTCTCCATACAAACTTCAGAAGACCTTGGTCATAAGGCATGGCACTAGCAGCTTCCACAATGGTTCTATTATTTCTTTCACCAACACCATTTTTCTCGGGAATATACATAGTATTGGTCTCCCTCTTAATGCCAGCTTCCCTAAAAAATTCATTGAATTCATTCAACTCATACTCGGTGCCATTATTGGTCCTCAAAATCTTGATCTTATTCCCTGATTGATTTTCCACCAAGGCCTTGAATGTACGGAACCACTTGACTTCATCCTTATTTTTCAAGAAGTATATCCAAGTCTTGTGGGAGAAGTCATATATATAAGTGATATAATATAAGTACCCTCCCAAGGATGTTACCAGAATCATAACAGAGAGATCAAAATGTACCAATTGAAAAATATCAGATGTCTTCGTGACAGTTGAGGGGAATGGTCCCCTTGTATGCTTTCCTTTGGCACAACCTTGACAAACACCTTCATGATCATCTTTGAACTCAGGCATCCCTATCACCACCTTCCTTGCTTCGGGAAGGGCTTTGTAATGAAGGTGTGCAAACCTCCAGTGCCACAACTCAGTTTGAAGAGTTGTCTCACATGCAACAGAGAGAGCATATATAAGAATATATTCATTTTTTTATTATCAACAACATTGGACTCAGCATACCTGGAATTCCTTTATCTCTTGAAAAGTTGACCATTTCCATCTCGATCAGGGGGAGCCTTCCTCTTCTTTGCATGAGTGGTAAAGGTAGTAGGGTCACCTCTATTCCCATTTGAGGGATGGTCTCTCTCCATCATTATTGTCTCCTCTTGAGTTCATCTCGTCAACAATTCATCAAAATCAGGAATCACATTATTATTAAGAATAATGGTATTGAATACATACCAATCGCGGGGGAGTCCTCCAAGAGCAATGAGAACGAGCTCTCAATCAGCTACTTCTTCTCCAATACCTAAGAGATCATTCCTGATTTGTGTGAGCCTCATAAAATAGGATTGAATGGATTCTTCTTTTCCCTTGCTATTGTTCAACTTGTTCTTAAAGAAAAGAACTTGATTAACATTGCTAGCACCAACTTATCGTACATCTCTTTAGATGTACCCATCTCAGAGATATAAGCAACCAAGTGCTTATGAATAGAATCATTGATGATCATCTTCACCTTGACTTCCCCTTTTCTATAATTTTTCTTTGTGGCATTTGGTGCATTTGATGGAGGCTCATTTATCTTCCCTGCACATAGTCCATGATTTCTTGACCTTCCAATACCAAATCCAAATACATCTTCCAGGCATGATAATTAGACTTATCAGTCAGTTTATCATCGCTCTTGAAACCCTTGTATGTGGAGGCCATTGGTCCTTGATAGGACAACTTCTTTGGTGATTTATTTTCAAACTAGCTTGGGCTTTTTCTTCGCCTGCGCTCTCATACCATGTTAAATTTATATAACCATGGTATGTTCTATGCTTAAATAAATTTACTTCAATCTTTCTTATAGGCCTAATTCAGATTATAAATCACATAATCATTGAAAGTAAATGTTGATAGAACATAATAATAGATCGACAGAAGACAAGTCAATATAATAAATCATAATTTACAATTCTTTTTGTCCAAAAAATATAGAGATAAATTTTTGTTACAACAGTTAATAGGATTCCCTAGCCAACAAAGACTTTGGCTGATCAAAACAGCTCTTCCAACCTCCCGGAGGTTCATTCAAACAAATACAAGATCAAAATTCCTTCAGTGTCACACACACCTCATGAGACAACTCCAAAAATAGTCAATGCAAGTCAAAAAAAGGATTTCCGTCATCCATATTTATGGCATCCATTTTCAGCAACATCTATATTTACAGTGTTAGAGTCGGTCCTTACAACCCTCTGTCAGAGATCATTTCACTTTTTGCATATCATTCTTAGGTGTCTCGCTTGTTCCACTTCGTTGCATTTCGCTAGGAGCATGCCATTGAATGACGAGGGGGTCTAGTTGTCTTGTGTTTCCTCATGCTTGTACCTGCAGGGCTATTTAGAAATTCCTCGAAAATCACTGAAGTTCATCGTCATTTCATTCATGGTCATTAATGATTGTTTTCGTTAAAAAAAAAGATTCTTTAGTCCTAGAGTCTAGGGTTTTCAAGTCCTTTGCATACATTTCATAAAAGCCCGCAGGCCATGAGGTTGGTTCCAAAAAGTTCTCGTTTCATATTTTTATTATCAAAAGCATTTGAAGACATTTCTAGTCCAAAACTCTGTTTTGGAACTAGAAATTGTCTAATTTCATTTTTGTAATAATTGTATCTATTTCACCATAAGAAACTTCAAAGCAAGCCTCTGATCTTTTCCTAAGCCAAGTGCCGGATCCCTGCAAAAGACAACAAAGTATTATTAGTCCAAAACTCAGAAAAGACAAAAGAGAAGCGTTGTATTAAAAGATCAAATGTCAAAGTGCTGAAACATTATAAAGTGGGTTACCAAACAAATTTAAATAAAATCTGATTTCATGAGATATTTTCTTCACATATAAATCATGGCAAACAATTTCATTTGCTCGAAAACCTCAAGGCAGAAATCGTGTTTGTGTTCTTAAAGGCCGTGGACAGTGATTGGAGGTGTGTGCTACCCATACAGAAGGCGCGCTACCCATATAAGGTGCGCTACGCACTTAACCTTCCCCAGCCCTTTGCAGAGAACACGGGCGCTACGCGTATAGGGCACGCTACTCGTTGGGTAGGCGCGCTACCCATACAGTGACAGAGCCAAACAATTTTGTCTTTGCATCCGATTTTGAGCTCAAACGCCTCCATCCACTTGCAAACAGGTTTTTAATCATTGCTCAGTGATTTTTGAAAGAGGTTTTGGTATTTTTTTGAAGTTGGGAAACAAGCATTGCTTGAGGAGAAATCTATAAACCCTATGTTCATAGCAAATTCAATTCTCAGGGTTTTAAAAGATATAGTGACAGTCTAGTGAAGGGTTTGTAAATTTTCTTGATTGGTATATGTGCTCATACCTATATTTCTTGTGGCGCCCTGGCACATTATGTACATCATCCTCATGCCTTTTTTCCATTTTACCACTGCTGTCACATCCTTTCATGTTGACTTGTCCATATAGTCTCATGTTTTCACATAGTTTTTTGCCATAATATTACCACTGTTGTCCTTGCTATTGTTTCATTGCCAAACACAAACACAGTCCATTAACAAATCCTTGGCCAACATTACAAAGGCTGCACACTACATTTGCATTTGGTACTTATTTGTCAAAATCACTTGTGATCCAAAAACAGAGACCGTTTTTATGCCACTAAAATAGAGCTATTACCACTGTCACTTGTTTGCTTATGATGTTTTGGTACATATGCAATATATTTGGGTTTTGAGAATGCATTGAAGCCTTTGACTTCACTACACCTATATCAACACACATATTGCAGACAACTTGTTTTCAAAGCCATGTCAGAGACAGATTCAATTTATGAGCAGGAGTCTGACAGTGATTCCACAGCAGAGGGTAATGTGCCACGGAGGCCTCACAAGGGTGGAAAAGGTGGTAAACATCTCAGGGAGGAGCCTACTTCTTTGGCTCAATTGCAGGCATGTCCACTTGCAATGGATTTTTTTCGGTATTAGTCATGTTTTCGATTCTGTGAGATGATTTCACAAACCCAGCTTCATCATGAACTAGCTCGTCTATTTGCTCTACATTTACATGATGGCCGTGTAAACCTCGTTGGAGTAGATTTCATTCTGTCACCAGTGACTATTTCTCAGGCCACCGGCATACCAAATATAGGAGAGGAATGGAACAAACATCAGCAGTTGGAGAAATTCCACTATGAGCCATACATCAAACCTGGGTATATGAGGCACTTGAGCAGGGTTTTTCCTTTCAGATTCCTGAAGGATGAGTTTGCACCACTGATGAAACTCATCATTCGGTATTTCAGTTGCGAGGGAAGATTCTCGCGTCTCTTTGCGTACCATGTCCGTTTGTTGATGCACTTCACGAGGGTACGTATGATGAACATTCCGTACTTCATGTATCGCAACATAGAGAGGATGGTGATTTTTGTAAAGAAGAAGACCTCAGCACAGCAGCATAGGAGTATATATCATTACGCTTTGATCAAGATCGTAGTGGTACATCAGTTGACACAACAGGGCATCACTTGGGAGGATTTCATCTCCCGTGACTTCTTCACAGTGCCACAACCGCCTCTTGAGATAGTTCATGATGCGGGAGAGCCTTCACACCAGCCTGACATTCCTGAGATTGAGCATATCAGTGCTCCATTGTATGTGACATACCAGCGAGGCCAGAGGGCCTTATTTGCAGCTACACGGCGAGTATTATCTCCACCCGGGGTGGAAGGGGTCTCGCCGACTCCATCAGCAGAGTGAGTATTATCTCCACATGATGTGGAAGGGGTCTCGCCTTCTTCTTCAGCATAGGTACAGATCCAAGACAAGGGCAAGAAGCCCATGCATGATGAGGGTCCATCAGGAGGTCGGGACATGGATTTCACGATCATTGATGTTGATGCGAGCTCTTTTAGCTCGAAACTGAAAGAGATCATCCAGGAGCAAAGGGCTGAGAATGACACGTTGAAAGATAAATTTCAGAAGGCTCAGTGGGTGATAAACTACCTGGAGCAGCGTAACAAACAGCTAGAGGATGAGCACACACTTTATGAGCTGCGGCGAATCTGTGAGGATCGACAATTGGCCTGGAAGAGACCAGGTGACATGACACCAGTTGAGCGAGAGACTGAACTCATGAATGCTAACATTCATCTGGAGAAGTTTTTGGAAAAGTCCAATAGAGAGAAAGACATGCTTCATCACATGAAAGGTCATTATTGGGCCCGCATGCACGTCTGCAAAGCAAGAATGAAGATTCTGAAGAGGAGGTTGAGCAAAGCACTAAAACGGCGGAAAAAGCCTGATCCACTTTGGATTTTGGCTGAGGCTTCGTTGGTTGGGCATGATACATGATGGAGGGTCTTCGCTCCGAATTTGAGCAAATTCGGAGAAATTTTTGTTATTTTGAAATATTTTGGTCCAAAAACAGATTTTTCAGCTATACGAGTAGCGCGTCCACATGCTCACTTTTGTTTGGGACACTTGCTGAAGGAAATATTTGTATTTTTTGGTTTTTCACGGTAAGTTATGCATGCTCAGGTATTTCTGAAGCATTTCATCAGGTTCTGGATGATCAAAAGGCCCAAAAACACCATGAAAACCACCTTGCTGCCACCTTTTGCACCAGCAGGAAGTACTTCTGGGAGAATGAAGTTTTGGAGGGGTAAATGAGCTCCAAATTGGGAAATTCTACTTGGTTTGGATAGCCAACATCCAGGGCTTTCCAACGAGCTATCATGAGCTCAATTTGGATGCTGGGAAGTGCCTCAAAATCAGGCTGAAAGGCGCACTACTCATATAGCTCAGGCACGCTACTCATATAGATTTTTGGCTGATTTTTCATTTTCCAGCTCAAGATTTCGGCCAGTTGGACCAGTCTTGCTTGTGAATGTAATTTTTGAGTTTTCATGATGTAAATTGAGGGTTGGCATGTATATTTGGCTCATTTTTACCTATTCTAGAAGATTCACTCTCAAAAAAGTGAAAATCATGTAAATGAATCAGTTTCCACTCTTTTAGAGGCAAGTTGTTAGCTGCCTAGATTTTAGCTCCTTGATTAGAATTTGATTGAAACTGATCCCTAAAGAAGGAATTCGACCCCTAGAGGCATGGGAGGGGGTTAGAGTTATCTATATATTGTAATTTCTGAGACACTTTCATGGTTGGACTCTTGGGAAACTTTTGGCACACTATTGTACATATTTTTCATATTTTGGCTAAGGAAAGATCAGAGGTTTTGCAGCACCTGTTGGGATTCTTGTGGCTTTCAGTTCTTGATGGTGTTTTATCTCAGTTTATTTTAAGTTATTTCATGTTTAATGTATTCCATCTCTTCTTATGCTTTTGAAACTAAATGAATGAGTAGATGAGGTTGAATCCATTGTTTACAGTGCTCTGCCTTTGAATTCGTTTAGTTTTACATGTTTTCGCCTGTTTGGAGAGGATCCAAGTTCTTCTTTGCCCTCTTCAGCTCCTTTTCATTCTGATCTATCCATATACCCAATCAAAAGCATCAAGACTACTGCCTACCTCGCCCCAACTCGAATTCTGCAAAGATCTGGCCTTATCCCCGGACCCAAAAATTGTTTTTCCCATTTCTCCAACAAAAACCCAAAAAATCAAAATTAAACATTCCTATCTCTTTACTAGCCTAAAATCAGTATTCATTGTTCATTATAAGTCATCTCAGCCCCTCTGAAAACCTTTTTCTGAGATAGACCCGGAGAGAGCCCTCTCCTGTCCTCGTAGGGCTAGCTACGAGGCTGAGCGTGGTTTGATGTAGCCTTGAGTTTTACCTTATTTCAGCCTAAGGTAGATTTGAGCGCTAACATACGACATCTAGATTTTCAACATCCATATTTCTGGCATCTATATTTCTGGTATCGAAATTTCTAACATCCATATTTCTGACATCCAAATTTCTCACATCCATTTCCGGAATCCATATTTCCGGCATCCATTTCTGGCATCCATATTTCTGGCATCATACATATTTTCGGCATCCAGGTTCACATGTGGGAGAGAGAGAAGCCTCTTCTAGTCTGTACGAACCAATAAAATGACGAGGAATGTGTGTTATGATATTATTATAAAATGAGCATCAAGTCTCTCCAATTTATATCCATCAAGGAGGGTGTGTGACATATCTGTTGGACTTGTGAGCGTACATTACAATTGAGGGCGACCTTGAAAAATTGCACATGTGTGGAAAATAAAATCAAAATACATGTTCTGCTCATCCAAACATGATGATATTTAGATCAATATTTCACCTCTCCAAAAGTGGAATCCAAAAAAATCATCATCATCATCATCATATGAGAAATGCAACATGGAGTTTGGACCTAGTTGCCCAAAATTAATAGTGTGCAAGGGATTCATGGTTACAGGGTAATGCCTATTTTATTCTAAGAACAATGTATTTTTTCTTTCATCATTCCATCATATAAATAAGGCAAAGGCTACCCTTTATTAATTCCCAATAGCAAGATCCTTCACCATGAGAGCAGAGCATCAACATCTAGTAGCTCAGGTTGGAGTAGTGTGAGTCCACTTCTGGGAAAATTTTTAAATTTCCCAAGATGCAGTCATAGAAATCATCCTTCACAACACCATGGGATCCATCAATTGATGGACTCGTTTCTCTCATCGCTGGGATCATATGGCCATCTAGATCCACAAGATCAATTTTGATTATAGAGAAGCTGGAATGAATCTCCTATAAGATCCACAAGATCAATTTCGATTACAGAGAAGCCAGAATGACTCTCCTATAGTAAGAAAAAATAGTTCAAGACTAATATTATATATGATTCAAATATTATCCAAGTTATTGAAAGACTAGCCCATTGTCATGGAAAAACTCGAAATGATGAAATGGTATTCAGCTCGTCCCATCTAAGGAATATGATGAACCAATCAAGTTCAGTTCCCCACAACTACCCCAATGCACACTCCACATGTTTTGTGGCAGAACCACAATATCTTCGCATGTGGCTGGTAAATTTCGGGCAAATTCCCCCTATGCTTGTTTAATAGCCCCCATGCCCCCCATCATCTATATTTGAAACAAGAAATATATGCGACGACCAATCACAATGCCAATATAGCACCTTCTTTGTGTTCAACTTTAATGTGCATCAAATATATTCGTACAATTTTTAATCTTTCATGCTTTCCCCTCTGCCTTGTGCCATGCTTGCCCATGACCGACACTTCAAAAAGGAACAAAGTTCTAAAGTATTAGCCTCATGCCAATAAAATTTCTAATGCCATTCTGCATATTGAATTGTCGGAATTCAACTTGTAACATTTTTGTTGACAATGTGTTTGTGTTTGAGCTAGAAGGAAATTTAGCATGCACTATATTTGTTTCACAATGCCATGTTGTGGTTGGCAAAACTGTTGTTTGTGCTAGAAGCAAATATGCTAGATTCTTTGACCTTGCAATGTTGTTATTGGAAATATGCATGTGAATATGTTAGAATTAAATTTAGCACATGTTAGATTTCTTTTCTTGCAATTTTGTTATTAGAAATGTGCTTTAGCTTCTGCTAGAAGTAAATTTAACGTGTGTTGGATTTATTTAACCTTGCAATGTTGTTATGTTCTTATGTGTCTGCTAGAAGGAAATCTAGCACGTGATAGATTTGTTTCATCTTATAATGTGCTTGTGTTGTGTTGTAAGGAAATCTAGCACATGTTATATTTCCTTTGCCCTATAATGTTGTTGTTTTCAACATGTTTTTTTTTGTGCTATAAGTAAATCTATCATGCACTAGAATTATTTCACCATATAATGTGCTTGTCTGCTTTTTTTTATGCTAGAAGGAAATCTTACACACATTAGATTTCTTTCACCTTATAATTTTGTTATTGGCAATGCACATATGTTTGGGATAGAAGGAAATATGGCACACATTATATTTCATTCCCCTTGTAATGTTATTATTGCCATTGTGTTGGTGTTTTTCCTAGAATAAAATTTAACAGGTCCTAGTTTTCTTTTGGCATGCACCTTTGTTGCTGACAATATGCTTGTCTTTCTACTAAAATTAAATCTAGCACATGTTAGATTTCTTTCACCTTGGAATGTTGCTATTGAGAATTCCTTGTATCTATGATAGAAAAAAATATAGCACATAATATATTTCTTTTTTCCCTACAATATTTATTTTGGAAATATACTTGTGTTTGCACTTAAAGTAAATCTAGCATGAGCTAGATTTATTTAACCCTGTCATGTTGTTATGTTCTTATGTTTTTTCTATATGAAAAATTAGCATCGGTTATATTTCCTTCACCTTGCAATAGTGTTATCGGAAATGTGTGCTTATTTATGCTACAAGGAAATATATCACTCATTATATTTTTTCATCTTACAATGTTGTTATTAGCAATGCACTTCCATTTATGATAGAATGAAATCTAGCACGTGTTTGATTTCTTTTGCTTTATAATGTTTTTTTTGGAAATAGGCTTATGTTTTTGCTAAAAGTAAACATAGCACATGCTATATTTTTTTCGCCTTAAAATGATTGTTATGTGCTCGTGTTTGTGCTAGAAGGAAATTTAGCACGTGTCGGAATTCAACTTGCAACACTTTTATTGACAATGTGTTTGTGTTTGAGCTAGAAGGAAATTTAGCATGCACTTGATTTGTTTCACAATGCCATGTTGTTGTTGGCAATCTGGCTGTTTGTGCTAGGAGGAAATATGCTAGATTCTTTGAACTTGCAATGTTGTTATTGGAAATATGCATGTGACTATGTTAGAACGAAATTTAGCACATGTTATATTTCTTTTCTTGTAGTGTTGTTATTGGAAATATGCTTTAGCTTGTGCTAGAAGTAAATTTAGCATGTGTTAGATTTATTTAATCCTACAATGTTGTTATGTTCTTATGTGTTTGCTAGAAGGAAATCTAGCACGTGCTAGATTTGTTTCATCTTATAATGTGCTTGTGTTGTTTTATAAGGAAATCTAGCACATGTTAGATTTCATTTTCCCTATAATTATACTTTGGCACGAGTTAGATTTCTTTAACACTACCATGTTGTTATGTGCTTATGTTTTTTATACATGAAAGTTTAGCATGGGTTAGATTTCCTTCACCTTCCAATGGTGTTATCGAAAATGTGTGCTTACTTATGCTAGAAGGAAATATATCACTCATTATATTTTTTTCATCTTACAATGTTGTTATTAGCAATGCACTTTCATTTATGATAGGATGAAATCTAACACATGTTAGATTTATTTTTCTTGATAATGTAGTTGGAAATAGGCTTGTGTTTTTACTAAAAGTAAATATAGCACATGCTAGATTTTGTCCGCCTTACAATGTTTGTTATGTTCTTTTGTTTGTGATAGAAGTAAATTTAGCACACGTTGGAATTAAACTTGCAAATTTTTATGGACAATGTGTTTTTGTTTGAGCTAGAAGGAAATTTAGCATGTGCAAGATTTATTTCCCAATGCCATGTTGTGGTTGGCAATCTGGTTGTTTGTGCTAGAAGAAAATATAATAGATTCTTTGACCTTGCATTGTTGTTATTCGAAATATGCATGGGAGTATGTTAGAAGGAAATTTAGTACATGTCAGATTTCTTTTCATGCAATGTTGCTATTAGAAATATGCTTTATCTTGTGCTCGAAGTAAATTTAGCGTGTGTTAGATTTATTTAAGCCTACAATGTTGTTATGTTCTTATGTGTGTGCTAAAAGGAAATCTAGCACGTGCTAGATTGTTTCATCTTATAATGTGCTTGTGTTGTGATGTAAGGAAATCCAGCACATGTTAGATTTCCTTTGCCCTATAACATTGTTGTTGTCATCGTGCTTGTGTTTGTGCTAGGAGTAAATCTAGCATGCACTAGAATTATTTCACTTTATAGTGTTCTTGTCTGCTTGTTTATGCTAGAAGGAAATCTTACACACATTAGATTTCTTTGACCTTATAATTTTGTTATTGGAAATGCACATATGTTTGGGCTAGAAGGAAATATAGCACACGTTAGATTTCATTCCCTTTGTAATGTTATTATTGCCATTGTATTTGTGTTTGTCCTAGAAGAAAATTTAACAAGTCCTAGTTTTCTTTTGGCATGCACCTTTGATGCTGGCAATATGCTTGTATTTCTACTAAAAGTAAATCTATCACATGTTATCTTTCTTTCACCTTGCAATTTTTCTATTGAGAATGCCTTGTATCCATGATAGAATAAAATCTAGCACATAATAGATTTCCTTTTTCCCTGCAATATTTCTTTTGGCAACATACCTGTGTTTGCATTAAAAGTAAATCTAGCACGAGCTAGATTTCTTTAACCCTTCCATGTTTTTATGTGCTTATGTTTTTGCTATAGGAAAATTTAGCATGGGTTATATTTCCTTCCCCTTACAATGGTGTTATTGGCAATGCGTGCTTAATTATGCTACAAGGAAATATATCACTCATTATATTTTTTTCATCTTACAATGTTGCTATTAGCAATGCACTTCTGTTTACCATAGAATGGAATCTAGCATTGCTATCTATTTTAAAGCACCTTTAGTAGGAAGGTGGATGTTGAAATATGTATATAAGCCCCAAAAGTGTTTAAATTGAGATCATGAGATGATTTAAATGTTCAAGTATTAGTGAATTCATTCCTTAAGAAATCTTAAACCTCATTGTTTGATGCTCTTCTGATTCCATTTCACATCAATGAGTATGATTCATTGTCAAAATCTATGAAAAATATAAATGAGACAGATCTAGATGCTAAGAATATCAATTTTCGGATAGTTGATGGTCAACACACCCTTCAAGCAGCGAAATAAATTTTAATAAATCTTAAATATAATGTATCTATGGAGGCGAAACAAAAATATGAAAAATGTAATGCTGGATTCTTGCATCCATAACCCACTGAGGTGATTCACATTTTTTGTCAACTAAATTCTGCCAAAAAGGTGTTGTACAAAACTCCATTTATTGATTATTTCCGCTCTGGAAGACATTTCTTAATTGTAAATGACAAACTAAAGAAAAAGAGGATTGGATGTTCTAAGACAACTGAAGACAAGGTATGCTATTTTATTATTTTTGCATTTAACAATTTATTATTGCATCTATTTTTATTTTAGTTAAATGATTAAAGTCGATAATATGTGTCATATTTTCTCATATTTGTAATGAATTTTCATTAGTTTATACCTTTTTTAATTTAATCTTTACATTGAATTCTTATTAGTTTATATGTATTATTTTATCAGGTCGATGATGAAATGTTGTGCTCCTTCGACTGTACAATTTCAAATATTTCCGATAAAAAATATCTCTTATATCTTAATCAAGATATTTTGGATAAGTGGGACACTGTTTTTAATTGTTACCAACTAGGCACATTAAAGTGTTCTCGAAGCCAACATGATTTTGAGAACTACAAGAAGAATAGTCTACATAGGTTGACAACGACTACTTTTTGTCCCCTTCAGGGATTAACCATAGAATAAATTTCTTCATTAGCCGCTAAGTTATTGGATGGAACCATTTGGTTTTATATTCCACCTAATCATCCAAAAAATGCCATAAAATTAAAATATTAGTGTTCTAAATTGAAACCAATAGAACAATATTGGATGAAATGGTTACATATTATCAAAGTAATGATGAGAAATTGAATGATAAGACTCTTACCACATTCAATATTCTTGAGCATTATGAAATTAAAAATATCATAATTTCCAATTTTTGCAACATTGTGGCCGAGTCTCCTTATGTAAAAGGAACACGAAATACAAATATAGATTCCCTTTCTCAACAAGCACGTGGAGTCCTTGACATAATGATAAATGGATCAAAAAACATTCAACAGGATGGCAACAATTTTGAATTTTGTCGTCAGTTTGGGGGGATTATCTTTTGTCAACACTTTTGCACTCTTTTCCATGTCAGTTGCAGCTAGTTTTGCATATTGACATTGTTGTTTTGGATACATTGGCTTTGAAAAAAGAACCATTCTGGTGGGTATAGTCGTTAGACTTTGAAAACAAAAATTTTTGGTGCAGGATATGTCAACAAACAGGGCATACTCAAAGCACATGAAAACTAGCAAAGAAATGAACAAAAAATAAACTTCAAAAGCAGAAAGGATGGAAATTCCCTCATATTCTTTTATCGGAATATGAGGAAGAAACATAAGAAAATCAGGAAACTCAAGTATTAGGAGAACATCAAGGAGTAGAAGAGATGGAGGAAGGGAAAGATGACCTCATCTAACAATCTGATAGCCCTCCCATCATTGTTCATCCCTCGCCCATTGAACTTCAAACAGAAGCCACCAAAATCAATACAGGTATGGGTGGAAATAAAAGATCGCATGTATTGGAAAGTTCTAACTCAAACAAAGAAAACATCACAAGAAATAATGAGTTGGCCTTAGTTTCTTCTTCCTTGCATTTGGGGACTATGCAAATTGTCCAAAGAAAAAAAGGCAAGCACAAAAATCCCAACCCTAATGGCACTGTAATTTAATTTTTTTTCTCCTATGGTAGCCTTCCTACTTTGTGTTTTTGTGCACATGGGCCCTTTGGGACATTTCTGAATGCTTAATTGCATATAAAAAATTTAACTTTTCATTTTAATTAATATAAAATTGCTGATTTTTTCTTTGGTGAAAAAACAAAGCTTACTTCTCAATCCATTAGATATCGATCAAACCACATCTTGATAAAAGCCTATACTGGAAAAGAGCAATATACTGGCTTATGCAGGTTTTATTCCCCTTTCTTAAGACACTTAATCGTATGAAAGAGAAACATGATTACATTTGAATGTTCAATAGAACATGCACTTCATTGTAGTGGATGGAGATAATTTTCTTTATAAATTTGTTCACAAGTACAATCCAAATTTTTAACGCAATTTGAACATACTTTTTTTCCTGAATTAATTTGTATGATTTTATACCTTTTGGAATATTATATGGAAATTTTCAATTATTTTTTTCTAAGGAAAAAAATTAGAACTTTCTATTAATAAAAAAAAATTACAATGGAAATTGTCATTATATTATTATATATTTCTATTATTATTTATAATTATTTTTGCAAGGACTTTATTGTATCATTTTTTTTTTCTAATATGTGTGTGTATGTGTGTTCTTAAATGAATTATTTACCATTGAAATCATCTTACACGAACCATCAAGGCATGTTATTTTTAATGACTTCTATTTACTTGTTTGCATAATACTTGTATATAAATGTGAAATATAAGTTTTGAAATAGAGCTCATTGCAAACAAAGTTGCAATTATTATTGAAGAAATTATAATAATTTACTTGATAAATGCTACATGCACTATTGACTATTTAGGCTAAAGGGAAATGTGTCATAGGTAAATGATTTGAACTTTTTGAAGCATAAGATATGTTATTTCTCAACCTATATTTTACATATATTTATATACTTCAATCAATTAATGGTTGTATTAAAATCATATCATATTGAAAATCAACTAGACTCAAAGTTAGTTATTGACCTTTTACCTATAAAATGCATTAATATGAGTGCATAAATGTGATATTTCATTTTTGAGATAAAAATCTATTATAATAATTTTTCATTTCTAAAATAACATATAATTAATGATAATGATTGCTAAGTGGACTATCGAGGTTTGATTGGACACTATCATAGATAAATTATGTCTTTGAACTTCTTTTACCTTTAAGGTACATGATTACACTATTTGAAGGTTTTATTTTGTAAAGTTGTATTTTAAATAAACTGAAATCATATCATATGAGCCATAATTATATTATATATTTTTAGGTAGTTATATCCATTAATATGAGTTTATAAATGTGATATATAATAGCTTTATACGATGAGACATATCTTCCAAAAATAAATCTAATAATTTCTTGATAATAAGTATTAAGTGGACTATTTAAGCTAATGGGTGATGGGTCATAGGTGAATACTTCAAACTCCTTAAATTGTAAGACATTTGTTTTTTAAAATATATATATATATATATATATATCAACTATTTGTGTATGTAATCATCTTATCCCATTTAAGTTAATAATGAATCCATTTATGGACCTTTATTTGTTTACCACGTAGTTTAATATGAGTATTAATTTTATATTGTATTTTTTTGAAATAAAACTCCATGTAAAACAAATTTTTTTTTTAATAAAACATGGAAAAATTAATTAAAAATGTGTTTAGTGGGCCATCTATATTAATTAAAGAGATAGATCATAAATGGTTGTATTTAAACTTTTTGCACCATAAGACATTTATTTTTCCATCCACTTTGACATTTTTTTATTTTCAATCATTAAATAATTTACTTGTAATTTAAAAAATCTCACTCGAAGCAATTTATTGTATTCTATTTAGTTATATGCATTAATGGACAAAATGTGATGTATTTTTGAAATGTAGTTCTTAATGTACATGAATATATATTCTTTATAAAACAAATTAGAAGTAATTGATAATAAGTTATAAATGTTCTATATAAATTCATTTATCAACTTTTATTTTCCTATCATGAACTTTAATATAAGCGTATAAATGTGACATTGTATTTTTGAAATAAAACTCCATGTAAAATGAAATGTTTTTCTTAACAAAACATGAAATAATTAATTGATAATGAATAGTAAGTATATTCCTCAAGTTCTCTTAAGATATAGGTCATAAATAAATGTATTTAAACTTTTTACAACATACCCCATTTGATTTTCCCATCCCTATTAACATTTTCTAAATTTCAATCTGTAAATAAATAATTTCTAATTGAAATAATAAAATCCAACAAGACACAAAGCATGTATTAAATTCTATTTATTTATATGCAATGATACAAAGTTATAAATGTATTATATTTTTGAACTAAAGCATTTAATGTAAGTAAAGATACCTTTTTTAGGAAAATAAATAATTTAATATAAATCGATGATGATTTCTAAGTGTTTTATTCTATTTTCAATCGATAACTTTTTCCAACTATGCATTTTTAAATCAATTACTCTTATATACAATCATGCCATATAATTCGATAAGTGAAGAAACATATAAACTCAAAATTAAAAGCAATACACCCTATCCTATTCTCCTTATAGAAGTGGGTCTTTCCCCTATCGAGAGCCTACCTATGACTAGGCTCTTGTCGTACAAGCACAAAATCAATAACATGTTAGACTATAGACTTCCTAAGCTAGCTTTAAATTCTAGACAAAACCAACTAAGGACCAAACAAGGTTGGTATAAAGATAATAGGGCCTAGTTAAACCATTGGGAGATCGACGAAAATGTTGCATTGCAAAATATTAATAACATTAAAAATATTGTTACTTCTAAGTTTAGAGAGAAAATGTGGTGTGAGAAAGATTTAGAGGCTAAAAAAAAATTAAGATATTATAAGGAGGTCATCGGCCAAAATCTAGAAGATCAAAAGTATCTCTCTATTTTAAATACATCAAAGAAAAAAATTAATATTGCCAAGATAAGAACGAACTCTTATGAGCTCCATAGTGAAGCAGGTCGTCGGGCAGTTCCTAAAACACCGTGGGTGGAAAGTATCTACCATCTCTGTGAGAATATGAACATTGACAATGAAAATCACTTCCTCTTAGAGTGTCCTGCATACACCCACATTAGATCTCAATTTCATAATATTTGTTGCAATACTGACCTTCCTAGCCTTTTAACATGTCAAAATTATAGTAAGCTCGAGATGCTTCTCTCCAAGCTCTTTGAGCATAGGAGTACAATTTTAAAGCAAAATAAATAATTAATTTATTTAGGTTCGATAGACCAAAGTTTGGTATTAGTGGATGTTAACCATCATCAACATCATCATCACCATATATGTGATATTGTTATTTCTAAAAGAAAACTCTATGTAAAAAAAATGTTTTATATTAAAATGTGGATTAATTAATTCATAATGAGAATTAAGTAGACTATTCAGGCTCATCCAAGAGTTGTGTCATAAATGAACATCTTTAAACCTTTTTATATCATATGAAATTATTTCCCCATCAAGATTAACATTTTGTAAAATTCAATTATTAAATAAACTATTTGTAATTAAAATAATCTCATAAAAGCTAACAAGACCTGAAGTTATTTATTGTATTCCATTTAGTCATATGTATTGTTACAAGTTTATAAATGTAATATATTTTTGAAATAAATCTTTTAATATAAGAAAAGATACATCTTTTACAAAACTGATTAGAATTTATTGATAATGGGTTTTAAGTGGTTTACTTAGACCACATGGAAAATCAGGTGTAATAGAAAAATGACTTCTAATAAATATTTAATATTCAAAATTAATATCATTTATTAGTAGTTAAATTAAGTATTTAATAATTAAAGAGCATGAACACTTATATAAATTTCAACTAAAATCCATAAGTTGTGTTTCACATTTATTTATTCCCCATTAACGATTCTTATCATTTTCTCCTCTTGGTGAAAGTAATGGCCAATCATGGTTTTTCATACAATAGGTTGGCACTATTACATTAGGACCATTATTAGTTTTTGACAATGTGGAAAAGGAGAGATAAATATCCAGACTACCATCAAGTGTACTATTTTTTGAAAACCCTTGCTTCCACTATTTACTTGTCTATGTATATTGGTTCTCAATGGCCACTAATTCTTGTTTACTTCAATTTGTGACAGTGTCCATCATAATGGAATGACTTGAATACCCATTTAAGAACTCTCATTTCATCTACCTGTCTTTGAGTGGAGATAGATCAATGATACCCAGACCTTCTTGAAATACCTAGATAAATAGTACCTAGATTTAATAGTGTATGCATGTATGTTATAAAGAAGAATTATCACCTCCTCATTAGTGTTACTTAAAGGCATGAAGGGCTAGAAAATTTAGCATAAAAACATTTTACTAAGTTTCTAGTAGATTATTTTCAAAGAAATGCAAGGGAGGGACCTCCTTTCCACTTACACAAAGATCCTCACATCACCATTATTCAATCGACAACTCTCTCGCAGGTTGTTGGAAATGGGGTTAGAGTCATCTAACACAAAATTCAAACTTCGACGACTCTAGTATGTTATCCATAACTATAATATCTTTCTTGGATGTTAGACATACTAATATGATTTACCTTTAATAAATTGTTTCTAAGAGTTTTATTTCACACTCATATTGTGCATTGATACTATTGTATCTAACAATCCCATGTTTGACCTATTCATGGTCTCTAATTGGTTTGACATTCCTAAAATGATTTTTTTATCTTAAATTAAGTTAATATGGTGATTTACAAAATAATTAATGTTGTTGAGGGAATTGTAATAGAATACTTCCAAATTTAATGAAATATGCGTTATAAGCTAGAATGACCCTGAAAACATGCCGAAGCACGTACTACGTAACTGGAGAGCTGCTGGAAGCAATACTGCGATGTCCCTTCAACAAATGATGTACATATGAGTGTTGTCTGAAAAGGGAAATGAAGATATATAGAAATATGGAGCTCTGATGATGCCAGGATTCTAGATCTCGGCTCTATGATGGAAACTCAAGATAACCCAGAAAGGATTTCTCAGATATGTCAATCTAAGAAAATCACCCTCTTAGGGCTTTACTATATAACTATTGTGTATGTAGATCTAAAGATAGATCTGAAGAATAGATGGCTATAATATGTCACAAAATCAGATTTATGCTTGAAGGGTTGATCCCTTCGCTAGATCCTCAAGCTAGAAGCTCGAGATCTAGCTCCTCAGTCCTCCTATGAAGATTGCAGCTGCTGCTACACAATTGCTCACAAAAACTGCACTGTAAAGGATGGAGGCTCACTAGCATAGTGCTAAGATATGAAAATCAGCTCCAGAATGATGGAAATAATGAATACAATGTGAAGGAATGGTCCTCCACTAGATTACTAGCTAAAATGCTAGCAACTTTCCTTCTACCTTGGATATACAGGAATGGACTGTGCTCTTCCTAATGGAAATGCTACTACCAAGAGATGAATAATAGATGGCCTGATGCCTAATATAGATCTGAATCACTGGGAGGCTTATCTTGAAGCTCAAGGTGATAGGATGAATCCTTCACTGGTTCATCAACTGAAATATTGAAGGAAAACCTCCTCCTCTCAAATCTTGATGCAGAAATGTGTTTTTTCCAAAGATAAATGGGTTGCATGAAGTAGGAACAATGTGGCACCAATGCCTGATGATGAATAAGCTCAATAGGAAACCTTCCCAGAGTAGGCACTCAAATTCCCCCACGGGTAATGGTGGGATTTCCATTGGGAAACACCCTGTGCTAAACAGCACTACAAACTTAGCAAAACAACTCAAGCATGCTTGGAATGTCAAATGAAAAATCTAGATCTAAATAGATCATACATAAACAATAATCGAAATCATGCCTTCTATTGTTTCCTTCATTTTCATTATATAGTTTGTGAACCTTCCCATGCCTTGGCCCACCTCATAAATGCGTTGTACATGTGGACATAGGTCTCCATGTTGACTGCCCAGTCTCTCCATGATCTCCATCATGTATGCATGTAATGATCACCCTCTCCATCATGTGTGCATTAATGCACCACTTCCTCCATCATCTCATCATGAATTCTCTATGATCTTACATTTGATTCCATCCATGATCTTAGTTGACTACTTCAACCTCCATGATCTATATCATTAATGAGACATGATCTCCACTCCTTTCACATGAAGTAGTTTCTCCACTACTCCATTTTGTAGATATATGTATGAAATATCCACATTCACAAACTAAAACTTGATTTTATTTATATTTGGGGTTTGTGGGTCCCTCCACCCTCTTATCTACTTAATTAATTATGAAAATTAAGAACTATAATATTCCAATTATCTCGTGGAAAATTGGGAATATTACATCCATTGGTCCTCCAATGCTGAAGCAACAAATTTTGCAATATTGTCGAGGTCCTCTTATGTCAGAGTAACCTCCTCCTCTCCTCCGGCCTTAGATCCTTTTCAATTTTTGCACAACCCTTTCGATGTTTGTCTGCCTCTCTTAGTGTCGCACAGAGATTCAACACCATCCCAATTGAGCCCATCCAAATTTCCAGGGTCCACCTCCTCCTGGTCTCCTCCCAAATCATGTTCTTTATCCTTTTAGGCATCCAAATATTTTTTTTCTTCTGCCTCAGTATCTTTTCTGCTGGTCTTCTCAGCGCCCGTCTCAGTGCGCGAAGCTGTTGTGTCTTTTGGAGCTGTCTGTTTACCTGAAGTGGATGGCATAATGGGTTGGGTGGAGGCAAGCTTGATCTTCCATGAATTTGGCCATGTCGCCATGACCTGGTAAACTTCTGCCTCCATGACCATATATGGCAAGGTATACTAGGTAGCATCCTTGTGCACTTTAATTTTCACATTGTCCATGGTCACCTATAATTCCACAACACTCTTGTATTTATCATGCACTACTAGAGAGATTCTGGGTCTAGAATGTATGGCTACAGCAAACATGCCTTCAAAAAGTAGCCATAATATTTTATTATCCTCAACTCGTGAGAGTCAGATGAATCCCATAGGTTAGCGTAGCACGCCCCTTCGCATATGCATCGCTTAATCTCAGGGAGGATTGCATTTTCCGAAGTCTCCCACGCCACCAGTGAAATTAGCAACAGAAGCCATGAGTAGTAGAGTTGCTTCCGTAGTTCCTATGCCTCACACACATTTTCTAGAAATTATTCACACAAAAACTGTGACCAGTTATAGAGGACCCCCTTTTCACATTGCCTTACCAAGGCAATGACCTGCGCTACAACCATTTTCAGGCGACATTTCCTCATTAGTATGCATCTGAGGAATAGGGTTCCCATGTGCACCACCGGGTCAGTGATGGTATGGATCATAAATCCCCTCTTGTCCCTTCCCACCTTGAAATTTGTATACAATCCATTGGCATGATGGCTTCCTGCCTATACACAATCATGAAAGGTGGCTTTCTCGTCAACGTTTTACATTTTTTCCTATAAGCCCATAACACATAAGGGATGTGCACATCCCAATCATCTCGGTTGGCATTATAGATCTTTGTGAATGCGTTCTTCAAGATCTTGTTGAAATATTCTACTATGCCATTTTCTTGTGGGTGATAAGGGGTACTCTTCTTGTGATGGATTTGGAATTCATCTGTCAAAGCTTCAATTGTTTCAGTAACAAAGTGTGCACCTATATCACTCATAAAAATATTTGGGCATTTGAACCTGTTCAAAATTTGATCAAAGATGAAGCGCAATAGTATCTGTAGTACAGTCCTTAACTGCCTTCACCTCTGCCCATCTGGTTACATAATTAATTGTAGTAATGATATAACGTGCTCTATTCTTCTTCCACGGAGGGTTAACTGGTCTAAAAAATTCTATAGCGCATTTATCAAATACGTTCTCAAAGCTCTTGTGACATTCCTCATCCCAAAAAAACGCTACATCCTTCTTTATCAACTTCTCCATTGGCATAGTGATCAAAGCATATCCTTTGATAAACTTCCTGTAATAACCAATGTGTCCTAGGATGGATAAAATTTTTTTCTCATTTGTAGGAACTTATAAGTTGATGATAACCATGATCTTGGCGTTATATACCATCAATCCTTGCTGAAATACTATATGCCCTAACAAAATTCCAAAGGGCACGCAAAATATACACTTTCTTTAGGTTGAGAAAAATTTGTTGCTTCCTACAGGTATCGAGCATCATGCGTAGGTTTGACACATGTTTCTTTACCAATCCAAAAACTGGCGAGTCATCAAAATATACCTCCAAGAATTTATGCATGAATTATTTGAACACAACCACTACCACACGTGAGAAGCTTCTTATCCTCCTACATAATATATACTTTCATCAGAAAGTGGAGTAGGGAATGGGTCATGCACACAGGAATCATTCAACTTGTGCAAATCTACACAAATATGTATCTCTCATTTGGTATTTCTCTCTTGAACCACCATTGGGCTTACCCAATCAGACTGTTTGACTAGTTCAATGCTACTTGTGGCCACCATATTTTCTAATTCCTCCTTTACTTTTTGCTTATATTTTGGATTCAATCGATATGGTCATTGCTTGGGAGAGCGCGCATCTAGTTTAAGTGTGATCTTTATAACACCCAGGTCCCCTACAATTCCCTTGAGCTCAGAGAATTTTGTAGGAAATGGATTTCGGTACTCTATCAGCAGCTCTGCAATATTTCCTACTATATCATCATCCCAGTAATCCCCAATTTTGGCCAACTTGGGCTACCCCTCTATCCCAATTTTAATTTCCTCCAATTTCATAGGTTTAGTGACATCCACCATCCCTAATGTGGGCCGTACAATTGCGTGCTCTCCTTCAAACTTTGGGATGTTAAAATTCCTTGGGTCATCTTCATTATCCTAGATTGACAGGTTTCTTTAGTTGACAATGTCTTACATCTACACAACCTAGGCTAGCGCAGCACATTCCTTTCGAGGTCAGGATTTGTCAAAGACCAAGGAATCTATGTCCTACATGGCTTCATCCAAATTTTCCGAGCCCCAAACCAAGTCAAAGGATGCCATGAAATCCTTAGTCATTGTAAACTAGTTTCAAGTGATCTGGTGTAGCTCAACTTCTAGATACCAGGTGGTGGGTACTGGCCCCAACGAGTGAACAAAATTATGAACCCACTCATTCCAGGTCTTTTCATCCCATACCTCCATTGACATGGCTAGGTTCCTCTCCGGATCTCCTCAACTATAAAACAACTCAATTGGTGGAGTGGCTAGAGGGTCAAATCGTAGCATTCTCATTTGTCTACATTCCTCCCAGTCTTGGAATTCTCCCTTGAGCGTCTCCCACCAACACACTGGAGTTGTGCGCATAGCCAAATCAAGCACCCAGAACCTTCATTCCTTTGGGACAACTTTTTACAATGCTTTTAAAAATTATTTGACACTACCAGAACCATCCAAGTAGGGTAGTTATCTTACCTCTGAGGATATTCGCCAGAATTTCTTAGTGATCTTGAGGCAGCGCAGTGCAAAGACATCGTGCAACTAGTTCTACCAGTTCTCCATCTCACCGTCTGAATTGAAAAAACACAAGATATCCTTATCCTAGTTCAGCATGTCATCAGTTGCAGGATTGATCCAATCTTCATCCCATGCAGTCAGCTTGTAAATATGGTTGAAATCATCCCCTTCACACATTGGCTCTGTGTATCATTCTCCTTCTACTGGATCTAGTCAGAATATCACTCATGTACCATCATTCTCAAAATTCATACGTCTGCGCTTCAGATTAATGATGCATCCCATATCAATGGCCCAATCCAATCCTAACAGCACAGGGCAGGGGTCTCCATCATCCATAATTTGTATTACTTCTAAATCTGTGTATACCTTTAGTTTAGTAATGTCTACCAGAACTTGTGGAAGCCTTCTAAGTGGAATGATATTTTGTTGATTAGCCATGCATAGCTAAATGGTGGACCATTCCAACTTTGGTTCTCCCATATTATGCTAGGTCTACTTAGGTAAGACATTTTCATCAGACCCTAGATCCATGATGACTTGATCCATCTCATACTCTCCCTACCATTTCTCTTCTTCTTATAAACCTTGTTCATGGCCTTGGTTTATGTTCGAGGCATGTCCTTCTCTGTGCAGATATCTATCAGGACCTGGAGATTATCTACAACCTTTTGATTGTGCAATAGCTTAATGCAGGGTTGTAGGACTAGTTTAACTTCATCATCAGCTTTTGGTTCCATGGGATTCCTTGACGTGGATGCTCCTGTGTCAGCAAATTCCTTCCTTGCCTTAATGAAAATCTCTTTTTCTTTCTGCAGGTTGAGGCCTTCCTTCTAGTCAGATGCCTTTCTGATCAGTGGCTATGCGGCAGTATTTTCCTCATTTCCTCTAATGGTAACACCATTGAGTGTAATTATATTTACATTTAGAACATATTTGTGTGGTTAAACCTCAACCATATGTATGTTTTTCATCGGCTTTTGCTACTTTCACTGCATTTTAGCTATTAACACAGGACAATCTTCAATTACATGATCATATTGCCTACAATACCTACACGATTGTCGCACAGGGTTTGGGAAGTCACGTGCATAGTGTCTAGCATATCCATAGTTATAAAAAATTAATTTCCCTCTCCCTCAACCTGTACCTCCACCTCTCACCCCTCCCCATCCTCTTGCTGGGATCCTCCTTATCCAAAGGGAGATGCTGGAAAATAAGGGTTGACCTGCACTCTGTAGAGGTTCACATTGTCTATCATTAGGTCAAAAATTTTGTAGTGGTGTTCATCATGACCAACTGAAGAGAAAACCCTGCACCACTATTGTTTTAACTCTGGTACACAAGCTCCTAACCATGGGCAGTGGTCTATATCGTGTCCCCCAACCACCCTAAAATCAGCGCACCACAGTGTGGGGGTAGTAGGTCCAACAACATCTATAGGGCACAGGGGATTCGGTCCCACAACTTGCATATAATCCGACAGAAAAGGGCATTGATCTTTGGTGTGGCCAAATCCCTTGCAGTGTATGCACCAAACATCTGCGCCAACTTATTTACCTCGATCTCTTCATAAATTATAAATTTCTAAGTGCATAGCTTCTAATTGGCTCTAAATTTGCAGCATTACAAATTGAGCTTCGTCCCTAGGCACAACTTCTAGTTTCATAGCACTTTTCAAGGCTTCTTCCTGAGCATCAATCTTTTGCTGACCCATGGGCCCACGCAAATGTGGCAATAGTATGGAAATAAACCATTCCTTATGCTTCTTGTAATCGTAAACAAATCCTCCGTGTTTATGGTTTTCTTTAGGCGTTGGTCAGCTTCCCAAATTGATTCCTTTGGTCCTTGCTTAAAATCTTTTGGTTCTATTACGCACTGAGAATATGATTTTGGCTTTTGGAATTGCTGCTTTAGGGCATCCTTATTCTGATAACCCGTGGGATCTACATTTTGAGCATGGTATCCCATGAAAAAATCCAAGCACGACCTTCAAAGGCCATAGCCAGTTGTGCTCTCTTGACAGCAACAACATTAACATTATGCGTACTCCACACCGCATTCGCCACAAACCAAAATTGCTCCATATCCTCGTCCCTCACACCCTTAAAGGTGGGTAGCTTCATATGCACGGCCATATCTTCTATAGGTGGGGGCGGTGGTGGGGTAGGATGATTCTTACCCATGCGTGGATTTGATGGTGGCATAGCAAGAGGGCTATTTTCAACATGCGTAGCCTCACTTCCATTTATATCAGGGGAGTTTCTCAAAGGACTGTATACAGATCTGTCCCCTCTCTGATTGACCCAATAATATTTATCATTGTGCATAGTGCCTTCACTCTGATCAGGGGTCATTCACTTGATGCATCAACAAAAAATACCCTTTTCATGCAATAACATCTTAATCAGGAGGGGAAAAGTTTGTAAGAAAATACCTCTCAATCCCTTGAAAATTCTCCTTTTAGCTTCAAAGTATGACACAAACTGATCGATTGCAAAATCTGTCACAAACCTACCCAAGATGTTGTTAACCTAGTGATCTACAGTTTGGGTAATGGAATTATCATCCTTCTCCAAATATTGGATCAATTGAGGGGTCCACTCTGTGTCCTGATCATCCTTCCAACAGGTTTGGAATTCTGCTACCCTGGCCAACCACTCATGTAATTTTTGTGCAAAGTTTATGAAGAAGATCTGATTTACTTCTGTGAAAATATACTTATTCTTCCACTCTTCAACATACAAATTCTTACTTCTATTTTGTTTTAGGGAAAATTATTGAATCTATTTTTCAAACCAATCCTCTAGTTCAGGATTTAATAGCTGCCATTGACCTTTCGACATCACCTAACCACTCTCAAAATTTTCCCGGTCCTTGGAAGGAAACCATTTCTTGGCTTGAGGGGTCCTGACCTAGGTTCAGAGTTGAGGTTAACCAACAAAACCTTGTTACTACTGGCCCTTTCAGCAGTGAAAAGCTTGCGCAAGTCAAAGTCTCACCGAAACTAGTATGGGGGGGGTCCTGGAACCAATTTTCCACACCCTGAGAGAGTTTTGAATTATGTGGGTGCCTTAAGATCTAAAATAATCATGAACGTACCTTCACAATAGAAGCCCTAACTAGGAAACCCTTACAGACAGATTTAGGTCAATTATGCAGAATATCTAGCATGCAGGTTAACATAGGATTCTTAAACCAAGTAATAACTCTTAACATAAAATATCAGAGCCCAATAACATTATATCCATACAATAATCATTCATCTAAACCCAGAAACATTCATGCAAGAGATATAATTGCATAAAATACAAGAATCTGGAATAACATGTAGAAACATTCATAACATAAACAGTAGATGCATTTCATACTCAGATATCCACAACAATAGTTCTTTATTAATATCAATTCAAATCCTTCATAAAAAAATCCTTTAGTCACCCACGCACATAGCCAATGGTGTCTGCACACAGCGGGGCTAAGGTCTCTGTGCACACAGCCAGCATGGGCCTTCTACCCAGAAAAATCTACACAAAATATCACAAAATAGCTAGATCTATCATCGACATTTAGACTTATCCAAAACCTGACTTCTTAGAATTGATATAGACTTCTATTTATACTTTTAGCCTGCGCTACTCTAAGGTCCACAAAATTTGTTTTGTTGCCCCTTGTTCTACCCTTTTTACCCATTACAACTCATGAGGGGCTTTTACCCACCCCAAAGCCCCTATGCATGACTAAACTTACAAAATATATTACAGAAATATATCAAAATGTTCTTCGGACTTAGGGTACCCCGCTCCGACAAAATTTCTTAGTTTCTATTTAACCATGTCATTTCACTATTTGGTGTTCCGCAATCCATATTCATAGACCATGGAAAACATTTCCGTAATCACATGATGTCCAAAATTACTGCCAAGCTAGGACTCTCAACATATAATTTCCACTCCTTACTACCCTCAGGAGAATAGAAAAATTGAGGCAATTAATAAAGTTCTAACAACTTTGCTTCAACGTATGATAGAGGTCCATAGGTTAGACTGGCATTTGATTATTTATGCTGCTTTGTGGGCCTAATGAACCTTCATTAGTACTGCTATCGGATTTACTCTATTCCAATTGGTTTATGGTATGAAAGATATCCTTCTGATTGAATGTAAATTTTTTTCATTGAAACTTTATCTAGAACTTCTTCCTGCCACTTCTGTAGGAGAGGAATGTCTCTTACATATAATGCACTTAGATGAGATTCGGTGTGATGTTTCCATGACTAATGAAACCTATAATAAATGTGTCTAGGTGCAATGTGACAAAAGTTTCAAGCCTTGTGTCTTCTCAAAAGGAGGCCTTGTCCTCCTATATGATCAAGAGTCTAATAAATTAGGATCCGGAAAGTTCCAACCCATGTGGCTAGGTCCATATATTTTCAAATGTGTTCTTGATAAGGGGGCTTGTGAGATTTTCAATTTTGATGGACTTCCACTGGAGAAACCTAGAAATGCGTTGTATCTTAAGAAATAATATTCTTGATTCTTTGTGTAGTTCACTATGTACATGTTGTATATAGGTGTGTTAGTATGTTTGTGGTGTGTCCGTTCAGATTTTCCTTCATTTTTTAAAAATATTTAACATTTTTTTTTGCAGATGTCGACATCCCTTGAACCTTATGTTGGTTATGATGATGGCATTATTCGTAGTACTTGAAATCTATCCTTCCTACTGTGGGATATCTTTTCTCCAATTGGAAAGTTAGTGAGTCTACAAGGGATTTGTATCGGCTTCTCTACCAATAACATCATTGAGTATATCATAGTGATAGAGCTCTTGTCTGATGCTATTTCGCATCATATCTGCCATATGGTCATCAAAATTTACTTAGAACTTGTAGTAGTACAATTGACTAATGTCTATTCAATTAGAAGTCCAACTATGCTCCATATGTTCTTAAGGGTTAGTCTTCTAGAAAGATACTTTGATTTGATCCAATATCAACACACTTATATAAATATAAAAACATTGAAAGACGCATTGGATAATCAAGTTTTAGATAGACATTTTAGACATATGTAAATAAATTTCAATACACATCCCATCCATTGAAAGAGATAATAGAAACATAAGAAACACTGAATATAGATGTATATATATATATATATATATATATATATATAAAATATTTTGGTTTTACAAAATTTGTTCCCACGAAAAATATGGCCACACATCCTATCATATCCAAAATATACATGAAAATATGGTTGTAAGCCTCTTAGTAGACTAATAATAGTTCTCATGGTAACATGCCATAACACAAGTTATATTGCATAGTAGTCGACTAATGTGATTAGGCACTTTAATAGTGTGTCACTGCTTCTCATAGGAATTTGGTCGACCGTGTTCTCAGCTATTCCATCTGTCAACCCTTCCATATGATTCTCTACCTCTGCTAGGGTCTCAGTCACATTTAGATCCTACAGTACATCTCGTTCTACTACAACAACCTGTGTTGGCGCTAGTACCTGTTGTGGGTCTCCCATATACTCAAGATATGTTTAACCTACCGGTCGAATGGGCCCAATATCTGCATGCACAAATCGATATTTTAATCTCATATATATTAAAGACACAAAAAAATTGTAAAATAAAAAATAAAAAATGGTCAAGATATCTTAACTATAACACCCCATTTCTCACTATCAGGAAGCACAAGCTCAAGTTCTCCACAAAAATTCACTCCTGCATATGGATAATCTTCTATCATAATGAGCTAGCTATGTAACCATATGAAAAATTCTTGTGTGAAGCTTATTGTTGATAGACCTTCATGTCGGGACATGAGATCCACCCATCTCCTCATCTGTGGGACTCTCAGATTAGTGGGATTGAGTGAAATATGTTGGGGCTATGACAATGGAATTTTTCCTAAATAAAAGGAGATCAAGATTGAACCATAGGCAACATTATTCAATATTCCATATTTTCCCTACTCTTTCATGTTGACTAATACTCCATCACTCTAGTTGAAAACAATTGTTTCTATACATTCTAGAGCATACTACACGCATGATCTATAGGTTGCGTGTAGTGTAGAACTATTGGCCAATATATAAATAATTAATAGGATCATCCTTAAAGAAAATCATACAAAATATTTTATGTTGATCTTCACATCCTTGGACGACTGGGCTCGAGGTCTACAATGAGCGAGGACATAATATTTGATTGTCTTTCTACCCCTTCTCATTCATGTGAAAGAGACAAGGGCACCTATCCTAGATAAACCAACCAAGAAATAGATGTATTCAACCTATATTTCAAACATATGTGCTCCTAGTATAAATTTATAACCCTAAACATCCCATGCATGCACAAGATATTCTACTAGCTCCATTTATTGCCTCATTCCAGGAAGCCAAAATAATTTCAGTAATCCATGGCCTCTTAATTCTTGGATGGTAGTAGGGTCATTTTATACATTCATATATTGTTCTTAATTCTCTCTTTCCCTCCACATCAAAGCCATTTTTTTTCAATGAAGTCCTGAAACATCACAAGGAAAATCATTAGAGACCATTTCATGTAAAACAAAATGACACATTTTGAGAGGAACTGGTGAAAAAAAGTTGGGACTTACACCCAATGTGTCCTCCCAAAGGGAGAAAATGTGTTGAAACGTTGTCCCCAATGAAAATTATCCCATATCAACGCTCCTTTCAACCTTATAGGGGTGCATTGATCTCGGGGTAAATAATTATAGCCCTAATGCCCAAAAAAACTAAGAAAATGTGCATGAAATCACAAAATGAAACCATGAAATGAAAGAGAAAGGTTTTATCTCCTGCCTATAACTGACAACGCTTGAAACGATCCACCAGATTGACCAGAATCAACTACAGAAGATCAAGGGAAAAAATTTTCAGAACTCAAACGTCAAAGGGTAAATGTGAAATGGTAAAAATGAAATTTCATTATAGTTATTTATGGGAATTTTTATTATTTTATTAATTTCTAATGTTTTTACCTAGTTATGACTTAGTTTTATCATGGAACACATATTTTTAATATTTTTATGGTGTTTTTACGTCCCTATAATACTAGTGTAGACCCTGTTGAAGCCTTGAAAATCACTGCTTCAAATATCGGGGGAAAACCACCCAGTCAGGAACTTAGGACAGCTTTTTTTCCATTTGGTGTGGTGGCTCCGACTGGATTTATAGGACCAGTTTCCTAATAATGAGTGGATTGGTGATGGAGTGTTTGTGTAGGTGAATAATGGAACTAAATGACTAATATAATCTATCTAACTTAAACTATAACTTGCAAATAATTATAAAACTAACCTGGGCATTAAGTATGAATACGACTTAAAGATGGTTTCAGTTAAACAAATAACCATGAAAATGAATTATTATTCAACAGAAAGATGTAGTAGCATATAATGATAACTTTGTTTAAGAAATTAAACAGAGTTAGAATAAAAAATCGCATTCATAATTCTATATATATCATTTGCATATACTATGATAGATGAATGTTTCTATATCTTCAAAAATTATATGATAAAGAAATATTTGTGAAAACAAGCATATATAAATGATAGAAAATTTCAAAGAAAATACTTCATAACATAAAGAAAATAATAGTGAATCGATAGAAATACCAGATTCATTGAGATATTTTCTTGATGCCACTCAATATCCAGATTCTGTGCTTTAACTTAAAACAACCTCCAAGGTATAGAAATGCAATTCTTAAATATAATTCACCATAAATCACAGGATGTGATCCTTTATAAAAATAAAATAGTCAATGGAGTAAATAAATGTATCATCCAAGCCAAAATATTACAAATTCAGGACCCCTTTCTAAATGCATGAAAGGGGTTTAAATAGGATATTTAAAAAACAAATTATCTATAACTTATGCTAGAAACTATCATCGGAGATCCTGAAAAAGACTCACGATATCAAAAGAAAACAAATTCATTGATTTTCTCCTGTATTCAATGTGTTCAGATGGCAGATTTTGAGCATATCCTTGACCTCAGTTGGATGATTCAGCCTTGAATGCAACTGACTAGTGTACGTGGCATCGGATAACTCTGGAATGATGCAATTGATGGTGTTTGAAAGGAATTTAATTGCCATTTTTTGACTTTGCGGTTTAATTAAAAATGTCCACATGACATCCCATGTAATTTCCTAAATTTTTCTGATTTTTTGATTCTTGTTGATTAATTCCTGCTTCCACCTAGTATTAGTTTCTTTCACCTTTCGTAATTTACCTGGAATACAATCTGAAATTAAATTAGCAGCATATAAGCTATCATTAACTAATTGTGTCAGATTGTTCATCATAGCTCTAGCCCTTGATTTAGCTTATTCTTCTTTAATCAACTGTTTTTCCCATTCAACAAACAAATTTTTTTTATGTATTTCTTCGATCCTGGGAATATTTGCATTCTCTCCTTCTTCTGAGTTTTGCCATGAAATAAACTCTGATATTTTGTCATCTACATTCTCAAATTCAAGTCTGAGGCTGACTGATCCATCAATAAGGGAAGATGTTATTTCACATAAAGGCTCTGCTTGTACAATCTTTTGATAGAGATCATCTAACTACTGAGACAATAGCTTATTTGTTTCCAGAGCTTCAGTTTTAAATTTATAAATTTTAGCATAATCCTTAAATTTATCCAATCTTGCTTGAAATATTTTTCCTTTCTCTACTTTGGTAGTTTTTTTATTTTGCTGCAGGGTTTGCAAATTGGACACCTCTTGGGACAACTGTGTTAGGTCCTTATATGACTAGTATAGTCCCTTATTGTTGTTAGTGTAACCCCCTTATTGTTATTATTTTACCCTTGTAACCCCCATTTTGTTATTATTGTGCCCTTAAATTATTATTGTTAAGTCAGCTAGGATTACATTGTGGCCCTCTAGGATTATATTATGGCACCATGGACTCCTATATATAGAAAGGAGGTTTTGTAAATTGTATCATCCAAGAATTTTTCATTTATGTAATGTATTGGAGGTTTCCCCCTCAAAGTGGTTCATTTCTAAGGCGTTGATATCTCTTTTCTTCTACTTTTGGAGCTGGTTACACAACATTTGGTATCAGAGGTTTGGATTCTAGGGTTTTGTTGACCCAAATAGGTCATCGTGGAATTTTCACTATAAATTTTTTTTCTAAAAAGTTTCAAAAGCTAAATTTTTTAGGGTGCGAAGCTGAAATCCTGAGGAAGAGTTTCTAAAAATTTCAGAGCTTGGCTCGCAATATTTTGGGAGATATGATCTGTGGAAGTTAGGTCTTTTTTTAGGCTCCTAAACAGGTCATCGTGGCATTTTCGCTATAACTTTTTTTATATGAAGGTTCAGAATCTGAACTTCTTATGGTGTTTAGTTTAAATCCTGAAGAAATTTTTCAAAAAATTTCAAAGCTTGGTTCGCAACATTTTTGGAGATATGATCTGTGGAAGGTAGTGCTTTTTCAAGCTCCTAAATATCATCTCAAAGAGGTGATCGTGGGAAAAGTTCAATAACTCTCTCTCTGGGCATTGGATTGGAGTGTTGTAAAAATTAGTCACAAGTACATGGATGGTATTTTTGTGGCTATCAATTTCAGAGACAAAGGATGAAACAGTGACACGTGGCAAGTCATACAAGTTCGCTCTACTGAACTAGTCCATAATTAGGTCATTGTGGGAGACTGGACACAACTTTGTCTTGGAGAATCCAAATCAGGTCAGACCTGTGGCATTCAAAAGATAATTCATAGGGCTACGTTGATACTGAAATTAAAATATTGAAGTGCTTCAATCATAGAGATTAGCCAATTTCAATATCTAGCTCCTCAAAAGCAAGAAAAAGGTGTGTATATTTTTTTTTCTTTCCAAATTGCTTAAGTCTTCTTTGAAGAATCAATTTGAATTGATTCCAAGGGCATATTGTAGAATATATAGCAGTACTGGGTTCTAAAATATGCCCTGTAAAAATAATTCAACACCCATTAAGCCTTCGGAAGGCTCTACTATGACTCATGAAGATGAAGAATTGCAACATGATCTATCAAAATTACAAGAGCAAGTGCAACAAATTTCACTCTCGCAAAGAGCAACAAAAAATGAAATGGAAGTTTTGAAGAAAGGCATGGAAACTAAGATGGATGGTGTGCAAGCTAATATGGATGGCATGGAAGCTGGCTTGGAAGCTAAGATGGATGACATGAAATACAACATGGAAAACATGAAGAATGATCTAAAAACAGACATCGAAGGTTTGACAAAGTTGATACAAGAAATGTTTCCTAATTGTGAAAAGATAGTAGAAGAACCTCATGATGAGAACAAAATCAATGTTAATCGTGATTTCATAAACTATAATTTTGGCGGGAAGAACCACCATATTTCAAAAATGGATATGAGGAAGTTTGATGGAAAGGATCCTGTAACATGGATACTACAGATGGAGCAATCTTTTGATCTCCATAACGTGCAAAACACACAAAAGGTACGCATTGCAACTTTACATTTAGAACAAAATACATTTGTATGGTATCGATGGCTTTGCTCCCGTAAAAAAATTGTCACTTGGTTAATTTTTACGAAGGAAATGATAGCACATTATGAGGATACAAAGAGCAACACCTTCTTTAGCCAATTGATAAATCTCAAACAAAAGGGTTTAGTGGGGTAGCACATTGAGGACTTCCAAAAATTGAATATAAGGGTAACTGATATTCCAGAGGAACACAAGATCAATCTCTTCATAGGCACTTTAAAGGATAACATCCAACATGAAGTTCATGTTTTGGAACCGGATTCATTGGAGAAGGCATTCAGGTTGGCAAGAAAATTTGAATGTAAAATAATGGCAACAAGGAAGCCTACCACTCAATTCTATAAAGAAGGAAGTGTTGCTACATCTAGATTTCCACAACCTACAAGGTTGACACCACAACAATTGGAAGAAAAAAGAGCAAAAGGGCTTTGCTACAGTTGTGATAGAAAATACACTAAAGATCATAAGTGTGCTGAGAAGAAATTATTTTACATAGATTGTGAAGAGGAAGAAGAAAATGAACAGGAAGAGGATATACACCAGGAACCAACCCTAGAAGAGGAAGAAATGAATCCGACCATATCGTGTAATGCACTGGCAGGAATTACCACTCCTCAAACTCTCAAGATACAAGGACAAATCAAGAAGAAAAGGTAATAGTGTTGATTGATTCAGGTAGCACCCATAATTTTATTCATTGTAAGGTAGCCAAGGAATTAAATTGTTTCCTATACCCAGCACCAGAATGTCAAGTGATGGTTGCAAATGGAGGAACTATAAATAGCTCTAGGAAATGCCATAATATCAACCTAACCATGGGGGAATATGTATTGACTAGTCCAATGCTTTCCATTCCTATGGGAGGTGCTGATGTTGTACTAGGAGTACAATGGTTACAATCTTTGGGGACGGTATCTTTTAATTTTCAAGAACTTTTCTTGAAAAAAATTTCAGAAGGAAAGGAAGTCGAATTACGGGGTATTGAAGGGAAACCGAGAAGGATAATAAGCTCTAATGTCATGAAAAAGCTTCTAAAGAAAGAACAACGAGGCGTAATTGCACAATTATACTCACTATAAATTCCGACATCAAAATCATCTATTTCTGTAGGTCTCCAACAAGTCTTGGAAAATCATTCCAAGGTGTTTGAAACTCCCAAAGGACTCCCACCTATTCGTGATCATGATCATGCTATTCATTTGATTCCAGTAAGTGTTCCTCCAAACATTAGGCCTTATAGATATCCTTACTTCCAAAAGAGCGAAATTGAGCGTATGATTGCAGAAATGTTAAAGGCGGGTATAATTCAACCTAGTCAAAGTTCTTTCTCTGCTCCTGTAGTATTGGTACACAAGAAGTATGGATCATGGCAAATGTGTCCGGATTATAGGGAGCTCAATAAGCTCACCATTAAAGATAAATTTCCCATTCCTGTGATTGATGAATTATTGGATGAATTACATGGAGCAATTTATTTTACCAAGTTGGATCTTCGTTCAGGATATCATCAAATTAGAATGAAGACTGAAGATATTCCAAAACAACATTTTGAACTCATGAGGGTCATTATGAATTTTTGGTCATGCCTTTTGGCCTTACCAATGCACCTTCTACATTTCAAGGGTTGATGAATTCCATTTTCAAACCTTCCTTAGAAAATTTGTGCTAGTATTTTTTGATGATATACTAATCTACAACAGGTCTTGGAAGGATCATGTTGAACATGTTGACAGGGTGCTCAAATTATTGCAGGAGAAACAATTATATGCAAAAAAATCCAAATGTTTCTTTGGAGTACAAGAGGTGGAATATCTGGGTCATATTGTATCTCACGAGGGTGTTAAAGTAGACCCAAACAAAATTAAAGCCATTAAGGAATGGAAAGTCCCCACAACCATAAAGCAGTTGCGAGGATTTCTCGGGTTAACAGGGTATTATCGCAAGTTTGTTAAGAATTATGGGAGAATAGCAGCACCTCTAACAACATTATTGAAGAAAGATGCATTTTCATGGACTCCTGAAGCAACTAAGGCTTTTGAATATCTTAAAGAGGCAATGTGCCTAGCACCGGTCTTAGCTACGCCAGACTTCACAAAAACCTTTATTGTGGAATGTGATGCCTCAGGAAATGGAATTGGTGCTGTTTTAATGCGGGAAGGAAGACCCATTGCTTTTGAAAGTCATCCAATCAAAGGAAAGTATTTACAAAAACCTATTTATGAGAAGGAAATGTTAGCAATACTGCATGCACTAAAGAAATGGCGAACCTACCTAATGGGAAGACACTTCAAGGTAAAAACTGATCATGATAGTCTTAAACACTTTTTGGAACAAAGACTATCTTCAGAAGAGCAGCAAAAATGGGTCACAAAGATGCTGGGTTATGACTTTGAAATAATCTACAAAAAAGGAAAGCTTAATGTTGTTGCAGATGCACTCTCAAGAAAGAATGAAGAGGTGGAAGCATTGCTTTGTGCCATTTCTATTATCCAACCAGATTGGATAACTGAAGCAAGAGATGAATGGAAGAAGGACAAAAATGTATGGACACTCATTCAAATGTTGCAGCAAGATCCTAGTACATCTGATACATTTAGTTGGAAAATTGATTCCTTATGGTAGAAATATCGCTTATATCTTTGTAATAATTCCCAACTAAAACAAAAGATTCTTCTAGAATTGCACACTTCTCCTTTAGGAGGACACTTAGGATTTTTAAAAACTTACCACAGGGTGAAGAAAGAATTTTTTTGGGATGGCCTTAAATCTGATATTTAAAATTTTGTGGTGGAATGTTTGGTTTTCCAGTAGAATAAAGTGGAGAAAATTAAGACTCCGGGACTTCTACAACCTTTATCCATTCCAAGTCAACGTTGGGAGGAGATTTCAATGGATTTTATCACAAGTTTACCTAAGTCCAAAGGAAAGAATGTCATCATGGTGGTAGTTGATAGACTTACCAAGTATGCACACTTTTGTGCATTATCTCATCCATTTAAAGCAAGTACAGTTGCTACTACATTTATGTACAAAATTCAAAAGCTACATGGAAGCCCAAGGGTTATTGTGAGCGACAGAGATCCCATTTTTACTGGAAATTTTTGGACGGAGTTATTTTCTTGTTTGGGTACTCAATTAGCTCATAGCTCATCTTATCATCCTCAATCTGATGGTCAAACCGAGATAGTAAATAAATGTTTGGAAGGATATCTTCGTTGTTTTGTATCTGATAAACAAACACAATGGGTCAAGTGGTTACCTCTCGTTGAATGGTGGTATAACACTTCCTTCCATACTGCAACAAAAATGACCCCATTTATGGCACTTTATGGATATCATCCACCATCCATCACATCATCTTTAAGAGAAAATTCGAAGGTTCAAGCAGTGGAAGATCACATCGAGCATCAACAAGAAGTTCTCCAACTCTTAAAGGATAACATGAATTTGGCACAAAATCGAATGAAACAACAGGCAGATCAACATCGTAGCGAGAGAAGTTTTGATGTAGGAGATTGGGTATTTTTACGGCTACAACCATACAAAAATATGTCCCTCAAGCAAGCTAAGAAGGATAATAAATTATCGCTAAAGTACTATGGTCCTTACAAGGTGTTGCAAAAGATTGGTACTATGGCATACAAATTGGAGCTTCCTGCTTCTTCGCGAGTACATCCAGTTTTCCATGTTTCGTGCTTAAAGAAGGTTATAGGTGAAAATCTTCCAGTTCAAACAATATTGCCAAAACTTGATGAGGAAGGAAAAATCATATTGGAACCCGAAGCGGTCACGGAAACAAGAAATCGACAACTACGGAATCGATCAATTTCAGAGTATCTCATCAAGTGGAAGAACTTACCCACTGAAGATTCTACATGGGAGGATGAGAATTTTATACAAAAGCACCCAGAGCTACTCAAGCGTTGAGGACAACACTTTTTTGAAGGAGAGGGGCATGTTAGGTCCCTATATGACTAGTATAGTCCCTTATTGTTATTAGTGTAACCCCCTTATTGTTATTATTGTACCCTTGTAACCCCCATTTTGTTATTATTGTGCCCTTAAATTATTATTGTTAGGTCGGCTAGGATTACATTGTGGCCCAATAGGATTACCTTATGGCCCCATGGACTCCTATATATAGAAATGAGGTTTTGTAAATTGTATCATCCAAGAATTGTTCATTTATGTAATGTATTGGAGGTTGCCCCCTCGAAGTGGCTCATTTCTAAGGCGTTGATACCTCTTTTCTTCTATTTTTGGAGCTGGTTACACAACAAATGTTGTTTCTTATTCAAAGCTTGTTGATCAAGCTTTTTCTTTTCCACACTCAGTTGTTCTTCCAGCTATTTGGCTCTGAGTTTTTCTTCTGTTAACTGTTGTTCCAAATGCATTATCTTTTTTTGAACATTTGTTGTCTTTCCTTCTAGCATTGCTATTAGTGAGTATTTTTGTTTGATCATTTGATTGACTTTAGCAGCTTTATCTATAGTGGCTGCATTGTAGGCACCTGCATAGTGTGATAATTTGGTAAGATCCTCTCAAGGATCTACCTCAGTATTCTTCCAGCCAATATTCATGAATTCAACCTGTGGGGATGAGAGTGATTCTTAATCTGCCCTCCTTCTTTTCCTTTGTTTCCTGACAACAACCCTATGCTTAAGACTATAAAAGATATCTAGAGGAGGGATTTCTTCAACTTTCAACACAATTTCTTCTGATGGATGTTCAGGGATAATCTCCATATCTTGATTATTCAAACTATCAACTTGAGGATTATTTTTTCCTCCAATTTGTTGTTCAAATTTCTCATATTGTCTTAGCAATTGGGGAGTAACAATAATTTCAGCAGAATTTACCACTCTTTCCATGGTTGTTTCTCTTTCAAGTTGTTCATCTGGCTTATTACTTGTATTTCTTTCTTCAGACCACATATCATTTTTGGTAAATGTATTCTCCTTTTCTATCTGAACATCAAGCTTGCCAGCTATATTTTCCTTCTCAGTATGCATATCAGCTTTGGTGGTAGACACTTCTTTTTTTGTCTTGCTATTTGTGTCTTCCTTTTTCTTTTGTTTTGTTTCTATACTTTCAGCTTCTTGCAAAGGAATCCTTAGCTGGTCAAGGGGAGCTTTCAACAATCTCTAACTTCTGAACTGCAAATTTTTTTTCATATCCTCTACTTGAAACTTGGATTTGGCCAACTCATAAACTTGGGAAAATTTCTCAATAGAGACAAATAAATCATCAAATTCATCGTTTTCATGCTCAAACCTAGCAATTTGAACCAAATTTGTGAAATTGAAAGTTACTTTATTTGGATCATACTGTCTCCCTGGGACAGTCGCAAGCTTAAGATCTCTTATTTTAATGACTTCCTTCTCAGCATGTTTGAAATCATTCAGAGTATAATTTCCCCAATGAAAGGGAAAGGTAGGTCACATCAATTTCTTGGCAATCTTTAAACATCTTGACATACCTCTTTCTGTCAACTGGTAAGAAATTTCTTGGGCTAACAGTTTGTCATGAACACATAGAGGTAAGATATGGGGTTCTACAATGCTTTCAAAAACTCTAAAATAGGTAAATATTTCTTCTCCGAACCAATTTCCAATAAGGGATATATCATTCTTTGCTTTTTTAGAGAGCCGGGAAGGAAATTGGTTAAAAATGGTCTGATAGATAGGTAACAAAAAACCATGACAAATCCTATATACATGATTTTTAAAATGTACCTTCCACAAGAGTTTATGATAATGGTGGATCGGAACAGGTTCCTGTGGAGTCCATCTCCAACCTAGAATAGGAAATTCTGAATTGAAACACGGGGCATCTAAGATATAGGCATAGAAATGAAAAGGAGTTGTATTCTCAGTGTCTTTATCCTTTCTATATTCCATAATTATATTAGCTATCTTGTTAGAAAGGATAACTGACCAATCCATAATTTCAGAATTTATAGAAGCATGAATAATGGGTACCATTTGAATTGAAAACCTCGCAGAATTGTCATTCCCAAAGAGTCTACACATCATTGCAGCAGCATAGCAATATGGGGGTGCAAGAGACTCCACAGAGTACATACCTGATGCTTCATTTTTATGTTTCTCTGGAGCTCATCTCCATTCTTTAATAGGGTCTGATTGAACTTCATTGCTTGCGGTGAAATCTTCTATGAAAGCTTTGTTGTAGACCTTTTGAGGATTTGGAAGATGGTACATTGCTTTGATATCTTCTGCTCTAAAAGACCCAAACCTTGTTCCCACAGCTGAGACAAAGGTTCTGTTTGTGATGGTGATATTGTCTATTACCCATCATACTACATCATAATAGGGGAACATATTCACTCGAACCACGATTCTGTGAAGAAAATAATTTGCAAGTGCTTTGAGAGGAGTCTCAGAATCAGAATCTAAGTCTTCTTCATCTGGTACTATCGCTTTTACCTCTGTTACTATGGGTTTTTCTACTTCAATCAAATTATACACTTCTTCCCAGGAAAGCTTCCTGAGACCTGGCATGCCATATCTATAACCAGTTTGATCTTAGCTGGTTTTTCTTTTGGTACTGTGGGAGTGACAACAGTCTTTGCAGCAGTAGCAGTTCTTTCTTTCTTAAATTTCTTAGACATTTTCCCATATTGTATCATTCCACTAGCTAGGCAAACGAGAGGGTTGGATGGTCTATGGCTCTGAAAATGAGAAAAACCTTTCAGAACGGGAATGAATGAAGTTAGAAGAACAACTGTGTGAAAATATTTTTATTAATGATCCCAATTGATTAACTCATATTAAACTTAAATGCCCTCGATAAGAGTCATATTCAAGTATTCATATTAGAATCGATCACCATAATTCGTTTGATTTTATAATTAACGATTATCGTACAAATAAGAGATCGGTGATATTGAAATATTAACGTGAAACTTTTCCTTTTGAATTTTCCAATTGCGATTAATAAATAATATATGCATGGCACAAACATTGATAAAGAAAGACTATCTATCCATCACATCAGAGGTTTCGAAATGGAATCAAATATCATCTCATATGTTCCGCTGATTTGCGATTGCGATGATAGTATATCACATCGAACATTCCCAAAGGAATTAACTTGAATATGATTTCCGCCGATTTGCGATTGCGATAATGGTGGGGTCCATCGCATCGGAGTTTTACAGAATAAGTAGATGTGATGTTGTTCCTCCGGAATGCGATTGCGATGAATCGCATCACATCATTATTTATGAAACAGACTGAATGAAGGGTATCCTTTTAGAAATTCAATTTGTGATAAGTTGTATCACATCGGGATTTTTAAATCGAATAAATGTGATGTTGCTTCTTTGAAATGCCATTGTGATAAATAGTATCACATAGGCGTTTATGAAATAGGCCGAATGAAGGATAACTTTTTTGAAATGTGATTGCAATAGGTTACATCACATCAGAGTTTCTCAAAATAAATGTGAAATCATAATATTTTACCGATTTGCGATTGTGATCGCATCAGAATTTTTAACATGAATACTTCTACCTTTTGTACCAATGCGATACAAGACTTAAATTTAATCGGATCAGAAATATTCAAGGTCACATACATTTGTGGTATGCAATATGTGATGTATGACTTTTAAACAATGAGTCTTTTTATTTTTTTATTTTAAAATAATCGGATTTCTTTAAAGTCTTTTATTATTATCTAAAAAGGAAAGGGGACATATTTTTAAAGTGAAAATTTATTCTAAAATTTTGAAATGGGGAGGGTTGTTGTACCATAGAACAATTGGCGATTCAGTGGAAGAAACAGTTATCTCTAAAAAAATAAAATGAACACTATATTTTAAGTAAGTAAAAAGTTTTAAGATAATGAAAAATATCTTAGAGGAATTTAAATAAAATCTAACTTTGAAAAATAATAAAAATCACTTACAATTTATTTTTAATTTCTCAAGAATAAAAACATTTTTGGGTTTTCTTAAGCCTTGATTGGTTGATAATAATGAAGTAAGGGGCCTATCCAATTTTAGCTTTTGTAATATACTCTATTGTCATAGGTATTGCCTCTGCTTCCTGCAAACGTTTATAGTCTCGACAGGGTTACCTTTTAACCATCAATCATTCATTGTCCCATCCAACTAAGATTATGACTCTTTAAAAGATAAATTCATAAGACATATTATCTCATGTTTTTTGTCTTTTAATTTTTTAATTTAAAAGCCATTGTTCTGGTTTGGTAGCCATTTGATAACAATGCCAGTCACTAGTTGTAATTAAACTGAACAAGCTGGCTCGTGATGAGACCCCTTGTCTTATAATTATAAGCCATTACCCTATTTTGGTATGCAGTGTTGGTAATTTCAGTTTTATTACTTCTTATGATCATGGTAAGCAGGCTCGTGATGAGAACTCTAATCTCTTAATTTTACATATAATTTCTTAGAATTGCATTCTAAAAAATCACAACCTTAATGGATGGGGTGAACTGATTTTTTTCCTTAAGAATCAATGGATGAAAATTTTAGAGTTTTGAATGCCAAAGTTTGAAAAAGTCTTTAATTTTTATCGATAACCTTTCTTTGCTCAATAAACTTATAATGATTTACAATTTCCTTAAGGTTTCAAAATATTTTGCAAATGTTTTTACAAATTTTCAATGTTTAATATTTTATTTTAACTACCCAAAACTGTAATCATTTCTATAAAAACTCTTATTTACATAAAATAATTATTTATAGTATTTTCTTGAAGATATTTTCAAATATTAAAAAGTCAATTAAAGACTATTAACAACCTTATTTACAAAATAAACAAAATTGCAGAAAGGAATATGTACAAGTAAGAAGGGGTTACCTCCTTTAAGAAAAGAATTTCTTTAAAATAAGCCCATTTACAGGAAGATATTCTCTCTTTCTTGATAAGTCTTGCAATATGAACGTATATGAGCCTATATTTTCAGCAATATGAAATGGTCCAAGCCACATTTTTTAAAATTTTGTATGCTTGCCCTTATATTCATGTGCTTTGTCCCATTTCAGAACAAGATCACGAATTTGCAAAGTTTTGGATCCGATGGAACTTCAATCAAAAGAAGATTTTATAAGATGTTGGTGTTTAGCATGAATGCTTTTTTCTTCTCTCTATCTTCTTCTAACTTAAGAATTTGATAAAATATCAACTGAATATATGATGAAGGATTCTCTTCAATAAATTGAACTAGGGCTAATGATGGAAGAACAAGATTTGATGGTATCACAGTTTCTTTCCATAAACTAGATTAAAAGGTGAAGTACCTATTGAAGCTTTATGAGTAATACGATCAACCCGTAGTGCAAAAATTAAAGACTTATGCCAATTCTTTTGATTCTGATCAATGGTCTTTTTTATGATTTTGATGAGATTTTTATTAGTAAGTTCAGCTAAACCATTACCTTGTCGATAACAATTTGCTGAATATTTTAATTTAAAACCTCTTTTAATTGAAAATTCCATTATACTACTTCTAGAAAAATAAGATGCATTATAAAAAACAAGAGCATTAGGTACACCAAACCTGGTTATGATGAATTGATCAATGAAATCAATGATTACATCAGAATTGGCTACCTTTAAAGGAACTACTTCTACCCACTTTGTGAAGTAATATGTTGTTGTAAGGATGTATCTGTGTTGTTTGGAAGAGTGTGGTACTATTTCTCCAATAATATCAAGCCCCCATTGCTCAAATGGTTGCTCAATATTTACTGGTTGTAGAGGAAAAGTTGGCTTCCTTTGTCTTCCACTAGCAGTTTGACAAGTCTCACACTTCCTTACATAGTCATGTGTATCTTTGAAAAGGGTAGGGAAATAATATCCAACATGGATGATTTTGTGAGCTATGGTATCACCTCCAAAATGTCCACTTGTTGGTCCATCATGTAATTCCTGCAATACCTTTTTTGCTTCAGTATTTTCAAGGCATCTTAATACAATTGAATTATAATTTCTTCTGAATAACACATCATCAATGATTTCATAATGTTTAGCCTTTAATATTAAAGAATGCTTGTTCTTATAGCTAAGATTAGAAGGAGCATACCCATTTTTTAAGTAAAATATCAGATCAACATACTGAGATTTGGAATCTATAACACTTATCTGATTTACTTGGACAACACTATCTTGATCTTGATGTTCTGGTATGTTGTGAGCTCCTGCTAACAATCTTCAAAAACCTTGTCCTCTAACAATATTGGCTAGTTTAATATCAATATGATACTCTTGCAAAGCTGTTACCCAATTAACTCTCTTTTCTCCTACTTCCTTTTTTATTAATAATTGTCTCATTGCAGAGAATGGGACAATAATCTTTGTATGTGTTTTTACGAGAAAAGGTCTAAAATTTTTGATTGATTTAAACATAGCAAAGGCTTGTTTTTCTACATCAGAATAATTAAGCTCAAATCCTTGTAGATTTGAGCTAAATAAAGAAATTGGTGCTTCTTTTTGTTGATCATTGAGTTGTGTTAAAATAGCAGCATAGGATGTTTCAGTAGCCAAGGTATACAGAATAAAATCTTTAGAAAAATCGGGAGTATTCAATGTAGGTGCATTAATGATTTCCTTTTTGATTGCATCAAAAGCTTCCTTTTCTTTATTTAACCATTTGAAAACTGAATTTTTCTTAATCATATTCTGCAAAGGTAAAACTATTTGAGAAAAATCAGGAATGAATCTTTTTACAAAATTGATTTGCCCTAGAAATGATTGCATGGATTTCTTGTTATGTGGTAAAGAAATCTCAGAAATTTCTTTTACTCTGTCAGGGTCGATATATATACCATATTTTGACACAATAAATCCTAGGAGTTTTCCTTAATTGAGAGCAAAGAAGGATTATTTTGGATTTAAATAAATACCAAATCTTTTGCATCTTTCAAATATCTGTTTCAAATCATGCAGATGATTGGCTCTTTTATTTGAAAATACTTTTATGTCATCAAGATAGATAACAACTGATCTATTACTCAAACCCTTAAATGCTATATCCATGGCTCTCTGGAAAGTAGCTCCTACATTTATTAAACCAAAAGGCATCTTTTGGTAAGCATAAGTTCCCCATTTGGTTCCGAAAGTAGTTTTCAGCCTATCATCTAGATGTACCAATATTTGGTTAGAGCATGAAAAACCATCAAGAAAAGACACGAGTTCAGAACCAGCTACCTTTTGAAGTATTTGTTCCATCGTTGGTAATGAGAAGCTATCTTTTTGAGATGCCTTGTTTAAATTTCTAAAATCAATGCAGATTCTAATATCTCCATTCTTCTTTCTGACAGGTACCATGTTGGAGACCTAATTAGAATGTCTTACCGGAAAAATGATTTTCGCCTTCAAAAGTTTGTTCAATTTTGACTTGATTTGTCCTTCCAGATTGGGATGAATTTTTCTTAACCTCTGTTGTACTAGCTTTACATCGGAAAACATTGGAATATTATGTTGGATAACAGAAGTATCATAAGTTTTCAAATCCTCATAATTCCAAGCAAAGACATTTTTGTACTTATTCAGAAGTTTTATGAAAGCTTATCTTTCCTATGATGTTAACTCGATACCTAAATTAACAATATGTGGTTTAGACTCAGTACCAAGATTTACTAATTCAAACTTTAAAGTAGAACTTTGAAGTTTAGCATTAGTAACTTTCTTGAATCGGTCTTTTATATCATATAGATCCTCAATTTTAACTGCAGTTTTAGGAATGGAATTTTCATTACTTTTGAGGTATTTTGAAGATCATGATCATTTTCATCAATTATTTGTTCATCATAAGATTTCTCTGAAGTTAATAAATTCAACATATATTCATCATGATAGAATACTCTCTAGTTTGTGATATTATTGAAAACATATGGTCGAAATATTAATTCGACTAAAAACCTATCTGGACTGTAATCTTCAGCCGAGAGGAGCTTGGAGGCAACATTAGCTAACAAATCAGCTAATGTATTTTGAGTTCTAGGTATAGAAAATATGTTGAATGCTAAAAATTTAGTGGTAAGGTCTTTAAAAAGGGTTTTATAATGTTTAAGATGATCTGAAAGACAATGGATAGTGTTTCTTATTTTTCTGATAACAATTTCGGAATCACCATACACTTTCAAGTACTTAACATTCAACCCTATTGCTTTATAAAGCTCTTGAATCAAGGCTTCATATTCTAGAGTGTTATTTGTACACTCAAATTATAACCTTCATGAAACCATAGTTTTTTCCCCATCTGGATCAATTAAAATGCATCCTGCTCCTGCGCCATCTTTCGATTTTGATCCATCGAAATACAAAGACCAAAATAAAAGCTTATTTACAGGTTTATCTACATATGTATCAAAAACATTAAGCCTTATTGAATAATTGGTTTGTGAAAAATTTTCAAGTTGTGAAATAAAAGTATTTACAAAAAAAGGTGATTGTGTTGCTGTGAAATTCCCAAGGAATGATTCAGCAGAATAACCTCCAAGAATGTTGTTATTAAAAGCTACAGGTTCATTTGGTTGTTCAAATTTAGTTACAGTATGCATCATGTGTTTCCCTTGCTCAACCTTTATTTGATTTGGTTTTCCTTTGTAAGGAAGCTACATGTGAGAATAATCAGTGGCAATGTAACCATTAAGCTTTGCAGACCAATCCCTGCTCAATATTAATCCATAAAACTCAGGAATATCTGCATTCAGTATATCAATTCTGGACTATCCTGGGATCAGAAGCTAACCTAGTGGTGACTAAATTAATTTCTCCCACAACTTGTACTTTAGTTCGATCTAATTGAACAATATGAATTGCAAAATTTTGTGGTTCAATATTCAATCTTCCACAGAGTGAAGTAGGCATTGTATTAGATGATGCTCCTGAATCTATCAAACAATTATGAAAATTTTTGTTATAGATTTCATAAGTCAAAAGAAAATGAGGTGTTTGAGAATTTGATCTTTCTCCAATAAGAACAGTATCAGTAGCATCTACTTTATCTGGTGACTTACCTGATCCTTTTCACTTTTTGAATTAGGAAGAATGAAATCCCACATCCCATGTAATTCAACTATTTCTTCTTCTTCATCTTCTTCCGATAATGGAGGTGTATCATCTTCCTCATCTTCTTCTAGATCTGACTCTGTGTTAGAGATTGAATTGGGTGGTTTTGATTCATTAGTTTGATTTCTTTTTAAATTTATGAATGCCCTTTTGGTAGAAGCCTCTGCCACTTTCTTTTTAATCTCAACCATCTCATTAGACAAAGTCTTCAGAACTTTCTGTAAGCCTTCCAGATAATATAGATCTCTTGGTGTTTTCTTCTTAGAATCATCCTTAAATCTGACTTTTTTGAATTTCCTATCTTCAATAGCATTCTTCTTATCCAAAGCAATAATCCTTCTTTCAACTGCAATTGCTTCTTTCATGTTTTCAGCCAAAGTAGGTTTAGCAGTTCTATAAAAAAAATTGCTATATTTGAGGGAAAAGCTGTTATATACCATTTATTTCTGAATTTCTCACTGGGCTTCGATGTTGTAGGGATTTTATTCAAAATTTTATTGAATCGGGAATTAAAATCTTTGATGGGTTCTTTGGGTTCTGCCCTCAAATTGGAGAGATCATTGATTAGGGTTGCTATTGATCTATCATCTCCAAATTTGGTTAAGAAATGCTCTTGGAAAATATCCCAACTTTTAATAGAACCTGAAGGTAATGAAAAATACCAGGATCCTGCTGCCCCTTGCAAAGTATAAGGGAATAACCTAACCACAACATCTTCATGTTCTACTACATTTAATTTTACAAATAACATAAAATTATTAATGTGTTCTTCTGCTTGTATACCAAGGTCAGGACTAAATTTTGGTAGCCATTTTTCAGGATGATCTAGAAAATCATGCAAAGGTGCAGGCATTTCAACAGCTCCTGGATTAGTCCATGGTATTTGTGCCATTGTTGTGATAATGGTTGAAGGACTAGAAGAGACAAATGGTGTTTGAGTAGATGTTGTTGGAATAACTATACTCTTCTGGGTTTGAGTCTGGGAAGAAGATGAGTGGGTTTGTGATGAAGAAATGATATCACTATCTGATTCGGATGGGATTTTTCTAGTTTTAACTCGACTTGTTAAAGGAAATTCCTTTGGAGGAATACCAATTTTTTCACTTTGAGACCTAGTGAGAGGTCTGGAAGAAACAAATTGTGAAGTGACACTTCCTTCAGATATTTCAGACTCTTCTAATGATAATGAGAATCCTTGGAGTTTATTAACTAAAGCTTGTATTTCAGGGAACTCAAGACGTTGATTTTTTTATTGATTTGAGACTTTGGTAGTGGGTGTTTGAATATTTCTATCAATTTCCTCCCTAGAGATTTGAGATGTAAAATAAATTGAAGAAGGTGACGAGGGTGAATTGCTCTTAGAATGGCTTGTAGATTTGGATTTACTTGCCATTCATAGCTTAGGCCCTCCTTCTAGCGCCAAAATTTTTAAAGCCTCAAAAATTGCTGCTTCAAACATCGGGGGAAAACCACCCAGTCGGGACCTTAGGACAACTCCTTTTCCATTTGGTGTGGTGGCTCTGGCTGGATTTATAGGACTAGTTTCCTAATAATGAGTGGATTGGTGATGGAGTGTTTGTGTAGGTGAATAATGGAACTAACTGACTAATATAATCTATCTAACTTAAACTATAACTTGCAAATAATTCAAAACTAACCTCGGCATTAAGTATGAATACGACTTAAATATGGTTTCAGTTAAACAAATAACCATGAAAATGCATTATTATTCAACAAAAAGATGTAGTATCATATAATGATAACTCTGTTTAAGAAATTAAACAGAGTTAGAATAACACATCGCATTCATAATTCTATATATATCATTTTCATATACTATGATAGATGAATGTTTCTATATCTTCAGAAATGATATGATAAATAAATATTTGTGAAAACAAGCATATATAAATGATAACAAATTTCAAGGAAAATACTTCATAACATAAAGAAAATAACAGTAAATCGATAGAAATACCAAATTCATTGAGATATTTTCTTGATGCCACTCAATATCCAGATCCTCTGCTTTAACTTAAAACAACCTCCAAGGTACATAAATGCAATTCTTAAAGATAATGCCATAAATCACAGGATGTGATCCTTTATAAAAATAAAATAGTCAATGGAGTACAAAAATGTATCATCCAAGCCAAAATATTACAAATTCAGGACCCCTTTCTAAATGCATGAAATGGGTTTAAATAGGAAATTAACAAAATAGATTATCTATAACTTATGCTAAAAAATATCATTGGAGATCTTGAAAAAGACTTGCGATATCAAAATAAAACAAATTCATCGATTTTCTCCTGTATTCAATGTGCTGAGATGGCAGATTTTGAGAATATCCTTGACCTCGGTTGGATGACTCAGCCTCGAATGTCACTGACCAGTGTATGTGGCATCGGATAACTCTGGAATGATGAAATTGATGTCATTTGAAAGGCATTTAATTTCCATTTGTTGATTGTGTGGTTTAATTAAATATGTCCACATGACATCCCATGTAATTTCCTAAATTTTTCTGATTTTCTTATTGTTGTTGATTAATTCCTACTTCCACCTGGTATCAGTTTCTTTCACCTTTGGTAATTTACCTGGAATACAATATGAAATTAAATTAGTAGCATATAAGCTATCCTTAACTAGTTGTGTCAGATTGTTCATCATAGCTTTGGCCCTTTATGTAGCTTGTTCTTCTTTAATCAACTATTTTTCCTATTCAACAAACAAAATTTCTTTATGTCTTTATTCAATCCTGGCAAGATTTGCATTCTTTCCTTCTTCTGAGTTTCTCCATGAAATAAACTCTGATATATTGTCATCTGCATTCTCAAATTCAAGTCTGAGGTTGACTGATCCATCAATAAGCGAAGATGTTATTTCACATAAAGGCTCTGCTTGTGCAATATTTTGACAGAGATCATCTAACTGCTAAGACAATAGCTTATTTGTTTCCAGAGTTTCAATTTTAAATTGGTCAATTTTAGGATAATCCTTATATTTATCCAATCTTGCTTGAAATATTTTTCCTTGCTCTACTTTGGCAGTTTTCTCATTTTGCAGCAAGGTTTGTAACTTGGACACCTATTCAGAAAATTGTTGTTGCTTATTCAAAGCTTGTTGATCAAGCTTTTTCTTTTCCACACTCAGTTGTTCTTCCAGTTGTTTGGCTCTGAGTTTTTCTTCTGCTAACTGATGTTCCAATTGCATTATCTTTTGTTGATCATTTGTTGTATTTTCTTCTAGCATTGCTATTTGTGAGTCTTTTTGTTTGATCATTTGATTTACTTCAACAGCTTTATCTATAGTGGTTGCATTGTAGGCACCTGCATATTGTGATAATTTGGTAAGATCCTCTGAAGGATCTACCTCAGTATTCTTCCAAACAATATTCATGAATTGAACCTGTGGGGATGAGAGTGATTCTTGATCTATCCTCCTTCTTTTCCTTTGTTTCCTGACAGCAGCCCTATGCTTAGGACTATAAAATATATCCAGAGGAGGGATTTCTTCAACTTTCAACACAATTGCTGAGATGGAAGATTTTGAGCATATCCTTGACCTCGGTTGGATGACTCAGCCTCGAATGAAACTGACCAGTGTACATGGCATCAGATAACTCTGGAATGATGAAATTGATAGCATTTGAAAGGAATTTAATTTCCATTTGTTGACTGTGTGGTTTAATTAAATATGCCCACATGACATCCCATGTAATTTCCTGAATTTTGCTGATTCTTGTTGATTAATTCCTGCTTCCACCTAGTATTAGTTTCTTTCACCTTTGGTAATTTACCTGGAATACAATATGAAATTAAATTAGTAGCATATAAGCTATCATTAACTAATTTTGGCAGATTGTTCATCACAACTCTGGCCCTTTATGTAGCTTGTTCTTCTTTAATCAACTATTTTTCCCATTCAACAAAAAAAAATTATGTATGTCTTTCTTCGATCATGGGAAGATTTGCATTCTTTCCTTCTTCTAAGTTTTTCCATGAAATAAACTCTTATATATTGTCATCTTCATTCTCAAATTCAAGTCCGAGGCTGACTGATCCATCAATAAGCGAAGATGTTATTTCACATAAAGGCTCTACTTGTGCAATATTTTGACAGAGATCATCTAACTGCTGAGACAATAGATTATTTGTTTCTAGAGCTTCAGTTTTAAATTGGTCAATTTTAGGATAATCCTTAAATTTATCCAATATTGCTTGAAATATTTTTCCTTGCTCTACTTTGGCAGTTTTCTAATTTTACAACAGGGTTTGTAACTTGGACAACTCTTGGGACAACTGTTGTTGCTTATTCAAAGCTTCCTGATCAAGATTTTTCTTTTCCACACTCAGTTGTTCTTCCAGCTGTTTGGCTCTAATTTTTTCTTCTGCTAACTGTTGTTCCAACTGCATTATCTTTTTCTGATCATTTGTTGTCTTTTCTTCTAGAATTGCTATTTGTGAGTCTTTTTGTTTGATCATTTGATTGACTTCAGCAGCTTTATCTATAGTGGCTGCATTGTAGGCACCTGCATATTGTGATAATTTGGTAAGATCCTCTGAAGGATCTACCTCAATATTCTTCCAGACAATATTCATGAATTCAACCTGTGGGGATGAGAGTGATTCTTGATCTATCTTGCTTCTTTTCCTTTGTTTCCTGACAGCAGCCCTATGCTTAGGACTATAAAAGATATCCAGAGGAGGGATTTCTTCAACTTTCAACACAATTTCTTTTAATGAATTCCTTCTCAGCATGTTTGAAATCATTTAGACTATAATTTCCACAATGAAAGCGAAAGGTAGGTCACATCAATTTCTTGGCGTTCTTTAAACATCTTGACATAACTCTTTCTGTCAACTGGTAAGAAATTTCTTGGGCTAACAGTTTGTCAGGAACATATAGAGGTAATATATGGGGTTCTACAATGCTTCCAAAAACTTTGTATAGGTAAATATTTCTTCTCCGAACCAATTTCCAATAAGGGATATATCATTCTTTGATTTTTTAGAGATATGGGGAGGAAATTGGTTAAAATTGGTCTGATAGACAGGTAACAAAAAACTGTGACAAATCCTATATACATGATTTTTAAAATGAACCTTCCACAAGAATTTATGGTAAATGTGGATCGGAACAGGTTCCTGTGGAGTCCATCTCCAACCTAGAATAGGAAATTCTGAATTGAAACATAGGGCATATAAGATATAGGCACAGAAATGAAAAGGAGTTGTATTCCCAGTGTCTTTATCCTTTCTATATTCTAGAATTCTATTAGCTATCTTGTCAGAAAGGATAACCGACCAATCCATAATTTTAGAATTTATAGTAGCATGAATAAGGGGTACCATTTGAATTGAAAACCTCATAGAATTGTCATTCCCAAAGAGTCTACGCATCATTGCAGCAGCATAGCAATATGGGGGTGCAAGAGACTCCACAGAGTACATACCTGATGCTTCATTTTTATGTTTCTCTGGAGCTCATCTCCATTATTTAATAGGGTCTGATTGAACTTCATTTCTTGCGGTGAAATCTGCTATGAAAGGTTTATTGTAGACCTTTTTATTATTTGGAAGATGGTACATTTCTTTGATATCTTCCGCTCTAAAAGACCCCAAACTTGTTCCCGCAACTCAGATGAAGGTTCTATTTGTGATGGTGATATTGTCTATTACCCATCGTACTACATCATAATAGGGGAACATATTTTCCTGAGCCGCAATTCTGTGAAGAAAAGAATTTGCAAGTGCTTTGAGAGGAGTCTCAAAATCAAAATCTAATTCTTCTTCATCTGTTACTATCACTTTTACCTATGTTACAATGGGTTTTTCTACTTCAATCAAATTATACACTGTTGGAAATATGATGTAGAGTGTTGTCCTTGATGGCAACCCACTAAATGAAGATGAAGACATGCGACTGTTGACATGTGTTGTCCTTAATGGCAATCCACCTGATGAAGTTATGCTTGACTTGATGGACTTGGTAAACGATGTAAATCTGATGTGATATGATGTTTGTTAGCAATATGATGCTAAGTGTCTGATGTGATATGATGTTAGTTAGCAATATGATGCTAAGTGTTGTCATTGAATGGAAACTCACTTGATGAAAAAGATGGCAACTTACTTGATGAAGTTGTGCTTGATAGAATATGTTCTTGATGAAGAAAATATGATGTATCTACAGTGTGTACAGAAGGCAATGAAGAAAAGAAGTCAGCATGTGCTCAATCTTGATGAAAAAGTATGTCTCTATGAACACGCGGATATGTCTAGGGGAAGTCGCGTATGCACGCGGGAAAGAACGTGATAAGTCGCGTATGGGAAAAAGTGCTCAAAAAGTGAAAATCCAGGGGCCCGTGGTATTGAAGACTCATGGTATTGATTTGGCTCGTGGTATTGCTTTGGCCCGTGGTATTGAAGACTCATGGTATTGATTTGGCTCGTGGTATTGTCCCGTGGTATTGAAGGCTCATGGTATTGCTTTGACCCGTGGTATTGAAAAAGGATAAACCTATATAAGGAGAAGAAATTCATTGTGCAAATCATGAGTGTGGGGGAAAGATGTCTGAGCTTGAATGAATACTTCTCTTTAAAGTAGATCTGAATGGAAAAGGTTACACTTGAAGATAAATCTGAATGTATGATGCACCAATGATGAAGAAGGGGATCTAGATCTGAAATGCATTTGTATTTGCTAGATCTGATTATGGAATGCTTAGATCGGTGATGAGGCGAACATCTAGGCGAACATCTGTCTGAAGTGAAAGGGTAAATCTGAACTGAATATCTGATCTAAAGAAGTATGCTGCTCTATAATGATTGAAGATCTATACGCTACTTCGCCGCAGAGGAAGCGTGTATATACGCGGCTTCGATGAAGTGGAAGCGCGTATGCGCAATAAAATACATACAGAGGTATACGCTTGTTCGTGTGGACGGAAGCGCGTATATACACGACATCAGTGAAGTAAAAGTGCGTATGCAAACTAGGGTTTGATGAAGCAAAGGGTATGAAATATCTGATCTGTTCTGCTATGTTTCTCCTATCTGATCTGTGTTGATAAGTATTTGTTGGTGATGTATGTTTGTGCTTAAAAGTATGGAAAGGGTTCAGTCTGGAAATATGATGAAACGTGGCCTACAAGTATTGTTCTATTGAATTTGTTGGATCCAGTGTGAAAATTGATGAAACGTGGTCCAAGGTGGTGCTGAGGGTTGTAGCCTTCAGTCAGGGGGTCGTAGCTCCCTTCCAGGTGAGGCTGGTAAACGAGATCGGGGGGTCGTAGCTCCCTTCCAGGAGAGGCTGGTAAACGAGTCGGGGGGTCGTAGCTCCCTTCCAGGAGAGGCTGGTAAACGAGCGCAGGTGGGTGCCTGCGTGCTGGTCAAGTCTGCGCCAGCACATATGTTGTAAGATGTTTTTCTCTATAATAAAATATTGAAGGCTGAGCAACTGCAGCGGTGGTTTTCTCCCGACTTGGGTTTCCACCTAAAAATCCTGGTGTTCATGTGTGATGCTTTGTGTGATGGCTTATTCTGTTCTTACTGCACATGTTTACTGTTTATTGAACATCTGATGAATGAATGATGGAATGATTTAAGCAAAGAACTAATGACATAACTAGATATCTGTGTATACGCTAGTTTAATAACAGAAAGTAGCGTATGGGTTTTAAGGAATGAAAAAGTGAAAAGTTTTGATTATGCAGTAAATACTGATTCACCCCCCCCTCTCAGTATTTTTCTCAACATACACTTCTTCCTAGGAAAGCTTCCCGAGACCCTGGCATGCCGTATCTGTAACTAGTTTGATTTTATTTGGTTTTTCTTTTGGTACTGTGGGAGTGACAACAGTCTTTGTGGTGGTTGTACTTCTTTCTTTCTTAAATTTATTAGACATTTTCCCATCTAGTATCGTTTCACTAGCTAGGTGAATGAGAGGGTTGGATGGTCTATGGCTCTGCAAATGAGAAAAACATTTCGGAACGGGAAGGAATGAAGTTAGAAGAGAAACTTTGTGAAAATATTTGTATTAATGATCCTAATTGATTAACCGATATTAAACTTAAATTCCCTCCATAAGAGTCATATTCATGCATTCATATTAGAATCGATCACCATAATTTGTTTGATTTTATGATTAATGATTATCGTATAAATCGGAGATTGATGATATTGAAATATGAAAGTGAAACATTTCCTTTTGAATTTTCCGATTGCGATTAATAAATAATATATGTGCAGCGCAAACAGCGATAAACAAAGACTATCTATCCATCACATCAGAGGTTTTGAAAGGGAATCAAATATAATCTCATATGTTTCACTGATTTGCGATTGCAATGATAGTATATTGCATCGGACATTCCCAAAGGAATTAACTTGTATAATATTTCCACCGATTTGTGATTGCGATGATGGTGGGGTCCATCGCATCGGAGTTTTGCTGAATAAGTAGACGTGATGTTATTCCTCTGAAATGTGATTGCGATGAATCGCATCGCATTGGAATTTATTAAATAGACTGAATGAAGGGTTTCCTTTTATAAATGTGATTTCCGATAAGTCGTATCAGATCAGGATTTTATAAATCAAATAAATGTGATGTTTCTTCTTTGAAGTGTGATTGCGATAAATCGTATCGCATCGGCATTTATGAAATAGGCCGAATGAAGGATAAATTTTTTGAAATGTGATTGCGATAGGTTACATCGCATCGGAGTTTATCAAAACAATGTGAAATCATAAGATTTTACCGATTTGTGATTGTGATCGCATCGGACTTTTTAACATGAATACTTCTATATTTTGTGCCGATGCGACACAAGACTTAAATTTAATCGGATCGGAAATATTCAAGGTCACATGCATTTGTGGTATGTGATATGAGATGTATGACTTTTAAACAATGAATCTTTTTATTGTTTTATTTTAAAATAATCAGATTTTCTTAAAGTCCTTTATTTCTATCTAAAGAGGAAAGGGGACCTATTTCTAAAGTGAAAATTTATTCTAAAATTTTGAAATGGGGAGGATTGTTGTACTATACAATAGACACTTATTGTTATTTTTATGCCCATGTAGTCCCCATAGTGTTATTATTGTGCCCCATAGAAGCCCACTATTGTTATTATTGTGCCCTTACATTATTATTGTTTTGTAGGCTCTGATTATATTGGGACCCCTTAGACTCCTATATATAGAAAGTAGGTTTTTGTCATTTGAATCATCCAGGAATTGTTCATTTATGTAATGTAAAGAAGGTTTCCCCCTCGAAGAGGCTAATTTATAATTTGTTGATCTATATTTTCTTCTATTTTGTGAGTTGGTTGCATAAAATTTGGTATGAGATCTTGGGATTCAAAGGTTTTTCCTCTTAAAACAAGTCTCTTGGAATTTCCGCTATAACTTTGTTTCTACGAGGCTTAAGAAGCTAATTTTTTTACCACGTGGAGCTGAAATCTTGATTAGTATCATGATTTTTTTATAGCTTGGCTTGCTATATTTTTTGGAGATATGATCTGTGGAATTTAGGATTTTTGGTGGCTCGAGAATTTCATCTCAAATAGGAGGTCGAAGGAAAATTGTCATAAATGTCATTTTAGGCATCAAATTGGAATTATGTAAAACATCACCGAAAGTGAGTGGAATTTAATTTTTTTTGTATTGATTTCAGATCCGAAGGTTGAAATAGTGACATGTGGCATATCGTACAAGGTCTCTCTACTAAACAAAACCATAACTAGGACATTATGGGAGATCAAGAATAATTTTATGTTCAAGAATCCAAATTAGGTCTAAGATATGACATTGAAAAGAGGAGTCAAAGGGATACTACAAGACCGAAGCTCAAATGTTTAGGATCTAAAATGACAAAGATACGCTAGTTTCAATATCAAGCTCCTCAAAATAAATACAAACGTGTGTATATTTCTTTTTTTAATTGCATAAATTTTGTTTGAAAAATAAGTCTGAAGTGATTCCAAGGGCATATTGAAGCATACATATCAGTATTGGGTTCTAAATTCCTCCCAAAAATAATTCTACACCCATTAAACCCTCAAAAAGCTATACTATGATGCATGTAGAAGAAGAAGTGCAACATGATATATGAAAATGACAAGATCAAGTGCAAAAATTTTTTCTCTCATAAAGAGTAACCAAAAATGTGTTGAGATTCAACAAGATGATGAGCTTAGTGAAAAGAGTCGCCTTCACTAAGTGGGCCCACAAGCTATTTTTGCCGCGAGTCTATTTTTAGACATGTCGATCATATTCTATGAGTTGCAGGATGCTATTTGTGGATGGTTGGTCAAGTTGGAAAAATAGATGACTTCTATTTTTAGAGATATTGGGTGGAGTCAATTTTTAGACTACCAGCTTAAAAATAGATATGTCGAATATTATTAGCTATTAATAATATTTGGACTCTAAACATTATCTTATTCTCTTGGAGCACTTCAGTTAAGTGCACAGATGTGGCATAGCAGATGACATAAGGAATTACGCTATTCATGAGGGTTTAATTGAGCTATTACATGGAGTAATTCAATTAGAACTCATGTGACAGAGTCTGGTGGAGTTGGAGAAGTAGTTGATGGAGTTGTATTTAGTTTAACTCAGTTAGACGCAGTTGAGATAGTTGTATCTAGTCTAACTGATTGATACACTAGTGAGAGTGGAGTGAAATAATTAGTTAATTAATTCACTAAATAATAACTCATTAATCAACTAAAGAATACATCAGTTAACTACAGTGCATGTCAGTTTCAGTGGAGACCAGTGGAGAGATAGGTGAAAGAGCAAGTGTGACTATCAGTTGTGACTATAGTGATGCATTGATTGCATCCAAAACTCAGTGGAGATGCCAATGATGATTGCGTGAGAAAGGGTGGAGCAATTCGAGTTCTTTCAAAGCCATTCTTCAACACGGATTGCGCAGTAGAGGCAGGCTAGCAGGTGGCAAAGATTGGTGCATGGATTCGCAAGATCGGGCCTGATTAGTGTGTAGCGATTGTATTGTACTGAGAGCTTCATATGATCAGATTTGTATGAGGATTGTTACATGATATCTATCAAATATATTATATATAGATATTTGGGGTTTTCAGCTTCAGGCTTTCCCGTTAAACAACTGTGTTAATGTGTGTGAATTTTTATTGTTTCATGTGTGCATTGCAATCTTGATTTAATTTCTGCAAATGATCAATGGTGGAATAGATTCTGTATTTTGCATGAAGTTAAAATAGTGTGATATCAGGAGAATCTTGGACATATAACACATAAGCTATATAATTTCTACAAAATTAAATGAAAGATTAGATGGATGGTTTGAAGAAATACATGAATGGATTGAAGAATAGTGAAGAATCTAAGATTGATGGTATAGAAGAAAAACTAAAAGGAAACATGGAAGATATGAATAATGGTATAAAAGAAGACATGGAAGGTTTGAAGGAAGGTTTGACAAAGTTGCTACAAGAAATGATTCCTAATGGTGAAATTGTAGTAGATGAAACTCATGATGAGAACACAAGAAATATTAATCGTGATTTCATAGATTCTAATGTTGGATTTAAGAACCACCATATTCCAAATATCAATATGAGGAAGTTTTATGGCAAGGACCCGATAACATGGATACAACAGATGGAGCAATATTTTGATCTCCATAATGTGAAAAAAACACAAAAGGTACGCATTGAAACTTTATATTTAAAATCCAATATATTTGTATGGTATCAATGGCTTTTTTCTCATAAACCACTTGTCACTTGGTAAATTTTTACGAAGGAAATTATAGTACATTATGATGATACAATGATTAACACCTTCTTTATACAATTGATAAGTCTCAAACAAAAGGGTTCAATGGAAGAGCACATTGAGGACTTACAAAACATGAACATTAGGGTAGCAACTATTCTAGAGAAGAATAAGATTGATTTCTTCATAGGGACATTAAAGAATACCATCCAACATGAGTTTCTACTTTGGGAAATTGATTCATTCGAGAAGGCATTCAGTGTGGAAAGAAAAGTTGAAAGAAACATTATGGAAACAAGGAAGTCTACCAATCACAAATATAAATATGGAAATGTTGTTGCTCTTATCCTTCCACAACCAACAAGGTTGAAACCACAACAATTGGAGGAAAAATGAGCAAAAGGGAATTTTTATAGTTGTGATATCATATACATTAAAGGTCATAAGTGCACTGAGAAGAAATCATTTTACATATATTTTGAAGAGGAGGAAGAAAAGGAACAAGAAACATTAAAAGAGGAGGATATACACCAGGAACCAACCCTAGAGAAGGAATAAATGAATCCAACCATTTATTGTAATACATTGGCAAGAATTATCACTCCTCAAACTCTCAATATAGAAGTATATATGAAGAACAAAAGGTAATAACGTTGATTAATTTGGGTAGTACACATAATTTTATTCATTTTAAGATAACCAAGGAATTAAATTTCTTCCTATATCCAACCCCAAAATGTCATGTGATGGCTACAAATGGAGGAACTATAAATTTATCTTGAAAGTGCCATCATGTCAAGCTAACCATAGGGGAATATGCATTTAATAGTCCAATTATTCCCATTCTAATGGGTGGTAATTATGTTGTACTAGGAGGTCAATGGTTACAATATTTGGGGACTATAACTTTTAATGTTCAATAAATTTTCTTGAAATTTGTTTGGGAAGGAAAGGAAGTTGAATTATGGGGTATCAGAGGGAAACGAGGAAAGCTAATAAGCTAAAATTTCATTACAAATCTTCTGAAGAAAGGAAAATGAGGCGCAATTGCTAAAATATTCTCACTAAAGGTTCAAACATCGAAATCCTCTATTTCTACAGATCTCCAAAAAGTCTCGGACAATCATTCCAAGGTGTTTGAGACTCCCAAAGCCCTTCCACCTATTTTTGATCATGATCATGCTATTCATTTGATTCCAGGAAGTGTTCCTCCAAAAATCAGGTCTTACAAATATCCCTATGCCCAAAAGAAAGAAATTGAATGTATGATTGTAAAAATTCTAGAGGCTAGTATAATTCAACCTAGTCAAAGTTATTTCTTTTCTCCAGTAGTATTGGTGTACAAGAATGATTAATCATGGCGCATGTGTCTAGATTATAGGAATATAAACAATCTAACTATTAAATATAAATTTCCCATTCCTGTCATTCATGAATTATTGGATGAATTACATGAGGAAATTTACTTCACCAAGTTAGATCTCCATTTAGGTTATCATAAAATTAGAATCAAGACTAAAGACATTTTGAAAACAACATTTAGAACTCATGAGGGTAATTATGAATTTTTGGTCTTGACTTTTTTCCTTACCAATGCACATTCTACATTTCAAGGTTTGATGAATTCCATTTTCAAACCATTCCTTGGAAAAATTGTGTTAGTATTTTTTGATTATATAGTAATATACAACGAGTCTTGGAAAGATCATGTTCAACATATTAAGAGGGTCCTAAAACTATTGGAGGAGGAAAAATTATATGGAAAAAAAATACAAATGTTTCTTTGGAGTATAGGAGGTGGAATATCTGGCTCATATTGTATCTCATGAGGGTGTTAAGGTAGACCCTAAAAAAATTAAATCCATTAATGAATCAAAACTCCAAACAACCCTAAATCATCTCCTAGGATTTCTCAGGTTAATAGGGTATTATCACAAGTTTTTTAAGAATTATGGGATATTAGTAGCACCTATAACAACATTATTGAAGAAAGAAATGGCGACCTTATCAAATGGGAAGACACTTCAAGTCAAAAATTGATAATGATAGTCTTAAATAATTTATGGAAAAAATACAATCTTCAGAAGAGCAAGAAAGATGGGTCACAAATATGTTGGATTATGACTTTGAAATCATCTACAAAAAAGTGAAGCTAAATTTTGTTGCAAATGCACTCTCAAGAAAGGATGAGGATGTGTAAGCATTGATTTGTGCCATTTATAATATCCAACCAGATTGGATAAATGAAGCAAGAGAGGAGTGGAAGAATGACGAAGGAGTGTGGACACTCATTCAAAAATTGGAGCAAGATCCCATTGCATTAGATACATTAGTTGGAAAAATGATTCAATATGGTACAAATATTGCTTATATATTTGTAAGAATTCCTAGCTAAAACAAATATTCTTTTGGAATTGCACACCTCTCTCTTAGGAGGACACTCAAGATTTTTAGAAACTTACCACGAGGTCAAGAATTTTTTTTTGGGATGGCCTTGAATATGATATTCAAAATTTTGTGGTGGAATTTTTGTTCTGCAAACAAAATAAAGTTGAGACAATTAAGACCCTGAGTCTATTAGAACATTTATGGATTCCAGGTCAACGTTGGGAAGAGGTTTCAATGGATTGTATCATGGGTTTACCTAAGTCTGAAGGAAAGAGTGTCATAATGGTGGTAGTTGATATACTTTCCAAGTATGCACACTTTTGTATATCATCTCATCCATTTAAAGGTAGTACAATTACAGTTGAATTTATGGAAACAATTCAAAATCTACATGGAAACCCAAATATTATTCCAAGTGAAAAAGATCCCATTTCCACTGGAAATTTTTGTACAAAATTGTTTTCTTCTCTGGGTACTAAAATAGCTCATATCTCATCTTATCATCCTTAATCTGATGGAAAAACTGATACGTTGAACAAATGTTTTAAAGGATTTCTTTGTTTCTTTTTATCTGATAACCAAACACAATAGGTCAAGTGGTTACCTCTGGTTGAATTGTGGTATAACACTTCCTTCTGCACTACAACAAAAATTGCTTTATGGATATCATCCACTGTCCATCACATCATATTTAGGAGAAAATTCTAAGGTTCAAGCAGTGGAAGATCACATCGAGCATCAACAACAAGTTCTCCAACTCTTAAAGGATAACCTAACTTTGGCACATAATCCAATGAAACAACGGGCATATCAACATCACAAAAAGATAATTTTTTATGTAGGTGATTTGAATATGGAAAAAATAGTTTTGTTGTGCTATCTTCCTCATCAGTATAAAATAAAAGTGTGCTTAAGGATCGTCTTAAATAACCAGTTACTAGAGGGTTTATGTGTCAAATTTGTGTGTATTTTATGATCAATTCATGAGGTAAATTAGTTTTAAAAACACATATACAACAAGAAAACTACAAAGAAATAATCCACAACAAAAACATTACACAGAGCTGATAAATAGTTCACCCCTCTTGGGCTACATCTCCTTGGACCTGCTTCAATGGCTTGGACCTCATTGGATTAATGGTAAATTCTCTAATTACATGCACCTACAGTGCTCCAATGGATTCCCAACCTGCTTCAATGGATTAAGAAGGCCCAAAAAACCCTAGGTAGCCTCTTCTGGCTCTGAAACTGGTCTTCAAATGGAGCAGACATGGCCTCCTCTCCTAGTGGCTCTAGGCATCTTTAACCTTAAAATTGGAAAAACTAGTTACAGAAGTGCTCCTGTGCCTCCGAAGCCTGCACCAAACTGATCAGAGCATCCAAAGCTACTAGGATAGACTCTTTATGATCCTAATTTGGTTGAATATTCCTGTAGTTATGGTTTCCTCAATTTTGGCCTGGGAAACCCCTCTAAACTGGAGCAAATCCAGTTAACTCTGACAAATTTGGAGTTCCCGCTGAAATTGACAGACTCCACCAAATTCTCCACCATGTTAAACTAGGTTAATTATCGTATAAATTCACATTAACTATTAGTTAGGCACTAATTAAGCACGTTTAACAAATCTGCATTAACAAATGTGATTAACGCTAAAACATGATTATGGGTTAATTAAACTCAGTTTAATGGTAAGTTTCCACACATTAAGTTATGGCCTCCACTGTGTCATGAGTGGTGGTCCCACGGTAAGGGCCTAGCCCTACGGGGCTAGCCCCTCTTACCCCAGCTGCAAACCTTAGTCAAACTTAAATATGATTTAGAACCCATACATGTTAAAACCTTAGACTGTGGTATAGTGGTATTGTTGATGCGTAGTGTGGGGGTGATCATGGGGTCGAGCCCAACCTCCACCCATCCACCATATAAAAAAATTTCCACAATACTATATGACATTCAACCATAAACTTAGCAATATTTTGGCATGTGGGAGGGGGCATGTGGCAGCCCCTGGCTACACCACATGTCCTCATCCCATTGGTTCCTCAAACACCAACCAAAATTTTCTAGATAGCATGAAATTTGGGCCAACCACAAGCTGACAAGAGTTATCACACCATTGGCCAGAGGAGAACCAAATTTTTACTAAGAAATTTACCCCTTTGAACCTGTTTCACTTTTTTTTGAAAATTTGGTTGTTTGGCAAAGCGGATAGTAGGCTCTAACTTTATCATATGGATTCGGTTTTCGATGAAATGAAGTGTGATGAAATCAGGGCGACGGGACCTATCTGGTCATCTAGGTTCCAAGAGATTCTAAACACTTTGAATTTTTAGAAATTTTTTGCCCCCAATTCAGTTTTTGATCACTCCTTCCCACTCAAAGGATTTTGGACCCACAAAAGTTGGTTATCTGATGAGATTTTAATACTCCTCTTTTCCAAGTTCCATCAACTTGATTCTACATGGAAAAATCTCCATGAAAATCACTTTGGTTCACTGACATGCCTTGCCTTGCAAATGGTTTGGCACTTCAACCGATGTCCTCCTTTTTTTTTTGACCTAATCCAACATTTTATGGCTTCTAGATGACTGATTAAACACATTTTTGTACCAAAGCAATCCCTCTGTGCTTCGAAATCTGACTGATGACCTTCCCACTGAGAATCATGTTCCTCCTTTGCACACACATGCATTCGATGCAAGCTTCTCCTTGGAAACCACTTTTCCATGTTAAGCCCATCTGAGTTAACTACAAAAATAAGGTCTAATATCATAAATCACAAGAAAAAAAATTACCATTCTTTTTATCTCCACGGTTCCAAATTCCACATCTAGAAGAATTCATTTTCCATCTCTATTGCTTCTTGGCATCGACACATCAAATGGTCTACAATGGATATTGTTTTGGCTGCAAACTTTTTGGAATCTTGTCCCTCTTTTCGCTTCTTGATTCCATCATCTCTAGTATTGATATGCTGCTCATGCCATGATTTGAGAATGAAGGCAAACCATGAGCCTGTCGCTCAAGATTGGACCTTCCAAAATCGTGAGACATCTTGTCACAAGAAAAAACCATTAACTTGAAATACACATTATTCAAGAAACACAACTTGACGACCTATTCCTTTTGCTCCTTCAAAGAAAAAAATGTTGCATGTTGTGAACATTGTCATGCATTATTACATCTTGGTGTACAAACCCATCGACGAAATACAAGTCAACAAAACATGTGTCTTCAAACCGTTGACTCTTAAGTCAAACAAAAACATGTACAACACTTGACGATTATTTTCCCAAAAAACAAGAATTTCACATCTCATGAAACAATTCGTCAACATCTCCCTTTCATTCTTGGAGACTAAATCAACTCTTACAAGTTGATATGACATACATGTAATAATAAATCGACCAAAAGAAGTAAATAAATCATGCATATGAAAATTATCAACACTCTCATGTTGACAAACATACATGTTAACAAAGCAATCGACCAACACAAGTCAATCAATCATGCATGTTCAAGCACAATGAAACTATCAAAAATTCCATTGTTCACACACACAAAATCTCCAGCATGTATACAATGCTCAACTCTCTCGCAAGTACAATCACAAGTACAAGAATCCCATTAGTATGTACGAGTACTTAAAGATATGAAATGACCAAATCTGCTGCAAAAAAGTGAGTCAACATACTCCACTTTGGAAACCTTCCTGGCATAAACAAGCAACATGTATTCTAGAGAAAAAGAAATGCATTCACATGCAAATTACAACTACAAATTTCCATCTTTGTTTCATCTAATGGAGTCAACATAGCTCTACTTTTCCAACATCTTTCTTCGTGCAATATGCAGCGTACTTTCAAGAAAAAATAAATGAATTCAGATAACAAGAAATGCATCAATAAGGCAAGATTTGCATCAATTATGAAAAGCAATGTAAGGCCTTAATTTGTTAAAAAACCTAACCATATCTTTCCAAACCACTTCAATGGTGCTTCTTTCAGCTGCTCTTCATCATGTGAATCATCCTGACCCACATCAATTACAAAATCCTCTTTTCCATTCTTGTCAACATCTCTCTCCACTTTCTTTAAATTTCATGGATGATTTGTTGGATACAAATTCCAACACTTGTCTAAAAGATGACCCGGCTTATGGCAATGAGTGAAAAATAATTGTATCTTCTTTTCAACATGGTTTTCATTGTCCATTGGAATTTTTTCTTTCTGTCTCCTTTGTGTTGACATTTTACTATGTATGGATATCTTCTTCCAACACCTCAAAACATTATGGTTATTCAAATCATAAAAATAACGTGTAAATTTTCTCCAAATCTTATGTGATAATTTTCCATGTTTATCATAGTTAAAAACAACTTAATTAAAAGAATATTTATACCTTTCACATTCACCTTTATCACCTTCTTGAAGAGGTAAATCTGATGAGGTAGTGGCTCTCTTCAGAATACCAACAATGACTTCAATGGATTTAGAGCTTTCAACATCCTCTTGTTTTCCATTTCCACTAGTTGCATGCTTATGGGAATCTTCTTGCAAAGTGGGTATAAAACTTTTGCATTCCTCATGAACACAAACTTCACAAGCTTGACGTAATGAACATGTAATGAAAGTATTTCTTGGAACAACTTCATGTGCCTCCTTGGCTTTGGAGCATTCTCCATCATGTTTTCCATAACCAAGAAAAAAATACCTAGGCATTTTCTCAAAAATAATTGGCTCAACTATGCCTTGTGCATGTTTGTCCAATCCTTTACTTCATAGCCCATTTTCATCAATAATTTGGACCCTATTCCTCTAATGTCTCTTTAAAAATCACCTAAACATTCATTTTGAGAAGAAAGAGAAGATAAACTTGAATTTCATACCTCTTTTTAATGCACATACTTGGCTAGGTTTTCCTTGGCATCATGGAGTTGAATCTCCGGTTTCATTTGCAATATGGATTTGATTCTCCATCTCATGCACCTTTTCAAGAAGCTCTTACTTATCCTCCTTCATGGCCATCAACTTCTCTTGAAGTAGAGTGCTCTCCTTCTTATCTTCAGCCATATCTTGCACCAAATCTCTCACGATGAAGAGCTTCTACGACAAATCTTCATCAAAGAGTCTTGCTAAGGAAGATTGATGAGAAAAAATGCTTGATGAAGCTGCCATCAAAATTGTAATGCATACAAATATTATGTGTATGTGATTTGAGAGCTACGTTCTAAATCTTGGCCTTCTCCTCTATTCAACCTACACACATAAACTTTCACACAGTTAAATTCTCCTTGCACAAATACAAAACCAATAGCTAATTTTCTAGCGAACCTTGGAAAACCCTGAGATAAACTTGGGTTAAAATGAGCTAAAATGTTCTTTGATACCAACTTGATATGAATATGGAAAAAGCGTTTTTTTTTGCTAGCTTCCTCATCAGTATAAAATAAAAGTGTGCTTAAGGATTGTCTCAACTAACCACTTAATAGAGGGTTTATGTGTCAAATTTGTATGTCTTTTATGAGAAATTCATGAGGTAAATTAGTTTTAAAAACACACATACAAAAAGTGATTTGTAGAGAAATAATAACAAACACATTACATATATCTGATAAAGGAGTTCACCCCTCCTGAGCTACATCTCCTTAGACCTGCTTCAATGGCTTGGCCCTCTTTGGATTAATGGTAAATTATCTGATTACAAGGACCTAAAGTGCTCCAATGGATTCCCAACCTACTCTAATGCATTCAGAAGACCCGAAAACCCTTAATTCACCTCTTCTAGTTTTGGAAATGGTCTTCAGATGAAGCATACATGGTTTTCTCTCTTGGTGGCCCTGGGCATCTTTAATATTCAAAGTGGAAATTTTTTTTATAGAAGTGCTCCTATGCCTTTGAAACCTAAACCAAACTACTCATAGAATCCAAATCTGCTAGGATAGACTCTTTCTAAGTCTAATGTGGTTGAATATTGCTCCATTTATATTTTCCTCAATTTTGGCCTAGTAAACCCCTCTAAAACTAGAGCAACTCTAGTTAACTCTGACAAATTTCGAGTTCCTGCTGAAATTGGCGAACTCCGCCAAATTCTACACCATGTTAAACTGGGTTAATTATTGGATAAGCATGCATTAACTATGAGTTAGGCACTAATTAATTGTGTCTAACAAATACGCATTAACAAATGCGATTAGCACTAAAACATGATTATGGGTTAATTAAACCTGGTTTAGTGGTAAGCTTCCATGCATTAACTTCTAGCCTTTGTCATGGTCAGGGGCGGTGGTCCCATGGTAAGGGGCTAGCCTCGCTTACCCTACCGCAAACCCTAGTCAAACTTAAATATGATTTGGAACCCAAACATGTTAAGATCTTCGGCTATAGTATAGTGGTATCGTTGGCGCATAGTGTGGGGTAGGTCGCGGGATCGAGTCCGACCTCCGCCCGCCCACCATATAAAAATTTTTACATAATAATAATGACATTCAACCATAAACGTATCCATATTTTTGCCTTTGGGAGGGGGCACATGGCAGCCCCTGACTGCACCACGTGTCTTCATCGAATTGGTTCCCCAAAATCCAACCAAAATTTGCCATGGAGCTAGAAATTCTAGCCAACCACAAGCTGACAAGTGTTAGCACACCATTTACTGGAGGAAAACTAAATTTTTACCAAGAAATTTACCCCTTTGCCCATGTTTGACTTTTTTTTTTTAAATTTCCTTGTTTGGCAAAGCAGATAGTAGGCTCCAAATTTCTCATATGGAGTTGGTTTTTGGTGAAATGAAGTGCACCGAAATCAATGCAACGAGACCTATCAAATCGTTTAGGTTCCGAGAAATTCTAAGAACTTTGAAATTTTAGCAAATATTTTCCCCCAATTCAATTTATGATCAGTAGGTGACTGGGTTTTTTTACGACTACAACCATAAAAAAAAATGGTCCCTCAAGCAAGATAAGAATGATAATAAATAATCACCAAAGTAATATGGTCCTTACAAGGTGTTACAAAATATTGGTGCAATGGCACACAAATTGGAGCTTTCGTCATCTTCCTGAGTGAAACCAGTTTTCCATGTTTCATGCTTATATAAGGTTATAGGTGACAAACTCCCAGCTCAAACAATATTGCTAGAACTTGATGAGGAAGGAAAAATCATATTGTAACCTGAAGCTGTCATGGAAACAACAAATCGATAGCTATGCAATCAATCAATTTCAGATTATCTCATAATGTGTAAGAACTTACCCACTAAAGATTCCACATGGGAGGATGATAATTTTCTACATAATAATCGTGAACTGTGTTGGAAATAATAAGAGGGGGGGTGAATCAGTATTTCTTTTCAATTTTTATTTTGACCAGTTAGATCACTTATATTTAGGACACAAAATGAACAATGATAGAATAAATACTTTTATTAATTTCTTCTTTACAATAAATCAAGTACAATGTATTTAGGGCTCCAAACCTAGATAAAGACACCAATCTTAAAACTCCTAGGCTCCAAGCTATGATTTCCAAGCATCGACTTGGACTTCCTGAGGCTTTGACCTCTAGGGCCCCAACGCTATCTTCCAAGGCTCCAACCTTGTCACTTTGAGGCTCCAACCTTGTTACTTTTAGGCTCCAACCTGTAGGGATCTAACCCTATCTCTAGAATAGGCACCAACCTAGAATTTGAGGACTCATATCCTCTAGAGCTCAAACCCATGACTTCAATTCGTCAAGATAGATTCAATGGTTCTTCAAGGCTCCCAATATCCTCTGTAATAATCCTTCACAATATATTCTCTAAGACTTACCTCAATTATTCTTCAAAATTCTTATCCCATCAATGAAAACTTTGTCTTCACATGAAGGTGTCACCACTACTCGTCATGACACCCAAACAATATTTCCAAGGTCACTCCATGAGGGATTCATCTATAGAAATTATATGCACTAAGCATGCATATGTCCAAGATCCACCTGATGTCACACTATTTAACTTTATGAAAGATACTAAATCTATTCCACTTGTTAATCTTTTGCGAAAAAATTAATTGCACACACATGTGAAGCATAAACAAAAATTATCAATCGCACATAACACAGTTTTTAACCGGAAAAACCTGAAGCTAAAAACCCCAACTATATATTATGTAACACGGAGATCATATGAAAATCTCATACAAACATACAAATTTTATCACAAGCTCTCAGTACAGTACAATCGCCATACACTAATCAAGCCTAACCTTGCAAATCCATGCACCGATATTTTCCACCTGCTAGCCTGCCTCCACTACGCAATCTCTACTGAATAATAGCTTTGAATGAATTTGAATTACTCCATCCTTGACTGCATAATCCTCATTGGCATCTCCACTGAGTGTTGGATGCATTCAATGAATCATTATAGTCACAACAGATAGTCTATCTTGCCCTTTCACCGATCTCTCCACTGGTCTCCACTGAAACTGCCATGTACTGTAGTTAACTGATGTATTCTTCAGTTTATTAATGAGTTATTATTTTTGAATTAATTAACTAATTAATTCACTCCACTCTCACTAGTGTATCAATCATTTAGACTAGATACAACTAGCTCAATTGAGTCTAACTGAGTTAAACTGAAAACAACTCCATAACTACTTCTTCCAACTATGTCATAACTCTGCCATTTGAGTTCTAACTGAGTCCTCCATGCGTTAACTCCAGTAAACCCTTAGGAATAGCATAATTCCTTCTATCCGCAGCTGTTCCACATCTGTGCACTAAACTAAAGTGCTCCAAGAGAATAAGTTGTTTAGAGTCTGATTATTATTAAGAGCTAATAATAATAGATATGCATCTATTTTGAGATTGACGATCTATAAATAGACTTCGCCCAATATTATAAAAAATAGAATTTCATATATTTTTCCAACTTGATCAACCATCCACAAATAGCATCCTGCAACTTCTGAAATATGATCATCATGTCTAAAAATAGACATAGTCTAAAAATAGACTTGCGCCAAAAATAGCCTGCGGGCCCACTTAGTGAAGGCCACTCTTTTCACTAAGCTCATCATCTTGTTGAATCTCAACACTCCCTCTCAACAAGATAGGGATTATCCTTCACCTCGATCATGTCTCTATGGTATTCTAATTTGCTCCTGGTGAGCGCCTTCGTCAGAATATCTGCATCCTGATCCTCCGTAGGAATGTACTGAAGCAACATGATCTTCCGCTCCACAAAATCTCTGATACGATGATACTAGATATCAATATGTTTAGATCTATCATGAAACACAAGATTAACTGAGAGTTTAATGCAACTCTGATTTTCACAATGATTCATCGTGGGATCTAAATGTGAACCAAAAAAACCGACTAGAATCTTCCTCATCCAGATAGCCTCACATGCAGCTAAAATTGTTGCCATGTATTTTGCTTCCACTGAACTCAGTGCCACAGATCTTTGTTTCCTACTATACCAAGAAACTGTTGTAGACCCAATACTGAAAATCCCTCCTGATGTGCTCTTTCTGTCTGTTGGGCTTCCGGCCCAATCTACATCCTTGAAGCCATGCAACTTCACCTCATCCGTCTGTCTGTACCATAAACCATACTCAGATGTGCCCTTGAGATATCCCAGGACATTCTTTCCTGCCTTCCAAAAGAGCTTGGTAGGCTTAACCATCACTTGTGAAAGAGGTTCGCTGCATAGCATATGTTCAGTCTTGTATTGACTAAATACATGAGTGAACCCACCAAATGTTGATAAACAGTGGCATCCACTACGTCTACCGATGTAGCATCCTCTTTCTTCCAATTTCGTAGAAGAGAAGTGTCGATAGGCTTGCAGCCTTGCATGTGAAACTTCTCCAGTATCTCCCAGGCATACTTGCCCTGAGACACAAACAGTTCACCTTCCTACTACCATATTTCCAATGCAAGGAAATAATGAAGGAGGCCCAAATCCTTCATCTCAAACTCCTTTGCAAGATCTTCCTTGCATGAGTGTATCAACTGCTTATCACCTGTTAGTATTAAGTCATCAAAATAAAGTACAATGATTAAAATATTACCCTCAACCACAATCTAGTACAGGTTTTCATCTGCCTCACTCTTGGTGAAGCCAAGTCTAGTGAAATAAATGTCGATCCAAGTGTACCAAGCATGGGGTTCTTGTTTCAGCCCATACAGTGCTCTTTTGAGCCTACACACATGCGACTCGCTACTAAAGATCTCAAATAATTCAGGCTGCTCAAAGTACACCTCTTCCTCAATGATCCCATTAAGGAATGCAGTCTTCACATCCATCTGATGAATGTGCCAACCCATCTATGTTGATAGAGCAAGGATGGTCCATATGGAAGAATACCGTGTGACAGGTGCAAAATTTTCTTCATAGTCAATCCCCTCAATCTGTGAGGAGCCCCAAGCAACAAATATTGCCTTATACTTCTCGACACTCCCATCAACAACTTTCTTTACCTTGTAGATCCATCTTGATCCTACAATTGATTTTCCCACCGGCCTTGGAACAATCTCCCAAGCATTGTTTCTGACAATGGAGTCATACTCCTCCACCATGGCATCTACCCATGTGGGCTCATGCGTTGCTTCTTCAAAATAAGATGGCTCTATCACAATACACTTGCTCATAAGAGCCATGTATCCAGTATATCGGTCAGGTGATTGTTTCTGTCTGTGCTGTGATGTAGGAACTCCTACATTCTGTGCCACATCAACCTTCAGTCTCTCAGCTTTTGTGGTATGCTTCCTGCCTTGTCTGATGTTTGGTTCTGCATGAGTGGACTCCTCCACTCCATGAATCTCCTCTTGTGGCTGATCCACATTTAGAGGCTCACCTTTAGGAACAAGAAGTTCCTCTTCCACATGCAAGTGTAGCTCCCTATCAAGTGACAACTTCATGGCTTTCACCTCATTGAATTTTATATCACGTCGCATAACAGTCATCCAACTGTTTGGCAAATACACATGATAGTTTTGGGGTGTTTCTGTGTACCCCAAAAATATCCCAACTTCTGCAGTCGGATCCAACTTCTTCCTGGCATCCTTCGTCACATGAATGTAAACAGGTGAGCCAAAAATCTTCAAATGAGAAATATCAGACTTCTTACCAGTAAAAGATTCCTTGGGTGTACTCATGCCAAGTACTCTATGAGGACAACGGTTTTGCACATAAACCACAGTGTTGCATGCTTTCGCCCACAAGTGCATCGATAGGCCCTGGTCATGCAGCATCACTTGTGTAGCACCCACGATTGTTCTGTTCTTTCTCTCCGCGGCCCCATTTTGTTGTGGGATATGAGGTGTTATGAGTTCTCTTCAAATTCCTTCTTTGCTACAGAAGTCTTCGAATTTTCCAGAGATGTATTCACCACCATTATCGCTCCTTAGAGCTTTCACCTGCTTCCTTGACTCCTTCTCCACCAATGCGTTGAACTCACAAAACTTTGAAAACGTTTCACTCTTCTGCTGAATGAATAATATCCAGCATATACGAGAAAATTCATCAACAAATATCACATAATACTTGTCTTTCACTGTTGAAGCAATCGATAATGGTCCACACACGTCTGTGTGAATTCTCTCCAGGATCACTGAAGCATGGTTCTCCTTCTCATGAAAGGTGGTCTTCATAAACTTACCCAGTGTACATCCTTTGCACTGATCTGAATGCGCAAGAGTACCCTTGGGAAGTATAGTAGAAATTTTCTACAAAATCTTCAAAGCGCCACGGTGAAGATGGCCCAATCTCCTGTGCCATAACTCGCCCTCATCTCGGCTCACCACTTCTTCTACTTTTCCCACCATTCCAGTGCATCCATCTACCTCCAGCTTGTAGAGATTCTTAATTCGAACCCTACATTCTTGGTTTGACCCATTTTTTTATGTCGAAGGAAAGCTTTTCCCTCACTGAAAAAAACATCATAACTCCTGTCTTCCAGCATTGCGACTGAGACCAAGTTCTTCTTCAGACCTGGAACATGCATGAAATTCTTCAACAAGAATGGATTACCAGAATCCCTCTCAAAGGTAATGGTCCCAATGCCTATCGTACTGTACTAACCATCATCGCCTATTGGAGGTCCTTCTCCTCCAAGTCACTAAACAACTCTTTCTCTCCCGTCATATGGAAAGACGCACCACTGTCAAGATACCACACCGATCCCATGCAGCTTGAAACCAATCATGCGATCAAGGAAAAATCTAGCTCAAATTGTGAGGCTAAGGCCTCTCCAGCTATAGATCCAGCAACCTGCTTATTCTTCTTCTTCTATGGACAGTTAGTAGTGAAATTTCCATGCTCGTGACAGTGAAAACATTTCACTTTGGACAAGTCCTGCTTCTTTCCTTTTGCAGCAGATTTAGAAGTATTTTTCTTCCCCTTCCCTTTCCTTTATTTGGTATCCAAAGTGAAATTCTCTTCATCTTCATTCTTCAATGAAGATACATCCCTGGTACCCTGCCTTATCTCCTCTTGCCCAAGATCCGACCAAAGTCGCTCCCATTCGAGCAGTTTCTCCCATCCATTAACAGAGTCTTCATAGCTATGAAAACTCTTTGGAAGCCCAAGGAGAGCCAAGTTCACGAAGTATTCTTCATAAAAAATAACCCCCACACTTCCCAACTCATCCTTGCAGTGGACAAACTTTGTGAGGTATCTTGGAATAGTGTCGCCTTTCTCCATTTTTATTTTTTTGAGCTTGTATTTAAGTGCCAACTTCCTCTGGTCACTTCTGCTTTGGAAAAAGTCTGTAAAAGCCTTCCACATTAAGAATGGAGTGGTTTTCCCATGAAGGTTGGACACAATGTGGTCCTTCACACCTTCCAACAGAATCCTCCTCATCTTTGCAGTCTTCTTTTGCCATGCATCAAGTAATGCATCATTGTTAGATCCTGGCTTAGGAACATTGCTATCGATGAACTCCTTTAGCCCATTATCCTCCAGAAACCCCTCCATCCTTTCCTTCCTGGATATGTAATTCGAGCTCCCATCAAGGGAATACTCCAATCTCAACCCGTTGAAATACATTTCAATGTATACTCAATTTCTGCACCAAGAATCTTCTGTAGCAAATTCAAATTGTCCACCAGCACAAACTCACTTCACAATTGCAATCTTTAATAAAAAATGCTCCGATACCATTTAGAAATTATATGAACTAAGCATGCATATGTCCAAGATCCACCTAATCTCACACTATTTAACTTTATGTAAGACACTAAATCTATTCCACTTGTTAATCTTTTGCGGAAAAATTAATTGCACACACATGTGAAGCATAAACAAAAATTATCAATCGCACATAACACAGTTTTTAACCAGGAAAGCCTGAAGCTGAAAACCACAACTATATATTATGTAACACAGAGATCATATGGAAATATCATACAAACATACAAATCTTATCACAAGCTCTCAGTACAGTACAATCGTCATACACTAATCATGCCTAATCTTGCAAATCCATGCACCGATCTTTGCCACCTACTAGGATGCCTCCACCGCGCAATCTCTGCTGAAGAATAGCTCTGAATGAATTCAAATTACTCCCATCCTTGGTATGTGTAATCCTCATTGGCATCTCCACGAGTGTTGGATGCAATCAATGCATCACTATAGTCACAACGAGATAGTCTATCTTTCCCTTTCACCTATCTCTCCACTGGGTCTCCACTAAAAGCGCCATGCACATGTAGTTAACTGATGTATTCTTCGGTTGATTAATGAGTTTATTATTTTTGAATTAATTAACTAATTAATTCAATCCACTCTCACTAGTGTATCAATCGGTTATACTAGATACAATTAGGTCAAGCCCGAGTCTACTGAGTTAAAAGCTGAATACAACTCCATAAATACTTCTTCCAAGCTGTGTAATAACTACGCCACTTGAGTTCTAAATGAGTCCTCCATGCATTAGCTCCGAGTAAACCCTCAATAATAGTGCAATTCCTTTACGTCATCAATTGTGCCACATATGTGCCTTTGAAACTAAAGTGCTCCAAGAGAATAAGTTGTTGTTTAGAGTCCGATTATTATTAAGAGCTAATAATAATCGACATGCATCTATTTTTTAGATTGATGATATATAAATAGACTTTTGCCCAAATATTCTAAAAAATAGAATTTCATCTATTTTTTCCAACTTGATCAACCATCCACAAATAGCATCCTGCAACTTTTGAAATATGATCATCATGTCTAAAAATAGACATAGTCTAAAATGACTTGCCAAAAATATCTTCGGGCCCACTTAGTGAAAATGATCTTTTCACTAAGCTCATCATCTTTTTGAATCTCAAAACATCATCAAGGTCTCTAAGAATGTCACCAAGACGAGCTTCTACACTACATCAACAAGAAGTATACAAGGGTCTATCCAAAAAAAATTCCAAGTCTTATGTTCTTCAAATATTCCATGCTATTATAATGTTGCTCCAGGACAAAAATTCTCTAAAGATGCTCATTCAAACAAGATCTTTCTATTTTATATTTTAAATGCTTAAGATATGTGCTAATGAAGAAAGCGATGCAAGCTGTCTTTTCCTTCAATTCTATGAACTAAATATGTTCTTCCATTGATGATGTGATTACACTATTCTTGATTATGTGATTGTGCTTTGGGTATCGATTTTACTTCTTGAAACTATTGTAGGTCACCATATCTAACAATGATGATGATTTCCTTAATAATTTATTCTTTAATGATAAGAAAGATATATCTTTAGTACTCCTTCTACTTCACTTCTTTAGATAATGAACCTTTTGTAGCCAATAACTTAACATTCAGACGGGATAACTCATATATTTGAGATAATCCAAGGCTGACAATTAGAATAACTCAATATGAGACAACCCTCTATAATGCTTGCTTCTATAGGAGGAAAGTAAAATTTCACCACACGTAATCTACCACGAATAAGCGAACCAATAGCACCAAGATTCCTTGAAGTCCAATCTAAATAGAAACCTACCCGCAAGGTCGAGCTAATCTGAGCCTAAACTAGGCTACAATACAAGTCTGAATTTTGGTTTAATATAATCACAGGTATGTGCCTTTATTTCACTTATCACGAGGTATAAATGTTAAACTAATATAAGCCTCTAAAAGCCTCGGATCATTGGTCCAGAAGTTCTTTAATGGGACTCGCAAGCTAAAAAAGCTGATTTGTAGTTCCAAGCCACCAATGCTAGAACCTAGCTTCCATGGGACTTGAATACGTAATAAAGACCCAGAGTTTTGTCCTCCAAAAAATGAGCACAATCCAATCGTTGCAAATTCGGGTGTATACTTCAAGTTTCAAGATGAGTGTCCTAGTCTAATTTTGTCCACTAGCCTAGAGGTAACGAAATCACAAATATTTAGCCCAAAACGTGATGTGAAATTCCTTTGCAACCTCCTTAATTGTGTGCTCAATCTTTGAATTTTTGATTGAATTCATCATTGAAATGAGGTGTTGGATGTCATATTTGTATATTAGTTTGACCTTTAATAAAGGCCCACATCTCTTGTAGAGATGCCGACATGAATGTCTTGGTGTAGGATGGCTAGCCTTAAAAAAAATTAATTTTAAACTTAAAAAAATCATTTTTTCGACAAACCGTTGGGGGTTTTGGGACATGTAAGAGTTTCGTTGGAAAGAGTAAAAAAACCTCTTTAATATGGTCTAGGTACCCGTTGATAAAATATGCCTCTAATCTAGAAAAATGTATTTTTTATTTATGATTGTCCTTAAATTTTACGCATAAAATTTTTGGGACAACATGAATCATTTTTGTGGCAGATATCACTTATCCATTGTTTGGTTTCTTTATCATCATAGGATCATGTAGGATATCCATGTCATCCAATAATTGTGCAGTGATATGTCACAAACCATAATGTAACATTTATTAATTTTCCATTAGGAGATTTCCAAGTCCTTCATGTCATGTCTCCAATCATTTCCCATGTCATAAAGACATTCATAAAGTTACATCACATATGAAATCATCAAATTGTGTTCATTCATGTATAGTCCTTCAATATCAAGGATGAGGACATCATCCGGGTTCTAGGCTGACCTCATCAAGAGTAGTAACATCATCATGATTTCTAGGGCTTCTTTATCAAGAGCAAAGGATACATGAGGTTATGGTGTTTTCATGGTTAGTTCAAGCATCGAGGAAAAGACATATTCTTAGTGGCTTGACATCATAATGGCATCAATAATAGCTTGAAATTTTCATTAAGGAAATCATTATCAAAGAAGAGGGACCTGTCACCATGACCAAGGACATCATCATATTTCTGCATCATAAGAATATTTTCCATCCTAGTAATTCCATATTGACATCAATAACAATCTTCATTAAAAATCTCCCCCATTGTCATTGATGGAAATATTATTTCCCTTCAACGGTCTCTCCCCCTTTGACATCAATGGAAAATGGGGTGACCAAGTACTCCCCTTGTCAATGCTTCTTTTCTTCATCAATAGTAGTTTCTTCATAGGTATGTTACTCCCACTGTAATGGTGCTCTTCCTTCTAGCAGATATGATCCATTATTTCTTCATGTGAGGAAATAAATATCTCTTTTGCATAAAATCCTCTGTCTTATTTAGATAGGAAATATTTCTACGCTCGTGATCAAGTGGAAGAAATCTTCAACAACAGATCCATCGAGATAAGTAAGGAATCATGTTGTTAAATGAGTTTATCCCAAGATATGATCTATAAAAAGATTATTTTCCATGTAACTCATCAAGAATTTCATAGGGCCTATTTATGGATAACCTGCAAGAATGATTAAGAATCATAAGCTCACCACTGACGAGTATGCATGGTCTCCATTTGGCGAGAGTCTAACTATGAAATACTTGGAATATCATGAGGATGACTTCATCGAGATCAACAACATGTGTTGTTGGTTGGAGTGTTCAAGAGACTTTCGGATTCAACCGAGCTTCCTTCTCCATATTTGTGTAAATTTCTTCTCTGGCTTGGTTGTCATATCTTTAGCTTGTTTAGGAGCCCAAGTCAAGTTACAATCACGTTCCATATGTCCAATGTTATGGAAATTGAAGCACTCTATCTTGTTCATGAATAATAAGTCATGACTTCTTCTTCCAAAATTGCTTCTAGGATATTGATGGGGACCATTATGTTTGTGTTTATGATATTCCCTACAATTTTTTTGCCATGTTCCCAAAGTCCCAAGCTGTATTACAAGAATAGCAAATATCCAAGAAATATGCATTTGGTACGTGGGAGATGAAGAGTTCCCTTAAAGTACTTCTGAAAGTCTTTTATCCTTGGAATTCTTTGATGATATTCATTTCCTTTTTTTATTTTTGACATTATCTACAAGTGTTCTTAGATTAGGACTTCTTCTAATGTCATCTTGAATCTTGCCTTTGCTAGAACTAGGAGTATTATTTTTTTGTGGCTTCCTCACTTCCTTGTTGTTTGAAGCATTATCATTCTTTCTTGAGGGTTCACCCTGCATAGCCAAGACCTGATTTATCAAGAGGAGACCTTTGATGACTTAGGATGTCATATAGGGTTTGAGAACTTTTAAATTTCTTATTCAATATCTCAACTTCCTTTTTAATAAAGACAATTTCTTCCTTCATTTCCCTTGCAATCTTCATCCTTCTCTAGTAGAATGGTCTCGAGTTCTTCCTTCATATTTTTTCTTCACATGATTGGGCCTTAAAAGAAGTGATTTTATGATCTTAACTTGGCGATGTCATCATCCTTTTCTTCTAGTTGGCATGCCATGGTGTTTTTCTCCTTTTACTGCTTCATCAACTTGTCCCTCTATGAATGTCAAATCTTTCATCACCTTCTCATGTCCTTGTGCTTGTTTCCTTGCCTCTTCTAGTTGATATATAAGGGAGGAGACATCTTCCTTGTATTTACCAATCTCTGCTTCAAGTTTGTTTAAGCTCTTGAGTCTTTTTGAAAGGCAAGAGATAGCGATCTAGCTTGGCGATTGGTGTAAGCGGGAGGGAAAAATGGATAAGCGCCAGGGTTACATTGTGTGCTCTGTCAGCCGCCATCAAGGTACAGTGCGATCCCCGCACCCATCAACACTTCTTTGTTGTCGTGGCTTTTGGTCCGGATCTGGCCGCGTCCCACATAGGCCCAGCTTGGTCACCGAGGTTCAAAGCTCCGCTTGAGGAGCTCGCTCAGACTACGTGAATAATGCCTCCGTTGGAGCCGCCACTGCGCCCACTACTCCATGGGGTCGCGCATCGAGGGAGAGCCCAGATACTAAGGCCGGATCGGTGGTGCGGCTCTCACGTTGACTGCCGGGGGCTTCTCCAAATCGCGATAAAATGCATGTGGACCTCGCTCGGAGCAAACTCTGCGGCTGACAGCGCGGGGATCGGATCTCCCGTAATTTGATCTCGTCTCCAATCGCTCTTGGATACGGCCAGGCGTTCTCTACGGGATGAAGAGGTTGCAAAGGCGCGATCGACGCGTCAAGAGAACCCGCGGCCATGCAGCTACGTAGCTCAGCGATTTCTCTCCTCTCCTCCTGAGCGAAAAAGGTTCCTAAAGCGCGATTTGCCAAAACCCTGATGCGATTCGAGAAGATAGGAGCGCAGAGAAGAAAAAGGATTGAGTATAAGTAGGAGCAAAGTCTCAAAGCAAATTCATTCTTTTGAATCCCACTCCATAGGTAAGAACTCGTTCCTCCGAACTCTCCTTTTCTTTCCAAATCTTTATCAAAGCGCCGCGGTAAGTCACGTTTAGCCCGTAAACGATGACACCTCAACTCTCGCAACTCAAGCGGCGAACTGCGGGTTAAGACGGGCCATGCAAGACTCTGGAGTACAACATCTAGTTAACGGGCATAGTTCTCTCCAGGAGTACACGGGCTCTTAAAGGATTATGCCATAAGAGCAGAGAGTACCATCACCCACCTTACTTTGCGCAGCGTGCGTGAACCGTGAGCACTTTGCAGGCGACGAGCAAATGGTGGCCCCTCCTTCAAAAATATCCTATAGGGGAAAAAGGAGTTTGGCTCTTGGGCCTCCGAACAAAGATCTGGAAATACCCGAGGCCTTACACTTAGTTGAACAATAGGAACAAACTGCTCTAAAAATCAACAGCTCAACAACAGCAGGATCATATCAAGACATATGAAGCTCGGGCATTAATATGCCGCTTCAATGGTTTCTCAAAGCCCAAACCCATGGACCTTTTTCACTTTGGATCTCTCACGATGGTCCCCGGAATGCGAAATACATCTACATGTCGAAGGGATTTTTAATTGTTAAATTTCAAACCTCGGGAGGAAAGGGATATCATAATCGAGAGAGGGGCCTTGGTCTCCGGGGGTCCACGGGGTTGTTTATCACTCCATGGAGCTCAGTTGACCCGACACTATGGCGCCTCCGGTCGCCGCATGGGTGAAGACTTTATAGTCTGCCTTCATTTACGGAATGATCGGGTTCTCGAGAGCATTGGGAGCAGCCTTGGGCATTATGATAAAAGCGGATGTGGAAAGATTAGAACAACGAATCTTCACCTTTTCCGGATCGCGCGTGGAGGTGGGTGCCAAAGCAAAGGCCTACCCTAGGGAGAACATTGAGGCCGATTTATAAGCAACAAAATTGGTTGCAATCATTAGATTGTGAGAACAGCTGCGTTTAGATGCGGGAATTGCGGGATGACGAGGACACTTACAAAATACATGTCCGAGAAATTAAGAAAGCTAACAACAAAAATAAACCGAAACCCGGGAGAGCGAGAGGAAAAGGTCTGGCAATTTCCTCCTCCTCGTTTCGAAGGAGGATGAGTCGAAGAAGAAGAGGAACTAGCCCCACCAGGAAATAAGCGGACACCACTTACAGGGAACCCGAGAGGCACAAACAAAGGACTTGCGCCCAAGTAGTAGTGGATCCACATCTTCGCACTCGAAACAATCGAGGCAGAGATGTAGTGGACACGACGGCAGTGAGGGATCAAAAGACACCATACATCGTAAACTTCGTATCTCGGACAAGGATACGAGAACCAAAAAGTCACGAGTAAAATCAGTATTGTCCTTGTCACTCGCGAGCCATCTCGGGGCGACTGGCGCAAGGCTGAGAAAGAAGAAAGGGAGAAAACACCGATTTGTGGGACACTTTTCCCACGATGCTAGCAGCTTTCCGGCTACGCATACGCCTCTATCTCTTCTTTCTCATTATTTTTTCTTTTCTTTTCTTTTGAATGCGAGGTAGCCTTGCTACAGCGCGTCAGTGACGTAGAGCACATGAGCCCGATGGGAAATTTACCGTAATGCTTCAATGCATATGCTCTCGTAGCATCTTTTCATTTTTATTAATAAAAAGGATACCGATTTTTACGTGGAAAAAAAGAAGAAGCTATTGAGTCTTTTTTCAAAGGTATCTTGACAAAGTTTTCTTCCATTTTCTTTGCCTTATCCAATTGATTTTTTCACTGGACATGACTTCTTCATGATGATTTCTTTTGTTTTGATTAAATTCCTCCTTAAGTTTGGTGAGCTCCTCATCACTTTCTTGTTCTTGAATCTTGAAAAGGTCAACTTTCATTCCTTGTCTTGTCTTGGTTACCAACTTGTGCTTTCTTCTTAATTTCCTCATTTTTCCTTTTTCAACTTTGTTAATCTCTTCCACTGGAAGCCATAATTTTAGTTAGGATATCTTATTCAAAGTCTCATTTTTTTCTCTTCATTTTATAGTCCTTCTTTAGCTTTGTCACCATCTCTCTTATCTTCATTTTCCTTGATGGGTTCTCGGTTTTTTTTCTTGTTTTCCATCATCCTCTTGAATAGAGATCATTGTTAATGCCCCTTTTTGAGTGAATATCATGAAGTTTGTCCCATATGCCTTTTGCTAACATGAACATTTTTCAAAAATGGCCTTGATAGAGTTTGGTATCCCATCCAAAATTGGATTTGTTTATCTTGTATTGTAATCCTTGGATTCTCCTTCCATCATGCTATCGGTAATCACCAATTTTCAAACTTCAACTCCTTGAGTCTTTAAGAAATTCCTCATTATTGCCTCCCATATATCAAGTTTTCCATTGAACAATGGATCCTTTGTGAATTTATTGACTTCAATTCGATGGTTGAGGAAGACACATATTTAGCCTAGGATTGGTGTCTTTGTTCCTTGGCTTTTCCATTTTTTTCTAATGATCAACCTTCAAGTTATTAGGCTTTGAGTGAAGGTACCGGGATCTAATACCAATTGTTGGAAATCTTGAGAGGGCGGTGAATAGGTATTTCTTTTCAATTGTTTTTTTACCTCGTTAGATCACTTATATTTAGAACATAAAATTAAAAATGATAGAATAAATAATTTTATTAATTTATTCTTTACAATAAATCAAAGTACTATATATGTAGGGTTCCAACCCTAGATAATGAAACTAATATTCAATCTCCTAGGCTCCAACCTATATTTTCCAAGCATGACTTGTACTTCACTGAAGATTTAGACCTCTAGGGATCCAATCCTATCTTCCAAGGCTCCAACCTTGTCACTTTGAGGCTCCAACCTCTAGGGCTCCAACCCTACCTCTCATACGAAAAACCAACACCGGGTCTTTGAGGACTCCTACCCTCTAGGGATCCAAACCATGACTTACAATTCATCAAGATAGATCCAACGGTTCTTCAAGGATCCCAATATCCTCTGCAATAAGCCTTCACAATATCTTCGCTAACACTACCCTCAATTATTCTTCAACATGTTTATCCCATCAATGCCAACTTTTTCTTCACATGAAGGTGCCACCACTACTCTTCATGATACCCAAAACAATATTTCCAAAGGTCACTACATTATGGCTTCAATCAAGGTCTCTAAGAATGTCCCCAAGACCAAATTCTACACTACTTCAACAAGAAGTCTACAAGGGTCCATCCAAAAAACTGATCCAAGTCTTATGTTCTTCAAGTATTCCCATGCTATTATAATGTTTCATCAGGAAAAAAATGCTCCAAATATGCTCATTCAAACAAGATATTTTATGTTTTATTTTCAATGCTTAAGATTTGTTCTAATGATGAAAGCTGATGCATTTGTTCTTCCTTCAATTTTCGTGAACTAAATGTGTTCTTCCTTGATGATGTGATTACACTATTTTTGTATTATGTGGTTGTGATTTGGTATCGATTTTACTTCTTGAAACTTTTGTGGGTCTCCTTCTCTAATAGTGATGATGAAGTCCTTATTAATTTCTTATTAAATGACTAGAAAATAATATCTTCAATACTCCTTCTACTTCACTACTTTAGATAATGAACCGGTTGTAGCCAATAAATTAACATTCATAGAAGATAACCAACATATTTGATACATTCCAAAGTACCCAATAAAAAATAACACTGCAGTCCAATACAACCCTCTATAATGCTAGCTTCTATAGGAGGCAAGTACAAAGCTTTCCACATAAGTCTCAAGGTTAAGCTAGAACCAATAGCATAGAGCTTCCTTGAAGTACGAGCTAGAGGAGAAACCTATTCACATGGTCAGAGCTAATCCAAAGCCTAAGCTGGGGTTGCAATGCAAGTATGAGGTTCAACATAATATAATCACAAGTCAATGCCTTTATTTCACTGATATGAGGTATAAATTATAACTAATACGAGCCTCTACAAGCCTCGGATCATTGGTCTAGAAGTTATTCAATGGGATTGTAAGCTACGAGAAATGAGTTGTAGCTTCAAGCCCCCAATGCTAGAACCTAGCCTCCATGGGACTGCAATGTGTAATAAGATCGAGTTCTATCCTCCAACAAATGATCATTATTTAATGTTGCAAACACAAAGTGTGTACTTCAAGTTTCAAGATGATTTTCCTATTTCCGAGGTTGTCCACTAGCTTGAGGTAACCAAATCACAAATATTTAGCCCAAAACATGATGCCAAAGTCCTTCTTGGCCTCCTTCTTAATTTTTTTCTCAATATTTGAATTTTCAACAGAATTCATGGTTGAAATGAGATGTTGGACGTCATATTCATATAGGATTTTTGACCTTTAATAAATATACACGTCTCTTGGAGGAGGTCGGCATGAATGTCACAGGTGTAGGCTAGGTAGCCTTAAAAAATATTAGTTTTAAACTTAAAAATTCATTTTTTCACAAACCATTGGGAGTTTATGGCATGTAAGAGCTCATCGGAAAGAGGAAACAATCCTATTTAAGATGGTCTAGGTCCCATTGAGAAAATATTCCTCTAATGTGGACATTGTGACTCTCCTTAAATATTATGCATTAAACTTTTGGGACAACATAAGGAATGTTTGGGTCGGTATGGCTTCTCCATTTTTGGCTTCTTCATAATCATAGGATCAGTGTGGGATATTCATGACATACAATAATAGTGTATTTATATGTCACAACCATAGTACAACATTTATTTATTTTCCATCAGGGGATATTTCCAAATCCTTCATGTCATGTCTTTCCATTAAGTGATTTACCCAAAGTCCTTCATGTCATGTCTCTAATAAGTGTCCATGTCATTAAGACATTCATCAAGTTCCATCTGTATGACATCATAAAGTGTGGTCATTCATATATAGTCCTTAAATACCAAGGGTAAGGACATCATCGGGTTCTAGGCTTCTTCATCGGGAGTAAGAACATCATCATGATTTCTATGGATCCTCTTATCAAGAGCAGGATACATAAGGTTATGGTGTCTTCATTGTTAGTTCAAGCATCTAGGACAAGACATATTTTTAGTGGATTGACACCATAATGGCATCATTAATATCTTGACATATTCATTAATGACATCCTTATCCAATAAGAGGGACTTTCACCATGAGCAAGGACATCATCATATTATGCATCGAAAGGAATATTTTCCATCCCCAATAATTCCATATTGATATCAATATTAGTGTATGGCTTATTGTTATTTTTGTAGACCATGTGAGTCCCAATGCTTTGGTATTATTGTGCCCATAAGAAGCCCACTATTGTTATTCTTATGCCCTTACATTATTATTTTTATGTAGGCTCTCGATTATATTGTTACCCCTTAGACTCCTATATATAGAAATCAAGTTTTTGTCACTTTAATCATCCAATAGCTGTTCATTTATGTAATTTAAAGCAGATTTCCCACAGAAAGAGGTCGGTTATAAGTCGTTGATCTATCTTTTATTCCATTTTTTTGAGTTGGTTGCATAACGTGGTGTTCTAAGAAGGTCGACAAATATTTAATGGATTTTTTCATGTTATGAATCATTTTTGACCAAAGTGCACACTTTTATCACTTTTTTCGAGGTCCTGTAAAGTCACTACCCTAGAATCCTTTTTTGACTCTTTTCGAGACTCCCAAAATACGATAAAATATTTGTCGAGCACTTGTATTTTAAACTCATTAAATTAAATGAAAATATGTCTACTTGGTATAAGTTTAACCCTTTTCTAGAGTGAGATAGACTAATTACAAAAAGGAATACCTTAGTAGAACATGATTTGGAGGTGCTCTTGGGTATTATTTTTTGCCTTTTTGGACTCAAGGAACTATCTACGAGAAAACAAACCTTTGGAGTTTTCTTTTTTCACCTCTTTTTTCAAAAATCTCTAAACATAGAAAAATACATCAAGTTGTACCTTTTTTGGACTCGTAAAAACATTAAACAATTATGGACTTATCGATCATGACAAGTTTGAACCAATCCTTCGGGGTTTGTTAAACATACTTGGAGGGATCCATCCGAAGGATGAACTTACGAGATCAAGCATATGTTATCCTCTCAAGCTTTTCAAAAAATAAAGAGGCACGACCAAAAAATGGTTGGGGAAGTTGGGAAAACCTCGTAATCAACTTGTTAAAGGCAATGAGTCACTCTTGAACATGACACTCTTCCACTTCATCTTCATCACTATTGGGTTGGGAAATCTGCGCGATTCTCTTTTTGGTTCATCAAACCATTTCAATGCCTTCATTTTTGGTTTTGGGTCAATGCTTCCAATTCCATTCGGTTTCTTTTAGTATCTTGAAGAGAATGCATTCATTTGATATTTGCTACAATAATATTAAGCCTTCATTCCATGTCTATCGTTTGTAATCTAGTTTTGTATCCCGCATCATTATGTCTTAAATCATGATACCTTTTTTACAGTGTCATTGATGAGGGATACATCAAGTCCATCTTGTGATGGGTTGCTTCCCTATCGACATCAACTCATTATCTAGGAAGTTAACTTATAAATATTCATTCGGTACCTTGGATCTTGCATACATCTTGATGGCAAGTTTCCTCACTCTTGAAACAAGTTTACATCATTAGCCTTATTTGGAAGATTATGTGTGGTGTTCAACTTAAAATAATTCATTCACACCATACATATTGTACTATAGTACCTTGAATCCATTAACATCATCGATGGTTTCTCTTGCATCTATTAATGGCTTACATCATTGTTCGGTAATCATATGGTTGATACCATATTCAGCCTCATCTCATTGATTTGCATGGTTATAGTCATACATTCAACGATTGTGTGAATTAGATAGAAAACCCCGGATATATTACATCCATATGGGTTGTGATTTCAATATTAATACAATATTACAAAGTATGATGCCACATGATCAGAGACAATCATCTAGTCATGGGTCCACAATTTGTCATTAGTGGACATGTCCTTTTTATCATTGTTAGTGTAATGTTAGCTTATGTGTTGAGCATGGGTATGCCTCCCTAAAGAAATATATCAAATATATAAATGGATTGTAACAAATGGTGATTTTTGACCAGTTGTTATTGATCCAGAGCTTGTCACAAATTAAATCACTTCATTTCATTCATCCACTACCTCCGACTTTGCGCTTTAAGGATATTTTGTTTATAAGCCATTTTATCAAATCCGGCCAAGTAGGGCCTATTAATTGGATTAAGAAACATCCATCAGCTTTACCTTTGTCATCATCCTTGCACAAATCCCTAGGCATGAATCTTCCCTAATCATTTGACTTTTTGGGGATTAACGCGCTTCATTTCCACATGCTTTTAAGGCCCAGAATGAACCCTCTTCCCTTAGGATACCGCATTCAATCTGAGGTTTCTCCACTCTAAACCTACATTTATCATTAGTAGGTTGTCCCTTCGGGGTGTGTTCCTAAATGATTTAGATCTAGTTTATCAGGACTTTGACTTGCTTCCCTTACTCTTATTTAGAATCTTTAGTTATTTATATATGGAATGACTCAAACTCCACGAAAGCTTACTCTTATTTACCACCCACCCACCAATTGTAGACAAGAGATACTTGACCCGGATTTTCAGGTTTTTATATAGGATATGTCGTTTCAACCATTTTGACTTTTCATGTACCCGCTTTTTTTACGTATGCTACCTCCGCTCTTTGCATTAATTTGTTATGGGAAGGAAAACACTAGTTATGCCGCCTACGTTTATTGATGGATCAACTGCTTCCTTCTCGGGAAATACCATTTTGATATTGATCACGAAGGTATGCCTATGGATATTTAGAGACCCTTGTACTAGGTGCTTTTGACCGCTTAAGCTCCAGGATCAACGACTGATCAATTGCTTTAACTACCGCTTATTATACCCTTATACCCTTAGGATTTCTCCCTAGGGCTTGCTAGAACTTGTGGTAACACAACTTACAACATCAGCAAATGGCTTCCCACATACAAGGAGGCGATAACAATAGAAAGTCTCAATGAACGTTGAGAATCAAGTGAAGGCAGAAGAGGGATAAGGAAGGAGAGGAGGCAAAGGTAGGGATGAATGAGTGAGGAAAGAGAGATCAAAGTTAATGAACTCCAGACCAAAAAAATGAATCAAATACACAAGAGGGACAACAATAGAGAGGAACAACTCGAAGCCAAGAAATAAGAGGTGGCAACACTAGTTGAGAGAAAATAAGAGAGGTGAGACCACAACTCGGGACCACAAATAGTGAAAGAAAGAAGAAAATTGAGAATGCTAGTGTAGAACTAGGAATTACAATAGACTAGTGGAAGCAAGCATTGGAGCAATAGTTGGAGATGTGATCCCATAGCCGCAGCTTCATAGGATACGACCACCAACACCAAAGTCCCTAATAGTTTCAAAGGAGAGGCATGGTGATTGGTCCCATGCAAGGAGTAGCCATCTCGTGTCGGGCCCTACCCGAGAAGACAACCTCGAGAGATCCATTAGTGGTGATGTAACCTAGGGAAAGGCAATAAATAAAATGAAACAAAAAGATAGGATATAGGAGGAGGACTTCCCAAGTTGACTAGGAACTAAAGAAGTATAAAAGAGAAAGGGTTCATGACCAAAATTATAAAGGCTGGGTTTTACTTCGCATGAAAGAGTTGAGCTATCCAAGGTACTAGTGCAGAGAATAGATTTATGTTTGGCCATGTTCAAGGATGCCATGGGCCTAATAAATAAGGCCACAGTCCTATGAAGTAACTAAATTTATACGTAGAGTATCGATATGTTTATGTCTCAGGGTAGAGCCGTAAAAGAGGATGACGTCTATGGATATAAGGTGCTAGGTGATGGAAGAGTTGTTCAAGGGTTTGAATAGTAGTCTTTGTGCTCTAGCTTAGCTCTCTATGGTACACAACCCTTATGAGTTAGCTCAGAAGTATGATAAGCTTCACTCGATTTTCTCATTCATCCAAAGGGCGCATCCACCTCGTAGTTGTACTAGAAGGAAAGGCTTTCATTCATAAGCCACTAAACAAAGGAGAGTACTAGAAGCAAAGGATTTCATTCAACACTCGATGGGTAAGGAAAATAAAAGAATAGTATGGGAAAGAAAGCATCATGCAATATTTTATTCCTACTCTGCAGTGATATGAGAGCATCAGAGGTCGTAGGGAGTGTACTACGACTTATGATTTATGGGTGCACTTGTTGAGTATCCCTATAAAGGTGATCACTTATTGTACTTTTCTCCTCGGGCTCTAATATCTTAATGCACTCTTTTTTTCCCCAAATCAACCATATCCACATGTATGCTCACCACTTTGGCCATGACCATCATTCTTCATGGAAGTCGCATAGTTTGCGATACATTTCATCTCCCTAATACAATCACCCACATCCTCCAAGGCAAGAAAACATCTCTTGTGAAGTATAAGTCAAGAGTAATCAACTCAAGTAAAGGAACTCTTAACGCCCCTTTAATGTCCCATTTGCATATTTGAGGTACCTTCAAAACAAGTCAACTTCAACTTTGGCACAGCCATGAGGTTAAAAGAGGTATCATGGGAAATGTATTTGAGTAAGAAAGATGTCAAAGCAGGTCAAGGACACATCATGGACCAAGTAAAACTCATGTTCGTGAAATTTCAAGCCTTAACCGACACAAAAAGTGGGCAAATGGACCCGCATACAAGGAGTGTTGTCCACCCTTTCTACCCATTGGATCTTGTAAAGGTCAATTTGGAGGAATGTTGAGGGAAAACATAAGGCCATATAGGCGTCCAAGCAATCTAAGCTACATTTCAAGTCAAAATCAAGAAAGGAGCCTAAAAGCATGGTTTAAATCATCTTTGCACCAAGGGAGCAAGGTTTTCCACATTATACCAGCCATTCGAAAGGCCGACATCTTCATTCAAGCAACATTGTGCAAACAAAGTGGAATTTTTGACTTACTAAGAACCTGCTAATCTTTCAAGGAATTCCAAGCTATTTCTCGATGGAACGTTGTACCCTTAGGCCAATCTCGTACCTCCTTTGTCAAATCAAACCTCTAATCGTGGGATGCGTCACCTATTTTGATATTTCATTAATGGATTGAAATAACTTCTAGTTTGAATTAATCGTGAGGCGCATTATGGATGAAAAGTATCTTGTTTTTTCAAGAAAAGGAGGAAAGATATTGAGATCCTAATCTATAAAAAGAGAAGTCTCCCTCCTTTGTAGATCGTTGTGGATTGTTGAGATCGTTTTTTCCATAATGTGAAACATTTTCATGAAATCCTTTTCGTGTTCATCATGGATTATCTTTCTGGTTGATTTCACATATTTCTTAAGGCGATTTGTGGATAACGAAAGAATATTGCAAAATTACACTAGATCAATCCATTTGAAAGGAAGTTTTACTCGCACATCTCTCTTGTTGGTGTAAGGTAGAGTTTGTTTCTTCTTCTTGGGCCATGCCCTAGTGCTCCTCATGAAGGGCTTCAGTTTATTTTGCATCATAGTAGAGAAATTTGTTGCAGGTGTTTCTCTGAGTAATCATTTCTAGTAGGGCTTGGCTTCAAAACTTGTTCTTGATTAGGCGCGAACACATTTAACTTTTGAGATTCCACCTCTGACCATAATCCACAAGAATTGATAAACCAACTCAAGAGGGCATCGATTTGACCCCATATCCCTAGTGGAAATAAGGCACACTCCTTATTCCACCAAACAACCATCTCTTTTTACAAAATTCTGCAATTGTCCTTAATTTTTATTATTCAAAAAGCCCTAATAATAGAAAAATATATACATAAAATAATATACAGAAAGCTATAACCATAAAAATGAAAAGTAAACCAGTGCATTTGTCACTTTTATGTTTATATAAGATTTGATCGATTACATTTTGATTCTAGACTCGTTTCTACGAAAACATGCCACATCGCTTAAACCTTCCTTGTTGAATATACTCTAGGTGATCCAGATACAGGGAATTATTTCTTGTGGTACAATATACGTGACTATATAGCTAGAGAAAGGTTGTTGAGGTGATAGTGGTGGCCATTCAATTGTTGCCACGAGGTTTGGTTCTTCCTAGTGAGTATTTGCACTAAGCCTACAAAATTTTGCGCTAAGAGGTCCTTTCAACGAAATTTTTTGCATCAATTGATAACGAGGAAAGGGTTCGAGACAATATGCAATTTTCAACTTTGTTGGTACCAATCATTCTTAAAAAAACAACCCTCCAAATCTTACTTTTAGACCCATAACCATAATTCTAGTTTAAACATTATTGTTTCCATTCAACCACTCTCGAAAATAAAATAAAAATACCATCCTTTTATTTTCTATTTGCATAAATCTGCAATATAGATCATGAAATATCACAAATCATATTAATCATAAGACTTCAACACTTTGAAATTATTATCATTCGTTAGACTTAGTTTCTTTTATGTATTTCCCCCTGTGTCAGAGAGCAATTGACCTAAAACGTGTGAAGCAGATACTAAAGTTACACTAGGTATCACTCTTCCATTATCCCTAGGGTCAATCTTGTACCTTTCATTAGCCCTAGGGTCTCACATGTATATATAAGGCATTGTCATTTAAACGGAGGGTTTTGGTTGATAATACAAAGTGTTAAATTTTGATAACCATGGTGTTCTACGCTTGATGCTCTTTTACTTCGATCTTTCTTAGGCCCGATACAAAATAGCAATCACATAAACATGAAAGTAAAATGCTGATAGAATGCAATAATAGATCAATAGAAGACAAGCCGAATATAGATCACATTTACAATTCCTTTTGTCTAGCAAAGATATGAGATATTGTTGCGTTACGGCGGTCAACAGGATGCTTCAACCAGTGAAGTCTTTCTCTGTCAACCAACACTTTGTGTGTCACACCCACAGCCCTCAAAGACAACTCATCACAAGTCAACGCAAGTCAACTCAAGAACAATGCAGAAAAGTCAATACATGAAGCAGCAGAAAATTCAACTCAGCAAACTAGGGCTTCAATAAAACAACCCATAATTCCTCGATTTTAGTGCCCGGCTATACAGCCTCCAAAAATCAGATTTTCTGCAGAGATTTGAGGTCAAACGACCAAGGGCTGACCACGGTCAACACTGATCAACGCTACTGCAAAAGTGCCCTAAACAGATCCGCAAATTTCAGACTTGTGCTCCACACGCGTGATCCGATCAAGATGATCTTTAGATCAATCTTGCACCTCTCCCAAAGAGGAATCCAACAAAAACATGACCATTTTCATATGAGCAGTGCAACATGGAGTTTGGACCTAGTTGCCCAAAATTAACACTCCCTCTCAAGGAGGGAGAACTCCATCTGTCCACAAGTGCCATCCATCAGTACCATCATGTACTTTTACTAAACATCGTGCGTCATCCCACCGTAACTTGCTTTGTTGGCTCTTTATTTCAGATAGAACAAAAGGTGAGTCACGAAAACATCACACACATCTGACCCCAACTCAGCTTATAGGTAAAAACCTCTCTTGGAAGTCTCCTACTAACCCGAAGTTAGTTTACTGACCCAAAGTCGGTTTAGAGGTAAAAACCTCATCATACTTGATCCCAGATCAAGGTGTTAGACACGTGCCATCCTATACATAGAGAGTATGGCAATATCCGATGCATCCATCAGTCTTGCTATGGTCTCTATCCACATTCCCCACCTCATTGGTCAAATGAGAGGTACTTCCCATGAGTCTGAAAATCCATGGGCAGGATGCAAATTCACAACAGGGCATACTCGCTGCAATGTATTCGGCCTCAGCGATGCTCAAAGCCACCGACTTCTGCTTCCTGCTTATCCAAGATATCAAAGCAGAACCCAAGGTGAAGCAACATCCAGATGTCCTCTTGCGATCCACCACACTGCCAACCCAATCGGCATCAGTATATCCATGGAGTCTCAAACTCTCAGCAGTGTATCTCAGCACATGGTTGATTGTGCCCCGAAGATATCTGAACATATTCTTAGCACCAATCCGGTGAATGTGATGATGATCAACCATATGTTGACTCAAAGTGTTCACTACAAAACATATGTCCGGACAGGAGTTCACTAAGAACATCAGGGCCCCCACGAGTTGTTGATACTCGGTAGGATTTTCTAGCACAAGCCCAACAGTGTTTCCACTCAACTTCTTAAATTTGAGTTCCATCGGTGTCGACACAAACTTACAGTGCACCATACCAAATCTCTCCAGCAACTTCACAACATATTTTCCCGAGAAAGGAAAATCTCGCCTGGCCACTGCCATACCTCCAAGCCTAGGATGTAGTGCATCAGTCCTAGGTCTTTCATCTCAAAATCGGAAGCTAGCTTTCTCTTACACTATTGAATGAGAGGGTCAGCACCTGTCAGGAAGAGATCGTCCACATAGAGAACCAAAATGAGAGGCCTTTCTCTATCAACTTTAATATAAAGGTTCGGAATAACATTACTTCAAGTGAAGCCCAGCTTCATCAAGTAGTTATCTATCCTCTCCTACCAAGCCCCGAGGGCTTGCTTCAACCCATAGAGGGATTTCTTCAACCTGCATAATACGGTACCTGGCTAACTCACTTTCTCACACTATGGTACCCTTTGACGGGGTAACACATGTATCCACGTTTTCTCCCTCCTACATCTATACATTCAAATAATCATCATTTCCATCCTTGAACCCATGGCATTTGGCCTTGAGACCACCTATCCGCATCCATTTATCATCATTCACGTGACACCTATCAGGCTAAGGATGTACCAAGAACCTGTCTTTCCCCTTTGCGATCGACAACACCTAATAGGGTTGTTTATTACACACTCCTACCTGGGGAGGTAACACGAAATTTGCAAAGGAATCCCACTACGAAGTCTCAATGTTCCCTTGATAAACAAGCTTGGTTCACTTAGATGTACCAATTAATTAGTGTACCTAATTGTGAGGATGCACATTGGATATTATATGTGACTGGTAGGCAATTTAATCATGGGTTTGGCAACCTAGACGGGGCCCAGGTCCACCAGAGGATCATTTTGACACCCTTGGGTGAAGCAATCACTTGTAAAAGCTACTTGGTCGGCTTGTGACAAAGGGAAGTATTTTGCACATTTTTATAATGTTACGGGCCTTGGGCTAATAATTGAACCTACTAGGTCTCACATAAATAAAACTAAACTTCATTTGTTTTGCATCATCATCACACTTGGGAACTTCGGCCTTCATGGAAAATCCAAAATTTCTCTTTGGAATAGCTATTTGATATGTTGGATGCATTTTGATATTTGGAGCTCAAATTCGATTTTATTTGGACCTATCTCTTGATTTGTGGATGGATATATCATATTGTAATGTTAGGTGCCTCTTGTTGAAGTTTCCTTCTCGAAAAATGTCTAATGTATGGAATTTTGCAACTAGATTAGTGTTATATTGTGCCCTAATTGTTGAAGATTTATTTTGAAAGCTATTTGGTTGGGAATTGCACATGATACTCATAGCATGACATGTGATGAATATTCCTAGTGGATGACAGTTTGTATTTCCTCCATAAAACTCCATAAATTTTGAGCGGGTAATTGAAAAGGTTTGGTAGCTAGGGCATCAATTCTTGACCTCCTTAAAGACAATTATGGAAAATTTGTAGCATCTAGGACTCCATAAGCCCAAAGGAGAAGGCACTGGTCCAAACAATTTCTTAATCAAATACTTCTTTCTCCATATTTTCTTCTCCCAAATTTCTCGTACCTTCTTCTTGGATAGCGAGCTTAGGGCATCGAGCGAAGTTTCCTAGACTGAAAGGGTGGATTACGGTATCATATAATTCAAGCTTAGGGTCTTAGCTACAAGTCCTCAATGTTTGACAAGAATCCCTTGTGTTTTCATCTATAAAAACTCTTTCCTGAGGTGTGCCCTAGAAGGGAAACCCTAGTTTGCATTTCCTTGACTTGGGGACTTCTTTGAGGGTTGTATGAGCTTAGTATTCATTGGAACAAATCCTGAGAATCCTTTTCTTTTCCTTGACTTGATCTAGGAAGTAAATTTAACCACGATAATTCACAAAACCCTAGATCTCGTGCAAGTTTCTTCTAGGTCTCTAATAAGGAACGAAAATCCTTTTAACGTGCCATAACATCATATAGAGCTTCCCTTGAGAAGTCCTACTTCATCACATAGTACCTCAAACCCTAGAACATCAATTAAAGGTTATTGGTTATCTACCGGGACTCCTCTCATCAGTGAAAATCTGTAAAGAGCAAGGGATACTAGTTCTGGTGAGCATGCGACATTGTCCCATTGTTATCCCTTAGTCTAGTTCTTTGACCCTTAGGATTTCCCTCCCTAGGGCTTGCCAATACTTTTGGTAACACAACTTACAACATCAAAGTAAATGGCTTCCCACATACAAGGAGGTGATAACAATAGAAAATATCAATGAACATTGAGAATTGAGTGAAGGTGAGAAGAGGATAAGGAAGGAGAGGAGGCAAAGGTAGGGATGAACGAGTGGAGGAAAGAGAGATCAAAGTTACTGAAGCCAGGACCAAAAAAATGAATCAAATACACAAGAGGGGACAACAATAGAGATAAACAACTGAAGCCAAGAAATAAGAGGTGGCAACACTAGTTGAGAGAAAAAATGAGAGAGGTGAGAATTGACAACTCTGGACCACAAATAGTGAAAGAAAGAAGAAAAATTGACAATGCTAGTGTAGAACTAGGAATTACAATAGACAAGTGGAAGCAAGCATTGGAGCAATAGTTGGAGATGTGATCCCATAGCTGCAGTCTATAGGATGCGACCACCAACACCAAAGTCCCTAATAGTCAAAGGAGAGGCATGGTGATTGGTCCCATACAAGGAGAAGCCATCTCAGGTCAGGCCCTACCTGAGAAGAAAACCTAGAGAGATCCATTAGTGGTGATGTAACCTAGGAAAGGCAAAAACAAATGAAACAAAAAGATAGGATATAGGAGGAGGACTTCCCCAAGTTGACTAGGAACTAAAGAAGTATAAAAGAGAAAGGGTTCATGACCAAAATTATGAAGGGGGGTTTTATTGCATGAAAGAGTTGAGCTATCCAAGGTACTAGAGCAGGAGAATAGATTTATGTTTGGCCATGTTCAAGGATTCCACGGGCCTAATAAACAAGGCCACAGGTATGTATGAAGTAACTAAATTTATACAGAGAGGTTGATATGTTTAGGTCTGTGGTAGAGCTGTAAAAGAGGATGACGTCTATGGATAAAAGGTGCTAGGTGATGGAAGAGTTGTTCAAGGGTTTGAACAGTAGTCTTTGTGCCCTAGCTAGGGCTTCCCTCTATGGTAGACAACCTTGTGAGTTTTCTTAGAAGCATGATAAGCTTCACTCTGATTTTCTGTCCATCCAGGGGCCGCATCTAACCTCAGGTAGTTGTACTAGAAGGAAAGGATTTCATTCACAAGCCACTAAACAAAGGAGAGTACTAGAAGCAAAGGATTTAATTCAACATTCGATGGGTAAGGAAAAGAAAACAATAGTATGGGAAAGAAAGCATCATGCAATATTCTTATCTCCTATTGTGATATGAGAGCATCAGGAGGCGGATCTACTACGACTTATGATTTATGGGTGCACTTGTTGAGTATCCCTATAAAGGTGATCACTTATTGTACTTTTCCCCTCAATTTCCCATTATCTTAATGCACTCTTTGTTCTCCAAATCAACCATATCCACATGTATGCTCACCTCTTTGGCCATGACCAACATTCTTCATGGAAGTCGCATAGTTTGCGATACATTTCAGCTCCCTAATACAATGACCCACATCCTCCAAGGCAGTGAATAGATCTCTTGTGAAGTATAAGTCAAGAGTAATCAACTCCAAGTAAAGGAACTCTTAACTCCCCCTTTAATGTCCCATTTGCATCTTTGAGGTACCTTCAAAACAAGTCAACTTCTACTTTTGGCACAGCCATGAGGTTAAAAGAGGTATCATGGGAAATGTATCCAGTAAGAAAGATGTCAAAGCAAGTCAAGGACACATCATGGACCAATTAAAACTCATGTTCAGGAAAGTTCAAGCCTTAACCCACACAAAAAGTGGGCAAATGGACCCAGAAAAGGAGTGTTTTGCACCCTTTCTACCCATTTGATCTTGTAAAGGTCAATTTGGAGAAATGTTGAGGAAAAACATAAGGCCATATAGGCGTCCAAGCAATCCATGGTACATTTCAAGTCAAAATCAAGCAAGGAGCCTAATAGCATGGTTTAAATCATCTTTGCACCAAGGAAATCAAGGTTTTCCACATTATACTAGCCATTCGAAAGGCCAACATCTTCATTCAAGCAACATTGTGCAAACAAAGCGGAATTTTTGACTTACTAAGAACTCAAGTTAATCTTTCAAGGAAACCCAAGCTACTTCTCGATGGAACATTGTACCCTTAGGCCAATTCGAACCTCCTTTTGTGAAATCAAACCTCTAATTGGTGGGATGACTCACCTATTTTGAAATTTCATTAATGGAATGAAATAATTTGTAGTTTGACTTAATCATGAAGCATATTGTGGATGAAAAGCATCTTGTTTTTTCAAGCAAAAGGAGGAAAGATATTGAGATCCTAATCTATAAAAAGAGAAGTCTCCCTCCTTTGTAGATCGTCGTGGATTATTGAGATCGCTTTTCCATAATGTGAAACATTTTCATGAAATCCTTGGTGTTCATCATGAATTATCTTTCTTGGTTGATTTCACATATTTATTAAGGCGATTTGTGGATAACTAAAGAATATTACAAAACCTAACTAGATCAATCCATTTGAAAGGAAGCTTTGTCACTTGCTTAGGAATGTTTACGGTTTTACTTGCACATCTCTCTTGTTGGTGTAAGGTAGAGCTTTTTGCTTCTTGTTGGGCCATGCCTTAGTGCTCCTCACGAAGGGCTTCAGTTTATTTTGCATCATAGTAGAGCTATTTGTTCAAGGTGTTTCTCTAAGTAATCCTTTCTAGTAGGGCTTGGCTTCAAAACTTGTTCTTGATTAGGCGCGAGCTCATTTAACTTTTGAGATTCCACCTCCGACCATAATCCACAAGAATTGATAAACCAACTCAAGAGGGGCATCGATTTGACCCCATATCCCTAGTGGAAACAAGGCACACTCCTTATTCCACCAAACAACCATCTCTTTTTAAAAATTTATGTAATTCTCCTTAATTTTTATTATTCAAAAAGCCCTAACAATATAAAAATATATACATAAAATAATATATAGAAAGATATAACCATAAAAAATGAAAAATAAAGCAGTGAATTTCTCACTTTTATGTTTATATAAGATTTGATCGATTACATTTTGATGCTAGACTTGTTTCTACGAAAACATGCCACGTCGCTTAAACCTTCCTCGTTGAATATACTCTAGGTGATCCAGATACAGAGAATTATTTATTGTGGTACAACATACCACTATATAGCTGGAGAAAGGTTGTTGAGGTGATAGTGGTGGCCATTCTCTTGTTGCCACGAGGTTTGGATCTTCCTAGCGAGTATTTGCACTAAGCCTACAAAATTTTGCGCTAACAGGTCCTTTCAACAAAATTTTTTTCATCAATTGATAACGAGGAAAGGGTTCGAGACAATATGCAATTTTCAACTTTGTTGGTACCAATAATTCTTAAACAAACAACCCTCCAAATCTTACTTTTAGACCCCATAGTCATAATTCTAGTTTAAACATTATTGTTTCCATTCAACCACTCTCGAAAATAAAATAAAAATCCCATCCTTTTATTTTTGAAATAACTTGTAGTTTGACTTAATCGTGAAGCATATTGTGGATGAAAAGTATGTTGTTTTTTCAAGCAAAAGGAGGAAAGGTATTGAGATCCTAATCTATAAAAAGAGAAGTCTCCCTCCTTTGTAGATCGTTGTGGATTGTTGAGATTGTTTTTCCATAATGTGAAACATTTTCATGAAATCCTTGGTGTTCATCATGAATTATCTTTCTTCGTTGATTTCACATATTTCTGAAGGCGATTTGTGGATAACTAAAGAATATTACAAAAACTAACTGGATCAATCCATTTGAAAGGAAGCTTTGTCACTTGCTTAGGAATGTCTAGGGTTTTACTCGCACATCTCTCTTGTTGGTGCAAGGTAGAGTTTGTTTCTTCTTGATGGGCCATGCCCTAGTGCTCCTCACGAAGGGCTTCAGTTTATTTTGCATCATAGTAGAGCTATTTGTTCAAGGTGTTTCTCTAAGTAATCCTTTCTAGTAGGGCTTGGCTTCAAAACTTGTTCTTGATTAGGCGCGAGCTCATTTAACATTTGAGTTTCCACCTCCGACCATAATCCAAAAGAATTGGTAAACCAACTCAAGAGGGTCATCGATTTGACCCCATATCCCTAGTGGAAATAAGGCACACTCCTTATTCCACCAAACAACCATCTCTTTTTACAAAATTCTACAATTGCCCTTAATTTTTATTATTCAAAAAGCCCTAACAATAGAAAAATATATACATAAAATAATATATAGAAAGATATAACCATAAAAAAATGAAAAGTAAACCAGTGAATTTCTCACTTTTATGTTTATATAAGATTTGATCGATTACATATTGATTCTAGACTCGTTTCTGCGAAAACATGCCACATCGCTGAAACCTTCCTTGTTGAATATACTCTAGGTGATCCAGATACAGGGAATTATTTCTTGTGGTACAACATACCACTATATAGCTGGAGAAAGGTTGTTGAGGTGATAGTGGTGGCCATTCTCTTGTTGCCACGAGGTTTGGATCTTCCTAGTGAGTATTTGCACTAAGCCTACAAAATTTTGCACTAATAGGTCCTTTCAACAAATTTTTTTGCATCAATTGATAACGAGGAAAGGGTTCAAGACAATATGCAATTTTCAACTTTGTTCGTACCAATCATTCTTAAACAAAAAACCCTCCAAATCTTACTTTTAGACCCCATAGAGTTTAAACATTATTGTTTCCATTCAACCACTCTCGAAAATAAAATAAAAATCCCATCCTTTTATTTTCTATTTGCATAAATCTGCAATATAGATCATGAAATATCACAAATCATATTAATCATAAGACTTCAACACTTTGAAATTATTATCATTCATGAGACTTAGTTTCTTTTATGTATTTCCCCCTTTGTAAGAGAGCAATTGACCTAAAACGTGTGAAGCAGATACTAAAGTTACACTAGGTATCACTCTTCCATTATCCCAATAGAACACAATAATAGATCAATAGAAGACAAGCCAAATATAGATCACATTTACAATTCCTTTTGTCCAGCAAAGATATGAGATATTTTTGCGTTACGACGGTCAACAAGATGCTTCAACCAGCAAAGTCTTTCTCGGTCAGCCAGCACTTCATGTGTCACACCCACAGCCCTCAAAGACAGCTCATCACAAGTCAACGCAAGTCAACTCAAGAATAGCGCAGAAAAGTCAACGCATTCAGTAGCAAAAAAGTCAACTCAGCAAAGTAGCGCTTCAGTCAAACAACCCAGAATTCTTCAATTTTAGTGCCCAGCTGTATGGCCTCCTAAAATCGGATTTTCTGTAGAGATTTGAGGTCAAACGACCAAGGGTTGACCACGGTCGACACTGGTCAATGTTGCTGCAAAAGTGCCCTAAACTGATCCACAAAATTCAGACTCGTGCTCCACACGTGTGAGGAGAAAAAGGCCTTCAAAGGCTATTGAACCAATCAAATCACAATAAGAGAATGTGTGATGAGTTGATGATGAAATGACCTCCAAGTTTCTCCAATTTATATCCATCAATGAGGGTGTGTGACACATCTATTAGGCATGTGAGCCTACATTACAACTCTGGCTGACCCTACACATGTGGAAAATAAATTCAAAATAAATGTTCTGCTCATTCGATCAAGATGATCTTTAGATCAATCTTGCACCTCTCCCAAAGAGGAATCCAACAAAAACATGACCATTTTCATCTGAGCAGTGCAAGATGGAGTTTGGACCTAGTTGCCCAAAATTAACACTCCCTCTCAACTAGGGAGAACTCCATCTATCCACAAGTGCCATCCATCAGTACCATCGTGTTCTTTTACCAAACATCATGCGTCATCCCGTCGTAACTTGCTTTGCTGGCTCTTTATTTCAGATAGAACAAAAGGTGAGTCATGAAGACATCACACACATCTGACCCGAAGTCAGCTTAGAGGTAAAAACCTCTCTTGGAATCAAAATTCTCCTACTAACCCGAAGTTAGTTTACTGACCCAAAGTCAGTTTAGAGGTAAAAACCTCATCATACTTTATCCCAGATCAGGGTGTTGGACACGTGCCATCCTAGACATAGAGAGTACGACAATATCCGATGCGTCCATCAGTCTTGCTATGGTCTCTATCCACATTTCCCACCTCATGGGCCAAATGAGAGGTACTTCCCATGAGTCTGAAACTCCATGGGCAGGATGCGTGCGGGGCATAGATCAGAGAGAGGCGAACCAACTCAATATCATCGGTGGGGCAGAAGCACAATAAGGTTCGTCAAGCATAGCCCCGTATGTGCTTATAGCTGCAAGAAGCTATCCCCACGCCCCCTGGAGCTCCCAGAGCTCATAGTCCAACTCAAGCAGGACCCTTAAAATAAGGTCTTTCCACGATTCCAAACTTCTCACGAAAGGTTAGGAACTTAACCTTCCCCAGGGGCTTCGTGAGAATATCCACAACTTTCTCATCAGTTCCTATATGATCAAGCTTGACGGCGCCTCGTTGTACCATATCCCGGATAAAGTGGTACCTGATATCAGTACGCTTAGATTGATCGTGGAACACGGGATTCTTCAAAAGATGAATCCCACTCTGGTTATCACAAAGGATAACAGTGGTATCTAGCACATGCCCAAAAAACTCACTGAAGAGCTTTCATAACCAAACGACTTCACAACAGGCCATACTCGCTGCAATGTATTCGGCCTCGACGGTGCTCAAAGCCACCGACTTCTGCTTCCTGCTCATCCAAGATATCGAAGCAAAACCCAAGGTGAAGCAAAATTCAGGTGTGCTCTTGCGATCCACCACACTGCCAACCCAATCGGCATCAGTATATCCATGGAGTCTCAAACTCCCGACAATGTATCTCAGCCCATGGTTGATTGTGCCCTGAAGATATCTCAACAGATTCTTGGCACCAATCCGGTGAATGTGATGAGGATCAACCATATGTTGACTCAAAGTGTTCACTACAAAACATACGTCTGGACAGGAGTTCACTAAGAACATCAGGGCCCCCACGAGTTGTTGATACTCGGTAGGATTTTCTAGCACGGGCCCAACAGCGTTTCCACTCAACTTCTTAAAGTTGAGTTCCATCGGTGTCGACACAGACTTACAGTGTACCATACCAAATCTCTCCAGCAGCTTCACGACATATTTTACTTGAGAAAGGAAAATCTCGCCTGGCCTCTGCCATACCTCCAAGCCTAGGATTTAGTGCATTAGTCCTAGGTCTTTCATCTCAAACTCGGAAGCTAGCTCGTTCTTACACTGTTGAATGAGAGGGTCAGCACTTGTCAGGAAGAGATCGTCCACATAGAGAACCAAAATGAGAGGCCTTTCTCTATCAACCTTAAAATAAAGGTTCGGAACAGCATTACTTCGAATGAAACCCAACTTCATCAAGTAGCTATCTATCCCCTTGTACCAAGCCTTGGGGGCTTGCTTCAACCCATAGAGGGCTTTCTTCAACCTACATAATACGGTACCTGGCTAACCCACTTTCTCCCACTACGGTACCCTTTGACGGGGTAACTTATGTATCCACGCTTTCTCCCTCCTACATCTATACATCAAAATAATAATCATTTCCATCCTTGAACCCATGGCATTTGGCCTTGAGACCACCGTGTCCGCATCCATTCATCATCATTCACGTGACACCTATCAGTTAAAGGATGTGCCAAGAACCCGTCTTTCCCCTTTGTGACCGACAACTCCTAATAGGGTTGTTTATTACACACTCCTACCTAGGGAGGTAACACGAAATTTGGAAAGGAATCCCACTACGAAATTTCAATGTTCCCTTGATAAACAAGCTTGGTTCACTTAGATGTACCAATTAATTAGTGTACCTAATTCTGAGGATGCACATTGGATATTACATGTGACTGGTAGGCGGTTTCATCATGGGTTCGGCAACCTAGAAGGGGCCCAGGTCCACCAGAGGATCATTTTGACACCCCCGGGTGAAGCGATCATTTGTAAAAGCTACTTGGTCGGCTTGTGACAAAGGGAAGTATTTTCCACATTTTTATAATGTTACGTGCCTTGGGCTAAAAATTCAACCTACTAGGTCTCATATAAATAAAACTAAACTTCATTTGTTTTGCATCATCATCACACTTGGGAACTTCGGCCTTCTTGGAAAATCCGAACTTTTTCTTTGGATTAGCTATTTCATATGTTGGATGCATTTTGATATTTGTAGCTGAAATTCGATTTTCTTTGGACCTATCTCTTGATTTGTGGATGGATATATCATATTTGCATGTTAGGTGCCTCTTGTTGAAGTTTCCTTCTCGAGAAATGTCTAATGTATGGAATTTTGCAACTAGATTAGTGTTATATTGTGCCCTAATTGTTGAAGATTTATTTTGAAAGCTATTTTGTTGGCAATTGCACATGATACTCATAGCATGACATGTGTATTTCCTCCATAAATTTTGAGTGGGTGATTGCAAAGGTTTGGTAGCTAGGGCATCAATTCTTGACCTCCTTCAAGACAATTATGGAAAATTTGTAACAACTAGGACTCCATAAGCCCAAAGGAGAAGGCACTGGTCCAAACAATTTCGTAATCAAATACTTCTTTCTCCATATTTTCTTCTCCCAAAGTTCTCGTACCTTCTTCTTGGACAGCTAGCTTAGGGTATCGAGCGAAGTTTCCTAGAGTGAAAGGGTGGATTACGGTATCATAGAATTCAAGCTTAGGGTCTTAGCTACAATTCCTCAATGTTTGACAAGAATCCCTTGTGTTTTCATCTATAAAAACTCTTTCCTGAGGTGTGCCCTAGAAAGGAAACCCTAGTTTGCATTTCCTTCACTTGAGGACTTCTTTGAGAGTTGTATGAGGTTATATTCATTGGAACAAATCCTAATATTCCTTTTCTTCTCCTTGACTTGATCGAGGGAGTAAATTTAACCACGATAATTCACAAAACCCTAGATCTCGTGCAAGTTTCTTCTAGGTCTCTAATAAGGAACGAATATCCTTTTAACGTGCCATACCATCATATAGAGCTTCCCTTGAGAAGTCCTACTTCATCACATAGTACCTCAAACCCTAGAACATCAATTAAAGGTTATTGGTTATCTACCGGGACTCCTCTCATCGGTGACAATCTGTAAAGAGCAAGGGAGTGGTGACAATGCGACATTGTCCCATTGTTATCACTTATTCTAGTTCTTTGACCATTAGGATTTCCCTCCTTAGGGCCTGCTAGAGCTTGTGGTAACACAACTTACAACATCAAAGTAAATGGCTTCCCACATACAATTGAAAATCTCAATGAACTTTGAGAATCGAGTGAAGGTGAGAAGAGGATAACAAAGGAGAGGAGGCAAAGGTAGGGATGAACGAGTGGAGGAAAGAGAGATCAAAGTTACTGAAGCCTGGACCAAAAAACTGAATCAAATACACAAGAGGGGACAACAATAGAGATGAAAAACTGAAGCCAAGAAATAAGAGGTGGCAACACTAGTTGAGAGGAAAAATGAGAGGTGAGAATTGACAACTCTAGACCACAAATAGTGAAAGAAAGAAGAAAAATTGACAATGCTAGTGTTGAACTAGGAATTACAATAGACAAGTGGAAGCAAGCATTGGAACCATAGTTGGAGATGTGATCCCATAACTGTAGTCTATAGGATGCGATCACCAACACCAAAGCCCATAATAGGCAAAGGAGCATCATGGTGATTGGTCCCATCCAAGGAGAAGCCATCTCAGGTCAGGCCCTACCTGAGAAGACGACCTAGAGAGATCCATTAGTGGTGATGTCACCTAGGAAAGGCAAAAAAAAATGAAACAAAAAGATAGGATATAGGAGAAGGACTTCCCCAAGTTGATTAGGAACTAAAGAAGTATAAAAGAGAAAGGGTTCATGAGCAAAATTATGAAGGGGGGTTTTATTGCATGAAAGAGTTGAGTTATCCAAGGTACCAATGCAGGAGAATAGATTTATGTTTGGCCATGTTCAAGGATGCCACGGGTCTAATAAATAAGGCCACAGGTCTATATGAAGTAACTAAAGTTATACAAAGAGGCCGATATGTTTAGGTCTGTGGTAAAGCTGTAAAAGAGGATGACGTCTATGGATATAAGGTGCTAGGTGATGGAAGAGTTTTTCAAGGGTTTGAACAGTAGTCTTTGTGCCCTAGTTAGGGCTTCCCTCTATGGTACACAACCCTTATGAGTTTGCTCAGAAGTATGATAAGCTTCACTCTAATTTTCTGTCCATCTAGGGGCCGCATCTAGCCTCAGGTAGTTGTACAAGAAGGAAAGGATTTCATTCACAAGCCACTAAACAAAGGTTAGTATTAGAAGCAAAGGATTTCGTTCAGCATTCAATGGGTAAGGAAAAGAAAAGAATAGTATGGGAAAAAAAGCGTCATGCAATATTCTTATCTCCTACTGTGATATGAGAGCATACGGAGGTGGATATACTAAGACTTATGATTTATGGGTGCACTTGTTGAGTATCCCTATAAATGTGATCGTTTATTGTACTTTTCCCCTCAGTTTCCCATTATCTTAATGCACTCTTTGTTCTCCAAATCAACCATATCCACATGTATGCTCACCTCTTTGGCCATGACCATCATTCTTCATGGAAGTCACACAGTTTGTGATACATTTCGACTCCCTAATACAATGACCCACATCCTCCAAGGCAGTGAAAATATCTCTTGTGAAGTCTAAGTCAAGAGTAATCAACTCCAAGTAAAGGAACTCTTAACGCCCCCTTTAATGTCCCATTTGCATCTTTGAGGTACCTTCACAACGAGTCAACTTCTACTTTTGGCACAGCCATGAGGTTAAAAGATGTATCATGGGAAATGTATTGAGTAAGAAAGATGTCAAAGCAACTCAAGGACACATCATGGACTAAGTAAAACTCATGTTCAGGAAAGTTCAAGCCTTAACCCACACAAAAAGTGGGCAAATGAACCCAGACAAGGAGTGTTGTCCACCCTTTCTACACAATGGATCTTGTAAAGGTCAATTTGGAGGAATGTTGAGGAAAAACATAAGGCCATATAGGCGTCCAAGCAATCCAAGGTACATTTCAAGCCAAAATCAAGCAACTAGCCTAAAAGCATGGTTTAAATCATCTTTGCACCAAGGAAATCAAGGTTTTCCACATTATACTAGCTATTCAAAAGGCCGACATCTTCATTCAGGCAACATTGTGCAAACAAAGTGGGATTTTTGACTTACTAAGAACTCAAGTTAATCTTTCAAGGAATTCCAAGCTATTTCTTGATGGAACGTTGTACCCTTAGGCCAATTCAGACCTCCTTTTGTCAAATCAAACCTCTAATTGGTGGGATGCCTCACCTATTTTGATATTTCATTAATGGAATGAAATAACTTGTAGTTTGACTTAATCGTGCAGCATAATGTGGATGAAAAGTATCTTGTTTTTTCAAGCAAAACGAGGAAAGATATTGAGATCCTAATCTATAAAAAGAGAATCTCCCTCCTTTGTAGATCGTTGTAGATTGTTGAGATCGTTTTTCAATAATGTGAAACATTTTCATGAAATCCTTGGTGTTCATCATGAATTATCTTTTTTGGTTGATTTCACATATTTCTTAAGGCGATTTGTGGATAACTAAAGAATATTACAAAAACTAACTACATCAATCCATTTGAAAGGAAGCTTTGTCACTTGCTTAGGAATGTCTAGGGTTTTACTCGCACATCTCTCTTGTTGGTGTAACGTAGAGTTTGTTTCTTCTTGTTGGGCCATGCCCTAGTGCTCCTCACGAAAGGCTTCAATTTATTTTGCATCATAGTAGACCAATTTGTTGAAGGTGTTTCTCTAAGTAATCCTTTCTAGTAGGGCTTGGCTTCAAGACTTGTTCTTGATTAGGGGCGAGCTCATTTAACTTTTGAGATTCCACCTCCGACCATAATCCACAAGAATTGATAAACCAACTCAAGAGGGGCATCGATTTGACCCCATATCCCTAGTGGGAATAAGTCACGCTCCTTATTCCACCAAACAACCATCTCTTTTTACAAAATTCTGCCATTGTCCTTAATTTTTATTATTCAGAAAGCCCTAACAATAGCAAAATATATACATAAAATAATATATAGAAAGATATAACCATAAAAAATGAAAAGTAAACCAGTGAATTTCTCACTTTTATGTTTAAATAAGATTTGATCGATTACATTTTGATTCTAGACTCGTTTCTACGAAAACATGCCACATCGCTTAAACCTTCCTTGTTGAATATACTCTAGGTGATCCAGATACAGGGAATTATTTCTTGTGGTACAACATACCACTATATAGCTGGAGAAAGGTTGTTGAGGTGATAGTGGTGGCCATTCTCTTGTTGCCACGATGTTTGGATCTTTCTAGTGAGTACTTGCACTAAGCCTACAAAATTTTGCGCTAATAGGTCCTTTCAACGAAATCTTTTGCATCAATTGATAACGAGGAAAGGGTTCGAGACAATATGCAATTTTCAACTTTGATAACGAGGAAAGGGTTCGAGACAATATGCAATTTTCAACTTTGTTGGTACCAATCATACTTAAACAAACAACCCTCCAAATCTTTCATTTAGACCCCATAGTCATAATTCTAGTTTAAACATTATTGTTTCCATTCAACCACTCTCGAAAATAAAATAAAAATCCCATCCTTTTATTTTCTATTTGCATAAATCTGCAATATAGATCATGAAATATTAAAAATCATATTAATCATAAGACTTCAACACTTCGAAATTATTATCATTCATTAGACTTAATTCTTTTATGTATTTCCCCCTGTGTCAGAGAGCAATAACCCTAAAATGTGTGAAGCAAATACTAAAGATACACTAGGTATCACTCTTCCATTATCCCTAGGGTCAATCTTGTACCTTCCATTAGCCCTAGGGTCTCACATGTATATATAAGGCATTGTCATTTAAACGGAGGGTTTTGGTTGATAATACAAAGTGTTAAATTTTGATAACCATGGTGTTCTATGCTTGATGCACTTTTACTTCGTTCTTTCATAGGCCTGATACAAAATAGCAATCACATAAACATGAAAGTAAAATGCTGATAGAACACAATAATAGATCAATAGAAGACAAGCCAAATATAGATCACATTTACAATTCCTTTTGTCCAGCAAAGATATGAGATATTGTTGCATTACGGCGGTCAACAGGATGCTTCAACCAGCAAAGTCTTTCTCGGTCAGCCAGCACTTCATGTGTCACAGCCACGGCCCTCAAAGACAGCTCATCACATGTCAACGCAAGTCAAGTCAAGAACAGCGTAGAAAAGTCAATTCATGCAGCAGCAGAAAAGTCAACTCAGCAAACTAGGGCTTCAGTCAAACAACCCAAAATTCCTCGATTTTAGTGCCCAGCTCTACGGCCTCCTATAATCGTATTTTCTGCAGAGATTTGAGGTCAAACGACCAAGGTTTGACCACAGTCAACACTGGTCAACACTGCTGCAACAGTGCCCTAAACAGATCCGCAAATTTCAGACTTGTGCTCCACACGTGTGAGGCGAAAAAGGCCTCCAAAGGCTATTGAATCAATCAGATCACAATGAGAGAATGTGTGATGAGTTGATGATGAAATGACCTCCAAGTTTCTCCAATTTATATCCATCAATGAGGGTGTGTGACACATCTATTAGGCATGTGAGCCTACATTACAACTCTGGCTGACCCTGCACATGTGGAAAATAAATTCAAAATAAATGTTCTGCTCATCCGATCAAGATGATCTTTAGATCAATCTTGCACCTCTCCCAAAGAGGAATCCAACAAAAACATGACCATTTTCATATGAGCAGTGCAACATGGAGTTTGGACATAGTTGCCCAAAATTAACACTCCCTCTCAACTAGGGAGAACTCCATCTGTCCACAAGTGCCATCCATCAGTACCATCGTGTACTTTTACCAAACATCGTGCGTCATGCTACCATAACTTGCTTTTCTGGCTCTTTATTTCAGATAGAACAAAAGGCGAGTCACGAAGACATCACACACATCTGACCCGAAGTCAGCTTAGAGGTAAAAACCTCTCCTGGAATCAAAAGAGTCTCCTACTAACCCGAAGTTAGTTTACTGACCCAAAGTCAGTTTAGAGGTAAAAACCTCATCATACTTGATCCCAAATCAAGGTGTTGGACACGTGCCATCCTAGACATAGAGAGTACGGCAATATCCGATGCGTCCATCGATCTTGCTATGGTCTCTATCCACATTTCCCACCTCATTGGCCAAATGAGAGGTACTTCCCATGAGTCTGAAACTCCATGGGCAGGATGCATGCGAGGCATAGATCAGAGAGAGGCGAACCAACTCAATATCATCAGTAGGGCAAAAGCACAATAAGGTTCATCAAGCATAGCCCCATATGTCCTTATAGCTCCAAGAAGCTATCCCCAAGCCCCCTGGAGCTCCCAAAGCTCATAGTCCAACTCCAGCAGTACCCTCAGAATAGGGTCTTTCCACGATTCCAATTTCTCACGAAAGGTTAGGAACTTGACCTTCCCCAGGGGCTTCGTGAGAATATCCACGACTTGCTCATCAGTTCCTATATGATAGAGCCTTACGGCGCCTCATTGTACCATATCCCAGATAAAGTGGTACCTAATATCAATATGCTTAGATCGATCGTGGAACACGGGATTCTCCGTAAGACGAATCCCACTCTTGTTATCACAAAGGATCACAGTGGTATCTAGCACATGTCCAAACACCTCAAGGAAGAGCTTTCACAACCGAACAACTTCACAACAGGCCATACTCCCTGCAATGTATTCGGCCTCAGCGGTGCTCAAAGCCACCGACTTCTGCTTCCCACTGATCCAAGATATCGAAGAAGAACCCAAGGTGAAGCAACATCCAGATGTGCTCTTTTGATCCACCACACTGCCAACCCAATCGGCATCAGTATATCCATGGAGTCTCAAACTTCCGGCAGTGTATCTCAGCCTATGGTTGATTGTGCCCCGAAGATATCTCAACAGATTCTTGGCACCAATCTGGTGAATGTGATGAGGATCAACCATATGTTGACTCAAAGTGTTCACTGCAAAACATACGTCCATACAGGAGTTCACTAAGAACATCAAGGCCCCCACGAGTTGTTGATACTCGGTAGGATTTTCTAGCACGGGCCCAACAACGTTTCCACTCAACTTCTTAAAGTTGAGTTCCATCGGTGTCGACACAAACTTACAGTGCACCATACCAAATCTCTCCAGCAGCTTCACGACATATTTTCCTTGAGAAAGGAAAATCTCACCTGGCCTCTACCATACCTCCAAGCCTAGGATGTAGTGCATCAGTCCTAGGTCTTTTATCTCAAACTCGGAAGCTACCTCGCTCTTACACTGTTGAATGAGAGGGTCAACACCTGTCAGGAAGAGATCGTCCACATAGAGAACCAAAATGAGAGGCCTTTCTCTATCAACCTTAAAATCAAGGTTCGGAACAACATTACTTCGAGTGAAGCCCAACTTCATCAAGTAGCTATCTATCCTCTCGTACCAAGCCCCAGCGGCTTGCTTCAACCCATAGAGGGCTTTCTTCAACCTGCATAATACGGTACCTGGCTAACCTGCTTTCTCCCACTACGGTACCCTTTGACGAAGTAACTCATGTATCCACGCTTTCTCCCTCCTACATCTATACATCAAAATAATCATCATTTCCATCCTTGAACCCATGGCATTTGGCCTTGAGACCACCGTGTCTGCATCCATTCATCATCATTCATGTGACACCTATCAGTTAAAGGATGTACCAATAACCTATCTTTCCCCTTTGCGACCGACAACACCTAATAGGGTTGTTTATTACACACTCCTACCTAAGGCCTTGGGCTAATAATTAAACCTACTAGGTCCCATATAAATAAACTAAACTTCATTTGTTTTGCATCATCATCACACTTGTGAACTTTGGCCTTCTTGGAAAATCCGAACTTTTTCTTTGGATTAGCTATTTGATAAGTTGGATGCATTTTGATATTTGGAGCTGAAATTCGATTTTCTTTGTACCTATCTCTTGATTTCTGGATGGATATATCATATTGTCATGTTAGCTGCCTGTTGTTGAAGTTTCCTTCTCGAGAAATGTCTAATGTATGGAATTTTGCAACTAGATTAGTGTTATATTGTGCCCTAATTGTTGAAGATTTATTTTGAAAGATATTTGGTTGGGAATTGCACATGATACTCATAGCATGACATGTGATGAATATTCCTAGTGGATGAAAGTTTGTATTTCCTCCATAAAACTCCATAAATTTTGAGTGTGTAATTGCAAAGGTTTGGTAGCTAGGGCATCAATTCTTGACCTCCTTAAAGACAATTATGGAAAATCTGTAGCATCTAGGACTCCATAAGCCCAAAGGAGAAGGCACTGGTCCAAACAATTTCGAAATCAAATACTTCTTTCTCCATATTTTCGTCTCCCAAAGTGCTTGTACCTTCTTCGTGGATAGCTAGCTTAGGGCATCGAGCGAACTTTCCTAGAGTGAAAGGGTGGATTACGGTATCATAGAATTCAAGCTTAGGGTCTTAGCTACAAGTCCTCAATGTTTGACAAGAATCCCTTGTGTTTTCATCCATAAAAACTCTTTCCTGAGGTGTGCCCTAGAAGGGAAACCCTAGTTTACATTTCCTTGACTTGGGGACTTCTTTGAGGGTTGTATGAGCTTAGTATTCATTGGAACAAATCCTAAGAATCCTTTTCTTCTCCTTGACTTGATCTAGGGAGTAAATTTAACCACGATAATTCACAAAACCCTAGATCTCATGCAAGTTTCTTCTAGGTCTCTAATAAGAAACGAAAATCCTTTTAACGTGCCATACCATCATATAGAGCTTCCCTTGAGAAGTCCTACTTCATCACATAGTACCTCAAACCCTAGAACATCAATTAAAGGTTATTGGTTATCTACCGGGATTCCTCTCATCGGTGAAAATCTGTAACGAGCAAGGGATACTAGTTTTGGTGACAATGCGACATTGTCCCATTGTTATCTCTTAGTCTACTTCTTTGACCCTTAGGATTTCCCTCCTTAGGGCCTGCTAGAACTTGTGGTAACACAACTTACAACATCAAAGTAAATGGCTTCCCACATACAAGGAGGCGATAACAATAGAAAATCTCAATGAACGTTGAGAATCGAGTGAAGGTGAGAAAAGAATAAGGAAGGAGAGGAGGCAAAGGTAGGGATGAACGAGTGGAGGAAAGAGAGATCAAAGTTACTGAAGCAAGGACCAAAAAACTGAATTAAATACACAAGAGGGGACAACAATAGAGATGAACAACTGAACCCAAGAAATAAGAGGTGGCAACACTAGTTGAGAGAAAAAATGAGAGAGGTGAGAATTGACAACTCTGGACCACAAATAGTGAAAGAAAGAAGAAAAATTGACAATGCTAGTCTTGAACTAGGAATTACAATAGACAAGTGGAAGCAAGCATTGGAGCAATAGTTGGAGATGTGATCCCATAGCTGCAGTCTATAGGATGCGACCACCAACACCAAAGTCCCTAATAGGCAAAGGAGAGGCATGGTGATTGGTCCCATCCAAGGAGAAGCCATCTCAGGTCGGGCCATACCTAAGAAGACGACCTAGAGAGATCCATTAGTGGTGATGTAACCTAGGAAAGCCAAAAACAAATGAAACAAAAAGATAGGATATAGGAGGAGGACTTCCCCAAGTTGATTAGGAACTAAAGAAGTATAAAAGAGAAAGGGTTGATGAGCAAAATTATGAAGGGGGCTTTTATTGCATGAAAGAGTTGAGCTATCCAAGGTACCAGTGCAGGAGAATAGATTTATGTTTGGGCATGTTCAAGGATGCCACGGGCCTAATAAACAAGGCCACAGGTCTGTATGAAGTAACTAAAGTTATACAGAGAGGCTAATATGTGTAGGTTTGTGGTAGAGCTGTAAAAGAGGATGACGTCTATGGATATAAGGTGCTAGGTGATGGAAGAGTTGTTCAAGGGTTTGAACAGTAGTCTTTGTGCCCTAGTTAGGGCTTCCCTCTATGGTACACAACCCTTATGAGTTTTCTCAGAAGTATGATAACCTTCACTCTGATTTTCTGTCCATCCAAGGGCCGCATCCAGCCTCAGGTAGTTGTACTAGAAGGAAAGGATTTCATTCACAAGCCACTAAACAAAGGTTAGTACTAGAAGCAAAGGATTTCATTTAGCATTCGATGGGTAAGGAAAAGAAAAGAATAGTATGGGAAAGAAAGCATCATGCAATATTCTTATCTCCTACTGTGATATGAGAGCATCAGGAGGTGGATCTACTAGGACTTATGATTTATGGGTGCACTTGTTGAGTATCCCTATAAAGGTGATCGCTTATTGTACTTTTCCCCTCAGTTTCCCATTATCTTAATGCACTCTTTGTTCTCCAAATCAACCATATCCACATGTATGCTCACCTCTTTGGCCATGACCATCATTCTTCATGGAAGTCACACAGTTTGTGATACATTTCGGCTCCCTAATACAATGACCCACATCCTCCAAGGCAAAGATCTCTTGTGAAGTCTAAGTCAAGAGTAATCAACTCCAAGGAAAGGAACTCTTAACGCCCCCTTTAATGTCCCATTCGCATCTTTGAGGTACCTTCAAAACTAGTCAACTTCTACTTTTGGCACAGCCATGAGGTTAAAAGAGGTATCATGGGAAATGTATTGAGTAAGAAAGATGTCAAAGCAAGTCAAGGACACATCATGGACCAAGTAAAACTCATCTTCAGGAAAGTTCAAGCCTTAACCCACCCAAAAAGTGGGCAAATGGACCGAGACAAGGAGTGATGTCCACCCTTTCTACCCATTGGATCTTGTAAAGGTCAATTTGGAGGAATGTTGAGGAAAAACCTAAGGCCATATAGGCGTCCAAGCAATCCAAGGTACATTTCAAGTCAAAATCAAGCAAGGAGCCTAAAGCATGGTTTAAATCATCTTTGCACCAAGGAAAGCAAGGTTTTCCACATTATACTAGCCATTCGAAAGGCCGACATCTTCATTCAAGCAACATTGTGCAACCAAAGTGGAATTTTTGACTTACTAAGAACTCAAGTTAATCTTTCAAGGAATTCCAAGCTATTTCTCAATGGAACGTTGTACCCTAAGGCCAATTCGGACCTCCTTTTGTCAAATCAAACCTCTAATTGGTGGGATGCCTCACCTATTTTGATATTTCATTAATGGAATGAAATAACTTGTAGTTTGACTTAATCGTGAAGCATATTGTGGATGAAAAGTATCCTGTTTTTTCAAGCGAAAGGAGGAAAGATATTGAGATCCTAATCTATAAAAAGGGAAGTCTCCCTCCTTTGTAGATCGTTGTGGATTGTTGAGATCGTTTTTCCATAATGTGAAACATTTTCATGAAATCCTTGGTGTTCATCATGAATTATCTTTCTTCGTTGATTTCACATATTTCTTAAGGCGATTTGTGATTAACTAAAGAATATTACAAAAACTAACTAGATCAATCCATTTGAAAGGAAGCTTTGTCACTTGCTTAGGAATGTCTAGGGTTTTACTCGCACATCTCTCTTGTTGGTGTAAGGTAGATTTTGTTTCTTCTTGTTGGGCCATGCCCTAGTGCTCCTCACGAAGGGCTTCAGTTTATTTGGCATCATAGTAGAGCTATTTGTTCAAGGTGTTTCTCTAACTAATCCTTTCTAGTAGGGCTTGGTTTCAAAACTTGTTCTTGATTAGGCGCGAGCTCATTTAACTTTTGAGATTCCACCTCCGACCATAATCCACAAGAATTGATAAACCAACTCAAGAGGGGCATCAATTTGACCCCATATCCCTAGTGGAAATAAGGCACACTCCTTAGTCCACCAAACCAACCATCTCTTTTTACAAAATTCTGTAATTGTCCTAAATTTTTATTATTCAAAAAGCCCTAACAATAGAAATATATATACATAAAATAATATATAGAAAGATATAACCATAAAAAATGAAAAGTAAACCAGTGAATTTCTCACTTTTATGTTTATATAAGATTTGATCGATTACATTTTGATTCTAGACTCGTTTCTACGAAAACATGCCACGTCGCTTAAACCTTCCTTGTTGAATATACTCTAGGTGATCCAGATACAGTGAATTATTTCTTGTGGTACAACATACCACTATATAGCTGGAGAAAGGTTGTTGAGGTGGTAGTGGTGGCCATTCTCTTGTTGCCACGAGGTTTGGATCTTCCTAGTGAGGATTTGCACTAAGCCTACAAAATTTTGTGCTAACAGGTCCTTTCAACGAAATATTTTGCATCAATTGATAACGAGGAAAGGGTTCGAGACAATATGAAATTTTCAACTTTATTGGTACCAATCACTCTTAAACAAACAACCCTCCAAATCTTACTTTTAGACTCCATAGTCATAATTCTAGTTTAAACATTATTGTTTCCATTCAACCACTCTCGAAAATAAAATAAAATTCCCATCCTTTTATTTTCTATTTGCATAAATATGCAATATAGATCATGAAATATCACAAATCATATTAATCATAAGACTTCAACACTTTGAAATTATTATCATTCGTTAGACTTAGTTTCTTTTATGTATTTCCCCCTGTGTCAGAGAGCAATTGACCTAAAACGTGTGAAGCAGATACTAAACTTACACTAGGTATCACTCTTCCATTATCGCTAGGGTCAATCTTGTACCTTATGTTGTCGCACAGATTGTCCAGGCACCGCGACAACGGCTCAGATCGGGGGCTGTCACCTTTATCCCCAATCTCTCTATCTAAGTTGTCTCCTTGCAAGCTAAGGGAGGTAGACCCTAACAGAAATGAAGGACAATAATTGGTTTCAAATTCAACCAATCTAGGAAACACAGCTAAAACACCAAATACTTGATAAGATTAACGAGATTTCCAAGATCAATTATGTTAAAACCAGTGCCTTATGGAGTCAAACAAGATCCCGTTATGCAATTAAAGATAAGTATTGGATGTATAACTGCTGCTAAATGACCACAATGATATTCAATAGATAGTACCACGATCATTCATTAAGATACTGAAGCAAAGCTATCATGAAACGATCATTGAGTGTAAATGTCAGAGGCTTGAAATATTTTCGAATTTATGATGTTTCGATGATAACCCAGTTCGAAAATTAAAATGCCCCACGGTCAAACTTCAGATAGAAAAATTTAGGCTTATTTGACTATAGGACTTAGAAAATTTTAAATTTTTTTGAAATTTTTATAATTTTTTTATTTTTTTTTATTTTTTAAATCTAAAACCAAATTAAAACTAAAAGTTAGTTCTAAAAAATTACAATCTAAACTAAACAAAGTTGAAACTAAAGTTGAAATTAAAATCTAAAGCTAATCATTGAAAATTAAAACGAAACAAGACTAAAAATTAAACTCTAACATTAAAATCAAAATGAAAACAATTAAAAATAAAAACATTAAAACTAAACTAAAACTCAAAATCTAAAAACTAAACTAAATCGAAATTAAAATTAAAACCTAACTAAACCTACGATATCACACAAAATCTAAACTAAAAGTTGAAATCTAAAGAAATTTTAAAACAAAAATCTAATTAACATTACAATCTACGACTAATCTAAAACAAAACAAAAAAAATCGAAGTCAAAACCCTAACTACACCTACGCTATCACAAAGCTAAACTAAAATAAAATTAAAACGAAAATCTAATTAATAACAAATCGAAACCGATACAAAAAAAATAAAACGCAGCTATGTAAGGTTTATATGTGCATTGATTTGCTTGGTGTTTGCAGGTGAACGGGCGAGGTGAGACGGCTTGAGGAGATGCGTACAGAAGATCGATGGCGGCAGAGGAAAGACAACAATGAGGACGGAAAGCAAACTGGACTATGTAATACAGAAGTCGAAATGTGGAAATCTGCACCATAAAAATCGAACACGGGCTTCAAAAAATTTCAATACGTGCGTTTTGATTTGAATCTGCAGATCTCGGATGGCAACGGGTAAAGGGAGACGGATTGATAGTCAATGCAGAGGATAGGAGGGAAGGCGGACAGGATACACGATGCATGAAGGTTCGATTAGTTTCATTTGCAGGCAGCGGAGGAGAAGTGCAGGACGACAAGGGTTGATGGAGTCGATGGGAATGAAGGGAAGTCGAGAGATATGAAGGCGGATAAGGGCAGCGTCTTTTGCAGTAGATAAACCCAGTACATTCGAATTTCCAGCAGAATTTAAAATTTCTTTTCAAAACTCAGATTCTTAGATGCTCCTTTAATCATATAATGGTCAGATTTTGCCCACAGTAGCAATTTGAGGCCAGATCTGGCCCTTGGGGGCTGGATCTGGCTCAGATCTTAAAAAAATTTCTGAGTAAACCTTGCAACCTGCAAAAGCAGTCAGATCCCGAAAATATATACACTAAAAATTTATTAAACCCTCACAGCGTTAATAAAAATACAAATTTACAAGTTAATTTACAGATCTGAGGCCCTCATGGCCAGATTTGAATCCATTTTAGCACAGTTTTTAGAGATTTAAAATTTTAGAGAGAGGCACAAGCCCTAGAAAACCCTGCAAAACCACCAATTTCGTAAGATAGATTTGGAATTTAACAAATAGTGATCTTTTCAGATTTATGTCATTTGAGAGTCGACTGGTCCAACCGAAGACTTCCCCAAACGCTCAAATCTTAAAAAAAATTTCCCTGCACACTTAGATCTGAATTTTAGATTGATAGAGATTCAAGAAAATAACATGAGACCCTTTAGAAAAATCAAAATGTCATTTTATGAACCCAGAAAATTGCACAAGATACCTGTATGCAGATTAATCCATGAAGGTCATCAACCATAAAATGCCAAATTAAGTAGTAGAGTTTAGAGACAAATCACCACATAGATCCGAGAAGGAACATTAAAATTTGTAACCCCAAAGTCTTTATGCTTTATTCTTCAAAAAATTACAAGAGCTTCCAAAACAAGTGCACGATCCTAAGATCGGATCACTCAAGACTGACAAATACCTTTTAATTTATAGGACAAATCTCCAACGGCTAGTTCGGTTGATCCATGTCAAAATAATCTCGACCATCGATAAGATTTGATCATCTTTTAATCTGGACCGTCGAAATTATAAATTTGGGGAAAAAACGAATTTATCATTTAAATTCATTTTAATTAACTCGAAAATGCTATTTTTGAGTTAATTATCTCAAAATTTTGACTTTGACTTAACCACCTAGGCCCAAGGGTCCAAAATTTCTTAAAATTCTCAATTTTCCCTTGGCCTAGGGCCTTTAAAAATTCATTTTTTAAGGACCAACGAATTTTTCCTTTGAAAGATTTAATCCTAACTTAGGACCCTAAATTAATTAAAATTTTGGCTTTTGATTTTTTTTTAATTAATTGACCAGAAAATTTAATTAATTGACTGAGAGGGATTTTAATTATTTTTCCAACCCTCTTTACATAAGATAATACATTTAGACACATGAAGGGGGAATACCCATTCATATAGACCCTCAAATAAATACCCAATTCTGCGACTCAAAACATGATCTAGTAGACCAAGTAGCTCAAACTAATTTTACAAGGACTCGATAGAAAACACTAGGACTCACTTAGCATGCTGATGACAAAGTCCACCCTAGCTTTGGCATGAGGCTGGAGGGAAAAACTCTGCCGATCACTTACGTGAATCAGTGAGACAAAAAACCTCCTAGGATAGAAATCATCACCAACATACTAGGCTTACCTAGGTTGTTACATACATTGACGGTCTTACTTAGATCATTTACATCATAATATGCAGAATGGGTTTACATTATTCATAAAACTATCAACTGATGATGGAATCTGAATGGCGCGACCACATCGAACATGACGAATCCCATTTGAAAAAATGGGGGTGTACTGCTATGGGGTAGTTGAAAAAGTGTGGTCAACACCTTCCATTAGCCCTAGGGTCTCACATGTATATATAAGGCATTGTCATTTAAACGGAGGGTTTTGGTTGATAATACAAAGTGTTAAATTTTGATAACCATGGTGTTCTATGCTTGATGCACTTTTACTACGATCTTTCTTAGGCCCGATACAAAATAGCAATCACATAAACATGAAGGTAAAATGCTTATAGAACACAATAATAGATCAATAGAAGAAAAGCCAAATATAGATCACATTTACAATTCCTTTTGTCCAGCAAAGATATGAGATATTGTTGCATTACGGCGGTCAACAGGATGCTTCAACCAGCAAAGTCTTTATCGGTCAGCCAGCACTTCATGTATCACACCCACAGCCCTCAAAGACAGCTCATCACAAGTCAACACAAGTCGGGCAGAAGCAAAATAAGGTTCGTCAAGCATAGCCCCATATGTGCTTATAGCTCCAAGAAGTTATCCCCAAGCCCCCTGGAGCTCCCAGAGCTCATATTCCAACTCAAGCAGGACCCTCAGAATAGGGTCTTTCCACGATTCCAAACTTCTCACGGAAGGTTAGAAACTTGACCTTCCCCAGGGGCTTCGTGAGAATATCCACGACTTGCTCATCAGTTTCTATATGATAGAGCCTTACGGCGCCTCGCTGTACTATATCCCGGATAAAGTGGTACCTGATATCAATATGCTTAGGTCGATCGTGGAACACGGGATTCTCCGAAAGACGAATCCCACTCTGGTTATCACAAAGGATAACAGTGGTATGTAGCACATGCCCAAACAGCTCACTGAAGAGCTTTCACAACCAAACAACTTCACAAGAGGCCATACTTGCTGCAATGTACTCGGCCTCAGCGGTGCTCAAAGCCATCGACTTCTGCTTCCTGCTCATCCAAGATATCGAAGCAGAACCCAAGGTGAAGCAACATCCATATGTGCTCTTGAGATCCACCACACTACCAACCCAATCGGCATCAGTATATCCATGGAGTCTCAAACTCCCGGCAGTGTATCTCAGCCCATGGTTGATTGTGCCCCGAAGATATCTCAACAGATTCTTGGCACCAATCCGGTGAATGTGATCAAGATCAACCATATGTTGACTCAAAGTGTTCACTGCAAAGCATACGTTCGGACGGGAGTTCACTAAGAACATCAGGGCCCCCACGAGTTGTTGATACTCGGTAGGATTTTCTAGCACGGGCCCAACAGCGTTTCCACTCAACTACTCCAAGTTGAGTTCCATCGGTGTCGACACAGACTTACATTACACCATACCAAATCTCTCCAACAGCTTCACGACATATTTTCCTTGAGAAAGGAAAATCTCGCCTGGCCTCTGCCATACCTCCAAGCCTAGGATGTAGTGCATCAGTCCTAGGTCTTTCATCTCAAACTCGGAAGCTATCTCGCTCTTACACTGTTGAATGAGAGGGTCAGCACCTGTCAGGAAGAGATCATCCACATAGGGAACCAAAATCAGAGGCCTTTCTCTATCAACCTTAAAATAAAGGTTCGAAACAACATTACTTCGAGTGAAGCCCAACATCATCAAGTAGTTATCTATCCTCTCGTACCAAGCCCCGGGGGCTTGCTTCAACCCATAGAGGGCTTTCTTCAACCTACATAATACGGTACGTGGCTAACCCACTTTCTCCCACTACGGTACCCTTTGACGGGGTAACTCATGTATCCACGCTTTCTCCCTCCTACATCTATACATCAAAATAATCATCATTTCCATCCTTGAACCCATGGCATTTGGCCTTGAGACCACCGGGTCCGCATCAATTCATCATCATTCACGTGACACCTATCAGTTAAAGGATGTACCAAGAACTTGTCTTTCCCCTTTGCGACCGACAACACCTAATAGGGTTGTTTATTACACACTCCTACCTAGGGAGGTAACACAAAATTTGGAAAGGAATCCCACTACGAAGTCTCAATGTTCCCTTGATAAACAAGCTTGGTTCACCTAGATGTATCAATTAATTGGTGTACCTAATTGTGAGGATGCACATTGGATATTATATGTGACTAGTAGGTGGTTTCATCATCGGTTCGGCAACCTAGACGGGGCCCAAGTCCACCAGAGGATCATTTTGACACCCTCGGGTGAAGCGATCATTTGTAAAAGCTACTTGGTCGGCTTGTAACAAAGGGAAGTATTTTGCACATTTTTATAATGTTACGGGCCTTGGGCTAATAAATCATCACACTTGGGAACTTCGGCCTTCTTGGAAAATCCGAACCTTTTCTTTGGATTAGCTATTTGATATGTTGGATGCATTTTGATATTTGGAGCTGAAATTCGATTTTCTTTGGACCTATCTCTTGATTTGTGGATGGATATATCATATTTTCATGTTAGGTGCCTCTTGTTGAAGTTTCCTTCTCGAAAAATGTCTAATGCATGGAATTTTGCAACTAGATTAGTGTTATATTATGCCCTAATTCTTGAAGATTTATTTTGAAAGCTATTTGGTTGGAAATTGCACATGATACTCATAGCATGACATGTGATGAATATTCCTAGTGGATGAAAGTTTGTATTTCCTCCATAAATCTCCTTAAATTTTGAGTGGGTAATTGCAAAGGTTTGGTAGCTAGGGCATCAATTCTTGACCTCCTTAAAGACAAATATGGAAAATCTATAGCATCTAGGACTCCATAAGCCCAAAGGAGAAGGCACTGGTCCAAACAATTTCGTAATCAATTACATCTTTCTCCATATTTTCTTCTCCCAAAGTTCTCGTACCTTCTTCTTGGACAACTAGCTTAGGGCATCGAGCAAAGTTTCCTAGAGTGAAAGGGTGGATTACGGTATCATAGAATTCAAGCTTAGCGTCTTAGCTACAAGTCTCCAATGTTTGACAAGAATCCCTTGTGTTTTCATCCATAAAAACTCTTTCCTGAGGTGTGCCCTAGAAGGGAAACCCTAGTTTGCATTTCCTTGACTTGGGGACTTCTTTGAGGGTTGTATGAGTTTAGTATTCATTGGAACAAATCCTAAGAATCCTTTTCTTCTCCTTGACTTGATCTAGGGAGTAAATTTAACCACAATAATTCACAAAACCCTAGATCTCGTGCAAGTTTCTTCTAGGTCTCTAATAAGGAACGAAAATCCTTTTAACGTGCCATACCATCATATAGAGCTTCCCTTGAGAAGTCCTACTTAATCACATAGTACCTCAAACCCTAGAACATCAATTAAAGGTTATTGGTTAACTACCAGGACTCCTCTCATCAGTGAAAATCTGTAAAGAGCAAGGGATACTAGTTCTGGTGACAATGCGACATTGTCCCATTGTTATCAAATCCTTTCTTTTACATAAAACACCAAAGAAAGAATAAAGTCCGTTGCCCTGCAAACTTCCAAGGTTGTGATTAGTGAAGCAGTGAAAAAGTATGGCTATAGCACTAAAAAATTAGAATACCAATCTGCCCCAACATGAAGTAGTGTTAATATAGCTGGTGGCTTGGCTTGATGGTCAAACAGTGAACTACACAAGCACAAAATAAAAGCTTTAGGCGTCTAGTTCCTTACACTCGCACTCTCAAGGCATTCAGACTTAGGCTGAGCTCAAGATTGGCTCTAGTTCTTTGACCCTTAGGATTTCCCTCCTTAGGGCTTGCTAGAACTTGTGGTAACACAACTTACAACATCAAAGTAAATGGCTTCCCACATACAAGGAGGCGATAACAATAGAAAATCTCAATGACCGTTGAGAATCGAGTGAAGGTGAGAAGAGCATAAGGAAGGAGAGGAGGCAAAGGTAGGGATGAACGAGTGGAGGAAAGAGAGATCAAATTTACTGAATCCAGGACCAAAAAACTGAATCAAATACACAAAAGGGGACAACAATAGAGATGAAAAACTGAAGCCAAGAAATAAGAGGTGGCAACACTAGTTGAGAGAAAAAATGAGAGAGGTGAGAATTGACAACTCTGGACCACAAATAGTCAAAGAAAGAAGAAAAATTGACAATGCTAGTGTTGAACTAGGAATTACAATAGACAAGTGGAAGCAAGCATTGGAGCAATAGTTGGAGATGTGATCCCATAGCTGCAGTCTATAGGATGCGACCACCAACACCAAAGTCCTTTATAGGAAAAGGAGAGGCATGGTGATTGGTCCCATCCAAGGAGAAGCCATCTCAGGTCGGGCCCTACCTGAGAAGACGACCTAGAGAGATCCATTAGTGGTGATGTAACCTAGGAAAGGCAAAAACCAATGAAACAAAAAGAAATGATATAGGAGGACTTCCCCAAGTTCATTAGGAAGTAAAGAAGGATAAAAGAGAAAGCGTTCATGAGTAAAATTATGAAGGGGGGTGCTATTGCATGAAAGATTTGAGCTATCCTAGGTGCTAGTGCAAGAGAATAGATTTATGTTTGGCCATGTTCAGGGATGCCAGGGGCCTAATAAACAAGGCCACAGGTCTGTATGAAGTAACTAAAGTAATAGAGAGAGGTTGAGATGCTTAGGTCTGTGGTAGAGCTATAAAAGAGGCCGACGTCTATGGATATAAGGTGTTAGGTGATGGAAGAGTTGTTCAAGGGTTTGAACAGTAATATTTGTGCCCTAGTTAGGGCTTCCCTCTATGGTACACAACCCTTAATAATTTTCTCAGAAGCATGATAAGTTTCACTCTAATTTTTTGTCCATGGGAGAGAGGAAAGAGACCCTAAGAAGGAGACATATGGACTGTGATTTGGCTGCAATTTCTAGGTGTATAGCACAAATATTCTATGCATGTCTCTCCTGAAGTGGGCCGCATCCAGCCTCAGGTAGTTGTACTAGAAGGAAAGGATTTCATTCACAAGCCACTAAAGAAAGGTTAGCACTAGAAGCAAAGGATTCCATTCAGCATTCGATGGGTAAGGAAAAGAAAAGAATAGTATGGGAAAGAAAGCATCATGCAACATTCTTATCTCCTACTGTGATATGTGAGCATCAGGAGGGGGATCTACTACGTCTTATGATTTATGGGTGCACTTGTTGAGTATCCCTATAAAGGTGATCGCTTATTGTACTTTTCCCCTCGGTTTCCCATTATCTTAATGCACTCTTTGTTCACCAAATCAACCCTATCCACATGTATGCTCACCTCTTTGGCCATGACCATCATTATTCATGGAAGTCACACAGTTTGTGATACATTTGGGATCCCTAATACACTGACCCACATCCTCCAAGGCAGTGAAAGGATCTCTTGTGAACTCTAAGTCAAGAGTAATCAGCTCCAACTAAAGGAACTCTTAACTCCCCCTTTAATGTCCCATTTGCATCTTTGAGGTACCTTCAAAACGAGTCAACTTCTACTTTTGTCACATCCATGAGGTTAAAAGAAGTATCATGGGAAATGTATTGAGTAAGCAAGATGTCAAATCAAGTCAAGGACACATCACGGACCATGTCAAACTCATGTTCAGGAAAGTTCAAGCCTTAAACCACAAAAAAAGCGAGTAAATAGACCCAAACAAGGAGTGTTGTCCACCCTTTCTACCCATTGGATCATGTAAAGGTCAATTTGGAGGAATGTTGAGGAAAAACATCAGCCCATATAGGTATCCAAGCAATCCAAGGTACATTTCAAGTCAAATTCAAGCAAGGAGCCTAAAAGCATGGTTTGAATCATCTTTGCACCAAGGAAAGCAAGGTTGCCCACATTATACTAGCCGTTCGAAAGGCCAACATCTTCATTCAAGCAACATTGTGCAAACAAAGTGGAATTTTTTACTGTGAAAATTCTATTGCAGTGTATTGGTTTATTTAGATTAATACAAGTTATTTTCAGAAATTAGATTCAGAAAATACCGAAATAAATACAACTACAGCCTACACATGCAGATAATTTACTGAATAATATGCTCATACAACAAAGTGACACATGGATTTTTGGACATAAGTCCCCGGAAAAACCCAAAGCGGGAAAACTGGGGCAGCAGTTATGAGGGTTATTTTATTAAGTAGTTCTTGAGTACAGTAAATTTGGGTTCCAGATCTGGAAAACCCAACAGAGAATAAAAGAAACCAAATCTGCAGCTAACCTGATGTTCTAGTGCCAAATATCTGACTGATCCACACCCTCAAATGGGATTTACAGAACTCAGCACGGATCTGGCCCTAGAAACCCTCAACGCTTCCCCTGAAGCCCCAACTTCAGCCCTACTAGCCTCAGAATGCCACTCCGTTGTGCAGAGAGAGACTGCGTAACCCCTGGAAGGGTGACGCAGGCCTTACGCTGGCCCTGGAGACCCTCTGCGTAACTTCTGCAGACCCCTAGAGCCTCTGCGTAGCGGCTGCGCAACACCTCCGTAGTTGTTGCTCTACTTCTCTGCGATGTCCTTGTCGCTGCTCCTTTGCGTCTTACTGACTCTTGGCTCTGGGGTCAAATCATCCCCTTAGCCAATACTACCACTCGCTGCAGGAAATTCCTCCAGAAATTCTTAGCAAACCCGCCCTAGAATTCCAGATCTACTCTTCAGCTCTGCAACTGTGTGTCTCCTCCAACTGACTCTCAAGCCTTTCTCTTGTAGTTTTTCATTCATCTCATCAACAGTCGAGATTAAAACATTCATCGACGACTGAGATTAAAACACTGCTTGATCCTTGTCTTTTAGAACATCTCAGCACATGTGTTAATTAATTCACTTTAATTATTTAATTTTCCTAAGTTTAGACTTAGGAAGTCCATTAAAATAATTAATTATTTTAATAACTTGAACACCAACTGAAATTTCACAAAACACTTTCTGGGTTTTGGAGATCAAGTGTGTCCTAGCCCCTGCACAAAATTTCAGGGCTAGAGCACACCCGATGCTATACCAACTATACAAAATCTCAACACTCCCTCTTAGCACAGAGTGTGCTCGAGGAAAGTGTACTCTAGCAATGCATCCAGACCATGCACTACAAGATCTTAAAGCTGGATTTTGTGTTGATGCTTGGCCTGGTGCCCTCCATCCACTGCGCTGCTGCTTTCTGTCCTGCTGCCCATGCCAATGCCACTGCCACATCTGTACTGCAACTCCCTCTCAAATTGCTACATCATGTTGCCCATAGCACTGCCACTGCTAATTGTTGCGCTGCAACTCAATGGTCGAGAAGTAAGCAACCGAAAGACTTATGCCCAACTATTTGACAAATAATTCAAGTTGCCTTCCACCACTGAAGCTCGCTAGATGCTGATTTACGTTGTCCTCCTGGAGACACTGTCATGCGGCAACACTGCATTGTGTAAGCACAACTTCTCCGCGCTGCTGAAGTCCCATCAGCCCCTCTGCGTTGCTGCCTGCACATTGTTGTTGCCTCTGCATTACACTCCTCCTCCTTTAGCTTTTCAGCTCCCTCTTCCGCTTCAATCTGGCCTCCTGCAACCATCTCCTGACTCATCCCGCTACCGTCTTAAGGATCCCGTAGCTCGTATGTGATCCAAGAGTAGGGTTGACTCAAGGATCCCACCATTGTCTATAGATGCTCTACAGATCCATGTCACCCCACCTCTTCTCTCGAGGCACATGAGCACTCATGGCTGCATCATCATCAGAGCCATCTTCCTTTGCTGCTGTAGCCTTGGATTTAGAAGATCCTTTGTCCTTCTTAGGACGACTTCTGGTGAAATGTCCAAGATCACCACAGTTAAAGCATCAGACCTTGGAAAGGTCCTTCTTCTTCTTCCCTTGATGCAAGGGCTGCATCCTCCTCTTCTTCCTTGACTTTGGCCTTTCCGCTTTCTCCACTGATATTTTGCTGCTTGGTGACCCTCTTGATCTCCTCTTGGCAGAGGATAGCCCACATGTCAACCCAATATGGTAACGTTGCCCTTCCCAAAATGCTCTGGACAAAAGTTTCCCAATCTTCCGAGACTGCATTCAGAGCAGTGCTCACTAAGAGCCCCTCATCTGGAGTAGCACCAATGCCAACCAGTTGATCTTGGATGCCTTGAAGCCTGAAGAGAAATGGATCTATCTCTTCACCCTTCATCATTTGGAACAACTACATCTGGTTCTCCAGAAGCATTCTTCTTTGGACGGAGCCTCCTTGGTACATCGTGTCCAAGGCAACCCACCTGTCATTTTCTGAAGTCTTTCTAGCAATATCAGGAATCATGTGGTCCTTGACTCCGTCTATGATGAAACGCTTAGTCTGTGCTTGATTTTCTTCATACTTCTTCAGAGGATCCGCATCGGTTGGTACAACAAGAACCTTCTCTGCATGATCTTTGACACCATACTCATCCAGAACTGAAAGGATTCTGGCCCTCCAAATAACATAGTTGGACATGCCATCCAATCTATCTTGATCCCTCATTCCATATCGAGCCATCTTGCTCAAATATGATAGAAACAATACTTCTCCCTCTGGATCTGGGTTTCTTGGTGTCTAGAAACCCTCTAGTAACTGCTTCTGCTGAAGCTGATTTCCCTCCTGGAAATATTTCACCCAAACACAAATGGACAACACTCTATGATCCTCCTGATCGAATCTTAGATCTGACTGGCTCAGATTTGCTAAGTAACTGTCTTCCTCCCGCATTTGTTGACTTAGCTAGGAAAAATTCTACACCTGCATAATCTCCACCCCACCAGCACTGCTGAAGATCTGAAGCATTGCTTCCGGATCTTGGCAAAACTCTTCTGCAGCTGGAGAAGTGACTAGATTGCATATCACTAACTGGCCCACTGCTCAGAAATGGACTGTGTAAACCCAGACTGGGTGACTCAGTCCTTACGCTACCCTGGGAAGGGTCTGTGTAAGCCTAAAGGCCTTTTGCAGCTTCAGCGCTATCCTCTTCTGGATCTGCATTCTCCTGCTGTCAAGATGCCCTTTCCAGATGTGCTGCTTCTTCTGCCACCTTGCAGAAAAATATTTCTTCAGTTGATTGCTGGAGATTCAGCTTGATCTGTTATCGCTCTGATACCATGTGAAAATTCTACTGCAGTGTATTGGTTTATTTCTCCTACTTGATTTAGATTAATACAAGTTATTTTCAGAAATTAGATTCAGAAAATACCGTAATAAACACAACTATAGCCTATACATGCATATCATTTACTAAATAATATGGCTCAAACAACAAAGCGACACATGGATTTTTGGACATAAGTCCCCGGAAAATCCCAAAGCAGGAAAACCGGTGCAGCAAAAATGAGGGTTATTTAATTAAGTAGTTCCTGAGTACAGTAAATATGGGTTCCAGATCTGGAAAACCCAACAGAGAATAAAAGAAATCAAATCTGCAGCTAACCTGATGTTCTAGTTCCAAATATCTGATTGATCCACACCCTCAAATGGGATTTACAGAACTCAGCCCAGATCTGGCCCTAGAAACCCTCAGCGCTGCCCCTAAAGCCCCAACGTCAGCACTGCTAGCCTCAGAATGCCACTGCGCTGCCCAGAGAGGGACTGTGTAACCCCTGGAAGGGTGACGTAGGCCTTACACTGGCCCTGGAGACCCTCTGCGTAACTCCTGCAGACCCCTGGAGCCTCTGCGTTGCACCTGCATAGCACCTGGGTCGTTGTTGCTCTACTTCTCTTCATTGCTCTTATTGCTGCTCCTCTCCCTCTTACTGACTCTTGGCTCTGGGATCAGATCATCCCTTTAGCCAATACTACCCCTCCCTGTAGGAAATTCCTCCATAAATTCTTAGCAAACCCACCCTAGAATTCTAGATCTATTCCTCAGCTCTGCAACTGTGTGTGTCGTCCAACTGACCCTCAAGCCTTTCTCTTATACTTTTTCATTCATCTCATCAACGGCCGAGATTAAAACATTCATCAATGGCTGAGATTAAAATACTGCTTGATCCGTGTCTTTTAGAACATTTCAACACGTGTTAATTAATTCACTTTAATTATTTAATTTTCCTAAGTTTAGACATAGGAAATCCATTAAAATAATTAATTATTTAAATAACTTGAACAACAGCTGAAATTTCACAAAACACTTTCTGGGTTTTGGAGATCAAGTGTGTCCTAGCCCCTCCACAAAATTTTAGGGCTAGAGCACACCCGATGCTATACCAACTATACAAAATCTCAACATTGACTTCCTAAGAACTCAAGTTAATTTTTCAAGGAATGTCAAGCTATTTCTTGATGGAATGTTGTACCCTTAGGCCAATTCGAATCTCCTTTTGTCAAGTCAAACCTCTGATTGGTGGGATCTCTCACCTATTATGATATTTCAATAATGTAATGAAATAACTTGCAGTTTGACTTAATCGTGAAGCATATTGTGGATGAAAAGTCGCTTGTTTTTTCAAGCAAAAGGAGGAAAGATGTTGAGATACTAATCTATAAAAAGAGAAGTCTCCCTCCTTTGTAGATCGTTGTGAATTGTTGAGATCCTTTTGCCATAATTAGAAACATTTTCATGAATTCCTTGGTGTTCCATCATGAATTATCTTTCTTGGTTGATTTCACATATTTCTTAAAGCAATTTGTAGATAAGTAAAGAATATTACAAAAACTAACTAGATCAATCCACTTGAAAGCAAGCTTTGTCACTTTCTTAGGAATGTATAGGGTTTTACTCGCACATCTCTCTTGTTGGTGTAAGGTAGAGTTTGTTTCTTCTTGTTGGGCCATGCCCTAGTGCTCCTCACAAAGGGATTTACTTTATTTTGCATCATAGTAGAGCTATTTGTTGAAGGTTTTTCTCTAAGTAATCCTTTCTAGTAGGACTTGGTTTGAAAACTTGTTCTTGATTAGGCGCGAGCTCATTCACTTCTGAGATTCCACCTCCAACCATAACCAACAAGCATTGATCAACCAACTCAAGAGGGACATCGATTTCACCCCATATCCCTAGTGGAAATAAGGCACACTCCTTATTCCATCAAACAACCATCTCTTTTTACAAAATTCTGCAATTGTCCTTAATTTTTATTATTCAAAAAGCCCTAACAATAGAAATATTTATACATAAATTAATATACAGATAAATATAACCATAAAAAATAAAAAGTGAACCAGTGAATTTCTCACTTTTATGTTTATATACAATTTGATCAATTACATTTTGATTCTAGACTCGTTTCTATGAAAACATGCCACATTGCTTAAACCTTCCTTGTTAAATATACTCTAGGTGATCCACATACAGGGAATTATTTCTTGTGGTACAATATACCACTATATAGTTGGAGAAAGGTTGTTGAGATGATAGTTGGCCACTCTCTTGTTGCCACAAGGTTTGGAACTTCCTACTCAGGATTTGCACTAAGCCTAAAAAATTTTGCGGTAACAGGGCCTTTCAACGAAATTTTTTGCATCAATTGATAACAAGAAAGGGTTGGAGACAATATGCAATTTGCAACTTTGTTGGTCCCAATCATTCTTAAACAAACAACCGTCCAAATATTACTTTTAGACCCCATAGTCATAATTCTAGTTTAAATATTATTGTTTCCATTCAACCACTCTCAAAAATAAAATAAAATCCCATCCTTTTATTTTCTATTTGCATAAATCTACAATATAGATCATGAAATATCACAAATCATATTAATCATAAGTCTTCAACACTTTGAAATTATCATCATTCATCAGACTTAATTTCTTTTATGTATTTCCCTTGTGTCAGAGAACAATTGACCTACAACGTGTGAAGCAGATACTAAAGTTATACTAGGTCTTCCATTATCCGTAGGGTCTATCTTGTACCTTACCCTAGGGACTCACGTGTATATATAAGGCATTGTCAATTAAACGAAGTGTTTTGGGTGGTAATAAAAAGCCATAACCAAAATGCGAAATATAAAAAATATAAATGAAAATCTAAAAGGAAAGCAACAAGAAATAGAATATCCATACTTGTAATTGGTGGTACTTGATGATGTAGGAGCTTGTTGAGACACGAAAAAGATGCAAGTGTGGTAATCTCAGTGCAAATATGCATGTTACCCACCAAAAGTGGGTTACCCCATAGGAGAAAAAAATTTCCTACATCTCTCTTCAGCGAACAACGGATAGCCCATGACAAAAATAATTAGCAGGTGGGCAAAATTCAATACATGAGCTCTACATCACCCTGGTTCCATAGGCCCTAGATAAGCCTCCTTTATCATTCAGGAACCCATGATTGTCCCAACCCCTGGAGGGCAATGAACTACCCTGCCTAAAAGGGGGTAAGCATACACATCATGCTATTGTCCTTTGAGCACCGAGCAATTAATTAAAGAAAAATCATAAAAAGAAAAAGGCATATAAATAAGGGTGGAAAAATCAAGGTCGGGGCACCAAATGTACCATGGTTGCTCCCTCCTAGACATTATATACCCAGGTGTGGGATTCCCCTTATCTAGTTACCCTTGAGCCCCAATATGTGGCCCAGGATTGCCCCTCTCATTCCCTATTCCATCTCACTTCCTTATCACTTGTCACCCCCATTTGAGGGATGTACCTTGGACATACTATCCCTTTTAAGGGTAGAAACCACTTAATAGGGTACCTGGCTAACCCTCTTTGGAGCTTGGAGACATTAGCACATGCCAAAGCCCACTACAGAAGGGAATGACATTATGAAGTGACCACTTTGTTGTCTATGGTTTGTAATCTCCTTTACACAATTACTCTAATGACTTGTTGTACTGGAAGGATAGGGGTCACATTGGATCTTATACAGAATTGCAGATGGTGTCCATTTGGGTTTGGTCTCCCTATATGGTGTCCATTTGGGTTTGGCACATGGATGGTGTGTGTAGAGAGCCATGGGCCTCCAAAGCTGGAGAAAGCACTCCATGTCCAGAGATTACCATAGATCCACCTTTGGGACAAGGATGATGCACTTATTACACTGTGCCTAGCAGGCCCCACGAGAGCACCACACAGTTGGCAAGTGTCCCAGGACTTGTAAGAGGACATGGAAGCATTCATTCCATCATTTGAACCCTTACAAATGATCTACAGGAATCTTCGACTCATATGGAGACCCAAGGGGTCATTGGTGTGCCCCCACACGCATTAGGAGCACCACAAGTCTACTACTTGGAAAACAAGGGGCCACCCCCTTGTCAAAGACATTTTGAGGAGTTTATTCATTATTATGGCACTTCTGGATATTAACAGGCATTTTGGAGTGCCCCACGACATTCACATATCATTATTTGACCTCATCCAGATTTCCGACATCCATTTTTGGCATCCACATTCACACGTGGGAGAGAGAGAAGCCTCTTCTAGGCTATACAAACAAATCAGATCATGAGGAATGTGTGTGATGAGATGATGATGCATTCATTCCATCATTTTAACCCTTACAAATGATCTACAGGAATCTTCGACTCATATGGAGACCCAAGGGGTCATTGGTGTGCCCCCACACGCATTAGGAGCACCACAAGTCTACTACTTGGAAAACAAGGGGCCACCCCCTTGTCAAAGACATTTTGAGGAGTTTATTCATTATTATGGCACTTCTGGATATTAACAGGCATTTTGGAGTGCCCCACGACATTCACATATCATTATTTGACCTCATCCAGATTTCCGACATCCATTTTTGGCATCCACATTCACACGTGGGAGAGAGAGAAGCCTCTTCTAGGCTATACAAACAAATCAGATCATGAGGAATGTGTGTGATGAGATGATGATGAAATAGACATCATCTCTCTCCAATTTATATCAGTCAGTGAGGGTGTGTGACACATCTATTAGGCTTGTGAGCCTACATTACAAATGTGGCCGACCTAGCACATGTGTGGAAAATAAAATCAAAATATATGTTATTGTAATGAAAACAAGATGATATTTAGATCAATCTTGCACCTCTTCAAAAGAGGAATCCAACAAAAATATAATCATCATCATATGAGCAGTGCAACCTGGATTTTGGACCTAGTTACCTAAAATTAACACTCCCTCTCAACTAGGGAGAACTCCATCTGTCCACCTGTGCCATCCGGAGATCAGTACCATCGTGTACCATCATATAGCATCGTGCATCATCCTGTCGTAACTTGCTTTTCTGGCTCTTCTTCGCAAATAGAACAAAAGGTGAGTCACAAAGACATCAAGCTCAGCTAACCCGAAGTCAGCTTAGAGGTTAAAACCTCTCTTGGACTCAAAAAAAGAGTCTCATACTAACCGAGAGTTAGTTTACTGACCCGAAGTCAGTTTAGAGGTAAGAACCTCATCACACTTGATCCCAGATCAAGGTGTTGGACACGTGCCATCCTAGACATAGAGAGTACGACAATCTCCGATGTGTCCATTGGTCTTGTTATTGGTCTCTATCCACATTTTCCACCTCATTGGCCAAGTGAGAGGTACTTCCCATGAGTCTGAAACTCCATGGATAGGATGCGTGTGGGGCATAGATCAAAGAGAGGTGAACCAAATCAATATCATAACGGTGGGGCAGAAGCACAACAAGGTTTAGCAAGCCTATCCCAGTGTATGCTTATAGCTCCAAGAAGCTATCCCCAAGCCCCCCGGAGCTCCCAGAGCTCATAGTCCAACTCCAATGGGACCCTCACAATAGGGTCTTTCCACGATTCCAAGCTTCTCGCGGAAGGTTAGGAACTTGACCTTCCCCAAGGGCTTCGTGAGTATATCTACAACCTGCTCATCAGTTCCTATGTCATCGAGCCTTACGGCGCCTCGTTGTACCATGTCCCCAACAAAGTGGTACTTAATATCAATATGCTTGGATTGATCGTGGAACACAAGATTCTCAGAAAGACGAATCCCACTTTGGTTATCAAAGGATAACGGTGGTATCTAGCACATGTCCGAACAACTCACTGAAGAGCTTTCTCAACCAAACAACTTCCCAACAGGCCATACTTGCTACAATGTATTCGGCCTCAGCGATTCTCAAAGCCATCGACTTCTGCTTCCTGCTCATCCAAGATATCGAAGCAGAACCCAAGGTGAGCAACATACAAATGTGCCCTTGTGATCCACCACACTACTAGCCCAATAGGCATCAGTATAGTCAAAAACTCCCAGCAGTGTATCTCAGCCCATGGTTGATTGTGCCCCGAAGATATCTCAATAGACTCTTGGCACCAATCCAGTGAATTTGATGGGGCTCAACCATATGTTGACTCAAAGTGTTCACTGCAAAACATACGTCTAGACGGGAGTTCACGAAGAACATCAGGGCCCCCACGAGTTGTTGATACTCGGTGGGATTTCCCAAGTCGGGCCAATCAGCGTTTCCACACAACTTCTTCAACTTGAGTTCCATCGGTGTCGACACAGACTTACAGTCCACCATACCAAATCTCTTCAGTAGCTTCACGACATATTTTCCTTGAGAAAGGAAAATCTTGCCTGGCCTTTGCCAGACCTCCAAGCCTAGGAAGTAATGCATCAGTCATAGGTCTTTCATCCCAAACTCGGATGCTAGCTCCCTCTTACATTAATGAATGAGAGGGTCAACACATGTTAGGAAGAGATAATCCACATATAGAACTAGAATGAGAAGCCTTTCTCTTTCAACCTTAAAATAAAGGTTTCGATCAACATTACTTCGAGTGAAACCCAACTTCATCAAGTAGCTATCTATTCTCTCATACCAAGCCCTTGGTGCTTGCTTCAACCCATAGAGGGCTTTCTTCAACCTACATACATAGGTGTCTCTATCTTGGACTTCAAACCCTAGAGGTTGCTCCACACAAACCTCTTCCTTTATTGAACGGTGCAGAAAGGAAGTCTTCACATCCATCTGATGGAGACTCCATCCTTGCGTTGCAGCAAGGGCAATGATAGATCGGATGGTGGTATAGCAGGCGACCAGTGAAAATATATCATCATAATCTATGACTTCTTTTAGAGAGAAGCATCGGGCAACAAATCTTGCCTTGTACTTTTCAGCACTACCATCAGATCCATGCTTGATCTTATAGAGCCATTTTTAGGTGACAACAGATTTGTCCTCCAGTCTCGGGACCACTTCCTAGACATCATTTTTCATAATGGACTTGTATTCTTCGTGCATAGTATCCTCCCAAACTTGATGCTTTACGGCTTCTTCAAATGATCCAGGCTCAGATTGTACAATTGTACTCATGGCTGCTAGATACCCTTGGTATCTATTCAGGTTCTTGCTTTCACAAAATGTCCCCCTTGGGCAATGTCTCTCGGCATCTTCGAGAGTATCCCTAAGCCATGAGGGTCTTCTCTTATTTGAAGGAGGTGGATCAATAGGATGCATAGGTCCTTCAACATCGAGCATCGGTTCATCCTTCAATTCTTCCTACTTCCCTGCTTCTTCATCTTCTTTATCTTCCTTGGAGCTAGGAAGATTTCTTAATTTCTTGAGGGCAACATCTTCATCGAAGGTGACATCGTGGCATATCTCCACTTCTCTTTGACTACGCACATAGATTCTATATGCCTTCGAAGTTTCACTGTAGCCCACAAACATTCCCTTCTTTCTAGAAGCATCCAGCTTGCTTCCCTTTTCTTTCGGCACACGAAAGTAAACAGGACAACCAAAAACTCTAAAATGAGAAAAATTAGGTTTCTTACCAGAGAAGACTTCTTTGGGAGTCTTGGAGTCTAGAGTGGAATGTGGGCATCTATTTTGAACGTACACAGTAGTGTTCGCAGCTTCTCCCCACAAAAACTTCGGAAGACCTTGGTCACATAGCATGGCACAAGAAGCTTCCACAATGGTCCTATTCTTTCTTTGAGAAACACCATTTTGCTCAGGAGTATACACAGTTGTGGTCTCCCTCTTAATCCCAACTTCATTGCAAAATTCATTGAATTCATTTGACTCATACTCGGACCCGTTGTCGGTCCTAAAAACTTTGATTCTCATCTCGGCTTGATTTTCCACCAAGGCCTTGAAGGTACGAAACCATTTGAATGCTTCATCTTTCTTCTTCAAGAAATATATCCAGGTCTTGCAAGAGAAGTCATGTAATAGGAACATCCTCCCAAGGATGTCATCGGCAACATACCAGATAAATTAGAATGTATCAATTGCAAAATATCAGTTGTCTTTATGACACTTGAGGAGAATGGTCCCCTTGTATGCTTCCCTTCGACACAACCCTGACATAAACCTTCATGATCATCTTTAAATTCAGGCATCCCTGTCAACACCTTCCTTGCTTCGGGAAGGGCTTTGCAATGAAGGTGTGCAAACCTCCGGTGCCATAACTCTATTTGAAGAGTTGTATCACATGACATAGCCCCCAATGGACTTCCTCCAACCTGGTAGAGTGTATCAACTCTAAAACCAATAGTAAGAGCTTCTTTGAAGTTCTTCTTCCAAATGTGTACCTTTCCATCAACGAATGCCACCTTGAACCCTTTGTCTTCCATTGCCTAAATAGACACGAGGTTCTTCTTCAAATCAGCTACGTACAACACATCTTGTAAACGGAGGACTTGACCTTGAGATAGATGAGGGGTCACAGTCCCTATCCCTTTCACGGGATATGTAGGATTATCTCCAAGGATAATTTCTAAATTAGTATTCTTCTCAATCAAATCAGAGAGGGCTTCTTTATAACCAGTGAGGTGCCTTGAAGCACCACTATCAATAGACCAGATATCCAGGATGTTGGGAGGAGATGCAGTAGAGAGGGCAGATACAAGAATATATTCATTTTTCTTATTATCAACAACATTAGACTCATCATACCTGGAATTTCCTGACCTCTTGAAAGTTTTCCCATTTCCACTACGATAAGAGGGAGCCTTCCTTTTCCCTTTGAACCTATTGTTCCTTTGATTGCCATTCCCGCTGAAGTTGTTGTTGTCATCATCCCTGGGAGAGTCCCTTCTATTGGGGCACTCTCTTGCATAGTGACCAGACTTGTTACAAGTGTAACATCTTCCCTTCCTTCCTTTGGGCCCCGCTCTACCATGGTTTTGATTTCTCGGGCCACCATGGTTCTTCTTCTTTGCATGAACGACGAAGGCAGTAGGGTCACCTCTATTTCCATTAGAGGGATGATATGTCTCCATCATCCTTGTCTCCTCTTGAGTGCATCTAATCAACAATTCATCAAAATTAGGAATCATATTATTATTAAGAATCGTAGTATTAAATACATACCACTCTCAGGGAAGTCCTCCAAGAGAAATGAGGACGAGCTCTCGATCAGCTACTTCTCCTATGGCAAGGAGATCATTCTTGATTTCTGTGAGTCTCATAAAATATGATGGAGGCTCATGAATCTTCCCCTGCACATAATCCATGACATCTTGATCTTCTAATGCCAAATCCAAGGACATCTTCCATGCATGATAATCAGACTTGTCAGTCAAATTATCATCAGACCATTGGTCCTTGACAAGACTTCTTCTTCAGTGATTTCTTTTCACACTATCTTGGCCTTTGTCTTCACCTTAGCTCTGATACCATGTTAATTTTAGATAAACATGGTATCTTCTATGCTTAATGCAGTTTTACTTCAATCTTTCTTATAGGCCCAATTCAACACATAAACATGAAAGTAAAATGTTGATAGAACATAATAATAGATCAACAGAAGACAAGCCAAATATTGTACAATTCTTCTTGTCCAGCAAAGATAGAGAGAGATGTGCGTTACGACAGTCAACGGGATGCATCAACCATCAAAGTCTTTCTCAACATCAGATCAGCCAACCTTCCAAGTGTTACACACACCCCTCAAAGACAGCTCCACAAGTCAACACAAGTCAACAAAAGAATCCCCAGCCATTTCTGGCATCATCCATATTTCCGGCATCCATATTTCTGGCATCCTTTTTCGGCATCATTTTCGACATCCATATTTCCGGCATCATCCAGATTTCCAGCATCCATATTTCCGCCATCCAGATTTCCGGCATCCATTTCCAGCATCGTCCATATTTTCGTTATCCATTTCCGGCATCATTTCCGACATCCATATTTCCGGCATCCAGATTTCCAAAGTCATCCATATTTCCGGCATCCAAATTTCCAGCATCATCCATATTTCCCGCATCATTTCCAGCATCCATATTTCCGACATCCATTTCTGGCATCCATATTCACACGTGGGAGAGAGAGAAGCCTCTTCTAGGCCGTACAAACCAATCATATCATGAGGAATGTGTGTGATGAGGTGATGATGAAATGGACATCATCTCTCTCCAATTTATATCAGTCAGTGAGGGTGTCTGACACATCTATTAGGCTTGTGAGACTACATTACAAATCTGGCCAACCTAGCACATGTGTGAAAAATAAAATAAAAATATATGTTCTGCTCATCCAAACAAGACGATCTTTAGATCAATCTCGCACCTCTCCGAAAGAGGAATCCAGCAAAAATATAATCATCATCATATGAGCAGTGCAACCTGGAGTTTGGACCTAGTTTCCCAAAATTAAAAGAAAGACTATTCATCAAGGATTATTTGGGAATCCAAGTTCTTATAGGATTTTAGGGATCGAGAAGCATCTCTGCAAGCTATACCGTTCATCCTCACCTTCTAATCCTCGCCCCTTCTCCCTGGAAAGTCAAGGCCCTTGCTTAAAAGAGCAAGAAATCTCGATACTTCACCTCCTCCTAGGGAAAGGGTTTAAGGGGTCACTTCCTATCTATTCATCGATATATCCTTTATAAGTGGGTTCCCAAAAGCATCAAGACTCCTCCCATCGGTGAAAGTCCATAAAGAGCAGGGAGCCTCATCTATGGTGACAGTGGGCTAAGCCTCCCCTGTTGCCCTTAACCTAGCAGTTACACCCTTAGGAAACTCTTTAAGGTCCCCTGATAGTTTCAGTGGTAACAGTTCTGAGGGCCCTTTGAGTGCCCCCAAATCATTGAGGAACCCATGCACGTCCCAACCCCTAGTGGGCGATGAACTGCCCCACATTAAGGGGGTAATAAATACTTATATCATACACAACATGCTCTCATTTCCTAGAGCCCAGACCAATAATACAAAGAAAAATCAAGAAAACAAAAAAGGAAAGTAAATAAGGGTGGTAAAACAACAGACGGGGTAACTCATGTATCCGTGATTGCTCCCTCCTACATCTATACATCCAAATAATCATCATTTCCATCCTTGAAATCCATGGCATTTGGCCTTGAGACCACCGTGTCCCCATCCATTCATCATCATTCACATGACACCTATCAGTTAAAGGATGTACCAAGGACCTGTCTTTCCCCTTTGGGACCGGCAACACCTAATAGGGTTGTTTATTACACACTCCTACCTAGGGAGGTAACACTAAATTTAGAAAGGAATGCCACTATCAAGTCTTAATGGTCCCTTGATAAACAAGCTTGGTTCACTTAGATGTACCAATGAATTATTGTACCTAATTGTAAGGATGCACATTGGATATTATATGTGACTTGTAGGCGGTTTCATCATGGGTTGGGCAACCTAAGCGGGGCCCATGTCCACCAGAGGATCATTTTGACACCCTCGGGTGAAGGGATCATTTGTAGAGCATCATGCCATGCCATGGGCATGCTCAACACCTTCACCATCTTGCTCATTGCCCTACATAATTCATGAGATGATATGCTTGGACCAGTGTGCCCCGACCAACTTAACATTATATGGAAGTTGATCCAAGGCCCAGAGGAGGTTTGCCTCATCCCTTGACACATGGGAGGGAAAGAACCATCGTCAAAGCCCTCTATATTGGAGAATCACAGGCCATACTATCATCATGAGACCCATTAGACTAACTTTTGTGCCCCAAACTTCCTTTGGGGCCCCACATGATTACTTACATGGAGAGTAAGGACCCATCCCATTGTTCCTGATTTATGGATCCCCTCACACAGTTCGGCACCAAGAGAACTCAATGTAACCCTCAAACAGCACTACGTTAGTATGATATCATCAACTCGGCTAGCATTTTGATGGTTATTTCCTAATTTGTAAAAGCTACTTGGTCGTCTTGTGATCAAGGGAAGTATTTTGCACATTTTTATAATGTTACGGGCCTTTGGCTAATAATTCAACCTACTAGGTCTCATATAAATAAAAATCAACTTCATTTGTTTTGCATCATCATCACACTTGGGAACTTCGACCTTCTTGACAAATCCGAACTTTTTCTTTCGATTAGCTATTTGATGTGTTGGATGCATTTTGATATTTGGAGCTGAAAATCGATTTTCTTTGGAGCTATCTCTTGATTTGTGGATGGATCAATGTTGCGAACATCGCGATCGGGATTAAATCGGCGAGGGGAAAAAATCGGAAAAAATCGTAAAAATCGGGAAAAAATCGGTAAAAATCGGGAAAAAATCGGCACATACAAAAATATTCATTTTTTTTCAATTTTTTTAATATCTAAAGCACCCACAACATAAAATAAATGCATTGACACATAAATATGAAAAAAAAAACTAATATATAAGACATGTAATATCATGTCTAGTGCTACATCACACATAATAGTGAATCATGTCCTGAATACTAAGTCCTGAGTCTCAACTCAACCTCAAAATATCAACAAAAAAATATAATAATGTATCTCATATCATGAGTCATAATGTTATATACAAAGGAATGCACCAAATAACCTATACTACTGATTTCCTCTGCCCCTCTTGCGAGAAAATGTAACAGCTTTCCCTCTAGACGAAGAAGTTGGCGGGGCTGGAAATGGACTCTGTTGTGCTCCAGATCCTGAAGCACTAGGAGCTAAAGGAGGTAGACCACGTCCTCTACCAGTAGCAGGGGTAGGTGGTGTCACCTCCTCCTCCTATTGTTGCTCCTCCTCCTCCTCCTCATGAAACTCATCATTGATTCATCGCTACTAGAAATGGGATCATCAACAAGAGATACATAAACATCATCTAGCTCAAAGTCTTCAAACTTGGATTTGCTCAACCTTATAACATGATAGAAATTGAAAAAGTTTAACATGCCTAACCAATGATTTTGGTTTGAGTGAAGGGTTCATCTCCTCAACCTTAAAATGCAGTAGAAAAAGATTAACATGCCTAACCAGTTGTTTTCCTTTGAGTGAAGGGTACATTCTTGTTAAGGCCACGGTACATTCTTAAAATGCGGTAGAAAAAGATTAACATGCCTAACCAGTTGTTTTCAACAATCAATACCACCAACATCAACAAAGTTCAACAATCAATGCCACCAACATCAAGGTTCTTAAAGGACTTCATACTCTTGATCAAATGCCAATCTCATACCCTTACACATAATAGAATCAAATGGAAACAATGCAATACCCAAACCATGAAACCCTGAAAACCATTAAGTCTGCTGAATTCTGAGTGAAATCTAAAATTCTAGTTTCTCCATATGAAATCCAATGAGGTCGAAACCACTCTTAAACATCCTAAGTCATTTCATGGTAATGTTAAAAATTTAAGTAAAAGGATTACTTTAAGAATTTAACATTACCATTAACTGCCAACAGGGTGAAAATGAGAGGGCTGCAAAAATGACCAAAAAAAAAATCAATTTTTGAACTTATAGGGTTGCTGTTTGATGGGCCCACGATTTTTACTAAAAAATCGCGATTTTTTCCCGATTAGCGATTTTTTCAAAAAATCGTGCAAAACATCGCCGATTTAATCGTTCGCCCGAAAAAATCGCGATTTTTTCAAAACATCGCGATTAAATCGCAATGTTCGCAACACTGGGATGGATATATCATATTTTCATGTCGTAAGTGCCTCTTGTTAAAGTTTCCTTCTCGAAAAATGTAAAATGTATGGAATTTTGCAACTAGATTAGTGTTATATTGTGACCTAAATGTTGAAGATTTATTTTGAAAGCTATTTCGTTGGGAATTGCACATGTTACTCATAGCATGACATGTGATAAATGTTCCTAGTGGATGAAAGTTTGTATTTCCTCCATAAAACTCCATAAATTTTGAGTGGGTAACTGTAAAGGTTTGGTAGCTAGGGCATCAATTTTTGACCTCCTTAAAAACAATTATGGAAAATCTGTAGCATCTAGGAAACCATAAGCCCAAAGAGGAAGGCACTGGTCAAAACCATTTCGTGATCAAATACTTCTTTCTCCACATTTTCTTATCCCAAAGTTCCGGTACCTTCTTCTTGGACGACTAGTTTAGGGCATCGAGCGAAATTCCCTAGAGTGAAAGGGTGGATTACATTATCATAGACTTCAAGCTTAGGGTATTAGCGACAAGTCCTCAATTTTTGACAAGAATCCCTTGTGTTTTCATCCATAAAATTCTTTCCCAAGGTGAGCCCTAGAAGTGAAACCCTAGTTTGCATTTCCTTGACTTGGGGACTTCTTTGAGGGTTGTATGAGCTTAGTATTCATTGGATCAAATCTTAAGAATTATTTTCTTCTCCTGGACTTGATATAGGGAGTAACTTTAACCATGATAATTCACAAAACCCTAGATCTCGTGCAAGTTTCTTCTAGGTCTCTAATAAGGAACGAAAACCCTTTTAACGTGTCATACCATCAGATAGAGCTTCCCTTAAGAAGTCCTACTTCATCACATAGTACCCCAAACCCTAGACCGTCAATTAAAGGTTACTGGTTATCTACCAGGACTCCCCCCATCGATGAAAATCTGTAACGAGCAGGGGATACTAGTCGTGGTGACAATGTGACATTGTCCCATTGTTATCTCTTAGTCTAGTTCTTTGACCCTTAGGATTTCCCTCCTTAGGGCATGCTAGATTGTGTGGTAACACAAACTACAACATAAAAGTAAATGGCTTGCCACATACAAGGAGTCGATAACAATAGAAAATCTCAATGAACGTTGAGAATCGAGTGAAGGTGAGAAGAGGATAACGAAGGCGACGAGGCAAAGGTAGAGATGAACGATTGGAGGAAAGAGAGATCCAAGTTACTGAAGCCAGGACCAAAAAACTGAACCAAATACACAAGAGGGGACAGCAATAGAGATGAACAACTGAAGCCAAGAAGTAAGAGGTGGAACCACAAGTTGAGAGAACAAATGAGAGAGGTGAGAATTGACAACTCTGGACCACAAATAGTGAAAGAAAGAAGAAAAATTTGACAATGCTAGTGTTGAACTAGGGAATGCAATAGACAAGTTCAAGCAAGCATTGGAGCAATGGTTGGAGATGTGATCCCATAGCTGCAGTCTATAGGATGTGACCACCAAGACCAAAGTCCCTAATAGGCAAAAGAGAGGCATGGTGATTGGTCCCATCCAAGGATACGCCATCTCAGGATGGGCCCTACCTGAGAAGACGACCTAGAGAGATCCATTAGTGGTGATGTAACCTAGGAAAGGAAAAAACAAATGAAACAAACAGAGAGGATATAGGAGGAAGACTTCCCCAAGTTGATTAGGAAGTAAATAAGTATAAAAGAGAAAGGGTTCAAGAGTAAAATTATGAAGGGGGGTGCTATTGCATGAAAGAGTTGAGGTATCCTAGGTACCAGTGCAGGAGAATAGATTTATGTTTGGCCATGTTCAGGGATGCCACGAGCCTAATAAACAAGGCCACAAGTCTGTATGAAGTAACTAAAGTGATACAGAGAGACTGAGATGTTTAGGTCTGTGGTAGAGCTGTAAAAGAGGCTAACGTCTATGGATATAAGGTGCTAGGTGATGGAAGAGTTTTTCAAGGGTTTGAACAGTGGTCTTTTTTCCTAGTTAGGGCTTCCTTCTATGGTACACAACCCTTAAGAGTTTGCGCAGAAGTATGATAAGTTTCACTCTAACTTTTTGTCCATGGGAGAGAAGAAAGAGAACCTATGAAGGTCACATATGGACTGTGATTTGGGCCGCAATTTATGTGTGTAGCGCAAATATTCTATGCAAATGTCTCTCCTGAAGTGGGCCGCATCCAGCCTCAGGTGGTTGTACTAGAAGGAAAGGAATTCATTCACAAGCCACTAAACAAAGGTTAGTACTAGAAGCAAAGGATTTCATTCAGCATTCGATGGGTAATAAAAAGAAAAGAATAGTATGGGCAAGAAAGCATCGTGCAACATTCTTATCTCCTACTGTGATATGCGAGCATCAGGAGGTGGATCTACTATGACTTATGATTTATGGGTGCACTTGTTGAGTATCCCTATAAAGGTGATCGCTTGTTATGCTTTTCCCCTCAGTTTCCCATTATCTTAATGCACTCTTTGTTCCCCAAATCAACCATATCAACATGTATGCACACCTCTTTGGCCATGACCATCATTCTTCATGGAAGTCACACAATTTGCGATACATTTAGGCTCCCTAATACACGGACGCACATCCTCCAAGGCAGTGAAAAGATCTCTTGTGAACTCTAAGTCAAGAGTAATCAGCTCCAAGTAAAGGAACTCTTAACGCCCCCTTTAATGTCACATTTGCATCTTTGAGGTACCTTCAGAACGAGTAAAGTTCTACTTTTGGCACATCCGTGAGGTTAAAAGAGGTATCATGGGAAATGTATTGAGTAAGAAAGATGTCAAAGCAAGTCAAGGACACATCATGGACCAAGTCAAACTCATGTTCAGGAAAGTTCAAGCCTTAACCCACACAAGGAGCATTGTCCACCCTTTCTACCCATTGGATCATGTAAAGGTCAATTTGGAGGAATGTTGAGGAAAAACATAAGGCCATATAGGTATCCAAGTAATCCAGGGTACATTTCAAGTCAAAATCAAGCAAGGAGCATAAAAGCATGGCTTGAATCATCTTTCCACAAAGGAAAGCAAGGTCCCCCACATTATACTAACCGTTCCAAAGGCCAACAACTTCATTCAAGCAACATTGTGCAAACAAAGTGTAATTTTTGACTTCTTAAGAACTCAAGTTAATTTCTCAAGGAATGTCAAGCTATTTCTTGATGGAACGTTGTACCCTTAGGCCAATTCGGACCTCTTTTTGTCAAATCAAACCTCGAATTGGTGGGATGTCTCACCTATTTTGATATCTAAGTAATGTAATGAAATAACTTGTAGTTTGAATTAATCGTGAATCATATTGTGGATGAAAAGACGCTTGTTTTTTCAAGCAAAAGGAGGAAAGATGTTGAGATCCTAATCCATAAAAAGAGAATTCTCCCTCCTTTGTAGATCGTTGTGAATTGTTGAGATCGTTTTTCCAAAATGTGAAACATTTTCATGAAATCCTTAGTGTTCATCATGAATTATCTTTCCTGGTTGATTTCACATATTTCTTATGGGGATTTGTGGATAACTAAAGAATACTACAAAAACTAACTAGATCAATCCATTTGAAAGGACGCTTTGTCACTTGCTTAGGAATTTCTAGGGTTTTACTCGCACATCTCTCTTGTTGGTGTAAGGTAGAGTTTGTTTCTTCTTGTTGAGCCATGCCCTAGTGCTCCTCACAAAGGGCTTCAGTTTATTTTTCATCATAGTAGAGCTATTTGTTGAAGGTTTTTCTCCAAGTAATCCATTCTAGTAGGGCTTGGTTTGAAAACTTGTCCTTGTAAATTAGTAGAAATTCTTTCGGTAATAATCACATGCACAGGAACGTGGTCGACGCGTTTCGAACCAACCAGTGTGGTTCATCATCAGGACTATGTGAGAGATCAGATCCAGACATTAAGTATAAATAGATGTAGAAATGGCTCAACTAGCCGTTAGGATAACGGCTAGTTTGACTTATAAAAAATAAAAAATAAAATAAAATAAAATAAATAAATAAATAAAAAATAAAATAAAATAAAATAAAATATTCCATTATTTATTTAATTTAATTAATTTTTATTTACTTATTATTATTATTTTATTTATTTATAAATTCTTTAGTATATTTATACAACTAATTAACCAATTAATTAATATAATGGTAATTAATTCAACAAATTGTGGTGTATATATGTATATTTTCCTTATTGATTATATAATAATCAATTATTATTAATAATTAAAAATAAAATTAATTATTATTCATATAATTTAATAACAACAAACTACCTATCAAATAATCAAACATTGAGTTTAAAAGATAAATAAATAAATAAAAATAAATAATAATAATAATAATTATTAAGCATAATAATTTTAAAAATAAAAATAAAAATTAAATAAATAAATCAGGACGAAAATAAAAATATAATCCATAAATAAAAGCTGGAAAAAAAATAATAAAAAAAAATAAAAAAAAATTTAAAAAATAAAAAAAAAATTAAAAAATAAAAAAAAAATAGAAAAAATAAATAAATAAATAAAAATAAAAATAAATAAATAAAAATTTAAAAAATATATATATATATATTTAAAAATAAAAATAAAAATAAATAAATAAATAATAATAATAATAAATAAATAAAAATAAAAACAAATAAATTAATTAAATAATTAAATAAATAAAATAAATAAAAATAAAAATCAAGAATATAAGGCAGGAATCCAGCACCTGCTGATATTCCAACCGTCATCTCTATTGAGATTAACGGGCCTTTTCTCAATTTCAATGGCCTCTCTCAACTTACGATGATGGAATTGGTCGATTCTAGCAATGACCTTAGCATCTTCTATGCAAACATGATGGTTAGTCTTTTCTGCATGCTCAGCTAAGGCGGACGAGCGAGATCTTCTGTGCTTGATATCAGCAGCATGCTCACAGATCATTTGATTAATCGATCGACCAGTCTCACCAATGTAAGGAGTCCCACAGGAACAAGGAATGATGTAGACACCTTTTCCATCTCTGGGGTCAATCGGATCTTTAACCGATTTTAGAGAACTACGAATTGTATTAAGGGGCTTGAAATAAGAGGATACCTTATGCTTTTTAAGGATCTTAGCAATCTTATCAGTGGTACCCTGGATGAACGGAAGGCTGACACTGCCACACCATTCACTAGGCTCGTTTTTATTTTTATTTTTAAAAGAAGGACCTTTTTCCGCTCTAAGGAAAGCTTTGAAGCCCTGCGACATACTATAACCATTATTACAAAAGACATTCAACAGATGGGTCTTTTCCCCCTCAAGGTGAGACTCATCAGAGATTCTCAGCGCCCTAGTGGCTAAGGTGCTAAGGACGCCTAATTTTTGAGCAGGGAAATGGTGGGAGCTAGCATGAAGATACTGCTTAGTATGAGTTTTCTTACGAAAAACTTGATGGGAAAAAGAACCATCATCATTTCTAGAGATAAGGACATCAAGGAAAGGAAGGCTACCATCCACCTCATGTTCCATGGTGAATTTTATGGAACGCGATTGGCTATTAAGATGAATGAAAAATTGATCTAATTTATCCTTGCCATGAGGCCAGACAACACAAGTACAATCAACAAACCTTTTCCATAACTTAGGCTGGAAAAGGGCTGATGAGAGAGCCCTAGATTCAAAGTCCTCCATAAACAGATTCGCAACTATCGGGGAAAGGGGAGAACCCATGGCAACGCCACAGGTTTGCTCATAGAATTCACCTTCAAAACTGAAGAAAGTGGAGGTTAAGCAAAGTTCTACTAAATGGGCTGTGTCGGGATCAGTAATGCGATTAATAACATCAATAGCCTCATTGATGGGGATATTGGTGTAAAGCGAAACAACATCAAAACTAACAAATCTATCATCAATATCCAATTTAATGTCCTTCAAATCCTTAACGAAAGAGAAGGAATCCTTAACAAAGGATTCGGTACGACCTACGAGGGGCTTAAGTTTAAGGGCTAAAAACTTGGCGAGAAGGTAAGTCGGACCCCCAATAGTATTAACATTAGGACGGAGGGGAGCACCATCCTTATGGATTTTTGGAAGACCATAGATCCTTGGAGTAAGGGGGTTGCTTTCAATCAACTTCTTACTTAAGGAGCTCACCATGCTATTTGATTTAATAGCATCAGCAACCACCTTTGAGACCTTTTTTAAGGGATTTTTGGCAAGTTTTTTGTAGCTCCCGCTATTCTCCAAATGATCTAACATTTTCTTCCTATAATCTTCCTTATTAAGGATGACAGCTGCACCACCTTTGTCAGCTTTAAGAACAACAATATCCTTATTATTATTTAGAGATTTTAAAGCTTCATATTCAAGCTTACTTAGGTTGCTCTTGGGGGGTTTGGCTTTCCTCAAGATCATCGCACAGTCCTGTCTAATAATGTCCTTGGAGGAATCCGGCAAATCTCTAATACCAAATTCTATGTCACAAATAATATCATGAATAGGGATTTTCCTAGGGGCTAAGGCAAAATTGAAGCCTTTCTCTAAAAGATTATAAACAGAGGGGTCAAAAGAGAAACTGGATAGATTAACAACTTTATTATTAGAGTTATTATTAATATTCATATTGTTATTATTAGAGCTACTATTAATATTCATATTATTATTATTATTTATATTATTAAATTTATTTTTATATTTACAATTATAAAAATTCTTCTTTTTATTGATGTAATTATGTTCATTAATATTACTATCTTTATTATTCTCACTATTATCATTCTTAATAATGCTATTGAAATGATCGCTACCTATCTTCTTATTACATTTTTGATTTCTTATCTTGTTATTAATTACATAAATTTTATTAATATTATTAAGGTTACGGTTATTAATGTTAGTCTTATTAACTAAAAACGTACTACCTAGGCCATTACTAAATGAATTACAATTCGTTTTATTAACTAAAGAAATGTCATGGCTATGAATATTCCCAAACGTATTTAAGCTTAAATCAGAATCGAAAATAATAGGAAGACCGGTACCTGAATTAGAAGGCATCGATTGTAGGGAATCGGTTTCAACGGTCACACCCGGAACTAATTGACCACCCGAGTCGCCGGCACTCAGCAGACTTTCTTGCAGAGAAGAAGACCCGACGGCAACATGCGCTAAATCATCACAGATATCATGGATGTCGTCTAACATGACAGCATCAGAAGATTGCTGCAGTTCTGAATGGGGAAATCCGATTCTTTCAACACGCTCATCCACATCATTGCAACTACTTCCAGATTCCGAAGACAGAGATGTACGCTGCCCCTCCCCCGCTTTATCTCTGGAGATCTTGACATCGACTGCTGCTGCAGAATGAAGCAGTGAGCTTTGGGGATCGCATTCAATCAGTTTGGTCGAAGATATCAGATCAACATTGAGCGCATTGTCTCTGGATATATTGACATCAACGTCCGCTGCTGAATGATGCATAGAGCTTCGGGGATCGTAATCGATCATTTTTGCCAAAGACAGCCGATCATCATTGAACACATTAGCAGACGAAGGTTCGGATCGAGAAGGAGATAGAGGTACACTTATTTCAGAACCTGAAGGTAAAGATGAATCGACAATCCACGATCGGAGCGATGATACTTGGTTGGCACTAACTTTGCTCGATGACGAAACTGAAGGTTCATTCGAATGCGAAGACCTCATCAGTAGCTTTTGGAATTTTACTATATGTTTTTCTTTCCAAAGAGCTTCCCATCGACTAGATTTGAGAGCCGACCTGGCATCGATTAAATTCCATAAGCTTAACGGAACAGAATTGGACAATTTTAAATGCCAAGATAACAACTTTCTCGATAAAAGATCAAGACTTCTTCTAACCCTGGAGATCTCATAACGAATGAGAGCAAGGCTAGCTTTTAAAAATATATTATGGTTCAAAGACAAATGGAGAGGATGTTTAATCTTAGCAAAAGAAGGAATGACAGAAGCATCTCTACATCTTTTCAGAAAGGTAAGATCTGATCTCAACTTAGATTAGGCACGAGCTCATTTAACTTCTGGGATTCCACCTCTGACAATAATCCACAAGCATTCATGAACCAACTCAAGAGGGGCATCGATTTGACCTCATATCCCTAGCGGAAATAAGGCACACTCCTTATTACACCAAAGAAGCATCTCTTTTTCCAAAATTCTGCAATTGTCCTTAATTTTTATTATTCAAAAACCCTGAAAAATAGAAAAATATATACATAAAATAATATATAGAAAAATATAACCATAAAAAATAAAAAGTAAACCAGTGAATTTCTTCACATTTATCTTTATATAATATTTTTTCGATTACATTTTGATTCTAGACTTGTTTCTACAAAAGTAGCCACCTCACTTAAACCTTGTTGAATATACTTTAGGTGATCCACATACAGGGAATTATTTCTTGTGGTACAATATACCACTATATAGCTGGAGAAAGGTGGTTGAGGTGATAGTGGTGGCCATTCTCTTGTTGCCACGAGGTTTGGATCTTCCTAGTGAGGATTTTCACTAAGCCTACAAAATTTTGTGGTAACAGGCCCTTTCAACGAAATATTTTGCATCAATTGATAGCAAGAAAGGGTTGGAGACAATATACAATTTGCAACTTTGTTGGTACCAATCATTCTTAAACAAACAACCCTCCAAACCTTAATTTTATACCCCATAGTAATAATTCTAGTTTAAATATTATTGTTTCCATCCAACCACTCTAAAAAATAAATAAAAAATCCCATCCTTTTATTTTCTATTTGCATAAATCTGCAATATAGATCATGAAATATCACAAATCATATTAATCATAAGTCTTCAACACTTTGAAATTATCATCATTCATTAGACTTAGTTTCTTTTATGTATTTCCCCATGTCAGAGAACAATTGACCTACAACGTGTGAAGAAGATACTAAAGTTACACTAGGTATCACTCTTCCATTATCCCTAAGGTCTATCTTGTACCTTCCAATAGCCCTAGGGTCTCACATGTATATATAAGGCATTGTCATTTAAACGGAGAGTTATGGGTGGTAATACAAAGCCATAACCAGAATGTGAAATATAAAAAATATAAAGGAAAGCAAAAAGAAATAGAATATCCATACTTGTAATTGATGGTAGTTGATCATGTAGGAGCTTGTTGAGACATGCAAAAGATGCAATTGTGGTAATATCAGTGCAAAAATGCATGTTACCCACCAAAAATGCATAGGAGAAAAAAATTAATAGATCTCTCTTCAGCCAACAATTGATAGCCCCTGACATAAATAATTAGCACATGGGCAAAATCCAATACATGAGTTCTACACCATACCCATGCTCATCACCCTGGTTCCATAGGCCTTAGATGAGCCTCCTTTATCATTCAGGAACCCATGATTGTCCCAACCCCTAGAGGGCAATGAACTGCCCTACCTAAAAGGGGGTAATCATACACATCATGCTCTTGTCCTTTAATCCCTAAGCAGATAATTAAGGAAAAATCATAAAAAGAAAAAGGCATATAAATAAGGGTGGAAAAATCAAGGTCAGGACACCTCATGTACCATGGTTTCTCCCTCCTAGATATTATATACCCAGGTGTGGGATTCTCGTTAACTAGTTACCCTTGAGCCCCAATATGTGGCCCGGGATTGCCCCATTCATTCCCTATTCCATTTCACTTCCTTATCTCTTTCCACCCCCATTTGAGAGATGTACCTTGGACATACTATCCCTTTTAAGGGTAGAAACCACCTAATAGGGTACCTAGCTAACCCCCTTTGGAGCTTGGAGACATGAGCACATGCCAAAGCCCACTACGAAAGGGCATGCCATTATGATGTAACCACTTTTTTGTCTATGGTTTGTAATCCCCTTTACACGATTACTCTAATGACTTATTGTACTGGAAAGATACGGGACGCATTGGATCTTATACAGAATTGCAGATGGTGTCCATTTGGGTTTGGTCTTCCTATATGGTGTCCATTTGGGTTTGTCACATGGAGGGTGTGTGTACAGATGGGCCTCCAAAGCCATAGAAAGAACTCCATGGATCCCCACCGATGTCCAAAGATTACCAGAGATCCACCTTTGGGATGAGGATGATCCACTTGGTACAATATGCCCAACAATACCCACGGGACCACCACACACTTGGCAGGTGTCCCAGGACTTGTACAAGGGCATGACAGCGTTCATTCCATCATTTGAACCCTTACAAATGATCTACAGGCATCTTCGACTCATATGGAGACCCAAGGGGTCATTGGTGTGCCCCCACACACATTGGGAGCACCACAAATCTACTACTTGGAAAACAAGGGGCCACTCCCTTATCAATCACATTTTGAGGAGTTTATTCATCATTATGGCACTTCTGTATATTATCAGGCGTTTTGGAGGGCCCCACGACATGCACATATTATTATTTGACCTCCTTAGAAGCTTATTATTTCATTTATGAGCTAGCTTGGTGGGCTTGTCACCAAAAGTTAGGTTATTTGCACATTATATTATGTTTAGAGGCTAGTGTAAAATCATTAGCTAAATTGGGCTCCCAAAAGCGGTATAAATAGGAGTTGGTTGGATACATTTGTATCATCACTTGGATTGGGATCTCTCTCTCTTAAGATAATTTCGCATTTTTTCCTTGGTGGAGATTTTTGGATGATGGTTGAATTTTGATGTATGGAATTGGGTTCTCTCTATCTTGGAGCTTTTTATATTGCGAATATCATGTTGGTTGGATATATTCTATAACATGTAAGTGCAAATTTGATGTCATTTTTCTTGTTGCTGCATACATTTGAACTTCACTATGATTAGGGCTAATTGTTGCATATGTTCAATGTGGAATTATGTGTCTATTTTAGCGTATATATGTGTATGGGCCATGTTATATGAATGAAATTTCCTAGAGTTCGTGTTGTCTCGGTAAGCCTTCACCATTTGCAAGAAGTATAAATGTTTTAAAGTCACTTTTCTTCTCTAGCCTCTAACATTGGACGAAGTTGATTTTGAAGCCTCCTAAATGATAGAAATACATTCCATCTTCTTAATTATCCTTGACTCCATATCCCCAAGTGAAATTAGGCACTGATCCTTCACAGGGTGATCATTTTAACCCTTATTTTTACCTTTTCTTCATTTTTCCCAAGTCTAGCCAAATTAGGTCCTAGAGGGCATCACTTTCTCGAAAATCTGGTCGGAGGAAAAATTCGATCTCCTAGGGTCAACTACGCTAGTGGGTCTTGTTGACCACTAGAGTGGTACATGATGATTATGTGAAGACTCCATGCCCAAGGATGAACCAGAGGACACTTGCACCATCAAAAATCATCAGGTATCATCAGTTCAATAGAGTTTTTAAACTCTACTTCTACTTCTTATCATTTTCTTTTGTACTAGATTCCACGCCCTACAAAGAATTGTAATAAGTGATGCTAGTAATGATGATTTTTGAGTCAGTATTGAGTCTGTAACAGGCCTAGGTAGCCTGAGACCTTGCCAACAAGTGAGTATTACTCTAGGAAGTTTATTTCACTTGGTTAATTATCATCTCCCTACCAGGTGTTAATAATTAATTGAGTTTTTTCCTCCAATTTTACCCCAAAGCCGGAGTACGACTTGATGGTGAGGCCTTCGGTGAGTTCTAGTGTCTAGATTCAATGTATATTACCATAATAGATCACACAAAAAAATTCGTGGAATTTGGTTAGGCCTAGGTAGTGATTTTTTAATTTTTTAGATTTCCCACAATTCGAAAATTGCAATAAAAATTGTAATCGAATTGTAATAAGTGTTGCCTAGAGAAGTTGTATGGAGTATGAGTAATCAAAATTACAGCTCTTGCCCTCAACTTTCTACTATGACACTTCGAGGGGTTAAAAATGTGTTTTGAAGCCTCAAAACCCACTTTTCCTAAGTTTAGTGGGAAATCAGACAATTAATTAAGCCATAAATTAAATAAATGGAGAAAAATAAATATCCACACATGCTAAATGAGGTGGAAATGAGGTGGAAAATTATGGAGGAGTTAAAGTGAATTCCCAAGGTGATGTGGACTCCTAAAATCAAGGAAAGGACATGTACTCAAATAAAATTGAATTTATGGCATTAAATGAGAGTTGCGTACTTGGAAATTCGAATTTGTGAAGTTAGTGCATATTTGGGAGGATTTGGGAGAATATTTGGTGGAGATTTTCATGGGAAATTGTCCCCACATGAGTTACCAGCCATATACACTTGTCATTCCATCATAAAATTCGAATTTGGCACATAAGGGAAGAAGAAAATGATGTCCACTTACCAGAATTTGATTTTTACACTTGGCAATGGAACTCCACATATCAAATTCGAATTTGCCTTGTGATCTCCCTCTCACCACTTGGAATTTGCCTTCAAGGAATTCCAAGCTATTTCTTGATGGAACGTTGTACCCTTAGGCCAATTCGGACTTCCTTTTGTCAAATCAAACCTCTAATTGGCGAGATGCCTCACCTATTTTGATATTTCATTAATGGAATGAAATAACTTGTAGTTTCACTTAATCGTGAAGCATATTGTGGATGAAAAGTATCTTGTTTTTTCAAGCAAAAGGAGGAAAGATATTGAGATCCTAATCTATAAAAAGAGAAGTCTCCCTAAAATAACTTGTAGTTTGAATTAATCATGAACCATATTGTGGATGAAAAGTATCTTGTTTTCTCAAGCAAAACGAGAAAAGATATTGAGATCCTAGTCTATAAAAAGAGAAGTCTCCCTCCTTTGTAGATCGTTGTGGATTGTTGAGATCGTTTTTCCACAATGTGAAACATTTTCATGAAATCCTTGGTGTTCATCATGAATTGTCTTTCTTGGTTGATTTCACATATTTCTTAAGGCGATTTGTGGATAACTAAAGAATATTACAAAAACTAACTAGATCAATCCATTTGAAAGGAAGATTTATCACTTGCTTAGGAATGTCTAGGGTTTTACTCGCACATCTCTCTTGTTGGTGTAAGGTAGAGTTTGCTTCTTCTTGTTGGGCCATGCCCCAGTGCTCCTCATGAACGGCTTCAGTTTATTTTGCATCATAGTAGAGCTATTTGTTGAAGGTGTTTCTCTAAGTAATCCTTTCTAGTAGGGCTTGGTTTCAAAACTTGTTCTTGATTAGGCGCGAGCTCATTTAACTTTTGAGATTCCACCTCCAACCATAATCCACAAGAATTGATAAACCAACTCAAGAGGGGCATCGATTTGACCCCATATCCCTAGTGGAAATAAGGCACACTCCTTATTCCACCAAACAACCATCTCTTTTTACAATATTCTGCAATTGTCCTTAATTTTTATTACTCAAAAATCCCTAACAATAGAAAAATATATACATAAAATAATATATAGAAAGATATAACCATAAAAAATGAAAAGTAAACCCTGAATTTCTCACTTTTATGTTTATATAAGATTTGATCGATTACATTTTGATTCTAGACTCGTTTCTAAAAAAACATGCCACATCGCTTAAACCTTCCTTGTTGAATATACTCTAGGTGATCCAGATACAGGGAATTATTTCTTGTGGTAAAACATACCACTATATAGCTGGAGAAAGGTTGTTGAGGTGATAGTGGTTGCCATTCTCTTGTTGCCACGAGGTTTGGATCTTCCTAGTGAGGATTTGCACTAAGCCTACAAAATTTTGCGCTAACAAGTCCTTTCAACAAAATTTTTTGCATCAATTGATAACGAGGAAAGGGTTCGAGACAATATGCAATTTTCAACATTGTTGGTACCAATCATTCTTAAACAAACAACCCTCCAAAAATTACTTTTAGACCCCATAGTCATAATTCTAATTTAAACATTATTGTTTCCATTCAACCACTCTCGAAAATAAAATAAAAATCCCATCCTTTTATTTTCTATTTGCATAAATCTGCAATATAGATCATGAAATATCACAAATCATATTAATCATAAGTCTTCAACACTTTGAAATTATTATCATTCATTAGACTTAGTTTCTTTTATGTATTTCCCCCTGTGTCAGAGAGCAATTGACCTAAAACGTGTGAAGCAGATACTAAAGTTACACTAGGTATCACTCTTCCATTATCCTTAGGGTCAATCTTGTACCTTCCATTAGCCCTACGGTCTCACATGTATATATGGCATTGTCATTTAAACGGAGGGTTTTGATTGATAATACAAAGTGTTAAATTTTGATAACCATGGTGTTCTATGCTTGACGCACTTTTACTTCGATCTTTCTTAGGCCCGATACAAAATAGCAATCACATAAACATGAAAGTAAAATGCTGATAGAACACAATAATAGATCAATAGAAGACAAGCCAAATATAGATCACATTCACAATTCCTTTTGTCCAACAAAGATATGAGATATTGTTGCGTTACGGCGGTCAACATGATGCTTCAACTAGCAAAGTCTTTCTCGGTCAGCCAGCACTTCATGTGTCACACCCACAGCCCCCAAGGAGAGCTCATCACAAGTCAACGCAAGTCAACTCAAGAATAGTGCAGACAAGTCAACGCATGGAGCAGCAGAAAAGTTAACTCAGCAAACTAGGACTTCAGTCAAACAACCCAGAATTCCTCGATTTTAGTGCCCAACTCTATGGCCTCCTAAAATCGGATTTTCTGCAGAGATTTGAGGTCAAATGACCTAGGTTTGACCACGGTCAACACTAGACAACACTGCTACAAAAGTGCCCTAAACAGATCCGCAAATTTCAGACTTGTGCTCCACAGGTGTGAGCAGAAAAAGGCCTCCAAAGGCTATTGAACCAATCAGATCACAATGAGAGAATGTGTGATGAGTTGATGATGAAATGACCTCCAAGTTTCTCCAATTTATATCCACGAATGAGGTGTGTGACACATCTATTAGGCATGTGAGCCTACATTACAACTCTGGCTGACCCTGCACATGTGCAAAATAAATTCAAAATAATTGTTCTGCTCATCCGATCAAGATCATCTTTAGATCAATCTTGCACCTCTCCCAAAGAGGAATCCAACAAAAACATGACCATTTACATATGAGCAGTGCAACATGGAGTTTGGACCTAGTTGCCCAAAATTAACACTCCCTCTCAACTAGGGAGAACTCCATGTGTCCACAAGTGCCATCCATCAGTACCATCATGTACTTTTACCAAACATCGTGCGTCATCCCGCCGTAACTTGCTTTGTTGGCTCTTTATTTCAGATAGAACAAAAGGTGAGTCACGAAGACATCACACACATCTGACCCGAAGTCAGCTTAGAGGTAAAAACCTCTCTTAGAACTTGTGGTAACACAACTTACAACATCAAAGTAAATGGCTTCCCACATACAAGGACGCGATAACAATAGAAAATCTCAATGAACGTTGAGAATCGAGTAAAGGTGAGAAGAGTATAAGGAAGGAGAGGAGGCAAAGGTAGGGATGAACAAGTGGAGGAAAGAGAGATCAAAGTTACTGAAGCCAGGACCAAAAAACTGAATCAAATACACAAGAAGGGACAAAAATAGAGATGAACAACTGAAGCCAAGAAATAAGAGGTGGCAACACTAGTTGAGAGAAAAAATGAGAGAGGTGAGAATTGACAACTCTGGACCACAAATAGTCAAAGAAAGAAGAAAAATTGACAATGCTAGTGTTGAACTAGGAATTACAATAGACAAGTGCAAGCAAGCATTGGAGCAATAGTTGGAGATGTGATCCCATAGCTGCAGTCTATAGGATGCGATCGCCAACACCAAAGTCCCTAATAGGCAAAGGAGAGGCATGGTGATTGGTCCCATCCAAGGAGAAGCCATCTCAGGTCGGGCACTACCTGAGAAGACGACCTAGAGAGATCCATTAGTGGTGATGTAACCTAGGAAAGGCAAAAACAAATGAAACAAAAAGATAGGATATAGGAGGAGGACTTCCCCAAGTTCATTAGGAACTAAAGAAGTATAAAAGAGAAAGGGTTCATGAGCAAAATTATGAAGGGGGCTTTTATTGCATGAAAGAGTTAAGCTATCCAAGGTACCAGTGTAGGAGAATAGATTTATGTTTGGCCATGTTCAAGGATGCCAAGGGCCTAATAAACAAGGCCACAGATCTGTATGAAGTATCTAAAGTTATACAGAGAGGCTAATATGTTTAGGTCTGTGGTGGAGCTATAAAAGAGGATGACGTCTATGGATATAAGGTGCTAGGTGATGGAAGAGTTGTTCAAGGGTTTGAATAGTAGTCTTTGTGCCCTAGCTAGGGCTTCCCTCTATGGTACACAACCCTTATGAGTTTTCTCAGAAGTATGATAAGCTTCACTCTGATTTTCTGTCCATCCAGGGGCCGTACCCAGCCTCAGGTACTTGTACTAGAAGCAAAGGATTTCATTCACAAGCCACTAAACAACGGTTAGTAATAGAAGCAAAGGATTTCATTCAGCATTCGATGGGTAAGGAAAAGAAAAGAATAGTATGGGAAAGAAAGCATCATGCAATATTCTTATCTCCTACTGTGATATGAGAGCATCAGGAGGTGGATCTACTACGACTTATGATTTATGGGTGCACTTGTTGAGTATCCCTATAAAGGTGATCACTTATTGTACTTTTCCCCTCAGTTTCCCATTATCTTAATGCACTCTTTGTTGCCCAAATCAACCACATACACATGTATGCTCACCTCTTTGGCCATGACCATCATTCTTCATGGAAGTCACACAGTTTGCAATACATTTCGGCTCCCTAATGCAATGACCCACATCCTCCAAGGAAGTGAAAATATCTCTTGTGAAGTCTAATTCAAGAGTAATCAACTCTTAACGCCCCCTTTAATGTCCCATTTGCATCTTTGAGGTACCTACAAAACAAGTCAACTTCTACTTTTGGCACAGCCATGAGGTTAAAAGATGTATCATGGGAAATGTATTGAGTAAGAAAGATGTCAAAGCAAGTCAAGGACACATCATGGACCAAGTAAAACTCATGTTCAGGAAAGTTCAAGCCTTAACCCACACAAAAAGTGGGCAAATGGACCCAGACAAGGAGTGTTGTCCACCCTTTCTACCCATTGGATCTTGTAAAGGTCAATTTGGAGGAATGTTGAGCGAAAACATAAGGCCATATAGGCGTCCAAGCAATCCAAGGTACATTTCAAGTCAAAATCAAGCAAGGAGCCTAAAAGCATTGTTTAAATCATCTTTGCACCAAGGAAAGCAAGGTTTTCCACATTATACTAGCCATTCAAAAGGCCGACATCTTCATTCAAGCAACATTGTGCAAACAAAGTGGAATTTTTGACTTACTAAGAACTCAAGTTAATCTTTCAAGGAATTCCAAGCTATTTCTCAATGGAACATTGTACCCTTAGGCCAATTCGGACCTCCTTTTGTCAAATCAAACCTCTAATTGGTGGGATGCCTCACCTATTTTGATATTTCATTAATGGAATGAAATAACTTGTAGTTTGACTTAATCGTGAAGCATATTGTGGATGAAAAGTATCTTGTTTTTTCAAGAAAAAGGAGGAAAGATATTGAGATCCTAATCTATAAGAAGAGAAGTCTCCCTCCTTTGTAAATCGTTGTGGATTGTTGAGATCGTTTTTCCATAATGTGAAACATTTTCATGAAATCCTTGGTGTTCATCATGAATTATCTTTCTTGGTTGATTTCACATATTTCTTAAGGCGATTTGTGGATAAATAAAGAATATTCCAAAAACTAACTAGATCAATCCATTTGAAAGGAAGCTTTGTCACTTGCTTAGGAATGTCTAGGGTTTTACTCGCACATCTCTCTTGTTGGTGTAAGGGTGAGTTTGTTTCTTCTTGTTGGACCATGCCCTAGTGCTCCTCACGAAGGGCTTTAGTTTATTTTGCATCATCGTAGAGCTATTTTTTCAAGGTGTTTCTCTAAGTAATCCTTTCTAGTAGGGCTTGGCTTCAAAACTTGTTCTTGATTAGGCGCGAGCTCATTTAACTTTTGAGATTCCACCTCCAACCATAATCCACAAGAATTGATAAGCCAACTCAAGAGGGGAATCAATTTGACCCCATATCCCTAGTGGAAATAAGGCACACTCCTTATTCCACCAAACAACCATCTCTTTTTACAAAATTCTGCAATTGTTCTTAATTTTTATTATTCAAAAAGCCCTAACAATAGAAAAATATATACATAAAATAATATATAGAAAGATATAACCATAAAAAATGAAAAGTAAACCAGTGAATTTCTCACTTTTATGTTTATATAAGATTTGATCGATTACATTTTGATTCTAGACTCGTTTCTAAAAAAACATGCCACATCGCTTAAACCTTCCGTGTTGAATATACTCTAGGTGATCAAGATACAGGGAATTATTTCTTGTGGTACAACATACCACTATATAGCTGGAGAAAGGTTGTTGAGGTGATAGTGGTGACCATTCTCTTGTTGCCACGAGGTTTGGATCTTCCTAGTGAGTATTTGCACTAAGCCTACAAAATTTTGCGCTAAGAGGTCCTTTCAACGAAATTTTTTACATCAATTGATAACGAGGAAAGGGTTCGAGACAATATGCAATTTTCAACTTTGTTGGTACCAATCATTCTTAAACAAACAACCCTCCAAATCTTACTTTTAGACCCCATAGTCATAATTCTAGTTTAAACATTATTGTTTCCATTCAACCACCCTCGAAAATAAAATAAAAATCCCATCCTTTTATTTTCTATTTGCATAAATCTGCAATATAGATCATGAAATATCACAAATCATATTAATCATAAGACTTCAACACTTTGAAATTATTATCATTCGTTAGACTTAGTTTCTTTTATGTATTTCCCCTTGTGTCAGAGAGCAATTGACCTAAAACGTGTGAAGCAGATACTAAAGTTACACTAGGTATCATTCTTCCAATATCCCTAGGGTCAATCTTTTACCTTCCATTAGCCCTACAGTCTCACATGTATATATAAGGCATTGTCATTTAAACGGAGGGTTTTGGTTGATAATACAAAGTGTTAAATTTTGATAACCATGGTGTTCTATGCTTGATGCACTTTTACTTCGATCTTTCTTAGGCCCGATACAAAAGAGCAATCACATAAACATGAAAGTAAAATGCTGATAGAACACAATAATAGATCAATAGAAGCCAAGCCAAATATAGATCACATTTACAATTCCTTTTGTCCAGCAAAGATATGAGACATTGTTGCGTTACGGCGATCAACAGGATGCTTCAACTAGCAAAGTCTTTCTCGGTCAACCAACACTTCATGTGTCACACCCACAGCCCTCAAAGACAGCTCATCACAAGTCAACGCAAGGCAACTCAAGAACAGCGCAGAAAAGTCAACGCATGAAGCAGCAGAAAAGTCAACCCAGCAAACTAGGGCTTCAATCAAACAACCCATAATTCCTCGATTTTAGTGCCCAACTGTACGGCCTCCTAAAATCGGATTTTCTGCAGAGATTTGAGGTCAAATGACCAAGGGTTGACCACGGTCAACACTGGTCAACGTTGCTGCAAAAGTGCCCTAAACAGATCCGCAAATTTCAAACTTGTGCTCCACACGTGTGAGGGGAAAAAGGCCTCCAAAGGCTATTGAACCAATCAGATCCCAATGAGAGAATCTGTGATGAGTTGATGATGAAATGACCTCCAAGTTTCTCCAATTTATATCCATCAATGAGGGTGTGTGACACATCTATTAGGCATGTGAGCCTACATTACAACTCTGGTTGACACTGCACATGTTGAAAATAAATTCAAAATAAATGTTCTCCTCATCCGATCAAGATGATCTTTAAATCAATCTTGCACCTCTCCCAAAGAGGAATCCAAAAAAAACATGACCATTTTCATATGAGCAGTGCAACATGGAGTTTGGACCTAGTTGCCCAAAATTAACACTCCCTCTCAACTAGGGAGAACTCCATCTGTCCACAAGTGCCATCCATCAGTACCATCATGTACTTTTACTAAACATCGTGCATCATCCCACCGTAACTTGCTTTGTTGGCTCTTTATTTCAGATAGAACAAAAGGTGAGTCACGAAGACATCACCGTAATATTCCTAATTAGCACCGCTAATTGGAATATTTCATTTTTTGTATAGTTTTGCCGCCTTTAGTTAAATTAATAAATAAAGTGAGAAAGAGGGGGTCAACTCACTTTAATAAAATAAAGTGCTTCCTAGTAGATGAACGTTGTAACTTAAGGAGAGAGCCTTGGGGGTCCACACACACATGAGAGAGGCCTCACGTAGACTCCTTAGGTAACTGCGCAGGTCAAGGAGGAACTCAAGGACGCAGTTAGGGTTTTGAGGGAGCTAGCACTATAAAAGGTGGGGGTTTCACTCCATTTGGCATTGTTGATATGATATTGATATTGAGAGCTAGACTTCTGTCTACTTCAGCACGCCGGTTGTTTAGTCGGTCTGCAGCACTGTTTAGTGCGAACTGAGTGTCTCCGGTCGGAGATCTCACCCTTGGCTCCTGGGGACTTCGAGTGCCTGCTCGAGCAAGGTTTTTCCTTCAGCTTTTGTAGGTGGTCTGCAGTGGATTTTTGGGTGGGCGTTGCAGAGGAGTTGGCCACTTGGAGTGACTGCGCAGTCCAGGAGAGAGGACGCAGTTTCAGCAGGGAGGACGCAGTTATTGTTGTGCAGCGTTGTTGTGAGGTGATTTGGTGGTGGTTTCAGCGTCTTTCAGCATTGGGAGGTTGTTGTTTCAGCCGGAGGTTTTGCAGGAGAGTTTTGGGCCCCTTTCCCAGCGTTTTCCTTGAGCTTCTGCGCTGGTCCTGGAGGGACAGCGTTTTTCTAGGAGGGGGGTTTTTTTGGGGTGATTTTCGGAGGTGGTCCATTTGCTTCATGGTTTCTGGGTTTTGTCTGGAGCAGCGAGTATAGGCGATCTGCCGATTTTCAGCTCATTCCGGCAAGGGGATCAGCCCCTAGCTTCAGTTCATTCCAGCAGCAGCAGTTTACGGCAGTTTCCTCCAGCAGCTGGGACGCAGTTTCTGTAGCAGCCATTTCCTATTTTCTGAGAGGGTTCTTCACTTGCCTTGTGCAAGGATAGGTGCACTTATCCTGATTATCTATTGTACCCATTTATATTCTCAGATTAATAAAATGGCTTAGCATTTCGGCATTTTATGTGTATCTCGCTTTTATGTTCTATTCCCGCATTTTTCTATAGTTGCACGCTTGTATTGTCGTTCATTTTCCCCTTTCGGGATACAATTTAACATTTGACCCAAACTCAGCTTAGAGGTAAAAACCTCTCTTGCAATCAAAAGAGTCTCCTACTAACACGAAGTTAGTTTACTGACCCAAAGTCAGTTTAGAGGTAAAAACCGAATCATACTTGATCCCAGATCAAGGTGTTGGACACGTGCCATCCTAGACATAGAGAGTACGGCAATATCCGATGCGTCCATCGGTCTTGCTATGGTCTCTATCCACATTTCCCACCTCATTGGCCAAATGAGAGGTACTTCCCATGAGTCTGAAACTCCATGGGCAGGATGCGTGAGGGGCACAGATCAGAGAGAGGCGAACCAACTCAATATCATCGGTGGGGCAGACGCAAAATAAGGTTCGTCAAGCATAGCCCCGTATGTGCTTATACCTCCAAGAAGCTATCCCCAAGCCCCCTATATGATCGAGCCTTACGGTGCCTCGCTGTACCATATCCCGGATAAAGTGGTACCTCATATCAATATGCTTAGATCGATCGTGGAACACAGGATTCTCCGAAAGACGAATCCCACTCTGGTTATCACAAAGGATAACAGTGGTATCTACCACATGCCCAAACAACTCACTGAAGAGCTTTCACAACCGAACAACTTCACAACAGGCCATACTCACTGCAATGTATTCGGCCTCATCGGTGCTCAAAGCCACCAAATTCTGCTCCCTGCTCATCCAAGATATCGAAGCAGAACCCAAGGTGAAGCAAAATCCAAATGTGCTCTTGCAATCCACCACACTGCCAACTCAATCGGCATCAGTATATCCATGGAGTGTCAAACTCCCGGCAATGTATCTCAGCCCATGGTTGATTGTGCCTCGAAGATATCTCAACATATTCTTGGCACCAATCTGGTGATTGTGATGAGAATCAACCATATGTTGACTCAAACTGTTCACTGCAAAAAATACGTCCGGATGGGAGTTCACTAAGAACATCAGGACCCCCACGAGTTGTTGATACTCGGTAGGATTTTCTAGCACGGGCCCAACAGGGTTTCCACTCAACTTCTTAAAGTTGAGCTCAGTCGGTGTTGACACAGACTTACAGTGCACCATACCAAATCTCTCCAGTGGCTTCACGACATATTTTCCTTGAGAAAGGAAAATCTCGCTTGGCCTCTGCCATACCTCCAAGCCTAGGATGTAGTGCATCAGTCCTAGGTCTTTCATCTCAAACTCGGAAGCTAGCTCGCTCTTACACTGTTGAATGAGAGGGTCAGCACCTGTCAGGAAGAGATCATCCACATAGAGAACCAAAATGAGAGGCCTTTCTCTATCAACCTTAAAATAATGGTTCGGAACAACATTACTTCGAGTGAAGCCCAACTTCATCAAGTAGCTATCTATCCTCTCGTACCAAGCCCCGGGGGCTTTCTTCAACCTGCATAATACGGTACCTGGCTAACACACTTTCTCCCACTACGGTACCCTTTGACTGGGTAGCTCATGTATCCACGCTTTCTCCCTCCGACATCTATACATCAAAATAATCATCATTTCCATCCTTGAACCTATGGCATTTGGCCTTGAGACCACCGTGTCCGCATCCATTCATGACATGTGATGAATATTCCTAGTGGATGAAAGTTTGTATTTCCTCCATAAAACTCCATAAATTTTGGGTGGGTAATTGCAAAGGTTTGGTAGCTAGGGCATCAATTCTTGACCTCCTTAAAGACAATTATGGAAGATCTGTAGCATCTAGGACTCCATAAGCCCAAAGGAGAAGGCACTGCTCCAAACAATTTCGTAATCGAATACTTCTTTCTCAATATTTTCTTCTCCCAAAGTTCTCGTACCTTCTTCTTAGACAGCTAGCTTAGGGCATCAAGTGAAGTTTCCTAGAGTGAAAGGGTGGTTTACGGTATCATAGAATTCAAGCTTAGGGTCTTAGCTACATGTCCTCAAAGTTTGACAAGAATCCCTTGTGTTTTCATCCATAAAAACTCTTTCCTGAGGTGTGCCCTAGAAGGGAAACCCTAGTTTGCATTTCCTTGACTTGGGGACTTCTTTGAGGGTTGTATGAGCTTAGTATTCATTGGAACAAATCCTAAGAATCCTTTGCTTCTCCTTGACTTGATCTAGGGAGTAAATTTAACCATGATAATTCACAAAACAAAAGATCTCTTGCAAGTTTCTTCTAGGTCTCTAATAAGGAACGAAAATCCTTTTAACGTGCCATACCATCATATAGAGCTTCCCTTGAGAAGTCCTACTTCATCACATAGTACCTCAAACCCTAGAACATCAATTAAAGGTTATTGGTTATCTACCGGGACTCCTCTGATTGAAAATCTGTAAAGAGCAGGGGATACTAGTTCTGGTGACAATGCAACATTGTCCCATAGTTATCTCTTAGTCTAGTTCTTTGACCCTTAGGATTTCCTTCCTTAGGGCCTACTAGAACTTGTGGTAACACAACTTACAACATCAAAGTAAATGGCTTCCCACATACAAGGAGGCGATAACAATAGAAAATCTCAATGAACGTTGAGAATCAAGTGAAGGTGAGAAGAGGATAAGGAAGGAGAGGAGGCAAAGGTAGGGATGAACGAGTGGAGGAAAGAGAGATCAAAGTTACTGAAGCCACGACCAAAAAACTGAATCAAATACACAAGAGGGGACAACAATAGAGATGAACAACTGAAGCCAAGAAATAAGAGGTGGCAACACTAATTGAGAGAAACAACTCTGGACCACAAATAGTCAAAGAAAGAAGAAAAATTGACAATGCTAGTGTTAAACTAGGAATTACAATAGACAAGTGGAAGCAAGCATTGGAGCAATAGCTGGAGATGTGATCCCATAGCTGCAGTCTATAGGATGCGACCACCAACACCAAAGTCCCTAATAGGCAAAGGAGAGGCATGGTGATTGGTCCCATCCAAGGAGAAGCCATCTCAGGTCGGACCCTACCTGAGAAAACGACCTAGAGAGATCCATTAGTGGTGATGTAACCTAGGAAAGCCAAAAACAAATGAAACAAAAAGATAGGATATAGGAGGAGGACTTCCCCAAGTTGATTAGGAACTAAAGAAGTATAAAAGGGAAAGGGTTCATGAGCAAAATTATGAAGGGGGCTTTTATTGCATGAAAGAGTTGAGCTATCCAAGGTACTAGTGCATTAGAATAGATTTATGTTTGGCCATGTTCAAGGATGCCACGGGCCTAATAAACAAGGCCACAGGTTTGTATGAAGTAACTAAAGTTATACAGAGAGGCTAATATGTTTAGGTCTGTGGTAGCGCTGTAAAAGAGGATGACGTCTATGGATATAAGGTGCTAGGTGATGGAAGAGTTGTTCAAGGGTTTGAACAGTAGTCTTTGTGCCCTAGTTAGGGCTTACCTCTATGGTACACAACCCTTATGAGTTTGCTCAGAAGTATGATAACCTTCACTCTGATTTTTTGTCCATCCAGGGGCCGCATCCAGCCTCAGGTAGTTGTACTAGAAGGAAAGGATTTAATTCACAAGCCACTAAACAAAGGTTAGTACTAGAAGCAAAGGATTTCATTTAGCATTCGATGGGTAAGGAAAAGAAAAGAATAGTATGGGAAAGAAAGCATCATGCAATATTCTTATCTCCTACTATGATATGAGAGCATTAGGAGGTGGATCTACTACGACTTATGATTTATGGGTGCACTTGTTGAGTATCCTTATAAAGGTGATCGCTTATTGTACTTTTCCCCTCAGTTTCCCATTATCTTAATGCACTCTTTTTTCCCCAAATCAACCATATCCACATGTATGCTCACCTCCTTGGCCATGACCATCATTCTTCATGGAAGTCACACAGTTTGTGATACATTTCGGCTCCCTAATACAATGACCCACATCCTCCAAGGCAGTGAAACGATCTCTTGTGAAGCCTAACTCAAGAGTAATAACCTCCAAGTAAAGGAACTCTTAATGCCCCCTTTAATGTCCCATTCGCATCTTTAAGGTACCTTCAAAACGAGTCAACTTCTACTTCTGGCACGGCCATGAGGTTAAAAGAGGTATCATGGGAAATGTATTGAGTAAGAAAGATGTCAAAGCAAGTCAAGGACACATCATGGACCAAGTAAAACACATCTTCAAGAAAGTTCAAACCTTAACCCACCCAAAAAGTGGGCAAATGGACCCAGACAAGGAGTGATGTCCACCCTTTCTACCCATTGGATCTTGTAAAGGTCAATTTGGAGGAATGTTGAGGAAAAACATAAGGCCATATAGGCGTCCAAGCAATCCAAGGTACATTTCAAGTCAAAATCAACCAAGGAGCCTAAAAGCATGGTTTAAATCATCTTTGCACCAAGGAAAGCAAGGTTTTCCACATTATACTAGCCATTCGAAAGGTCGACATCTTCATTCAAGCAACATTGTGCAAACAAAGTGGAATTTTTGACTTACTAAGAACTCAAGTTAATCTTTCAAGGAATTCCAAGCTATTTCTCGATGGGACGTTGTACCCTTAGGCCAATTCAGACACCCTTTTGTCAAATCAAACCTCTAATTGGTGGGATGCCTCACCTATTTTCATATCTCATTAATGGAATGAAATAACTTGTAGTTTGACTTAATCGTGCAGCATATTGTGGATGAAAAGTATCTTGTTTTTTCAAGCAAAAGGAGGAAAGATATTGAGATCCTAATCTATAAAAAGAGAAGACTCCCTCCTTTGTAGATCGTTGTTGATTGTTGACATCGTTTTTCCATAATGTGAAACATTTTCATGAAATCCTTGGTGTTCATCATGAATTATCTTTCTTGGTTGATTTCACATATTTCTTAAGGCGATTTGTGGATAACTAAAGAATATTACAAAAACTAACTAGATCAATCCATTTGAAAGGAAGCTTTGTCACTTGCTTAGGAATGTCTAGGGTTTTACTCGCACATCTCTCTTGTTGCTGTAAGGTAGAGTTTGTTTCTTCTTGTTGGGCCATGCCCTAGTGCTCCTCACGAAGGGCTTCAGTTTATTTTGCATCATAGTAGAGCTATTTGTTGAAGGTGTTTCTCTATGTAATCCTTTCTAGTAGGGCTTGGTTTCAAAACTTGTTCTTGATTAGGTGCGAACTCATTTAACTTTTGAATTTCCACATCCAACCATAATCCACAAGAATTGATAAACCAACTCAAGAGGGGCACCGATTTGACCCCATATCCCTAGTGGAAATAAGGTACACTCCTTATTCCACCAAACAACCATCTCTTTTTAAAAAATTCTGCAATTGTCCTTAATTTTTATTATTCAAAAAGCCCTAAAAATAGAAAAATATATACATAAAATAATATATAGAAAGATATAACCATAAAAAATGAAAAGTAAACCAGTGAATTTCTCACTTTTATGTTTATATAAGATTTGATCGATTACATTTTGATTCTAGACTCGTTTCTACGAAAACATGCCACATCGCTTAAACCTTCCTTGTTGAATATACTCTAGGTGATCCAGATACAGGGAATTATTTCTTGTGGTACAACATACCACTATATAGCTGGAGAAAGGTTGTTGAGGTGATAGTGGTGGCCATTCTCTTGTTGCCACGAGGTTTGGATCTTCCTAGTGAGGATTTTCGCTAAGCCTACAAAATTTTGTGCTAAAATGTCCTTTCAACGAAATTTTTTGCATCAATTGATAATGAGGAAAGGGTTCGAGACAATATGCAATTTTCAACTTTGTTGGTACCAATCATTCTTAAACAAACAACCCTCCAAATCTTACTTTTAGACCCCATAGTCATAATTCTAGTTTAAACATTATTGTTTCCATTCAACCACTCTCGAAAATAAAATAAAAATCCCATCCTTCTATTTTCTATTTTCATAAATCTGCAATATAGATCATGAAATATCACAAATCATATTAATCATAAGACTTCAACACTTTGAAATTATTATCATTCATTAGACTTAGTTTCTTTTATGTATTTCCCCCTGTGTCAGAGAGCAATTGACCTAAAACGTGTGAAGCAGATACTAAAGTTACACTAGGTATCACTCTTCCATTATCCCTAGGGTCAATCTTGTACCTTCCATTAGCCCTAGGCTCTCACATGTATATATAAGGCATTGTCATTTAAACGGAGGGTTTTGGTTGATAATACAAAGTGTTAAATTTTGATAACCATGGTGTTCTATCCTTGATGCACTTTTACTTCGATCTTTCGTAGGCCCGATGCAAAATAGCAATCACATAAATGTGAAAGTAAAATGCTGATAAAACACAAAAATAGATCAATAGAAGACAAGCCGAATATAGATCACATTCACAATTCCTTTTGTCCAGCAAAGATAAGAGATATTTTTGCGTTACGGTGGTCAATAGGATGCTTCAAACAGCAAAGTCTTTCTCGGTCAGCCAGCACTTCATGTGTCACACCCACAGCCCTCAAAGACAGCTCATCACAAGTCAACGCAAGTCAACTCAAGAACAACACAGAAAAGTCAACGCATGCAGTAGCAGAAAATTCAACTTAGCAAACTAGGGCTTCAGTCAAACAACCCAGAATTCCTCGACTTTAGTGCCCAGCTGTATGGCCTCCTAAAATCGGATTTTTTGCAGAGATTTGAGGTCAAACGACCAAGGGTTGACCACGGTCAACACTAGTCAACGTTGCTGCAAAAGTGCCCTAGACAGATCTGCAAATTTCAGACTTGTGCTCCACACGTGTGAGGGGAAAAAGGCCTCCAAAGGCTATTGAACCAATCAGATCACAATGAGAGAATGTGTGATGAGTTGATGATGAAATGACCTCCAAGTTTCTCCAATTTATATCCATCAATGAGGGTGTGTGACACATCTATTAGGCATGTGAGCTTACATTACAACTCTGGCTGACCCTACACATGTGGAAAATAAATTCAAAATAAATGTTCTACTCATCCGATCAAGATGATCTTTAGATCAATCTTGCACCTCTCCCAAAGATGAATCCAACAAAAACATGACCATTTTCATATGAGCAGTGAATCATGGAGTTTGGACCTAGTTGCCCAAAATTAACACTCCCTCTCAACTAGGGAGAACTCCATCTGTCCACAAATGCCATCCATCAGTACCATCATGTACTTTTACCAAACATCGTGCGTCATCCCAATGTAACTTGCTTTGCTGGCTCTTTATTTCGGATAGAACAAAAGGTGAGTCACGAAGACATCACACACATCTGACCCAAAGTCAGCTTAGAGGTAAAAACCTCTCTTGGAATCAAAAGAGTCTCCTACTAACCCGAAGTTAGTTTACTGACCCAAATTCAGTTTAGAGGTAAAAACCGCATCATACTTGATCCCAGATCAAGGTGTTGGATACGTGCCATCCAAGACATAGAGAGTACGGCAATATCCGATGCGTCCATCGGTCTTGCTATGGTCTCTATCCACATTTCCCACCTCATTGGCCAAATGAGAGGTACTTCCCATGAGTCTAAAACTCCATGTGCAGGATGCGTGCCGGGCACAGATCAGAGAGAGGCGAACCAACTCAATATCATCGGTGGGGCAGAAGCACAATAAGGTTCATCAAGCATAGCCCCGTATGTGCTTATAGCTCCAAGAAGCTATCCCCAAGCCCCCTGGAGCTCCCAGAGCTCATAGTCCAACTCAAGCAGGACCCTCAAAATAGGGTCTTTCCAAGATTCCAAACTTCTCACGAAAGGTTAGGAACATGACCTTCCCCAGGGGCTTCGTGAGAATATCCACGACTTGCTCATCAGTTCCTATATGATCGAGCCTTACGGTGCCTCGCTGTACCATATCCCAGATAAAGTGGTACCTGATATCAATATGCTTAGATCGATCATGGAACACGGGATTCTCTGAAAGACGAATCCCAATCTGGTTATCACAAAGGATAACAGTGGTATCTAGCACATGCCCAAACAGCTCACTGAAGAGATTTCACAACCAAACAACTTCACAACAGGCCATACTCGCTGCAATGTATTCGGCCTCAGCGGTGCTCAAAGCCACCGCCTTCTGCTTCCTGCTCATCCAAGGTATCTAAGCAGAACCCAAGGTGAAGCAACATCCAGATGTGCTCTTGTGATCCACCACACTGCCAACCCAATCGGCATCAGTATATCCATGGAGTCTCAAACTCTCGGCAGTGTATCTCAGCCCATGGTTGATTGTGCCCAGAAGATATCTCAACAGATTCTTCGCACCAATCCAGTGAATGTGATGAGGATCAACCATATGTTGACTCAAAGTATTCACTACAAAACATACGTCCGGACGGGAGTTCACTAAGAACATCAGGGCCCCCACGAGTTTTTGATACTCGGTAGGATTTTCTAGCACGGGCCCAACAACATTTCCACTCAACTTCTTAAAGTTGAGTTCCATCGGTGTCGACACAGACTTACAGTGCACCATACCAAATCTCTCCAGCAGCTTCACGACATATTTTCCTTGAGAAAGGAAAATCTCGCCTGGCCTCTGCCTTACCTCCAAGCCTAGGATGTAGTGCATCATTCCTAGGTCTTTCATCTCAAACTCGGAAGCTAGGTCGCTCTTACATTGTTGAATGAGAGGGTCAACACCTGTTAGGAAGAGATTGTCCACATAGAGAACCAAAATTAGAGGCCTTTCTCTATCAACCTTAAAATAAAGGTTCAGAACAGCATTACTTCGAGTGAAGCCCAACTTCATTAAGTAGCTATCTATCCTCTCCTACGAATCCCCGGGGGCTTGCTTCAACACATAGAGGGCTTTCTTCAACCTGCATAATACGGTACCTGGCTAACCCGCTTTCTCCCACTATGGTACCCTTTGACGGCGTAACTCATGTATCCACGCTTTCTCCCTCCTACATCTATACATCAAAATAATCATCATTTCCATCCTTGAACCCATGGCATTTGGCCTTGAGACCACCGTGTCCGCATCCATTCATCATCATTCACGTGACACCTATCAGTTAAAGGATGTACCAAGAACCTGTCTTTCCCCTTTGCGACCGACAACACCTAATAGGGTTGTTTATTACACACTCCTACCTAGGGAGGTAACATGAAATTTGGAAAGGAATCCCACTACGAAGTTGCAATGTTCCCTTGATAAACAAGCTTGGTTCACTTAGATGTACCAATTAATTAGTGTACCTAATTGTGAGGATGCACATTGGATATTATATGTGACTGGTAGGCGGTTTCATCATGGGTTCGGCAACCTAGACGGGGCCCAGGTCCACCAGAGGATCATTTTGACACCCCCGGGTGAAGCGATCATCTGTAAAAGCTAATTGGTCGGCTTGGGACAAAGGGAAGTATTTTGCACATTTTTATAATGTTACGGGCCTTGGACTAATAATTAAACCTACTAGGTCTCATATAAATAAACTAAACTTCATTTGTTTTGCATCATCATCACACTTGGGAACTTCGGACTTCTTGGAAAATCCAAACTTTTTCTTTGGATTAGCTATTTGATATGTTGGATGCATTTTGATATTTGGAGCTGAAATTTGATTTTCTTTGGACCTATCTCCTGATTTGTGGATGGATATATCATATTGTCATGTTAGGTGCCTCTTGTTGAAGTTTCCTTCTTGAAAAATGTCTAATGTATGGAATTTTGCAACTAGATTAGTGTTATATTATGCCCTAATTGTTGAAGATTTATTTTGAAAGCTATTTGGTTGGGAATTGCAAATGATACTCATAAAATGACATGTGATGAATATTCGTATTGGATGAAAGTTTGTATTTCCTCCATAAAACTCCATAAATTTTGAGTGGGTAATTGCAAAGGTTTGGTAGCTAGGGCATCAACTCTTGACCTCCTTAAAGACAATTATGGAAAATCTGTTGCATCTAGGACTCCATAAGCCCAAAGGAGAAGGCACTGGTCCAAACAATTTCGTAATCAAATACTTCTTTCTCCATATTTTCTTCTCCCAAAGTTCTCGTACCTTCTTCGTAGACAGCTAGCTTAGGGCATCGAGCGAAGTTTCCTAGAGTGAAAGGGTGGATTACGGTATCATAGAATTCAAGCTTAGGGTCTTAGCTACAAGTCCTCAATGTTTGACAAGAATCCCTTGTGTTTTCATCCATAAAAATTCTTTCCTGAGGTGTACCCTAGAAGGGAAACCCTAGTTTGCATTTCCTTGACTTGGGGACTTCTTTGAGGATTGTATGAGCTTAGTATTCATTGGAAAAAAATCCTGAGAATCCTTTTCTTCTCCTTGACTTGCTCTAGGGTGTAAATTTAACCACGATAATTCACAAAACCCTAGATCTCGTGCAAGTTTCTTCTAGGTCTCTAATAAGGAACAGAAATCCTTTTAACGTGCCATACCATCATATAGAGCTTCCCTTGAGAAGTCCTACTTCATCACATAGTACCTCAAACCCTAGCTCATCAATTAAAGGTTAGTGGTTATCTACCGGGACTCCTCTCATCTGTGAAAATCTATAAAGAGTAAGGGATACTAGTTCTGGTGACAATGCGACATTGTCCCATTGTTATCTCTTATTCTAGTTCTTTGACCCTTAGGATTTCCCTCCTTAGGGCCTGCTAGAACTTGTGGTAACACAAATTACAACATCAAAGTAAATGGCTTCCCACATACAAGGAGGCGATAACAATAGAAAATCTCAATGAACGTTGAGAATCGAGTGAAGGCGAGAAGAGGATAAGGAAGGAGAGGAGGCAAAGGTAGGGATGAACGAGTGGAGGAAAGAGAGATCAAAGTTACTGAAGCCACGACCAAAAAACTGAATCAAATACACAAGAGGGGACAACAATAGAGATGAACAGCTGAAGCCAAGAAATAAGAGGTGGCAACACTAGTTGAGAGAAAAAATGAGAGAGGTGAGAATTGACAACTCTGGACCACAAATAGTGAAAGAAAGAAGAAAAATTGACATTGCTAGTGTTGAACTAGGAATTACAATAGACAAGTGCAAGCAAGCATTGGAGCAATAGTTGGAGATGTGATCCCATAGCTGCAGTCTATAGGATGCGACCACCAACACCAAAGTCCCTAATAGGCAAAGGAGAGGCATGGTGATTGGTCCCATCCAAGGAGAAGCCATCTCAGGTCGGGCCCTACTTGAGAAGACGACCTAGAGAGATCCATTAGTGTTGATGTAACCTAGGAAAGCCAAAAACAAATGAAACAAAAAGATAGGATATCGGAGGAGGACTTCCCCAAGTTGATAAGGAACTAAAGAAGTATTAAAGAGAAAGGGTTCATGAGCAAAATTATGAAGGGGGCTTTTATTGCATGAAAGAGTTGAGCTATCCAAGGTATCAGCGCAGGAGAATAGATTTATGTTTGGCCATGTTCAAGGATGCCACGGGCCTAATAAACAAGGCCAAAGGTCTATATGAAGTAACTAAAGTTATACAGAGAGGCTGATATGTTTAGCTCTGTGGTAGAGCTGTAAAAGAGGATGACGTCTATGGATATAAGTTGCTAGGTGATGGAAGAGTTGTTCAAGGGTTTGAACAATAGACTTTGTGGCCTAGTTAGGGCTTACCTCTATCGTACACAACCCTTATGAGTTTGCTCAGAAGTATGATAAGCTTCACTCTGATTTTCTGTCCATCCAGGGGCCGCATCCAGCCTCAGGTAGTTGTACTAGAAGGAAAGGATTTCATTCACAAGCCACTAAACAAAGGTTAGTACTAGAAGAAAAGGATTTCATTCAGCATTCGATGGGTAAGGAAAAGAAAAGAATAGTATGGAAAAGAAAGCATCATGCAATATTCTTATCTCCTACTATGATATGAGAGCATCAGGAGGTGGATCTACTATGACTTATGATTTATGGGTGCACTTGTTGAGTATCCCTATAAAGGTGATCGCTTATTGTACTTTTCCCCTCAGTTTCCCATTATCTTAATGCACTCTTTGTTCCCCAAATCAACCATATCCACATGTATGCTAACCGCTTTGGCCATGACCATCATTCTTCATGGAAGTCACACAGTTTGCGATACATTTCGGCTCCCTAATACAATGACCAATATCCTCCAAGGCAGTGAAAAAATCTCTTGTGAAGTCTAAGTCAAGAGTAATCAACTCCAAGTAAAGGAACTCTTAACGCCCCCTTTAATGTCCCATTTGCATCTTTGAGGTACCTTCAAAACGAGTAAACTTCTACTTTTGGCATAGCCATGAGGTTAAAAGAGGTATTATGCGAAATGTATCGAGTAAGAAAGATGTCAAAGAAAGTCAAGGACACATCATGGACCAGGTAAAACTCATGTTCAGGAAAGTTCAAGCCTTAACCCACACAAAAAGTGGGCAAATGGACCCAGACAAGGAGTGTTGTCCACCCTTTCTATCAATTAGATCTTGTAAAGGTCAATTTGGAGGAATGTTGAGGAAAAACATAAAGCCATATAGGCATCCAAGCAATCCAAGGGACATTTCAAGTCAAAATCAAGCAAGGAGCCTAAAAGCATGGTTTAAATCATCTTTGCACCAAGGAAAGCAAGGTTTTCCACATGATACTAGCCATTCGAAAGGCCGGCATCTTCATTCAAGCAACATTATGCAAACAAAGTGGAATTTTTGACATACTAAGAACTCAAGTTAATCTTTCAAGGAATTCCAAGCTATTTCTCGATGGAACATTGTACTCTTAGGCCAATTCGGACCTCCTTTTGTCAAATCAAACCTCTAATTGGCGGGATGCCTCACCTATTTTGATATTTCATTAATGGAATGAAATAACTTGTAGTTTGACTTAATCGTGAAGCATATTGTGGATGAAAAGTATCTTGTTTTTTCAAGCAAAAGGAGGAAAGATATTGAGATCCTAATCTATAAAAAGAGAAGTCTCCCTCCTTTGTAGATCGTTGTGGATTGTTGATATCGTTTTTCCATAATGTGAAACATTCTCATGAAATCCTTGGTGTTCATCATGAATTATCTTTCTTAGTTGATTTCACATATTTCTTAAGGCGATTTGTGGTTAACTAAAGAATATTACAAAAACTAACTAGATCAATCCATTTGAAAGGAAGCTTTGTCACTTGCTTAGGAATGTCTAGGGTTTTACTCGCACATCGCTCTCGTTGGTGTAAGGTAGAGTTTGTTTCTTCTTGTTGGGCCATGCCCTGGTGCTCCTCACGAAGGGCTTCAGTTTATTTTGCATCATAGTAGAGCTATTTGTTCAAGGTGTTTCTCTAACTAAGCCTTTCTAGTAGGGCTTGGTTTCAAAACTTGTTCTTGATTAGGTGAAGCTCATTTAACTTTTGAGATTCCACCTCCGACCATAATCCACAAGAATTGATAAACCGACTCAAGAGGGGCATCGATTTGGCCCCATATGCCTAGTGGAAATAAGGCACACTCCTTATTCCACCAAACAACCATCTCTTTTTACAAAATTCTGCAATTGTCCTTAATTTTTATTATTCAAAAATCCCTAACAATAGAAAAATATATATATAAAATTATATATAGAAAGATATAACCATAAAAAATGAAAATTAAACCAGTGAATTTCTCACTTTTATATTTATATAAGATTTGATCGATTACATTTTGATTCTAGACTCGTGTCTACGAAAACATGCCACATTGCTTAAACCTTCCTTGTTGAATATACTCTAGGTGATCCAGATACAGGGAATTATTTCTTGTGGTACAACATACCACTATATAGCTGGAGAAAGGTTGTTGAGGTGATAGTGGTGGCCATTCTCTTGTTGCCATGAGGTTTGGATTTTCCTAGTGAGGATTTGCACTAAGCCTACAAAATTTTGTGCTAACAGGTCCTTTCAACGAAATATTTTGCATCAATTGATAACGAGGAAAGCAATTTTCAACTTTGTTGGTACCAATCATTCTTAAACAAACAACCCTCCAAATCTTACTTTTAGACCCCATAGTCATAATTCTAGTTTAAACATTATTGTTTCCATTCAACCACTCTCGAAAATAAAATAAAAATCCCATCCTTTTATTTTCTATTTGCATAAATCTGCAATATAGATCATGAAATATCACAAATCATATTAATCATAAGTCTTCTCAACACTTTGAAATTATTATCATTCGTTAGACTTAGTTTCTTTTATGTATTTCCCCCTGTGTCAGAGAGCAATTGACCTAAAACGTGTGAAGCAAATACTAAAGTTACACTAGGTATCACTCTTCCATTATCCCTAGGGTCAATCTTGTACCTTCCATTAGCCCTAGGCTCTCACATGTATATATAAGGCATTGTCATTTAAACGGAGGGTTTTGGTTGATAATACAAAGTGTTAAATTTTGATAACCATGTTGTTCTATGCTTGATGCACTTTTACTAGGATCTTTCTTAGGCCCGATACAAAATAGCAATCACATAAACATGAAGGTAAAATGCTTATAGAACACAATAATAGATCAATAAAAGACAACCCAAATATATATCACATTTACAATTCCTTTTGTCCAGCAAAGATATGAGATATTGTTGCGTTACGACAGTGAACAGGATGCTTCAACCAGCAAAGTTTTTCTCGGTCAGCCAGCACTTCATGTATCACACCCACAGCCCTCAATTACAGCTCATCACAAGTCAACGCAAGTGGGGCAGAAGCAAAATAAGGTTTGTCAAGCATAGCCCCATATGTGCTTATAGCTCCAAGAAGCTATCCCCAAGCCCCCTGGAGCTCCCAGAGCTCATAGTCCAACTCAAGCAGGACCCTCAGAATAGGGTCTTTCCACGATTCCAAACTTCTCACGGAAGGTTAGGAACTTACTTTCCCCAGGGGCTTCATGAGAATATCCACGACTTGCTCATCAGTTCCTATATGATCGAGCCTTACGGCGCCTCGCTGTACTATATCCCGGATAAAGTGGTACCTGATATCAATATGCTTAGATCGATCGTGGAACACGGGATTCTCCGAAAGACGAATCCCATTCTGGTTATCACAAAGGATAACAGTGGCATGTAGCACATGCCCAAACAGCTCACTGAAGAGCTTTCACAACCAAACAACTTCACAACAGGCCATACTCGCTGCAATGTATTCGGCCTCAGCGGTGATCAAAGCCACCGACTTCTGCTTCTGTCTCATCCAAGATATCGAAGTAGAACCCAAGGTGAAGCAACATCCATATGTGCTCTTGTGATCCACCACACTGCCAACCCAATTGGCATCAGTATATCCATGGTGTCTCAAACTCCCGGCAGTGTATCTCAGCCCATGGTTGATTGTGCCCCGAAGATATCTCAATAGATTCTTCGCACCAATCTAGTGAATGTGATGAGGATTAACCATATGTTGACTCAAAGTGTTCACTGCAAAACATACGTTCGGACTGGAGTTCACTAAGAACATCAGGGCCCCCACGAGTTGTTGATACTCGGTAGGATTTTCTAGCACGGGCCCAACAGCATTTCCACTCAACTACTTCAAGTTGAGTTCCATCGGTGTCGGCACAAACTTACATTGCACCATACCAAATCTCTCCAGCAGCTTCACGACATATTTTTCTTGAGAAAGGAAAATCTCGCCTGGCCTCTACCATACCTCCAAGCCTAGGATGTAGTGCATCAGTCCTAGGTCTTTCATCTCAAACTCGGAAGCTAGCTCGCTCTTACACTGTTGAATGAGAGGGTCAGCACCTGTCAGGAAGAGATCGTCCACATAGAGAACCAAAGTGAAAGGCCTTTCTCTATCAACCTTAGAATAAAGGTTCGGAACAGCATAACTTCGAGTGAAGCCCAACTTCATCAAGTAGTTATCTATCCTCTCGTACCAAGCCCTGGGGGTTTGCTTCAACCCATAGAGGGCTTTCTTCAACCTGCATAATACAGTACCTGGCTAACCCACTTTCTCCCACTACAGTACCCTTTGACGGGGTAACTCATGTATCCACACTTTCTCCCTCCTACATCTATACATCAAAATAATCATCATTTCCATCCTTGAACCCATGGCATTTGGCCTTGAGACCACCGTGTCTGCATCCATTCATCATCATTCACGTGACACCTATCAGTTAAAGGATGTACCAAGAACCTGTCTTTCCCCTTTGCGATCAACAACACCTAATAGGGTTGTTTATTACACACTCCTACCTAGGGAGGTAACACGAAATTTGGAAAGGAATCCCACTACGAAGTCTCTATGTTCCCTTGATAAACAAGCTTGGTTCACTTAGATGTACCAATTAATTAATGTACCTAATTGTGAGGATGCACATTGGATATTATATGTGAATGGTAGGCGGTTTCATCATGGATTCGGCAACCTAGACGGGGCCCAGGTCCACCAGAAGATCATTTTGACACCCCCGGGTGAAGCGATCATTTGTAAAAGCTACTTGGTCGGCTTGTCACAAAGGGAAGTATTTTGCACAATTTTATAATGTGACGGGCCTTGGGCTAATAAATAAACCTACTAGGTCTCATATAAATAAAACTAAAATTCATTTGTTTTGCATCACCATCACACTTGGGAACTTCGGCCTTCTTGGAAAATCCGAACTTTTTCTTTGGATTAGCTGTTTGATATGTTGGATGCATTTTGATATTTGGAGCTGAAATTCGATTTTCTTTGGACCTATCTCTTGATTTGTGGATGGATATTTCATATTTTCATGCTAGGTGCCTCTTGTTGAAGTTTCCTTCTTGAAAAATGTCTAATGTATGGAATTTTGCAACTAGATTAGTGTTATATTGTGCCCTAATTGTTGTAGATTTATTTTGAAAGCTAGTTGGTTGGGAATTGCACATGATACTCATAGCATGACATGTGATGAATATTCCTAGTGGATGAAAGTTTGTATTTCCTCCATAAAACTCCATATATTTTGAGTGGTTAATTGCAAAGGTTTGGTAGCTAGGGCATCAATTCTTGACCTCCTTAAAGACAATTATGGAAAATCTATAGCATCTAGGACTCCATAAGCCCAAAGGAGAAGGCACTGGTCCAAACAATTTCGTAATCAAATACTTCTTTCTCCATATTTTCTTCTCCCAAAGTTCTCGTACCTTCTTCTTGGACAACTAGCTTAGGGCATCGAGCAAAGTTTCCTAGAGTGAAAGGGTGGATTACGATATCATAGAATTCAAGCTTAGGGTTTTAGCTACAAGTCCTCAAAGTTTGACAAGAATCCCTTGTGTTTTCATCCATAAAAACTCTTTCCTGAGGTGTGCCCTAGAAGGGAAACCCTAGTTTGCATTTCATTGACTTGGGGAATTCTTTGAGGGTTGTATGAGCTTATTATTCATTGGAACAAATGCTAAGAATCCTTTTCTTCTCCTTGACTTGATCTAGGGAGTAAATTTAACCACAATATTTCACAAAACCCTATATCTCGTGCAAGTTTCTTCTAGGTCTCTATGTAATATCCCGAATAGGAAATAGACAGCAATACAAGCATACAACTATAAAGAAAAATGCCAGAAATAGAACATAAAGCAGATACACATAAAATGCCAGAAATGCTAAGCCATTTTATTAATCTGAGAATATAAATGGGTACAATGGATAATCAGAATAAGAGCACCTATCCTTGCACAAGGCAAGTGAAGAACCCTCTCAGAAAATAGGAAATGGCTACTACAGAAACTGCCTCCCAGCTGCTGGAAGAAACTGCCGTAAACTGCTGCTGCTGGAATGAACTGGAACTAGAGGCTGATCCCCTCGCCGGAATGAGCTGAAAATCTGTAGATCACCTGTACTCACTGCTCTGGACAAAACCCAGAAACCATAAACAAAATGGACCACCTCCGAAAATCACCCCAGAAGCCCTCCTCAAGGAAAACGCTGTCCCTCCAGGCCCAGCGCAGATACCAACTGAAATATACTGAGATGGGGCCACAAACTCCTCAGGAAACTCTCCAACTGATAAACACTGAACCTCCACACCGAAATAGCACGGAACCTCTTGCAGAAACCCCCACAACTGAACAGCTTCAACTCAAACTGCGTCCTCCCTCCAAGGACTGCGCAGTCACCCAATGAAGCTCAGCTCCTCAGCCAAACACCCAACCAAATCACCTGCTAAAAACTGAAGAAATACCTTGCCCGAGTAGGCACTCGAAGTCCCCCGGGGCTAAGGGTGAGATCTCCGACCGGAGACACTCAGTCGCACTAAACAGTGCTGCAGACCGACTAAACAGCCAGCGTGCTCAAGTAGACAGAAGTCTAGCTCAAATATCATCAACAACAAGAATGCCAAATGAAATGGCTCTCCCACCTTTTATAATGCTAGCTCTCCTCCAAAACCCTAACGTGGTCCCCTCTCTCCACGTGCTCCTCCTAAGTCTGCGCAGATGCTCTTAGAGGCTACGTGAAGCCTCCCTCATACGTGGTGTGGACCCCCAAGGCTTCCCTTTAAGTCATAACGTTGCTCCTACTAGGGAAGTACTTTATTTTATTAAAGTGAGTTGACCCCTCTTTCTCACTTTTATTTATTAATTAGCTATAGGCGGAAAAACTATACAAAAATCAAATATTCCAATTAGCGGTGCTAATTAGGAATATTACAGTCTCCCCCGGCAGAACGTTGCTTGTCCTCAAGCAACTGAAGTGATGGATGCTGCAAAATATTCTCATCCTCCCAAGTGGCATCCTCATCCGGCAAATTCTTCCACCTCACCAAGAATTCCCGGATCGTCCTGCTCCGCAGCTGCCTCTCCCTGGTATCAATAATAGCCTCCGGCTGCAACACCAGATGCCCCTCATCATCCGTGGGTGGTAGCTCATCTGTGACTGTCACCTGCTGGCCCAATGCCTTTTTCAGGCATGATACATGAAAAATGTTATGGATCTTGCTGCCTTGGGGCAGCTCCAACTCATATGCAACCTGCCCAATCCTGCGTATCACCCTGTATGACCCATAAAAGCGGGGCTTAAGCTTCTCAGCCCCCTTCTGCTTGAGTGAAGACTGTCGGTATGGCTGTAATCGCAAGTAGACCAAGTATCCTACCTCAAACTGTCTCTCCACCCGACCCCTATCAGCATACAGCTTCTGCTGATTCTGAGCGGTGGCCATGTTATTCTTGAGAGCTCGGAGGATATCCTGACTCTCTTGGATCCATATCTTGGCTCTCGGAGCCCTGCTAACACCAAACATCACATCCACAAAAGATAAAGGATGATATCCATACAAAGCATAGAACGGTGACATACCAATGGACATATGATGTGTCGTGTTGTAGCAATACTCTCCCAAGTGCAGCCACTTCAGCCAAGCCCTCTGCTGCCCACTGACATAGTTACGCAAGTAGCCCTCCAGCCACTTGTTAACTATCTCTGTCTGTCCGTCCGTCTGTGGGTGATAACTAGTGCTCGGCGTCAACTCTGTCCCCACTAGCCGGAAAAGCTCCTGCCAGAATCCGCCCATGAAGCGGCTGTCCCTATCACTGACAATGGTCTTAGGTAGACCATGCAACCTGAAAATCTCTCTGAAGAACAGCTCGGCCACCTGTGCTACCGTGTGATGTGCGGATAAGGCGAAAAAATGAGCATACTTCGTCAGTCGGTCAATGACAACAAAGATGCAGTCTTTGCCCTGCACCATGGGCAACCCTGTGATGAAGTCCATCGATATGCTCTCCCATTTCCCCTCTGGAATGGGAAGAGGCTGCAACAACCCTGCAGGATGGCTCATCTCTCCCTTGTTCCTCTAGCAAACATCGCACCCCCTGACATGCTGGAGTACGTCCTCCTTGAGGCCCTTCCATGAGAACCTCTCCCTGATGGCCCTGTAAGTCTTGGTGAACCCCTGATGGCCCGCCAATGGAGAATCGTGTGAAGCATGGAGTATCTTCTTCGTAAGCTGAGACCCCTCAGTCAAGAAGATCCTGTCCCTGTAATAGATAATCTCATCGACCACCCTGTACCTATCATCTGCTACCTGCCCATCCAACACCTCACATGCAAACCTGTCCTTGGAGTACTCCACTAACAGTCGAGCCCTCCAATCAGCGTCCAAGCTCATAAGAGATAACGTGGCCGGTCTACGTGAAAGGGCATCTGCTACCACGTTATTGTTGCCTTTGACGTACTCAATGTCAAAGTCATCGGCTTGGATCTTCCCTCCCACTTCTCGCCGCTCTCCCGCAACCTGCCGCTCCGCAAAGTACCCGAGGGTCAAGCAGACTTCGATCTCACCTCGAATCTCTGGCCGCCCACTAAATATCACGGGTACTTGGCCAATGCATGCATGATGGCCAACACATCTCTCCTTTGTCGTATATGGAATACAACCTCTCATGCGGAGGAGCTTCCGGCTCTCGAAAGCTATAGGATGACCACCCTACATCAATACCGCACCAATCCCCTCCGATGCATCACACTCCAGACAAAATGGCCGCGTGAAACTGCAATGCAAGCACGGGCAACTAATCATCACCCCTTGAGCTTATCAAAAGCTCGCTGTGTTGTGTCCGACCAACTGAATGCCCCCTTCCTCGTCAAATCTGTGAGGGGTGAAGCAAGCTGTAAGAAGCCCTTGACGAACTTCCTGTAGTATGTGCAAATGCCAATAAATCCCCGAAGCTCAGTCACATTCCTCGGCTCTGGCCAATCTCTGATGGCCCTGATCTTCTCCTCGTGGACTCTCACCCCGTCCACTCCTATAATGTTCCCCAAGTACAGCATCTCCGTCAAGCCGAACTCACACTTGGAGAGCTTGGCATAAAACTGCTCCTCCTCCAAGATGTGCAAAACTGTCTCAATGTGTTGGAGATGCTCCTCCCAAGTCCTGCTATATATAAGTATGTCATCGAAGAAGACCAACACAAAATTCCTCAGATGACCCCTAAAAATGTGGTTCATGCACGACTGAAAGGTAGCGGGTGCATTGGTCAGCTCGAAAGGCATGACCAGAAACTCGAAGTGCCCATAATGACACCTGAAAGCGGTCTTGGGAATGTCTTGTTCCCTCACGCGTATCTGATGGTACCCGGATCTCAAGTCAATCTTTGAGAAGAACCATGCCCCTCTCAACTCATCCATCAGCTCATCGATCCTTGGAATGGGGTACCTGTTCTTAAGGGTCTTCTTATTCAGAGCCCTGTAGTCAATGCACATTCGCAATGTGCCATCCTTCTTCTTCACCAGCACTACAACAGAAGCAAAAGGACTCGTGCTCGGCCGAATGTGACCAAGGGCCAACAACTTCTGAATATCACGCTCTATCTCATCCCGATAGGCCTTGGGATGCCTATACAGTGTGGTGATCATTGCCTGTATCCCCTGCTCAAGCTCGATAGTATGCTCAAACCCCCGACCCGGTGGCTGCCCTGGTGGAATATCCGTTACTAAAGATACCTATCAAGGATAGTCCGTATCTCGTGACGTGACCGCCCTTACAGATCTACCGCCTTCCGGCCCGCAACTCTACGGCCCACTCTATGTCTCCCTTGCGGAAGGTTGCCTCCATCCTGTGTGCCGACACTGTCTGAGGCGGGTATGTGTGCTGTCGCCGTATCTTCTTGTGCCTCCCTGTCTTGGGATCATCCCACTCCATCTCTAGGGCCTTCCAATCTGTCGTGACCTTCCCCAGAGTAATGAGCCACTGAACACCCAATATCATGTTGGTGTCCGGGATATCCACCACAAAGAAATGATCTGTCAACGTGTAGGTGCCCATCGTCACTGATAGCTCGGGAACATATCGAGCACATACCATGGTCTGATCTCCTGGGACGAAAACTGAAAATCCATCAAAACTCTCAGTCTGTATACCTCTCCGCTCAACCATCTGCGCATCGATGAAGTTGTGGGTTGCCCCACTGTCGACCAAGACTGAGACTCGCTGACCATGCACTGTCCCTCGTACGCGCAACGTCAAATACTGGGGAACTCCCCGCAAGGCTGCTAGAGCTCCTCCAGTAGGTGCAAATGACGCACCACCTGCTGGTGGTGGTGGAGGTGGTAAGGTACCCTGCACTGCACAACTATCTCCTGCCTCCACATCATCATCCTCATCCTCTTCCCCGCTACTCTCGGAGAAGACCTCAATGAAATGTGCTTTCCCTGCAACACATCTATGTCCCGGCGCCAATGGCTCCTGGCAAGTGAAGCACAATTGCTTCTTCTTCAGCTCCCTCCTGGCCTCATCGTCAACCTGCACCCGATCGGGATTCCCCTTGGGAGGCGGAATCCTCGTGTCCTTCCCCTTAGGCTGGAAAGCCTGTCTCTGGGGGTAGGGTGTCCGAGTCCTGGGCAAGACATCCAGAATCCCGGTCCCCGCAACATGGTATCCCGGGCGTAGCTGGTCTAGGTCGACCGATTGTAGGACCACGAAGTGGCTCGCTGTGCCCCTCCACAAACATGTAGACCATTCGAGCCGCGGATAGATCAGGCACCATCACTGAAACCCTCAAGAAGTCTGAAATGTAAGTCTCTGGGCTCCCAGTCTGCTTGAGCTTTGTTAGCTCAACGAAGTGCTGCTCCGGATCCCTCCTGTCAAAGCGCTCTATCACCCTCCTGGTAAGCTCGGCATATGTCCCCACTGTAGAATGCCCGAGTGTCGTCATCCCATGAAACCACCAGTCTTGGGCCTCACCGTCCAGATGTAATGTTGCCACCTTGATGGCCTCTAACTGCGACATCTAATTAAGCTGGAAATAGATGTCCAACTTTTCTACCCAAGACTTTGCCGACATGTTTGATGTGCCATCAAACGTGGGCAAATGAAACCTGCTAGTTGCGCGGTGGTCACAATGATGATGCCTGTGCCCTCGGTGATGATCACGGGGTCTACCATCACGCTGGAGCTGAACATAATCTCTGAACGAGATAAGATCTCTGATCGCCGGCCCACGTGCCAGGTACTCTGCAATGTAGGCATCCATCTGGCCAGGCTCAAGCTTTGGCTCTCGCGGTGCTCCTGTCCCTGTGTCCTCCGCTAGGAATGTGGGCATAGTGGATCGCGTGGGTGAATGCGATGCCATGATGGGGATAGCATCACACTCCGGCATATGGTGGGACGTGCCCGATCCCTCACCGATCTGAAAACCCCTTGGGGTTTCCCGCTGCTTAACCTCTAATGCAGTGAGTCTCTGTCCCACTGACTCCATATACCTCGACACATCCTGCATGTGTTGGAGGAGTGCATCTCTAAATCTCCTCGCATCCTCCTCGTCTGCCATAGGACCCTGCTGTTCTGCGTCCCCCGATGTGTCGCTCCTCGCTTCCGAATCTATCTCTGCCGCTTTCCCGGGACGGACTCCATCGCTCATCCCCCGATCTCCGATTATCTCGCTGCTCCTGATCTGTGTCCACCACTTGAACACAGTCCCCCTCTCCGTAGGTGTTCTCCAACCTACGCTCAACGTCTCTGTATCTCTTACCCCGGTAACAGATGTGGGGTCTATCCCTCGGCCTCATAGACTGCTAGCTCCACAGGCTGAGCCAGATCTATGCTCTGATACCACTGTAATATCCCGAAAGGGAAATAGACAGCAATACAAGCATACAACAATATAGAAAATGCCGGAAAATAGAACATAAAGCAGATACACATAAAATGCCAGGAATGCTAAGCCATTTTATTAATCTGAGAATATAAATGGGTACAATGGATAATCAGAATAAGAGCACCTATCCTTGCACAAGGCAAGTGAAGAACCCTCTCAGAAAATAGGAAATGGCTGCTACAGAAACTGCGTCCCAGCTGCTGGAAGAAACTGCCGTAAACTGCTGCTGCTGGAACGAACTGGAACTAGAGGCTGATCCCCTCGCCGGAATGAGCTGAAAATCTGTAGATCACCTGTACTCACTGCTCCGGACAAAACCCAGAAACCATAAACAAAATGGACCACCTCCGAAAATCACCCCAGAAGCCCTCCTCAAGGAAAACGCTGTCCCTCCAGGCCCAGCGCAGATACCAACTGAAATATACTGAGATGGGGCCACAAACTCCTCAGGAAACTCTCCAACCGATAAACACTGAACCTCCACACCGAAATAGCATGGAACCTCCTGCAGAAACCCCCACAACTGAACAACTCCAACTCAAACTGCGTCCTCCCTCCAAGGACTGCGCAGTCACCCAATGAAGCTCAGCTCCTCAGCAAAACACCCAACCAAATCACCTGCTAAAACTGAAGAAATACCTTGCCCGAGTAGGCACTCGAAGTCCCCTCGGCTATAGATCGACCGGAGATACCAGCCGCACTAAAACAAAGGTCACAGACCGACTAAACAACTTGCATTGCGGTTTTAAGTATTTAAGTTTAGCTCAAATATCATCAAACAACAAGAATGCCAAATGAAATGGGTTTCTCCACCTTTATAATGCTATTTCTCCTCCAAAACCCTAACGTGTCCTCTCTCCACGTGCTCCTCCCAAGTCTCACGCTCTTAGAGGCTACGTGAAGCCTCCTCATACGGTGTGGACCCCCCCTTCCTTAAGTCATAACGTTGTTATCATTAGGGAAGGCTTTGCTAATTAAAGTGAGTTGGACCTTTTCATTCTTTTATTTATTAATTAACTATAGGCGGCAAAACTATACAAAAATCTAATATTCCAATTAGCGGTGCTAATTAGGAATATTACACTCTAATAAGGAACGAAAATCCTTTTAACGTGCCATACCATCATATAGAGCATCCCTTGAGAAGTCCTACTTCATCACATAGTACCTCAAACCCTAGAACATCAATTAAAGGTTATTGGTTATCTACCGGGACTCCTCTCATTGAAAATCTATAAAGAGCAAGGGATACTAGTTCTGGTGACAATGCAACATTGTCCCATAGTTATCTCTTAGTCTAGTTCTTTGACCCTTAGGATTTCCTTCCTTAGGGCCTACTAGAACTTGTGGTAACACAACTTACAACATCAAAGTAAATGGCTTCCCACATACAAGGAGGCGATAACAATAGAAAATCTCAATGAACGTTGAGAATCAAGTGAAGGTGAGAAGAGGATAAGGAAGGAGAGGAGGCAAAGGTAGGGATGAACGAGTGGAGGAAAGAGAGATCAAAGTTACTGAAGCCACGACCAAAAAACTGAATCAAATACACAAGAGGGGACAACAATAGAGATGAACAACTGAAGCCAAGAAATAAGAGGTGGCAACACTAATTGAGAGAAACAACTCTGGACCACAAATAGTCAAAGAAAGAAGAAAAATTGACAATGCTAGTGTTAAACTAGGAATTACAATAGACAAGTGGAAGCAAGCATTGGAGCAATAGCTGGAGATGTGATCCCATAGCTGCAGTCTATAGGATGCGACCACCAACACCAAAGTCCCTAATAGGCAAAGGAGAGGCATGGTGATTGGTCCCATCCAAGGAGAAGCCATCTCAGGTCGGGCCCTACCTGAGAAAACGACCTAGAGAGATCCATTAGTGGTGATGTAACCTAGGAAAGCCAAAAACAAATGAAACAAAAAGATAGGATATAGGAGGAGGACTTCCCCAAGTTGATTAGGAACTAAATAAGTATAAAAGGGAAAGGGTTCATGAGCAAAATTATGAAGGGGGCTTTTATTGCATGAAAGAGTTGAGCTATCCAAGGTACTAGTGCATTAGAATAGATTTATGTTTGGCCATATTCAAGGATGCCACGGGCCTAATAAACAAGGCCACAGGTTTGTATGAAGTAACTAAAGTTATACAGAGAGGCTAATATGTTTAGGTCTGTGGTAGCGCTGTAAAAGAGGATGACGTCTATGGATATAAGGTGCTAGGTGATGGAAGAGTTGTTCAAGGGTTTGAACAGTAGTCTTTGTGCCCTAGTTAGGGCTTACCTCTATGGTACACAACCCTTATGAGTTTTCTTACATGATAAGCTTCACTCGATATTGATTTGCTGTAGCCGTATCCACCGTGTAATCTTACTAGAAGGAAAGGATTTCATTCACAAACCACTAAACAAAGGTTAGTACTAGAAGCAAAGGAAAATATGATGCATTCGATGGGTATGAAAAAAGAAAAGAATAGTATGGGAAAGAAATCATCATGCAAATATTCTTATTCTCACGGTGACATGAGAGCATCAGAGGTGGATCTACTACGACTTATGATTTATGGGTGCACTTGTTGAGTATCCCTATAGAGGTGATCGCTTATTGTACTTTTCCCCTCAGTTTCCCGTTATCTTAATGCACTCTTTGTTCACCAAATCAACCATATCCACATGTATGCTCACCACTTTGGCCATGACCATCATTCTTCATGGAAGTCACACAGTTTGCGATACATTTCGGCTCCGTAATACAATGACCCACATCCTCCAAGGCAGTGAAAAGATCTCTTGTGAAGTCTAAGTCAAGAGTAATCAACTCCAATTAAAGGAACTCTTAACGCCCCCTTTAATGTCCCATTTTCATCTTTGAGGTACCTTAAAAACAAGTCAACTTCTACTTTTGGCACAGGCATGAGGTTAAAAGAGGTATCATGGGAAATGTATTGAGTAAGAAAGATGTCAAAGCAAGTCAAGGACACATCATGGACCAAGTAAAACTCATGTTCAAGAACGTTCAAGCCTTAACCCACAAAAAATGTAGCAAAATGGACCCAGACAAGGAGTGTTGTCCACCCTTTCTACCCATTGGATCTTGTAAAGGTCAATTTGGAGGAATGTTGACGAAAAACATAAGGCCATAGAGGCATCCAAGCAATCCAAGGTACATTTCAAGTCAAAATCAAGCAAGGAGCCTAAAAGTCTAGTTTAAATCATCTTTGCACCAAGGAAAGCAAGGTTTTCCACATTATACTCTCCATTCGAAAGGTCGACATCTTCATTCAAGCAACATTGTGCAAACAAAGTGGAATTTTTTACTTTACTAAGAACTCAAGTTAATCTTTCAAGGAATTCCAAGCTATTTCTTGATGGAACGTTGTACCTTTAGGCCAATTCGGACCTCCTTTTGTCAAATCAAAACTCTAATTGGTGGGATCCCTCACCTATATTCATATTTCATTAATGGAATGAAATAACTTGTAGTTTCACTTAATCGTGAAGCATATTGTGGATGAAAAGTATCTTGTTTTTTCAAGCAAAAGGAGGAAAGATATTGAAATCCTAATCTATAAAAAGAGAAGTCTCCCTCCTTTGTAGATCGTTGTGGATTGTTGAGATCGTTTTTCCATAATGTGAAACATTTTCATGAAATCCTTGGTGTTCATCATGAATTATCTTTCTTGGTTGATTTCACATATTTCTCAAGGCGATTTGTGGATAACTAAAGACTATTACAAAAACTAACTAGATCAATCCATTTGAAAGGAAGCTTTGTCACTTGCTTAGGAATGTCTAGGGTTTTACTCGCACATCTCTCTTGTTGGTGTAAGGTAGAGTTTATTTCTTCTTGTTGGGCCATGCCCTAGTGCTCCTCGCAAAGGGCTTCAGTTTATTTTGCATCATAGTAGAGCTATTTGTTCAAGGTGTTTCTCTAAGTAATCCTTTCTAGTAGGGCTTGGCTTCAAAACATGTTCTCGATTAGGCGCGAGCTCATTTAACTTTTGAGATTCCACCTCGGACCATAATCCACAAGAATTGATAAACCAACTCAAGAGGGGCATCGATTTGACCCCATATCCCTAGTGGAAATAAGGCACACTCCTTATTCCACCAAACAACCATCTCTTTTTACAAAATTCTGCAATTGTCCTTAATTTTTATTATTCAAAAAGCCCTAACAATAGAAAAATATATACATAAAATAATATATAGAAAGATATAACCATAAAAAATGAAAAGTAAACCAATGAATTTCTCACTTGTATGTTTATATAAGATTTCATCGATTACATTTTGATTCTAGACTCGTTTCTACGAAAACATGCCACATCGCTTAAACCTTCCTTGTCGAATATACTCTAGGTGATCCAAATACAAGGAATTATTTCTTGTGGTACAACATACCACTATATAGCTGGAGAAAGGTTGTTTGAGGTGATAGTGGTGGCCATTCTCTTGTTGCCACGAGATTTGGATCTTCCTACTGAGTATTTGCACTAAGCCTACAAAATTTTGCGCTAAAAGGTCCTTTCAACGAAATTTTTTGCATCAATTGATAACAAGGAAAGGGTTCGAGACTATATCCAATTTTCAACTTTGTTGGTACCAATCATTCTTTAACAAACAACTCTACAAATCTTAATTTTAGACCCCATAGTCATAATTCTACTTTAAACATTATTGTTTCCATTCAACCACTCTCGAAAATAAAATAAAAATCCCATCCTTTTAATTTCTATTTGCATAAATTTGCAATATACATCATGAAATATCACAAATCATATTAATCATAAGAATTCAACACTTTGAAATTATTATCATTGATTAGACTTAGTTTCTTTTATGTATTTCCCCCTGTGTTATAGAGCAATTGACCTAAAACATGTGAAACAGATACTAAAGTTACACTAGGTATCACTCTTCCATTATCCCTAGGGTCAATCTTGTAACTTCCATTAGCCCTAGGGTCTCACATGTATATATAAGGCATTGTCATTTAAACGGAGGGTTTTGGTTGATAATACAAAGTGTTAAATTTTGATAACCATGGTGTTCTATGCTTGATTCACTTTTACTTCGATCTTTCTTAGGCCCAATACAAAATAGCAATGACATAAACATGAAAGTAAAATCCTGATAGAAATTTTGTTTTAAAACCGGTCAAGCTTGAACTTGTGAATCGTTTTCAAATGTTTATTAGATAGCTCAATTTCATTTAAACCGTCAGCAACCCAACAATTTAGGTATTTCTTTACCGTTTTTGAAAAATGACGAACCGCTTAAGCAGGGAACGTGAATCCCACGGCGGAGGATAAACCGGTTTAAGTTGCTCCTAACCGGCTTAAGCAGGGTGCTAACTCATCCGCGGACCCACATTTTCGGCGGCAGTGATGTTTTAGGGCTGATTTGGAGCCAATGGGAGGGTTCATTTAGCTACTCTTTCCCTATGTGGACCCACGCACGGCCAGAAATGGGTTTTAGGGGTGATGTGGAGGTAAGGGAAGCATTGACATTTCATGGTAATGTTAAATTCTTAAAGTAAAAGTGACATTTCATCCTTTTACTTGAATTTTTAACATTACCATGAAATGACTCAGGATGTTTAAGAGTGGTTTTGACCTCATTGGATTTCATATGGAGAAACTAGAATTTTAGGTTTCACTCAAAATTCAACAGACTTAATGGTTTTCAGGGTTTCATGGTTTGGGAATTTGCAATGTTTCCATTTGATTTTATCATGTGTAAGGGTATGATATTGGCATTTGATCAAGAGCATGAAGTCCTTTAAGAACCTTGATGTACCCTTCAATCAAAGGAAAACAACTAGTTAGACATGCTAATCTTTTTCTATCGCATTTTAAGGTTGAGGAAATGAACCCTTCACTCAAACCAAAATCATTGGTTAGACATGTTAAACTTTTTCAATTTCTATCATGTTATAAGGTTGAGCAATCCAAATCTGAAGACTTTGAGCTAGATGATGTTTATGTATCTCTTGTTGATGATCCCATTTCTAGTAGCGATGAATCAATGATGAGTTTCATGAGAGACCATGTTGCTCAGTTATTTGTAGTTTTGATGTCTATTTTTGCTACTACTACTACTACTAAAGTTGTAAAAGAGTTTTAGGAGTCCTCAAACTTTGAGCCATATTATTTATGTAGCTCATGTTGATGATCCCTTGTCTAGCAGTGGTGATGATTTTGATCATGATGAGGAGTGATCATGTTGTTGATCACTAATATGTAGTCTTGTATTAGGCCAATGGCCTCATAGCTTGTAGCATTGTTTTTGGACTTTATGGGCTATTTGGAGCCTCATTGCTTATGTATTTTTCGATGATATGTATTGCACTCGGTGCCATTTTGATATATTCACCTTTGCATGGTATATAAATGAGCAAACTTTGCATATTTTGTCTCTATGGGCTTGGAATCATGGTTGCAAATCTTAAAAATAGTTTTTTTTATTAAAAAGATAATTATTTAATGTATTTTTTTAAACCGTTCATTGGATCTGACCGCTCCCGTTAGACCGGTTCCTAAGAAACCCGGTTTATTAGGCCACCGGTCCTGGCCACCGTGCTCCTATGCAACATTACTAGAACACAATAATAGATCAATAGAAGACAAGCCAAATATAGATCACATTTACAATTCCTTTTGTCCAGCAAAGATATGAGATATTGTTGCGTTACGACAGTCAACAGGATGCTTCAACCAAAAAAGTCTTTCTCGGTTAGCCAACACTTCATGTGTCACACCCACAGCCCTCAAAGATAGCTCATCACAAGTCAATGCAAGTCAACTCAAGAACAACGCAGAAAAGTCAACGCATGCAGCAGTAGAAAATTCAACTCAGCAAACTAGGGCTTCAGTCAAACGACCCAGAATTCCTCGACTTGAGTGCCCAGCTGTATGGCCTCCTAAAATCGGATTTTCTGCAGAGATTTGAGGTCAAATGACCAAGGGTTGACCACAGTCAACACTGGTCAACGCTGCTACAAAACTGCCCTAAACAGATCCGCAAATTTCAGACTTGTGCTCCACACGTGTGAGGGGAAAAAGGCCTCCAAAGTCTACTAAACCAATTAGATCACAATGAGAGAATGTGTGATGAGTTGATGATGAAATGACCTCCAAGTTTCTCCAATTTATATCCATCAATGAGGGTGTGTGACACATTTATTAGGCATGTGGGCTTACATTACAACTCTGGCTGACCCTGCACATGTGGAAAATAAATTCAAAATAAATGTTCTGCTCATCCGATCAAGATGATCTTTAGATCAATCTTGCACCTCTCCCAAAGAGGAATCCAACAAAAACATGACCATTTTCATATGAGCAATGCAACATGGAGTTTGGACCTAGTTGCCCAAAATTAACACTCCCTCTCAACTAGGGAGAACTCCATCTGTCCACAAGTGCCATCCATCAGTACCATCACGTACTTTTACCAAACATCGTGCGTCATCCCGTCGTAACTCGCTTTGCTGCCTCTTTTTCAGATAGAACAAAAGGTGAGTCACGAAGACATCACACACATCTGACCCGAAGACAGATTAGAGGTAAAGGCCTCTCTTGGAATGAAAAGAGTCTCATACTAACCCAAAGTTAGTTTACTAACCCAAAGTCAATTTAGAGGTAAAAACCTCATCATACTTGATCCCAGATCAAGGTGTTGGACACGTGCCATCCTAGACACAGAGAGTACGGCAATATCTAATGCGTCCATCGGTCTTGCTATGGTCTCTATCCACATTTCCCACCTCATTGGCCAAATGAGAGGTACTTCCCATGAGTCTGAAACTCCATGGGCAGGATGCGTGCGGGGCATAGATCAGAGAGAGGCGAACCAACTCAATCTCATCGGTGGGGCAGAAGCACAATAAGGTTCGTCAAGCATAGCCTCGTACGTGCTTATAGCTCCAAGAAGCTATCCCCAAGCCCCCTGGAGCTCCCAGCGCTCATAGTCCAACTCAAGCAGGACTCTCAGAATAGGGTCTTTCCACGATTCCAAACTTCTCACAGAAGGTTAGGAACTTGACCATCCCCAAGGGCTTCGTGAGAATATCCACGACTTGCTCATCAGTTCCTATATCATCGAGCCTTACGGTGCCTCGCTGTACCATATCCCGGATAAAGTGGTACTTGATATCAATATGCTTAGATCGATCGTGGAACACGAGATTCTCCAAAAGACGAATCCCACTCTAGTAATCACAAAGGATAACAGTGGTATCTAGCACATGCCCAAACATCTCACTAAAGAGCTTTCACAACAAAACAACTTCACAACAGGCCATACTCGCTGCAATGTATTTGGCCTCAGCGGTGCTCAAAGCCACCGACTTCTGCTTCCTGCTCATCCAAGATATCTAAGCAGAACCAAAGGTGAAGTAACATCCAGATGTGCTCTTGCGATCCACCACACTGCCAACCCAATCGGCATCAGTATACCCATCGAGTCTCAAACTCTCGGCAGTGTATCTCAGCCCATGGTTGATTGTGCCCCGAAGATATCTCAACAGATTCTTGGCACAAATCCGGTGAATGTGATGAGGAGCAACCATATGTTGACTCAAAGTGTTCACTGCAAAACATACGTCTGGATGGGAGCTCACTAAGAACATCAGCGCCCCCACGAGTTGTTGATACTCGGTAGGATTTTCTAGCACGGGCCCAACGGCGTTTCCACTCAACTTCTTAAAGTTGAGTTCCATCGGTGTCGACACAGACTTACAATGCACCATACCAAATCTCTCCAGCAGCTTCAGGACATGTTTTCCTTGTGAAAGGAAAATCTCGCCTGGCCTCTGCCATACCTCCAAGCCTAGGATGCAGTGCATCAGTCCTAGGGCTTTCATCTCAAACTCGGAAGCTAGCTCGCTCTTACACTGTTTAATGAGAGCGTCGGCACCTGTCAGGAAGAGATCATCCACATAGAGAACCAAAATGAGAGGCCTTTCTCTATCAACCTTAAAATAAAGGTTCAGAACAACATTACTTCGAGTGAAGCCCAACTGCATCAAGTAGCTATCTATCCTCTCCTACGAAGCCCCGGGGGCTTGCTTCATCCCATAGAGGGCTTTCTTCAACCTGCATAATACGGTACCTGGCTAACGTGCTTTCTCCCACTATGGTACCCTTTGACGGGGTAACTCATGTATCAACGCTTTCTCCCTCCTACATCTATACATCAAAATAATCATCATTTCCATCCTTGAACCCATGGCATTTGGCCTTGAGACCACCGTGTCCGCATCCATTCATCATCATTCACGTGACACCTATCAGTTAAAGGATGTACCAAGAACCTGTCTTTCCCCTTTGCAACCAACAACACCTAATAGGGTTTTTTATTACACACTCCTACCTAGGGAGGTAACACGAAATTTGGAAAGGAATCCCACTACGAAGTCTCAATGTTCCCTTGATAAACAAGCTTGGTTCACCTAGATGTATCAATTAATTGGTGTACCTAATTGTGAGGATGCATATTGGATATTATATGTGACTGGTAGGTGGTTTCATCATCGGTTCGGCAACCTAGACGGGGCCCAAGTCCACCAGAGGATCATTTTGACACCCTCGGGTGAAGCGATCATTTGTAAAAGCTACTTGGTCGGCTTGAGACAAAGGGAAGTATTTTGCACATTTTTATAATGTTACGGACCTTGGGCTAACAATTAAACCTACTAGGTCTCATATAAATAAACTAAACTTCATTTGTTTTGCATCATCATCACACTTGGGAACTTCAGCCTTCTTGGAAAATCCGAACTTTTTCTTTGGATTAGCTATTTGATATGTTGGATGCATTTTCATATTTGGAGCTGAAATTCGATTTTCTTTGGACCTATCTCTTGATTTGTGGATGGATATATCATATTGTCATGTTAGGTGCCTCTTGTTGAAGTTTCCTTCTCGAAAAATGTCTAATGTATGGAATTTTGCAACTAGATTAGTGTTATATTCTGCCCTAATTGTTGAAGATTTATTTTGAAAGCTATTTGGTTGGGAATTGCACATGATATTCATAGCATGACATGTGATGAATATTCGTAGTGGATGAAAGTTTGTATTTCCTCCATAAACTCCATAAATTTTGAGTGGGCAATTGCAAAGGTTTGGTAGCTAAGGCATCAATTCTTGATCTCCTTAAAGACAATTATGGAAAATCTGTAGCATCTAGGACTCCATAAGCCCAAAGGAGAAGGCACTGCTCCAAACAATTTCGTAATCAAATAATTCTTTCTCCATATTTTCTTATCCCAAAGTTCTCGTACCTTCTTCTTGGATAGCTATCTTAGGGCATCGACCGAAGTTTCCTAGAGTGAAAGGGTGGATTACGGTATCATAGAATTCAAGCTTAGGGTCTTAGCTACAAGTCCTCAATGTTTGACAAGAATCCCTTGTGTTTTCATCCATAAAAACTCTTTCCTGAGGTGTGCCCTAGAAGGGAAACCCTAGTTTGCATTTCCTTGACTAGGGAACTTCTTTGAGGGTTGTATGAGCTTAGTATTCATTGGAACATATCCTAAGAATCCTTTTCTTCTCCTTGACTTGATCTAGGGAGTAAATTTAACCACGATAATTCACAAAACCCTAGATCTCGTGCAAGTTTCTTCTAAGTCTCTAATAAGGAACGAAAATCATTTTAACGTGCCATACCATCATATAGAGCTTCCCTTGAGAAGTCATACTTCATCACATAGTACCTCAAACCCTAGAACATCAATTAAAGGTTATTGGTTATCTACCGGGACTCCTCTCATTGGTGAAAATCTGTAAAGAGCAAGGGATACTAGTTCTGGTGACAATGCAACATTGTCCCATTGTTATCTCTTAGTCTAGTTCTTTGACCCTTAGGATTTCCCTCCTTAGGGCCTGCTAGAACTTGTGGTAACACAAATTACAACATCAAAGTAAATGGCTTCCCACATACAAGGAGGCGATAACAATAGAAAATCTCAATGAACGTTGAGAATCGAGTGAAGGTAAGAAGAGGATAAGGAAGGAGAGGAGGCAAAGGTAGGGATGAACGAGTGGAGGAAAGAGAGATCAAAGTTACTGAAGCCGTGGACAAAAAAACCGAATCAAATAAACAAGAGGACAACAATAGAGATGAACAACTGAAGCCAAGAAATATGAGGTGGCAACACTAGTTGAGAGAAAAAATGAGAGGTGAGAATTGACAACTATGGACCTTAAATAGTGAAACAAAGAAGAAAAATTGACAATGCTAGTGTTAAACTAGAATTACAATACAAGTGCAAGCAAGCATTGAGCATGTTGGAGATGTGATCCCATAGTCAGTACTATAGGATGCGAACACGAACACCAAAGTCCCTGGCAGCATGAGAGGCATGGTGATTGGCCCCATCCAAGGAGAAGCTATCCTGTGCTCTGCCCTACCCCGAGAAGAGTTCTCAGAGAGATCCATTAGTGGTGATGTAACCTAGGAAAGCCAAAAACAAATGAAACAAAAAGATAGGATATAGGAGGAGGACTTCCCAAAGTTGATTAGGAACTAAAGAAGTATAAAAGCGAAAGGGTTCATGAGCAAAATTATGAAGGGGGCTTTTATTGCATGAAAGAGTTGAGCTATCCAAGGTACTAGTGCAGGAGAATAGATTTATGTTTGGCCATGTTCAAGGATGCCACGGGCCTAATAAACAAGGCCACAGGTCTGTATGAAGTAACTAAAGTTATACAGAGAGGCTGATATGTTTAGATCTGTGGTAGTGCTGTAAAAGAGGATGACGTCTATGGATATAAGGTGCTAGGTAATGGAAGAGTTGTTCAAGGGTTTGAACAGTAGTCTTTGTGCCCTAGTTAGGGCTTACCTCTCTAGTACACAACCCTTATGAGTTTGCTCAGAATCCATTAGTGGTGATGTAACCTAGGAAAGGCAAAAACAAATGAAACAAAAAGATGGGATATAGGAGGAGGACTTCCCCAAGTTGATTAGGAACTAAAGAAGTATAAAAGAGAGAGGGTTCATGAGCAAAATAATGAAGGGGGGTTTTATTGCATGAAAGAGTTGAGCTATCCAAGGTACCAGTGCAGAAGAATAGATTTATGTTTGGCCATATTCAAGGATGCCACGGGACTAATAAACAAGGCCACAGATCTGTATGAAGTAACTAAAGTTATACAGAGAGGCTGATATGTTTAGGTCTATGGTAGAGCTGTAAAAGAGGATGACGTCTATGGATATGAGGTGCTAGGTGATAGAAGAGTTGTTCAAGGGTTTGAACAGTAGTCTTTGTGCCATAGTTAGGGCTTCCCTCTATGGTACACAACCCTTATGAGTTTGCTCAGAAGTATGATAAGCTTCACTCTGATTTTTTGTCCATCCAGGGGCCGCATCTAGCCTCAGGTAGTTGTACTAGAAGGAAAGGATTTCATTCACAGGCCACTAAACAAAGGTTAGTACTAGAAGCAAAGGATTTCATTCAGCGTTCAATGGGTAAGGAAAAGAAAAGAATAGTATGGGAAAGAAAGCATCATGCAATATTCTTATCTCCTACTATGATATGAGTGCATTAGGAGGTGGATATACTACGACTTATGATTTATGGGTGCACTTGTTGAGTATCCCTATAAAGGTGATCGCTTATTGTAGTTTTCCCCTCAGTTTCCCATTATCATAATGCACTCTTTGTTCCCCAAATCAACCATATCCACATGTATGTTCACCTCTTTGGCCATGACTATCATTCTTCATGGAAGTCTCACAGTTTGCAATACATTTCGGCTCCCTAATACAATGACCCACATCCTCCAAGGCAGTGAAAAGATCTCTTGTGAAGTCTAAGTCAAGAGTAATCAACTCCAAGTAAAGGAACTCTTAATGCCCCCTTTAATGTCCCATTTGCATCTTTGAGGTACCTTCAAAACGAGTCAACTTTTACTTTTGGCACAGCCATGAGGTTAAAAGAGGTATCATGGGAAATGTATTGAGGAAGAAAGATGTCAAAGCAAGTCAAGGGCACATCATGGACCAAGTAAAACTCATGTTCAGGAAAGTTCTAGCCTTAACCCACACAAAAAGTGGGCAAATGGACCCAGACAAGGAGTGTTGTCCACCCTTTCTACCCATTGGATCTTGTAAAGGTCAATTTGGAGGAATGTTGAGGAAAAGCATAAGGCCATATAGGTGTCCAAGCAATCCAAGGTACATTTCAAGTCAAAATCAAGCAAGGAGCCTAAAAGCATGGTTTAAATCATCTTTGCACCAAGGAAAGCAAGGTTTTCCACATTATACTAGCCATTCGAAAGGCCGACATCTTCATTCAAGCAACATTCTGCAAAAAAAGTGGAATTTTTGACTTACTAAGAACTCAAGTTAATCTTTCAAGGAATTACAAGCTATTTCTTGATGGAACGTTGTACCCTTAGGCCAATTCAGACCTCCTTTTGTCAAATGAAACCTCTAATTGGTGGGATGCCTCACCTATTTTGATATTTCATTAATGGAATGAAATAACTTGTAGTTTGACTTAATTGTGCAGCATATTGTGGATGAAAAGTATCTTGTTTTTTCAAGCAAAAGGAGGAAAGATATTGAGATCCTAATCTATAAAAAGAGAAGCCTACCTCCTTCGTAGATCGTTGTGGATTGCTGAGATCGTTTTTCCATAATGTGAAACATTTTCATGATATCCTTGGTATTCATCATGAATTATCTTTCTTGGTTGATTTCACATATTTCTTAAGGCGATTTGTGGATAACTAAAGAATATTACAAAAAATAACTAGATCAATCCATTTGGAAGGAAGCTTTGTCACTTGCTTAGGAATGTCTAGGGTTTTACTCGCACATCTCTTTTGTTGGTGTAAGGTAGAGTTTGTTTCTTCTTGTTGGGCCATGCCCTAGTTCTCCTCACGAAGGGCTTCAGTCTATTTTGCATCATAGTAGATCAATTTGTTGAAGGTGTTTCTCTAAGTAATCCTTTCTAGTAGGGCTTGGCTTCAAAACTTCTTCTTGATTAGGCTCGAGCCCATTTAACTTTTGAGATTCCACCTCCGACCATAATCCACAAGAATTGATAAACCAACTCAAGAGGGGTATCGATTTGACCCCATATCTCTAGTGGAAATAAGGCACACTCCTTATTCCACCAAACAACCATCTCTTTTTACAAAATTCTGCAATTGTCCTTAATTTTTATTATTCAAAAAGCCCTAACAATAGAAAAATATATACATAAAATAATATATAGAAAGGTATAACCATAAAAAATGAAAATTAAACCAATGAATTTCTCACTTTTATGTTTATATAAGATTTGATCGATTACATTTTGATTCTAGACTCATTTCTATGAAAACATGCGACATCGCTTAAACCTTCCTTGTTGAATATACTCTAGGTGATCCAGATACAGGTTATTATTTCTTGTGGTACAACATACCACTATATAGCTAGAGAAAGGCTGTTGAGGTGATAGTTGTGGCCATTCTCTTGTTGCCACGAGGTTTGGATCTTCCTAGTGAGGATTTGCACTAAGCCTACAAAATTTTGCGCTAACAGGTCCTTTCAACGAAATTTTTTGCATCAATTGATAACGAGGAAAGGGTTCGAGACAATATGCAATTTTCAACTTTGTTGGTACCAATCATTCTTAAGCAAACAACCCTCCAAATCTTACTTTTAGACCCCATAGTCATAATTCTAGTTTAAACATTATTGTTTCCATTCAACCACTCTCGAAAATAAAATAAAAATCCCATCCTTTTATTTTCTATTTGCATAAATCTGCAATTTAGATCATGAAATATCTCAAATCATATTAATCATAAGTCTTCAACACTTTGAAATTATTATCATTCCTTAGACTTAGTTTCTTTTATGTATTTCCCCCTGTGTCAGAGAGCAATTGACCTAAAACGTGTGAAGCAGATACTAAAGTTACACTAGGTATCACTCTTCCATTATCCCTAGGGTCAATCTGGTACCTTCCATTAGCCCTAGGGTCTCACATGTATATATAAGGCATTGTCATTTAAACGAAGGGTTTTGGTTGATAATACAAAGTGTTAAATTTTGATAACCATGGTGTTTCTATGCTTGATGCACTTTTACTTCGATCTTTCTTAGGCTTGATACAAAATATCAATCACATAAACATGAAAGTAAAATGTTAATAGAACACAATAATAGATCAATAGAAGACAAGCCAAATATAGATCACATTTACAGTTCCTTTTGTCCAGCAAAGATATGAGATATTGTTGAGTTACGGCGGTCAACAAGATGCTTCAACCAGCAAAGTCTTTCTCAGTCAGCCAGCACTTCATGTGTCACACACACAGCCTCAAAGACAGCTCATCACAAGTCAACACAAGTCAACTCAAGAACAACGCAGAAAAGTCAACACATGCAGCAGCAGAAAAGTCAACTCAGCAAACTAGGGATTCAGTCAAACAACCCAAAATTCCTCGATTTTAGTGCCCAGCTCTACTGCCTCCTAAAATCAGATTTTCTGCAGAGATTTGATGTCAAACGACCAAGGGTTGACCACGGTCAACACTGGTCAACGTTGCTGCAAAAGTGCCCTAAACAGATCCGCAAATTTCAGACTTGTGCTCCACACGTGTGAGGGGAAAAAGGCCTCCAAAGGCTATTGAATCAATCATATCATAATGAGAGAATGTGTGATGAGTTGATGATGAAATGACCTCCAAGTTTCTCCAATTTATATCCATCAATGAGGTTGTGTGACACATCTATTAGGCATGTCAGCCTACATTACAACTCTAGCTGACCCTACACATGTGGAAAATAAATTCAAAATAAATGTTCTGCTCATCCAATCAAGAGGATCTTTAGATCAATATTGCACCTCTCCCAAAGAGGAATCCAACAAAAACATGGAGTTTGGACCTAGTTGCCCAAAATTAACACTCCCTCTCAACTAGGGGGAACTCCATCTGTCCACAAGTGCCATCCATCAATACCATCATGTACTTTTACCAAACATCGTGTGTCATCCCGCTGTAACTTGCTTTGCTGGCTCTTTATTTCAGAAAGAACAAAAGGTGAGTCACGAAGACATCACACACATCTGACCCAAAGTCAGCTTAGAGGTAAAAACCTCCCTTGGAATCAAAAGAGTCTCCTACTAACCCGAAGTTAGTTTACTGACACAAAGTTAGTTTAGAGGTAAAAACCTCATCATACTTGATCCCAGAACAAGGTGTTGGACACGTGCCATCCTAGACATAGAGAGTACGACAATATCCGATGCGTCCATCGGATTTGCTATGGTCTCTATCCACATTTCCCACCTCATTGGCCAAATGAGAGGTACTTCCCATGAGTCTGAGACTCCATGGGCAGGATGCGTGAGGGGCATAGATCAGAGAGAGGCGAACCAACTCAATATCATCGGTGGGGCAGAAGCACAATAAGGTTCGTCAAGCATAGCCCCATATGTGCTTATAGCTCCAAGAAGTTATCCCCAAGCCCCTTGGAGCTCCCATAGCTCATAGTCCAACTCAAGCAGGACCCTCAGAATAGGGTCTTACCACGATTCCAAACTTCTCACGGAAGGTTAGGAACTTGTCCTTCCTCAGGGGCTTCGTAAGAATATCCATGACTTGCTCATCAGCTCCTATATGATCGAGCCTTACGGAACCTCGCTCTACCATATCCCAGATAAAGTGGTACATGATATCAATATGCTTAGATCAATCGTGGAACACGGGATTCTCCGAAAGACGAATCCCACTCTGGTTATCACAAAGGATAATAGTGGTATCTAGCACATGCCCAAACAGCTCACTGAAGAGCTTTCACAACCAAACAACTTCACAACAGGCCATACTCGCTGCAATGTATTCGGCCTCAGCGGTGCTCAAAGCCACCGACTTCTGCTTCCTGCTCATCCAAGATATCGAAGCAGAACCCAAGGTGAAGCAACATCCATATGTGCTCTTGCGATCCACCACACTACCAACCCAATCGGCATCAGTATATCCATGGAGTCTCAAACTCCCGATAGTGTATCTCGCACCATGGCTGATTGTGCTCAAGACATCTCAACAGATTCTTCGGGACCAATCTAGTGAATGATGAGGATCAACCATAGTGTTGACCAAAGCGTCTATCAGAAACATACGGTCAGTTGCATTTGCCCAATAAGAACATCGTGGCCCTGCCCCAGTTGTTGATAGATCAGAGGATTTTCAGCACCTGCCCAACAACGTTTCCACTCAACTACTTCGTTAGAGTTCCCACTTCCGTGTCGACACCCGCACTTACATTGCACCATACCAAATCTCTACAAAGAACCCCTTCATGACATATTTTCCTTGAGAAAGGATCTCGCTCTCGCTCGCTATACCCAAGGTTTAGATGTAGCATCGTCCTAGGTCTTTGATCTCAAACTTGGAAGCTAGCTCGCTCTTACACTGTTGAATGAGAGGGTCAGCACCTGTAAGGAAGAGATCGTCCACATAGAGAACCAAAATGAGAGGCCTTTCTCTATCAACCTTAAAATAAAGGTTCAGAACAACATTACTTCGAGTGAAGCCCAACTTCATCAAGTAGCTATATATCCTGTCATACCAAGCCCCGGGGGCTTGCTTCAACCCATAGAAGGCTTTCTTCAACCTGCATAATACGGTACCTGGCTAACCCGCTTTCTCCCACTACGGTACCCTTTGACGGGGTAACTCATGTATCCACGCTTTCTCCCTCCTACATCTATACATCAAAATAATCATCATTTCCATCCTTGAACCCATGGCATTTGGCCTTGAGACCACCGTGTCCGCATCCATTCATCATCATTCACGTGACCAATATCAGTTAAAGGATGTACCAAGAACCTGTCTTTCCCCTTTGCGACCGACAACACCTAATAGGGTTGTTTATTACACACTCCTACCTAGAGAGGTAACACGAAAGTTGGAAAGGAATCCCACTACGAAGTCTCAATGTTCCCTTGATAAACAAGCTTGGTTCACTTAGATGTACCAATTAATTAATGTACCTAATTGTGAGGATGCACATTGGATATTATATGTGAATGGTAGGCAATTTCATCATGGGTTTAGCAACCTAGATGGGGCCCAGGTCCACCAGAGGATCATTTTGACACCCCCGGGTGAAGCGATCATTTGTAAAAGCTACTTGGTCGGCTTGTGACAAAGGGAAGTATTTTGCACATTTTTATAATGTTACGGGCCTTGAGCTAATAAATCAACCTACTAGGTCTCATATAAATAAAACTAAAATTCATTTGTTTTGCATCATCATCACACTTGGGAATTTCGGCCTTCTTGGAAAATCCAAACTTTTTCTTTGGATTAGCTCTTTGATATGTTGGATGCATTTTGATATTTGGAGCTGAAATTCAATTTTCTTTGGACCTATCTCTTGATTTGTGGATGGATATATCATATTTTCATGTTAGGTGCCTCTTGTTGAAGTTTCCTTCTCGAAAAATGTCTAATGTATGGAATTTTGCAACTAGATTAGTGTTATATTGTGCCCTAATTCTTGAAGATTTATTTTGAAAGCTATTTGGTTGGGAATTGCACATGATACTCATAGCATGACATGTGATGAATATTCCTAGTGGATGAAAGTTTGTATTTCCTCCATAAAACTCCATAAATTTTGAGTGGGTAATTGCAAAGGTTTGGTAGCTAGGGCATCAATTCTTGACCTCCTTAAAGACAATTATGGAAAATCTGTAGCATCTAGGACTCCATAAGCCCAAAGGATAAGACACTGGTCCAAACAATTTTTTTATCAAATACTTCTTTCTCCATATTTTCTTCTCCCAAAGTTCTCGTACCTTCTTCTTGGACAACTAGCTGAGGGCATCGAGAGAAGTTTCCTAGAGTGAAAGGGTGGATTACGGTATCATAGAATTCAAGCTTAGGGTCTTAGCTACAGGTCTCCAATGTTTGACAAGAATCCCTTGTGTTTTGATCCATAAAAACTCTTTCCTGAGGTGTGCCCTAGAAGGGAAACTCTAGTTTTCATTTCCTTGACTTGGGGACTTCTTTGAGGGTTGTATGAGCTTAGTATTCATTGGAACAAATCCTAAGAATCCTTTTCTTCTCCTTGACTTGATCTAGGGAGTAAATTTAACCACGATAATTCACAAAACCCTAGATCTCGTGCAAGTTTCTTCTAGGTCTCTAATAATGAACGAAAATCCTTTTAACGTGCCATACCATCATATAGAGCTTCCCTTGAGAAGTCCTACTTAATCAGATAGTACCTCAAACCCTAGAACATCAATTAAAGGTTATTGGTTATCTACCGGGACTCCTCTCATCAGTGAAAATCTGTAAAGAGCAAGGGATACTAGCTCTGGTGACCATGTGACATTGTCCCATTGTTATCTCTTAGTCTAGTTCTTTGACCCTTAGGATTTCCCTCCTTAGGGCCTGCTAGAACTTGTGGTAACACAACTTACAACATCAACGTAAATGGCTTCCCACGTACAAGGAGGCGATAACAATAGAAAATCTCAATGAACATTGAGAATCGAGTGAAGGTGAGAAGAGGATAAGGAAGGAGAGGAGGCAAAGGTAGGGATGAACGAGTGGAGGAAAGAGAGATCAAAGTTACTGAAGCCAGGACCAAAAAACTGAATCAAATACACAAGAGGGGACAACAATAGAGATGAACAATTGAAGCCAAGAAATAAGAGGTGGCAACACTAGTTGAGAGAAAAAATGAGAGAGGTGTGAATTGACAACTCTGGACCACAAATAGTGAAAGAAAGAAGAAAAATTGACAATGCTAGTGTTGAACTAGGAATTACAATAGACAAGTGGAAGCAAGCGTTGGAGCAATAGTTGGAGATGTGATCCCATAGCTGCAATCTATAGGATGCAACCACCAACACCAAAGTCCCTAATAGGCAAAGGAGAGGCATGGTGATTGGTCCCATCCAAGGAGAAGCCATCTCAGGTCGGGCCCTACCTGAGAAAACGACCTAGAGAGATCCATTAGTGGTGATGTAACCTAGGAAAGCCAAAAACAAATGAAACAAAAAGATAGGATATTGGAGGAGGACTTCCCCAAGTTGATTAGCAACTAAAGAAGTATAAAAGAGAAATGGTTCATGAGCAAAATTATGAAGGGGGGTTTTATTGCATGAAATAGTTAAGCTATCCAAGGTACCAGTGCAAGAGAATAGATTTATGTTTGGCCATGTTCAAGGATGCCATGGGCCTAATAAACAAGGCCACAGGTCTGTATGAAGTAACTAAAGTTATACAGAGAGGCTGATATGTTTAGGTCTCTGGTAGAGCTGTAAAAGAGGATGATGTCTATGGATATAAGGTTCTTGGTGATGGAAGAGTTGTTCAAGGGTTTGAACAGTAGTCTTTGTGCCCTAGTTAGGGCTTCCTTCTATGGTACACAACCCTTTTGAGTTTGCTCAAAATCCATTAGTGCTGATGTAACCAAGGAAAGGCAAAAACAAATGAAACAAAAAGATGGGATATAGGAGGAGGACTTCCCCAAGTTGATTAGGAACTAAAGAAGTATAAAAGAGAAAGGGTTCATGAGCAAAATTATGAAGGGGGGTTTTATTGCATGAAATAGTTGAGCTATCCAAGGTACCAGTGCAGGAGAATAGATTTATGTTTGGCCATGTTCAAGGATGCCACGGGACTAATAAACAAGGCCACAGGTCTGTATGAAGTAACTAAAGTTATACAGAGAGGCTAATATGTTTAGGTCTATGGTAGAGCTGTAAAAGAGAATGACGTCTATGGATATGAGGTGCTAGGTGATGGAAGAGTTGTTCAAGGGTTTGAACAGTAGTCTTTGTGCCCTAGTTAGGGCTTCCCTCTATGGTACACAACCCTTATGAGTTTGCTCAGAAGTATGATAAGCTTCACTCTGATTTTCTGTCCATCCAGGGGCCGCATCCAGCCTCAGGTAGTTGTACTAGAAGGAAAGGATTTCATTCACAAGCCACTAAACAAAGGTTAGTACTAGAAGCAAAGAATTTCATTCAGCATTCGATGGGTAAGTAAAAGAAAAGAATAGTATGGGAAAGAAAGCATCATGCAATATTCTTATCTCCTATTGTGATATGAGTGCATCAGGAGGTGGATATACTACGACTTATGATTTATGGGTGCACTAGTTGAGTATCCCTATAAAGGTGATCGCTTATTGTAGTTTTCCCCTCAGTTTCCCATTATCTTAATACACTCTTTGTTCCCCAAATCAACCATATCCAAATGTATGCTCACCTCCTTGGCCATGACTATCATTCTTCATGGAAGTCACACAGTTTGCGACACATTTCGGCTCCCTAATAAAATGACCCACATCCTCCAAGGCAGTGAAAAGATCTCTTGTGAAGTCTAAGTCAAGAGTAATCAACTCCAAGTAAAGGAACTCTTAATGCCCTCTTTAATGTCCCATTTGCATCTTTGAGGTACCTTCAAAACGAGTCAACTTTTACTTTTGGCACAGCCATGAGGTTAAAAGAGGTATCATGGGAAATGTATTGAGTAAGAAAGATGTCAAAGCAAGTCAAGGGCACATCATGGACCAAGTAAAACTCATGTTCAGGAAAGTTCTAGCCTTAACCCACACAAAAAGTGGGCAAATGGACCCAGACAAGGAGTGTTGTCCACCCTTTCTACCCATTGGATCTTGTAAAGGTCAATTTCGAGGAATGTTGAGGAAAAACACAAGGCCATATAGGCGTCCAAGCAATCCAAGGTACATTTCAAGTCAAAATCAAGCAAGGAGCCTAAAAGCATGGTTTAAATCATCTTTGCACCAAGGAAAGCAAGGTTTTGCACATTATACTAGCCATTTGAAAGGCCGACATCTTCATTCAAGCAACATTGTGCAAAAAAAGTGGAATTTTTTACTTACTAAGAACTCAAGTTAATCTTTCAAGGAATTCCAAGCTATTTCTTGATGCAACGTTGTACCCTTAGGCCAATTCAAACCTCCTTTTGTCAAATGAAACCTCTAATTGGTGGGATGCCTCACCTATTTTGATATTTCATTAATGGAATGAAATAACTTGTAGTTTGACTTAATCGTGCAGCATATTGTGGATGAAAAGTATCTTGTTTTTTCAAGCAAAAGGAGGAAAGATATTGAGATCCTTATCTATAAAAAGAGAATTCTCCCTCCTTTGTAGATCGTTGTGGATTGTTGAGATCGTTTTTCCATCATTTGAAACATTTTCATGAAATCCTTGGTGTTCATCATGAATTATCTTTCTTGGTTGATTTCACATATTTCTTAAGGCGATTTGTGGATAACTAAAGAATATTACAAAAACTAACTAGATCAATCCATTTGAAAGGAAGCTTTGTTACTTGCTTAGGAATGTCTAGGGTGATACTCGCACATCTCTCTTGTTGGTGTAAGGTAGAGTTTGTTTCTTCTTGTTGGGCCATGCCCTAGAGCTCCTCACGAAGGGCTTCAGTTTATTTTGCATCATAGTAGAGCTATTTGTTGAAGGTGTTTCTCTAAGTAATCCTTTCAAGTAGGGCTTGGTTTCATAACTTGTTCTTGATTAGGTGCGAGCTCATTTAACTTTTGAGATTCCACCTCCGACCATAATCCACAAGAATTGATAAACCAACTCAAGAAGGGCACCGATTTGACCCCATATCCCTAGTGGAAATAAGGCACACTCCTTATTCCACCAAACCATCTCTTTTTACAAAATTCTGCAATTGTCCTTAATTTTTATTATTCAAAAAGCCCTAACAATAGAAAAATATATACATAAAATAATATATAGAAAGATATAACCATAAAAAATGAAAAGTAAACCAATGAATTTCTCACTTCTATGTTTATATAAGATTTCATCGATTACATTTTGATTCTAGACTCGTTTCTACGAAAACATGCCACATCGCTTAAACCTTCCTTGTTGAATATACTCTAGGTGATCCAGATATGGTGTAATATTCCTAATTAGTAGCAGCTAATTGGAAATATTAATTTTTACTAATTTTGCCTTTATAAAGTTAAAATATAAATAAAGTGGGTGAAAAGGAGAATATGCCTCACTTAGGATAAAACTCACTCCCTAAAGTCACTTAGGAGATATAACGTTGTGGTCAAGGTGGGCCAAGGGGGGCCAAGTGACAACATAGAGGGGTGACACACTTAGACAGCATGGGCCCAGCCTACGCAGTTGAGTTGGTAGCGTGGGCCAAAGAGAGGCAACGTAAGCATGGTATGGCCAAGGAGAGAGGGAGGCTCACCCAAGATAAAAAGAGGAGAGGCTACCTCATTTCTCTCATGATTGATGATTATGCATTTTGGAGATTGTATCTAGACATTGAGCACGCTTGTTGTTTAGCTAGTCTGCACGTATTGTTCAGTACACCAGTGTCTCCGTGCGGAGATCCCACCCTCAGCCCCGAGAGACTTCGAGTGCTGGCTCGGGTGAGGTATTCTATCATCATTTTTGCAGGAGGATTTGTGGTTGCCTTCGTTGTGGAGCAGAGCATCTAGGGACTGCGCAGTCTTGAGAGGGAGGACGCAGTTCATTTTGGGAGAGCTCCAGATTGGTGCCATCTTGGAGGATTCGGGCCAGAGAAGTGAGCAAGGGGCCAGCCCTTGCCTATTGGAGATATTTGGGAGAGATCAGAGCTTCAGTCATTGAGGAGGATTCCTTGGAGCGACAGCGCAGCCTTGCAAAGAGAGGACGCAGTTCTTGTTGGGGGAAGTTGCGGATTGAGGTGATTTGGGTGGATTCAGACCGGAGGATTAGGGAAGGGATCAGCCCTTACCTATTGGAGACATTTTGCAGAGGGAGAGGCTATATTTTGCAATGTTGCCTTCAGGGTCAGCATTTTCCCTTGAGGCATAGCGTAGTGCCTCAAAGGAGGTATTTTCCGGGGTCAAACATTCTCGAAAAGCTCTCTGGGTTTTTCTGGGTTTTGGGAGAGGAGGCCATTCCCAGAGTTTCAGCATTTTCTGAGTTGGGGAACAGCCCCAAAGACTCATTTCATTCCAGCAGTTGCAGCAGCACGGCCACATTTTCCAGCAGCTTGGAGATTACGCAGTTGATAGAGGGAGCAGCCATTCCACACATTGTTCTGAGAGTGTTTCTACACTTGCCTTGAGCAAGTCGAGGTGCTATCATTCTGATCGCCTTTGTACTTTCCTTATTTCTCAGTATTAATAAAATGGCTTAGCGTCCTCCATATTTTGTATTTTGTCTCGTGATTTATCTTTAGTTGCTGTGTACCTTGTTTGTGTGCTTTATATTACTGTCTATTTCCCTTCGGGATATTACAGTGGTATCAAAGCTCATAGACCTGGCTCAGCCTGAGGAGCAAGTTGTCTATGACACCGGAAGAGAAGCTGTGGGGAGATTTTTCTATGAACAAAGAGGGTAGATAGAATCTTACCCACCAAACGCAGTAGAGGTGGAAAATATGGGGGTCTCACAACAGTATGACCAGCATTTACCAGCCTTCAATAGGCCAACCAGGATCACGATGCCTACATTCTTACCTCCAGTACCGAGTGAGAAAGGGAGGCAACATGATCATATACCCTTTGGAGATTATTTCCGCGAATGGCAGTCCATGGGGGAAAACTTCAGAGCAGCTTTGCCCTTCAAAGATTACTGTGATCTCAGGCGGGATGAAGAAGGAAGTAATAGTGGGGGTTCTAGCACTCAGAGTTCAGAGTTGCAGCATACCACTGGGAGGTCACTTTTTCCCACGTATGATGGATCCACTGATTCCACGGTTCAAGATCGGGTGGAAAAGTTGGATACCTCTTTCCAGCTTGACCGAATAACGGAGGGGGAAGCCATCAAAATGGCTACCTCGCACTTGGAGGATGAGGGCACACAGGATCATGGGGAGCATGTGGATACACCGAGTATGACACAGTGGTCACCTGTGTTGGAGACTTCTTTGACCATATAGGTCAACATCTTAGAAGAGAGAGTAGAGCTTACCCCAGTAGTGCCATCCATTGAGTTGATGACCGGGGTAGTGTCCGAGTTTTCGGGTGGTAGCAGCACACAGCAGATGGGTGTGGTGCCAGGAGATGTATGCACCTTTGATGAGGGACTAGGAGATACAGAGGTATTGGACGATGGTCGCACACAGCAATGCCATCAGCTTCGAGCCGACCTTCTAGTTTTGAAAGGGAAGGCCACATCAGTACGAGAGGCTATTTTGTTACAGAACGAGGAGCTAGAGGGCATGAGAGTGGTTTGTGCCGAGTCAGCAGCCAGGTTGGCCCACATTGGGGAACAGCTGGATTCCCTAATGGTACAGCTAGAGGGCACATTGGAGTGTCAGAGCAGCCCCCTTCAGGCATGCATAGACGGGACTAGCAGCATTATTGGGTCACCTCTTTCCATTGGAGAGAGAGAGGCAGAGCCACCTAGTCAGATCTCATACGTTGACTTGGTTAGCGGGGTGAGACGATTGGAGTTGCACAGGGTGCAGCATCCACATGTTGAGGTGGGATGGCGAGAGATTTTGAGTTGGTACCCAGTGGAGTGGGTTATGATGATAGTGGTGGACCCGGGTGTAGTTCAGCAGGAGTTTCCAAGTGTTGGGAATACAGAAACCCCAGATTGGCATTGGGATCTAGGCGGGACTACCTATCGTTTCCCAGGCAGGTCGGTTGACTATGTCTTGGAGGGTACAGTTGGCATAGCGGTAGAGCATGCACATTTGCTAGGGGAGTTTCGGTCAGCTCCAGTGGCCAACCAGTTTATGGGCATACTCCCTAGGTTGTCTTGGTATGACACCTATACACGGGATCACAGGGTGGTCAACATACCTTGGCAGGAGCTTGTCGGAGGAGGTGGCATTGGCAGGCCACCAAATGGCGCCTTGTATGGGGCCAAGGATTCTTCACCTTTGTGTGGGGCACAGAGGACACAGCGGAGCCGAGCAGTGGTATCATCACTACTGACACATAGGGAGATTCACTTCTCGGACCCCTCGGGGAGGGTTTGGAGTGATGATCCATTCGTTAGCGGGTATAGCGATGCGACGGTGGAGATGATGATACCGATTGGGGGTGGTCCGACATGTAGAGGCACAGCTCTAGGTCATCACATCCAAGGATGTGTGGGAGCCTCTAGCATTGAGCAGTGGACTACCGGTGGACATGGAGTTGCATGGTGGTGTACCGTAGTGTGTGGGATTGCATTGTGGAGTAGGAGTGTCCTACATCACATTGAAAACACGTGGGGAGTGACCGATGCCTGGACACAGACAGGGCACAAGACGGTACAGGGTGGTACAGCAGTAGCAGGGGGTATCCAGCAGTATACAAGGGTATGCCTCAGTGTGAAGTGGCATGTCGAGGAGTCAATGGATGATCGGTGGTATGCGAGGGCGTATGGTGCTGCACAGCAGGGTCTTAGAGTATTGCCTCCAGGGAGACTCATGGATAGGGACACCGGGCTTACCTTTGGGGGTATTTCACCCAGGATCGATGGGGAGACAGATGAGCAATGCTTGACGATATCTGTGGGGACTCACGCACCTGACCCTCTTCTACATCACTCGATGGGCACAGTCGATTTTGTTGTTGTCCTCTGGCACTTTGGGCATGAGCAGCGGGGTACGCGAGGCTCACCCAAGATATTTGGATGACACTCAGCACACTAGGGGAGAGACTTCTCAGTAGTGGCACTGGGACGGTGTGCTAGTTGACAGCCACAGGTTAGGGGATGAGATGATCCTCTACAGGGGTGGCACATCAGTCATCGCTGAGCCTACGATTGGGGAGCAGGTCATGAGGGAGACATGCGTCACTCTTTTCTCAGGGCATGTCAAGACCATGCATGAGCAGAGGATACTGGGTACAACAGAGGTAACATCCCAGTATGTGTCTGGGCTCTAGACAATGTATCGACACATTATTGAGAGGGTGGATGGCATATTCAGTGGAGATGGTTGGCAGAGACAGGAGGGATCCACATACCTTGAGTCAATTGGGAGTATCAGATATCTATCTATTGATTGCATTCAGGGGGTGGCTATTTGTCACATATGGCTTCCAGCGAGCATCGGTACTACATAGTGGCCGACACAGGGTAGGTTAGCATGCATCATATTTTCCCATGATATATGGACCCTTTATATTGATCACGAGTAGGGACTAGAGATGAGGCACGGAGGGATTCCCGCAGTTGTCAGAGCTATGGTGCAGCAGGTCCAAATATGGGATGCAGAGATTCAGTTGATTGATAGCCCATTCTGTCTCATGATGGTCGGAGTCAGGACAGAGAGGTCTAGTTCACTGTTGGGTTGGCACATGGGGGTACACAGAGGCCTCCATCGGATGGCAAGGCAGACTTTCTCTGTTGCTGCATAGATTCAGAGCTGCATTCGGAGGGGTAGGTATTGGCATCATGGCGATGCCTAGGTCGGATGAGATTTTTTCTCATAGATCTCATGCCACTAGGTCTCAGGAGAGGGGGATACAGTCTTGCGCATGACGGAGAGTATCTCATGATCAGAGTAGCGTAGCACCAGCATGATGGTACCTCTTCGAGATTAGCAGGGGACTTGAGCATTATAGCTCTACACAGCTCGATAACCTCTATGGGTGAGCTGTATACTACATGGGGAGATCATGTATATCTTCCATCGGGCTTTAGCGAGTCATTGATGAAGTGGTGGACTTCATTAGCATGGCAGGATGGTGAGCAGAGCAGGTGGAGCTTCATGTTGGACAGGATAGCTTGGGATCCCGGCCTTGAGAGATCCCTCCATATCAAGGTGATACAGAGGACACGGAAGATTCAGTGGTGCATCTGGGACCCAGGCACATTTTATAGTGATGGTGGGGAGCATCAGCTAGAGAGGAGGCTTGCTCAGGCATTGCTTGAGGACAAGCAATTTTTGGCGGGGAGGACTGTAATATTCCCAATTAGCAACAGCTAATTGGAAATATTAATTTTGACTAATTTTGCCTTTATAAAGTTAAAATATAAATAAAGTGGGCGAAGGAGCACTTAGCTCACACTTAGGATAAAAACATTCCCTAAAGTCACTTAGGAGATATAACGTTGTGGTCAAGGTGGGCCAAGGGGGCCAAGTGACAACGTAGAGGGGTGACACACTTAGACAGCGTGGGCCCAACCAGCGCAGTTGAGTTGGCAGCGTGGGCCAAAGAGAGCAACGTAAGCATGGTGGGGCCAAGGAGAGAGGGAGGCTCACCCAAGATAAATAGGGAGGAGGCTACCTCATTTCTCTCATGATTGATGATTATGCATTTTGGAGATTGTCTCTAGACATTGAGCACGCTTGCTGTTTAGCTAGTCTGCACGTATTGTTCAGTACACTGGGTGTCTCCGCGCGGAGATCCCACCCTCAGCCCCGGGAGACTTCGAGTGCTTGCTCGGGTGAGGTATTCTACCATTTTGCAGATATTCAGGTTGCTCATCAGGAGTGTGAGTACCAGACTGCTAGCCTTGAGAGGGATGACACAGTCGATGCAGAGAGCTCCGGACACAGCAACTTTATATCTGCCGGAGAAGTGAGCAAGGGGCCAGCCCTTGCCTATTGGAGATATTTGGGAGAGATCAGAGCTTCAGACATTGAGGAGCATTCCTTGGAGGGACAACCCAGTCTTGCAAAGAGAGGACGTCGTTCTTGTTGGGGGAAGTTGCGGATTGGGGTGATTTGGGTGGATTCAGACCGGAGGATTAGGGAAGGGATCAGCCCTTACCTATTGGAGACATTTTGCAGAGGGAGAGGCTATATGTTGCAGCGTTTCCTTCAGGGTCAGCATTTTCCCTTGAGGGATAGCGTAGTGCCTCAAAGGAGGTCTTTTCCGGGGTTAGCCATTCTCGAAAAGCTCTCTGGGTTTTTTTGGATTTTGGGAGAGGAGTCCATTCCCAAAGTTTCAGCATTTTCCGAGTTGGGGAACAGCCCCAAAGACTCATTTCATTCGAGCAGTTGCAGCAGCACGGCAACATTTTCCAACAGCTTGGACATTACGCAGTTGATAGAGGGAGCAGCCATTCCACACATTGTTCTGAGAGTGTTTCTACACTTGCCTTGAGCAAGTCGAGGTGCTATCATTCTGATCACCTTTGTACTTTCCTTATTTCTCAGTATTAATAAAATGGCTCAGCGTTCTCCATATTTTGTATTTTGTCTCGTGATTTATCTTTAGTTGCAGTGTACCTTGTTTGTGTGCTTTATATTACTGTCTATTTCCCTTCGGGATATTACATACAGGGAATTATTTCTTGTGGTACAACATACCACTATATAGCTGGAGAAAGGTTGTTGAGGTGATAGTGGTGGCCATTCTCTTGTTGCCACGAGGTTTGGATCTTCCTAGTGAGGATTTGCACTAAGCCTACAAAATTTTGCGCTAACAGGTCCTTTCAACGAAATTTTTTGCATCAATTGATAACAAGGAAAGGGTTCGAGAAAATATGCAATTTTCAACTTTGTTGGTACCAATCATTCTTAAACAAACAACCCACCAAATCTTACTTTTAGACCCCATAGTCATAATTCTAGTTTAAAAATTATTGTTTCCATTCAACCACTCTCGAAAATAAAATAAAAATCCCATCCTTTTATTTTCTATTTGCATAAATCTGCAATATAGATCATGAAATATCACAAATCATATTAATCATAAGTCTTCAACACTTTGAAATTATTATCATTCGTTAGACTTAGTTTCTTTTATGTATTTCCCCCTGTGTCAAAGAGCAATTGAAATAAAACGTGTGAAGCAGATACTAAAGTTACACTAGGTATCACTCTTCCATTATCCCTAGGGTCAATCTTGTACCTTCCATTAGCCCTAGGGTCTCACATGTATATATAAGGCATTGTCATTTAAACGAAGGGTTTTGGTTGATAATACAAAGTGTTAAATTTTGATAACCATGGTGTTTCTATGCTTGATGCACTTTTACTTCAATCTTTCTTAGGCCTGATACAAAATAGCAATCACATAAACATGAAAGTAAAATGCTAATAGAACACAATAATAGATCAATAGAAGACAAGCCAAATATAGATCACATTTACAATTCCTTTTGTCCAGCAAAGATATGAGATATTATTGCGTTACGGCGGTCAACAGGATGCTTCAACCAGCAAAGTCTTTCTCGGTCAGCCAGCACTTCATGTGTCACACCCACAGCCTCAAAGACAGCTCATCACAAGTCAACGCAAGTCAACTCAAGAACAACGTAGAAAAGTCAACTCAGCAAACTAGGGCTTCAGTCAAACAACCAAAAATTCCTCGATTTTAGTGCCCAGCTCTATGGCGTCCTAAAATCGGATTTTCTGCAGAGATTTGAGGTCAAACAACCAAGGTTTGACCACGGTCAACACTGGTCAACGTTGCTGTAGAAGTGCCCTAAACAAATCCGCAAATTTCAGACTTGTGCTCCACACGTGTGAGGGGAAAAGGGCCTCCAAAGGCTATCGAATCAATCATATCACAATGAGAGAATGTGTGATGAGTTGATGATGAAATGACCTCCAAGTTTCTCCAATTTATATCCATCAATGAGGGTGTGTGACACATCTATTAGGCATGTGAGCCTACATTACAACTCTGGCTGACCCTACACATGTGGAAAATAAATTCAAAATAAATGTTCTGCTCATCCGATCAAGATGATCTTTAGATCAATCTTGCACCTCTCCCAAAGAGGAATCCAACAAAAACATGACCATTTTCATATGAGCAGTGCAACATGGAGTTTGGAACTAGTTACCCAAAATTAACACTCCCTCTCAACTAGGGAGAACTCCATCTGTCCACAAGTGCCATCCATCAATACCATCATGTACTTTTACCAAACATCATGCGTCATCCCGCTGTAACTTGCTTTCCTGGCTCTTTATTTCAGATAGAACAGAAGGTGATTCACGAAGACATCACACACATCTGACCCAAAGTCAACTTAGAGGTAAAAACCTCTCTTGGAATCAAAAGAGTCTCCTACTAACCCGAAGTTAGTTTACTGACCCAAAGTCAGTTTAGAGGTAAAAACCTCATCATACTTGATCCCAGATCAAGGTGTTGGACACGCGCCATCCTAGACATAGAGAGTAAGGCAATATCCGATGCGTCCATCAGTTTTTCTATGGTCTCTATCGACATTTCCCACCTCATTGGCCAAATGAGAGGTACTTCCCATGAGTCAGAAACTCCATGGGCATGATGCATGAGGGGCATAGATCAGAGAGAGGCGAACCAACTCAATATCATCGGTGGGGCAGAAGCACAATAATGTTCGTCAAGCATAGCCCCATATGTGCTTATAGCTCCAAGAAGCTATCCCCAAGCCCCTTGGAGCTCCCAGAGCTCATAGTCCAACTCAAGCAGGACCCTTAGAATAGGGTCTTTCCACGATTCCAAACTTCTCACAGAAGGTTAGGAACTTGACCCTCCCCAGGGGCTTCGTAAGAATATCCACGACTTCCTCATCAGTTCCTATATGATCGAGCCTTACGGCGCCTCGCTCTATATCCTGGATAAAGTGGTACCTGATATCAATGTGCTTATAGATTGATCGTGGAACACGGGATTCTCCGAAAGACGAATCCCACTCTGGTTATCACAAAGGATAACAATGGTATCTAGCACATGCCCAAACAGCTCATTGAATAGCTTTCACAACCAAACAACTTCACAACAGGCCATACTCGCTGCAATGTATTCGGCCTCAGCAATGCTCAAAGCCACCGACTTTTGCTTCCTGCTCATCCAAGATATCGAAGCAGAACTCAAGGTGAAGCAACATCCAGATGTGCTCTTGCGATCCATCACACTACCAACCCAATCGGCATCAGTATATCCATGGAGTCTCAAACTCCCGGCAGTGTATCTCAGCCCATGGTTGATTGTGCCTCGAAGATATCTCAACAGATTCTTGGCACCAATCCGGTGAATGTGATGAGGATCAACCATATGTTGACTCAAAGTGTTCACTGCAAAACATACATCTGGACAGGAGTACACTAAGAACATCAGGGCCCCTGCGAATTGTTGATACTCGGTAGGATTTTCTAGCACGGGCCCAACAACGTTTCCACTCAACTTCTTAAAGTTGAGTTCCATCGGTGTCAACAAAGACTTACAGTGCACCATACCAAATCTCTCCAGCAGCTTCACGACATATTTTCCTTGAGAAAGGAAAATCTCACCTGGCCTCTGCCATACCTCCAAGCCTAGGATGTAGTGCATCATTCCTAGGTCTTTCATCTCAAACTCGGAAGCTAGCTCACTCTTACACTGTTGAATGAGAGGGTCAGCACTTGTCAGGAAGAGATCGTCCACATAGAGAACCAAAATGAGAGGCCTTTCTCTATCAACCTTAAAATAAAGGTTCGGAACAGCATTACTTTGAGTGAAGCCCAACTTCATCAAGTAGTTATCTATCATCTTGTACCAAGCCCCGGGGGTTTGCTTCAACCCATAGAGGGATTTCTTCAACCTGCATAATACGGTACCTGGCTAACCGGCTTTCTCCCACTACGGTACCCTTTGACGGGGTAACTCATGTATCCACACTTTCTCCCTCCTACATCTATACATCAAAATAATCATCATTTCCATCCTTGAACCCATGGCATTTGGCCTTGAGACCACCGTGTCCGCATCCATTCATCATCATTCACGTAACACCTATCAGTTAAAGGATGTACCAAGAACCTATCTTTCCCCTTTGCGACCGACAACACCTAATAGGGTTGTCTATTATACACTCCTACCTAGGGAGGTAACATGAAATTTGGAAAGGAATCCCACTACGAAGTCTCAATGTTCCCTTGATAAACAAGCTTGGTTAACTTAGATGTACCAATTAATTAGTGTACCTAATTGTGAGGATGCACATTGGATATTATATGTGACTGGTAAGTGGTTTCATCATGGGTTCAGCAACCTAGACGGGGCCCAGGTCCACCAGAGAATCATTTTGACACCCCCGAGTGAAGCGATCATTTGTAAAAGCTACTTGGTCGGCTTGTGACAAAGGGAGGTATTTTGCACATTTTTATAATGTTACGGGCCTTGGGCTAATAATTCAACCTACTAGATCTCATATAAATAAAAATAAACTTCATTTGTTTTGCATCATCATCACACTTGGGAACTTCGGCCTTCTTGGAAAATCCTAACTTTTTCTTTGGATTAGCTATTTGATATGTTGGATGCATTTTGATATTTGGAGCTGAAATTCGATTTTCTTTGGACCTATATCTTGATTTGTGGATGGATATATCATATTGTCATGTTAGCTGCCTCTTGTTGAAGTTTCCTTCTCGAAAAATGTCTAATGTATGAAATTTTGCAACTAGAGTAGTGTTATATTGTGCCCTAATTGTTGTAGATTTATTTTGAAAGCTAGTTGGTTGGGAATTGCACATGATACTCATAGCATGACATGTGATGAATATTCCTAGTGGATGAAAGTTTGTATTTCCTCCATAAAACTCCATATATTTTGATTGGGTAATTGCAAAGGTTTGGTAGCTAGGGCATCAATTCTTGACCTCCTTAAAGACAATTATGGAAAATCTGTAGCATCTAGGACTCCCTAAGCCCAAAGGAGAACGCACTGGTCCAAACAATTTCATAATCAAATACTTCTTTCTCCATATTTTCTTCTCCCAAAGTTCTCGTACCTTCTTCTTGGACAACTAGCTTAGGGCATCGACCAAAGTTTCCTAGAGTGAAAGGGTGGATTACGGTATCATAGAATTCAAGCTTAGGGTCTTAGCTACAAGTCCTCAATGTTTGACAAGAATCCCTTGTGTTTTCATCCATAAAAACTCTTTCCTGAGGTGTGCCCTAGAAGGGAAACCCTAGTTTGCATTTCCTTGACTTGGGGACTTCTTTGAGGGTTGTATGAGCTTAGTATTCATTGGAACAAATCCTCATAATCCTTTTTTTCTCCTTGACATGATCTAGGGAGTAAATTTAACCACGATAATTCACAAAACCCTAGATCTCGTGCAAGTTTCTTCTAGGTCTCTAATAAGGAACGAAAATCCTTTTAACGTGCCATACCATCATATAGAGCTTCCCTTGAGAAGTCCTACTACATCACATAGTACCTCAAAACCTAGAACATCAATTAAAGGTTATTGCTTATCTACCGAGACTCCTCTCATTGAAAATATGTAAAGAGCAAGGGATACTAGTTCTGGTGACAATGCGACATTGTTCCATTGTTATCTCTTAGTCTAGTTCTTTGACCCTTAGGATTTCCCTCCTTAGGGCCTGCTAGAACTTGTGGTAACACAACTTACAACATCAAAGTAAATGGCTTCCCACATACAAGGAGGCGATAACAATAGAAAATCTCAATGAACGTTGAGATTCGAGTGAAGGTGAGAAGAGGATAAGGAAGGAGAGGAGGCAAAGGTAGGGATGAATGAGTGGAGGAAAGAGAGATCAAAGTTACTGAAGCCAGGACCAAAAAACTAAATCAAATACACAAGAGGGGACAACAATAGAGATGAACAACTGAAGCCAAGATATAAGAGGTGGCAACACTAGTTGAGAGAAAAAATGAGAGAGGTGAGAATTGACAACTCTGGACCACAAATAGTAAAGAAAGAAGAAAAATTGGCAATGCTAGTGTTGAACTAGGAATTACAATAGACAAGTGGAAGCAAGCATTGGAGCAATAGCTGGAGATGTGATCCCATAGCTGCAGTCTATAGGATGCGACCACCAACACCAAAGTCCCTAATAGGCAAACGAGAGGCATGGTGATTGGTCCCATTCAAGGAGAAGCCATCTCAAGTCGGGCCCTACTTGAGAAGACGACCTAGAGAGATCCATTAGTGGTGATGTAACCTAGGAAAGACAAAAACAAATGAAACAAAAATATAGGATATAGGAGGAGGACTTCCCCAAGTTGATTAGGAACTAAAGAATTATAAAAGAGAAAGGGTTCATGAGCAAAATTATGGAGGGGGATTTTATTGCATGAAAGAGTTGAGCTATCAAAGGTACCAATGCAGGAGAATAGATTTATGTTTGGCCATGTTCAAGGATGCAATGGGCCTAATAAACAAGGCCACAAGTCTATATGAAGTATCTAAAGTTATACAGAGAGGCTGATATGTTTAGGTCTGTGGTAGAGCTGTAAAAGAGGATGACGTCTATGGATATAAAGTGCTAGGTGATGGAAGATTTGTTCAAGGGTTTGAACAGTAGTCTTTGTGCCATAGTTAGGGCTTCCCTCTATGGTACACAACCCTTATGAGTTTGGTCAGAAGTATGATAATCTTCACTCTGATTTTCTGTCCATCTAGGGGCCGCATCCAGCCTCAAGTAGTTGTACTAGAAGGAAAGGATTTCATTCACAAGCCACTAAACAAAGGTTAGTACTAGAAGCAAAGGATTTCATTCAGCATTCGATGGGTAAGGAAAAGAAAAGAATAGTATGGGAAAGAAAGCATCATGCAATATTCTTGTCTCCTACTGTGATATGAGAGCATCAGGAGGCGGATATACTACGACTTATGATTTATGGTTGCACTTGTTGAGTATCCCTATAAAGGTGATCGCTTATTGTACTTTTCCCCTCAGTTTCCCATTATCTTAATGCACTCTTTGTTCCCCAAATCAACCATATCCACATGTATGCTCACCTCTTTGGCCATGACTATCATTCTTCATGGAAGTCACACAATTTGCGATAAATTTCGGCTACCTAATACATTGACCCACATCCTCCAAGGCAGTGAAAAGATCTCTTGTGAAGTCTAAGTCAAGAGTAATCAACTCCAAGTAAAGGAACTCTTAACGCCTCCTTCAATGTCCCATTTGCATCTTTGAGGTACCTTCAAAACGAGTCAACTTCTACTTTTGGCACAGCCATGAGGTTAAAAGAGGTATCATGGGAAATGTATTGTGTCAAGGACAATATCATGTAACTAAGTAAAAACTCATGTTCAGGAAAGTTCAAGCCTTAACCCACATTAAAAAGAAATGGACCTATACAAGGAGTGTGAGGAGTGTTGTCCACCCTTTCTACCCATTGAGCTAGTGCTGTCAATTTGAGAACAAGCTGAGTAAAAACATAAGTGCCAGAAGGCCCAAAATAAATCAATATTTGCCAAATCAAGCACATTTGTTATAGTGTTTAAATCATCTTTGCACCAACGAAATGTATGTCAGAATACCAGTTTATTTAAAGGCCGATATCTTTCATTCAAGCAAAGATTAAAACAAGGAATTTTTGACTTACTAAGAACTCAAGTTAATCTTTCAAGGAATTCCAAGTTATTTCTTGATGGAACATTGTACCCTTGGGCCAATTCGGACCTCCTTTTGTCAAATCAAACCTCTAATTGTTGCGATGCCTCACCTATTTTGATATTTCATTAATGGAATGAAATAACTTGTATTTTGACTTAATCGTGCAGCATATTGTGGATGAAAAGTATTTTGTTTTTTCAAGAAAAAGGAGGAAAGATTATGAGATCCAAATCTATAAAAAGAGAAGTCTCCCTCCTTTGTAGATCGTTGTGGACTGTTGAGATCGTTTTTCCATAATGTGAAACATTTTCATGAAATCCTTGGTGTTCATCATGAATTATCTTTCTTGGTTGATTTCACATAACTAGATCAATCCATTTGAAAGGAAGCTTTGTCACTTGCTTAGGAATGTCTAGGGTTTTACTCGCACATCTCTCTTGTTGGTGTAAGGTAGAGTTTGTTTCTTCTTGTTGGGCCATGCCCTAGTGCTCCTCACGAAGGGCTTCAGTTTATTTTGCATCATAGTAGAGCAATTTGTTGAAGCGGATTCTTTAAGTAATCCTTTCTAGTAGGGCTTGGCTTCAAAACTTGTTCTTGATTAGTCGCGAGCTCATTTAACTTTTGGGATTCCACCTCCGACCATAATCCACAAGAATTTATAAACCAACTCAAGAAGGGCATCGATTTGACCCCAAATCCCTAGTGGAAATAAGGCACACTCCTTATTCCACCAAACAACCATCTCTTTTTACAAAATTCTGCAATTGTCCTTAATTTTTATTATTCAAAAAGCCCTAACAATAGAAAAATATATACATAAAATAATTTATAGAAAGATATAACCATACAAAATGAAAAGTAAACCAGTGAATTTCTCACTTTTACATTTATATAAGATTTGATCGATTACATTTTGGTTCTAGACTCGTTTCTATGAAAACATGCCACATCGCTTAAACCTTGCTTGTTGAATATACTCTAGGTGATCCAGATATAGGGAATTATTTCTTGTGGTACAACAGACCACTATATAGCTGGAGAAAGGTTGTTGAGGTGATAGTGGTGGCCATTCTCTTGTTTCCACGAGGTTTGGGTCTTCCTAGTGAGTATTTGCACTAAGCCTACAAAATTTTGCGCTAAAAGGTCCTTTCAACAAAATTTTTTGCATCAATTGATAACGAGGAAAGGGTTCGAGACAATATGCAATAGCAATTTTCAACATCTTCGTTGGTGTAATGTAGAGTTTGTTTTTCTGTTGGGCCATGCTCCTTAGCTCCTCACGAGGGCTTCACTATTTTGCATCATAGTGTAGCTATTTGTTCAAGGTGTTTCTCTAACTAATCCTTTCTAGTAGGGCTTGGTTTCAAAACTTGTTCTTGATCAGGTGCAAGCTCATTTAACTTTTGAATTTCCACCTCCAACCGCAATCCACAAGAATTGATAAACCAACTCAAGAGGGGCACCGATTTAACCCCATATCCCTAGTGGAAATAAGGCAGACTCCTTATTCCACCAAACAACCATCTCTTTTTACAAAATTCTGCAATTGTCCTTAATTTTAATTATTCAAAAATCCCTAAGGATAGAAAAATATATACATAAAATATATAGAAAAATATAACCATAAAAAATAAAAAGTAAACTAGTGAATTTCTTCACTTTTGTGTTTATATAAGATTTGACAGATTACATTTTGATTCTAGAGTGGTTTCAACCAAAGCATGCCACATCGCTTAAACCTTCCTTGTTGAATATACTCTAGGTGATCCACATACAGGGAATTCTTTCTTGTGGTGCAATATACCACTATATAGCTGGAGAAAGGTTGTTGAGGTGACAGTGATGGCCATGCTCCTATTTCCACGAGGTTTGGATATTCCTAATGAGGATTTGCACTAAGCCTGAAAAATTTTGTGGTAACAGACCCTTTCAAAGAAAATTTGTGCATCAATTGATAACAAGAAAGGGTTGGAGACAATATGCAATTTGCAAATTTGTTGGTCCCAATCATTCTTAAACAAACAACCCTCCAAATCTGGATTTTAGACCCCATAGTCATAATTCTAGTTTAATCATTATTGTTTCCATTCAACCACTCTCAAAAATAAATAAAAATCCCATCCTTTTATTTTCTATTTGCATAAATCTGCAATATAGATCATGAAATATCACAAATCATATTAATCATAAGTCTCCACCATTTTAAAATTAATATCATTTATTAGACTTAGTTTCTTTTATGTATTTCCCCCTGTGTCAGAGAATAATTGACCGACAATGTTTGAAAAAGATACTAAAGTTACACTAGGTATCACTCTTCCATTATCCCTAGGGTCTATCTTGTACCTTCCAATAGCCCTAAGGTCTCACATGTATATATAAGGCATTGTCATTTAAACGGAGGGTTTTGGTTGATAATACAAAGTGTTAAATTTTGATAACCATGGTTTTCTATGCTTGATGCACTTTTACTTCGATCTTTCTTAGGCCCGATAAAAAATAGCAATCACATAAACATGAAAGTAAAATGTTGATAGAACACAATAATAGATCAATAGAAGACAAGCCAAATATAGATCACATTTACAATTCCTTTTGTCCAGCAAAGATAAGAGATATTGTTGCGTTCAACGGTTAATGGGATGCTTCAACCAGCAAAGTCTTTCTCGGTCAGCCAGCACTTCATGTGTCACACCCACAGCCCTCAAAGACAACTCATCACAAGTCAACGCAAGTCAACTCAAGAACAACGCAGAAAAGTCAACGCATGCAGCAGCAGAAAATTCAACTCAGCAAACTAGGGCTTCAGTCAAACAACCCAGACTTCCTCGACTTTAGTGCCCAGCTGTACGACCTCCTAAAATCGGATTTTTTGTAGAGATTTGAGGTCAAACAACCAAGGGTTGACCATGGTCAACACTGGTCAACACTGCTGCAAAAGTGCCCTAAACAGATCCGCAAATTTCAAACTTGTGCTCCACACGTGTGAGAGGAAAAAGGCCTCCAAAGGCTATTGAACCAATCAGATCACAATGAGAGAATGTGTGATGAGTTGATGATGAAATGACCTCCAAGTTTCTCCAATTTATATCCATCAATATGGGTGTGTGACACATTTATTACGCATGTGGGCCTAGATTACAACTGTGGCTGACCCTGCACATGTGGAAAATAAATTCAAAATAAATGTTCTGCTCATCCGATCAAGATGATCTTTAGATCAATCTTTCACCTCTCCCAAAGAGGAATCCAACAAAAACATGACCATTTTCATATGAGCAGTGCAACATGGAGTTTGGACCTAGTTGCCCAAAATTAACACTCCCTCTCAACTAGGGAGAACTCCATCTGTCCACAAGTGCCATCCATCAGTACCATCATGTACTTTTACCAAACATCGTGCGTCATCCCATCGTAACTTGCTTTGCTGGCTCTTTATTTCAGATAGAACAAAAGATGACTCATGAAGACATCACACACATCTGACCCGAAGTCAGCTTAGAGGTAAAAACCTCTCTTGGAATCAAAAGAGTCTCCTACTAACCCGAAGTTAGTTTACTAACCCAAAGGCAATTTAGAGTTAAAAACCTCATCATACTTGATCCCAAATCAAGGTGTTGGACACGTACCATCCTAGACATAGAGAGTACGGCAATATCCGATGCGTCCATCGGTCTTGCTATGGTCTCTATCCACATTTCCCACCTCATTGGCCAACTGAGAGTTACTTCCCATGAGTCTGAAACTCCATGGGCAGGATGCATGTGGGGCATAGATCAGAGAGAGGCGAACCAACTCAATAGCATCGGTGGGGCAGAAGCACAATAAGGTTCGTCAAGCATAGCCCCGTATGTGCTTATAGCTCCAAGAAGCTATCCCCAAGCCCCCTGGAGCTCCCAAAGCTCATAGTCCAACTCAAGCAGGACCCCCAGAATAGGGTCTTTCCACGATTCCAAACTTCTCACGGAAGGTTAGGAACTTGACCTTCCCCAGGGGCTTCGTGAGGATATCCACGACTTGCTCATCAATTCCTATATGATCGAGCCTTATGGTGCCTCGCTGTACCATATCCCGGATAAAGTGGTACCTGATATCAATATTCTTAGATCGAACGTGGAACACGGGATTCTCCAAAAGACGAATCCCACTCTGCTTATCACAAAGGATAACAGTGGTATCTAGCACATGCCCAAACAGCTCACTGAAGAGCTTTCAATACCAAACAACTTTACAACAGGCCATACTCGCTGCAATGTATTCGGCCTCAGCGGTGCTCAAAGCCACCGACTTTTGCTTCCTGCTCATCCAAGATATCTAAGCAGAACCCAAGGTGAAGCAACATCCAGATGTGCTCTTGCGATCCACCACACTGCCAACCCAATCGACATCTATATATCCATCGAGTCTCAAACTCCCGGCAGTGTATCTCAGCCCATGGTTGATTGTGCCCGGAAGATATCTCAACAAATTCTTGGCACCAATACGGTGAATGTGACGAGGATCAACCATATGTTGACTCAAAGTGTTCACTGCAAAACATACGTCCCGACGGGAGTTCACTAAGAACATCAGGGCCCCCACGAGTTGTTGATACTCGGTAGGATTTTCTAGCACGGGCCCAACAGAGTTTCCACTCAACTTCTTAAAGTTGAGTTCCATCGGTGTCGACACAGACTTACAGTGCACCATACCAAATCTCTCCAGCAGCTTCAAGACATATTTTCCTTGTGAAAGGAAAATCTTGCCTGGCCTCTGCCATACCTCCAAGCCTAGGATGTAGTGCATCAGTCCTAGGTCTTTCATCTCAAACTCGGAAGCTAGCTCGCTCTTACACTGTTGAATGAGAGGGTCAGCAACTGTCAGGAAGAGATCGTCCACATAGAGAACCAAAATGAGAGGCCTTTCTCTATCAACCTTAAAATAAAGGTTCAAAACAACATTACTTCGAGTGAAGCCCAACTTCATCAAGTAGCTATCTATCCTCTCCTACGAAGCCCCGGGGGTTTGCTTCAACCCATAGAGGGCTTTCTTCAACCTGCATAATACGGTACCTGGCTAACCCGCTTTCTCCCACTATGGTACCCTTTGAAGGGGTAACTCATGTATCCACGCTTTCTCCCTCCTACATCTATACATCAAAATAATCATTATTTCCATCCTTGAACCCATGGCATTTGGCCTTGAGACCACCGTGTTCGCATCCATTCATCATCATTCACGTGACACCTATCAGTTAAAGGATGTACCAAGAACCTGTCTTTCCCCTTTGTGACCGACAACACCTAATAGGGTTGTTTATTACACACTCCTACCTAGGGAGGTAACACGAAATTTGGAAAGGAATCCCACTACGAAGTCTCAACGTTCCCTTGATAAACAAGCTTGGTTCACTTAGATGTACCAATTAATTAGTGTACCTAATTGTGAGGATGCACATTGGATATTATATGTGACTCGTAGGCCATTTCATCATGGGTTCGACAACCTAGATGGGGCCCAGGTCCACCAGAGGATCATTTTGACACCCCGGGGTGAAGCGATCATTTGTAAAAGCTACTTGGTCGGCTTGTGACAAAGGGAAGTATTTTGTACATTTTTATAATGTTACGGGCCTTGGGCTAATAATTCAACCTACTAGGTCTCATATAAATAAAACTAAACTTCATTTGTTTTGCATCATAATCACACTTGGGAACTTCGGCCTTCTTAGAAAATCCGAACTTTTTCTTTGGATTAACTATTTGATATGTTGGACGCATTTTGATATTAGGAGCTGAAATTCGATTTTCTTTGGACCTATCTCTTAATTTGTGGATGGATATATCATATTGTCATGTTAGCTGCCTCTTGTTGAAGTTTCCTTCTCGAAAAATGTCTGATGTATAGAATTTTGCGACTAGATTAGTGTTATATTGTGCCCTAATTGTTGAAGATTTATTTTGAAAGCTATTTGGTTGGGAATTGCACATGATACTCATAGCATGACATGTGATGAATATTCCTTGTGGATGAAAGTTTGTATTTCCTCCATAAAACTTCATAAATTTTAAGTGGGTAATTGCAAAGGTTTGGTAGCTAGGGCATCAATTCTTGACCTCCTTAAAGACAATTAAGGAAAATCTGTAGCATCTAGGAATCCATAAGCCCAAAGGAGAAGGCATTGGTCCAAACAATTTCGCAATCAAATACTTCTTTCTCCATATTTTCTTCTCCCAAAGTTCTCGTACCTTCTTCTTGGATAGTTAGCTTAGGGCATCAAGCGAAGTTTCCTAGAGTGAAAGTGTGGATTACGGTATCATAGAATTCAAGCTTAGGGTCTTACCTACAAGTCCTCAATGTTTGACAAGAATCCCTTGTGTTTTCATCCATAAAAACTCTTTCCTGAGGTGTGCCCTAGAAGGGAAACCCTAGTTTGCATTTCCTTGACTTGGGGACTTCTTTGAGGGTTGTATGAGCTTAGTATACATTGGAACAAATCCTAAGAATCCTTTTCTTCTCCTTGACTTGATCTAGGGAGTAAATTTAACCACGATAATTCACAAAACCCTAGATCTCGTGCAAGTTTCTTCTAGGTCTCTAATAAGGAACGAAAATCCTTTTAACATGCCATACCATCATATAGAGCTTCCCTTGAGAAGTCCTACTTCATCACATAGTACCTCAAACCCTAGCTCATCAATTAAAGGTTATTGGTTATCTACCGGGAATCCTCTCATCTGTGAAAATCTGTAAAGAGCAAGGGATACTAGTTCTGGTGACAATGTGACATTGTCCCTTTGTTATCTCTTAGTCTATTTCTTTGACTCTTAGGATTTCCCTCCTTAGGGCCTGCTAGAACTTGTGGTAACACAAATTACAACATCAAAGTAAATGGCTTCCCACATACAATGAGGCGATAACAATAGAAAATCTCAATGAACGTTGAGAATCGAGTGAAGGCGAGAAGAGGATAAGGAAGGAGAGGAGGCAAAGGTAGGGATGAACGAGTGGAGGAAAGAGAGATCAAAGTTACTGAAGCCAAGACCAAAAAACTGAATCAAATACACAAGAGGGGACAACAATAGAGATGAACAACTGAAGCCAAGAAATAAGAGGTGGCAACACTAGTTGAGAGAAAAAATGAGAGAGGTGAGAATTGACAACTCTGGACCACAAATAGTGAAAGAAAGAAGAAAAATTGACAATGCTAGTGTTCAACTAGGAATTACAATAGACAAGTGGAAGCAAGCATTGGAGCAATAGTTGGAGATGTCATCCCATAGCTGCAGTCTATAGGATGCGACCACCACCACCAAAGTCCCTAATAGGCAAAGGAGGGCATGGTGATTGGTCCCATCCAAGGAGAAGCCATCTCAGGTCGGACCCTGCCTGAGAAGACGACCTAGAGAGATCCATTAGTGGTGATATAACCTAGGAAAGGAAAAAACAAATGAAACAAAAAGATAGGATATAGGAGGAGGACTTCCCCAAGTTGATTAGGAACTAAAAAAGTATAAAAGAGACAGGGTTCATGAGCAAAATTATAAAGGTGGGTTTTATTGCATGCACGAGTTGAGCTATCCAAGGTACCAGTGTAGGAGAATAGATTTATGTTTGGCCATGTTCAAGGATGCCACGGGCCTAATAAACAAGGCCACAGGTCTGTATGAAGTAACTAAAGTTATACAAAGAGGCTGATATGTTTAGGTCTGTTGTAGAGCTGTAAAAGATGATGGAAGAGTTGTTCAAGGGTTTGAACTTTGAACGGTAGTATTTGTGCCCTAGTTAGGGCTTCCTTCTATGGTACACAACCCTTATGAGTTTGCTCATAAGTATGATAAGCTTCACTCTGATTTTTCGTCCATCCAGGGGCCGCATCCAGCCTCATTCAAACAACATTGTGCAAACAAAGTGGAATTTTTTACTTACTAAGAACTCAAGTTAATCTTTCAAGGAATTCCAAGCTATTTCTCGATGGAACGTTGTACCCTTAGGCCAATTCGGACCTCCTTTTGTCAAATCAAACCTCTAATTGGTGGGATGCCTTACCTATTTTGATATTTCATTAATGGAATGAAATAACTTGTAGTTTGACTTAATCGTGAACCATATTTTGGATGAAAAGTATCTTGTTTTTTCAAGCAAACGGAGGAAAGATATTGAGATCCTAATCTATAAAAAGAGAAGTCTCCCTCCTTTGTAGATCGTTGTGGATTGTTGAGATCGTTTTTCCATAATGTGAAACATTTTCATGAAATCCTTGGTGTTCATCATGAATTATCTTTCTTGGTTGATTTCACATATTTCTTAAGGCGATTTGTAGATAACTAAAGAATATTACAAAAACTAACTAGATCAATCCATTTGAAAGGAAGCTTTGTCACTTGCTTAGGAATGTCTAGGGTTTTACTCGCACATCTCTCTTGTTGGTGTAATGTAGAGTTTGTTTCTTCTTGTTGGGCCATGCCCTAGAGCTCCTCACGGAGGGCTTCAGTTTATTTTGCATCATAGTAGAGCTATTTGTTGAAGGTGTTTCTCTAAGTAATCCTTTCTAGTAGGGCTTGGTTTCAAAACTTGTTCTTGATTAGGCGCGAGCTCATTTAACTTTTGAGATTCCACCTCCGACCATAATCCACAAGAATTGATAAACCAACTCAAGAGGGGCACCGATTTGACACCATATCCCTAGTGGAAATAAGGCACACTCCTTATTCCACCAAACAACCATCTCTTTTTACAAAATTCTGCAGTTGTCCTTAATTTTTATTATTCAAAACGCCCTAACAATAGAAAAATATATACATAAAATAATATACAGAAAGATATAACCGTAAAAAATGAAAAGTAAACTAGTGAATTTCTCACTTTTATGTTTATATAAGATCTTTTACATTTTGATTCTAGACTCGTTTCTACGAAAACATGCCACATCGCTTAAACCTTCCTTGTTGAATATACTCTAGGTGATCCAGATACAGGGAATTATTTCTTGTGGTACAACATACCACTATATAGCTGGAGAAAGGTTGTTGAGGTGATAGTGGTGGCCATTCTCTTGTTGCCTCGAGGTTTGGATCTTCCTAGTGAGGTTTGGATCGCGCGTCATCCCGCCGTAACTTGCTTTGCTGGCTCTTTATTTCAGATAGAACAAAAGGTGAGTCACGAAGACATCACACACAACTGACCCGAAGTCAACTTAGAGGTAAAAACCTCTCTTGGAATCAAAAGAGTCTCCTACTAATCCAAAGTTAGTTTACTGACCCAAAGTCAGTTTAGAGGTAAAAACCTCATCATAATTGATCCCAGATCAAGGTGTTGGACACGTGCGTCCATCGTTCTTGCTATGGTCTCTATCCACATTTCCCACCTCATTGGCCAAATGAGAGGTACTTCCCATGAGTCTGAAACTCCATGGGTAGGATGCATGCGGGGCACAGATCAGAGAGAGGCGAACCAACTCAATAACATCGGTGGGGCAGAAGCCCAATAAGGTTCGTCAAGCATAGCCCCGTATGTGCTTATAGCTCCAAGAAGCTATCCCCAAGCCCCCTGGAGCTCCCAGAGCTCATAGTCCAACTCAAGCTGGACCCTCAGAATAGGGTCTTTCCACGATTCCAAACTTCTCACGGAAGGTTAGGAACTTGACCTTCCCCGAGGGCTTCCTGAGAATATCCACGACTTGCTCATCAGTTCCTATATGATCGAGCTTTACGGCGCCTCGATGTACTATATCTCAGATAAACTAGTACCTGATATCAATGTGCTTAGATCAATCGTGGAACACGGGATTCTCCGAAAGATGAATCCCACTCTGGTTATCACAAGGATAATAGTGGTATCTAGCACATGCCCAAACATCTCACTGCAGAGCTTTCACAACCAAACAACTTCACAACAGGCCATACTCGCTGCAGTGTATTCGGCCTCAGCGGTGCTCAAAGCCACCGACTTCTGCTTCTTGCTCATCCAAGATATCGAAGCAGAACCCAAGGTGAAGCAACATCCAGATGTTCTCTTGCGATCCACCACACTGCCAACCCAATTGGCATAAGTATATCCATTGAGTCTCAAACTCCCGGCAGTGTATCTCAGCCCATGGTTGATTGTGCCCCGAAGATATCTCAACAGATTCTTGGCACCAATCCGGTGAATGTGATGAGGATCAACCATATGTTGACTCAAAGTGTTCACTGCAAAACATACGTCTGGACGGGAGTTCACTAAGAACATCAGGGCCCCCACGAGTTGTTGATACCCGGTAGGATTTTCTAGCACGGTCCCAATAGCGTTTCCACTCAACTTCTTAAAGTTGAGTTCCATCGGTGTCAACACAGACTTATAGTGCACCATACCAAATCTCTCAAACAGCATCACGACATAATTTCCTTAAGGAAAATCTCGCCTGGCTTCTGCCATACCTCCAAGCCTAGGATGTAGTGCATCAGTCCTAGGTCTTTCATCTCAAACTTGGAAGCTAGCTCGCTCTTACACTGTTGAATGAGAGGGTCAGCACCTGTAAGGAAGAGATCGTCCACATAGACAACCAAAATGAGAGGCCTTTCTCTATCAACCTTAAAATAAAGGTTCAGAACAGCATTACTTCGAGTGAAGCCCAACTTCATCAAGTAGCTATATATCCTCTCATACCAAGCCCCGAGGGCTTGCTTCAACCCATAGAGGGCTTTCTTCAACCTGCATAATACGGTACCTGGCTAACCCGCTTTCTCCCACAACGGTACCCTTTGACGAGGTAACTCATGTATCCACGCTTTCTCCCTCCGACATCTATACATCAAAATAATCATCATTTCCATCCTTGAACCCATGGCATTTGGCCTTGAGACCACCGTGTCCGCATCCATTCATCATCATTCACGTGATACCTATCAGTTAGAGGATGTACCAAGAACCTGTCTTTCCCCTTTGCGACCGACAACACATAATAGGGTTTTTTATTACACACTCCTACCTAGGGAGGTAACACATAATTTGGAAAGGAATCCCACTACGAAGTCTCAATGTTCCCTTGATAAACAAGCTTGGTTCACTTAGATGTACCAATTAATTAGTGTACCTAATTGTGAGGATGCACATTGGATATTATATGTGACGGGTAGGCAGTTTCATCATGGGTTCAGCAACCTAGACGGGGCCCAGGTCCACCGAGGATCATTTTGACACCCCCGGGTGAAGTGATCATTTGTAAAAGCTACTTGGTCAGCTTGTGACAAGGGGCAGTATTTTGCACATTTTTATAATATTACGGGCCTTGGGCTAATAATTCAACCTACTAGGTCTCATATAAATAAAACTAAACTTCATTTGTTTTGCATCATCATCACACTTGGGAACTTCGGTCTTCTTGGAAAATCCGAACTTACGTTGGATGCATTTTGATATTTGGAGCTGAAATTCGATTTTCTTTGGACCTATCTCTTCATTTGTGGATGGATATATCATATTGTCATGTTAGAAGCCTCTTGTTGAAGTTTCCTTCTCGAAAAATGTCTAATGTATGGAATTTTGCAACTAGATTAGTGTTATATTGTGCCCTAATTGTTCAAGATTTATTTTGAAAGCTATTTGGTTGGGAATTGCACATGATACTCATAGCATGACATGTGATGAATATTCGTAGTGGATGAAAGTTCATATTTCCTCCATAAAACTCCATAAATTTTGAGTGGGTAATTGCAAAAGTTTGGTAGCTAGGGCATCAATTCTTGACCTCCTTAAAGACAATTATGGAAAATCTGTAGCATCTAGGATTCCATAAGCCCAAAGTAGCAGGCACTGGTCCAAACAATTTCGTAATCAAATACTTCTTTCTCCATATTTTCTTCTCCCCAAGTTCTTGTACCTTCTTCTTGGACAGCTAGCTTAGGGCATCGACCGAAGTTTCCTAGAGTGAAAGGGTGGATTATGGTATCATAGAATTCAAGCTTAGGGTCTTAGCTACAAGTCCTCAATGTTTGACAAGAATCCCTTGTGTTTTCATCCATAAAAACTCTTTCCTGAGGTGTGCCCTAGAAGGGAAACCCTAGTTTGCATTTCCTTAACTTGGGGACTTCTTTGAGGGTTGTATGAGCTTAGTATTCATTGGAACAAATCCTAAGATTCCTTTTCTTCTCCTTGACTTGATCTAGGGAGTAAATTTAACCACGATAATTCACAAAACCCTAGATCTCGTGCAAGTTTCTTCTAGGTCTCTAATAAGGAACGAAAATCCTTTTAACGCGCCATACCATCATATAGAGCTTCCCTTGAGAAGTCCTACTTCATCACATAGTACCTCAAACCCTAGAACATCAATTAAAGGTTATTGGTTATCTTACGGGACTCCTCTCATCGGTGAAAATCTGTAAAGAGCAAGGGATACTAGTTCTGGTGGCAATGCGACATTGTCCCATTGTTATCTCTTAGTCTAGTTCTTTGACCCTTAGGATTTCCCTCCTGAGGGCCTGCTAGAACTTGTGGTAACACAACTTACAACATCAAAGTAATTGGCTTCCCACATACAAGGAGGCGATAACAATAGAAAATCTCAATGAACGTTGAGAATCGAGTGAAGGTGAGAAGAGGATAAGGAAGGAGAGGAGGCAAAAGTAGGGATGAACGAGTGGAGGAAAGAGAGATCAAAGTTACTGAAGCCATGACCAAAAAAACTGAATCAAATACACAAGAGGGGACAACAATAGAGATGAACAAATGAAGCCAAGAAATAAGAGGTGGCAACACTAGTTGAGAGAAAAAATGAGAGAGGTGAGAATTGACAACTCTGGACCACAAATAGTGAAAGAAAGAAGAAAAATTGACAATGCTAGTGTTTAACTAGGAATTACAATAGACAAGTGGAAGCAAGCATTGGAGCAATAGTTGGAGATGTGATCCCATAGCTGCAGTCTATAGGATGTGACCACCAACACCAAAGTCCCTAATAGGATCTGGAGAGGCACAGATTGGTCCAATCCAAGGATAGCTTATCTCAGTCGGCTACAATTATGAAGACGACCTAGAGAGATCCATTAGCGGTGATGTAACCTAGGAAAGGCAAAAACAAATGAAACAAAAAGATAGGGTATAGGAGGAGGACTTCCCCAAGTTGATTAGGAACTAAAGAAGTTAAGAAAGAGAAAGTATGAGAAAAATTGTAAGGGGGCCATTGGTAAAGGAAAGAGTTAGCTATCTATGTACGCAGAGAATAGATTTATGTTTGGCCATGTTCAAGGATGCCACGAGCCTAATAAACAAGCCCACAGGTCTGTATGAAGTAACTAAAGTTATATAGAGAGGATGATATGTTTAGGTCTATGGTAGAGCTGTAAAAGAGGATGACGTCTATGGATATAAGGTGCTAGGTGATGGAAGAGTTGTTCAAGGGTTTGAACTTTGAACGGTAGTCTTTGCGCCCTAGTTAGGGCTTCCCTCTATGGTACATAACCCTTATGAGTTTGCTCAGAAGTATGATAAGCTTCACTCTGATTTTTTGTCCATCTAGGGCCGCATCTAGCCTCAGGTAGTTGTACTAGAAGGAAAGGATTTCATTCACAAGCCACTAAACAAAGGTTAGTACTAGAAGCGAAGGATTTCATTCAGCATTCAATGGGTAAGGAAAAGAAAAGAATAGTATGGGAAAGAAAGCATCATGCAATATTCTTATCCCCTACTGTGATATGAGATAATCAGGAGGTGGATCTACTACGACTTATGATTTATGGGTGCACTTGTTGAGTATGCCTATAAAGGTGATCGCTTATTGTACTTTTCCCCTCAATTTCCCATTATGTTAATGCACTCTTTGATCCCCAAATCAACCATATCCACATGTATGCTCACCTCTTTGGCCATGACCATCATTCTTCATGGAAGTCACACAGTTTGCGATACATTTCAGCTCCCTAATACAATGACCCACATCCTCCAAGGCAATGAAAATATCTCTTGTGAAGTCTAAGTCAAGAGTAATCAACTCCAAGTAAAGGAACTCTTAACGCCCCCTTTAATGTCATATTTGCATCTTTGAGGTACCTTCAAAACGAGTCAACTTCTACTTTTGGCACAGCCATGAGGTTAAAAGAGGTACATTGGAAATGTATTGAGTAAGAAAGATGTCAAAGCAAGTCAAGGACACATCATCGACCAAGTAAAACTCATGTTCAGGAAATTTCAAGCCTTAACCCACACAAAAAGTGGGCAAATGGACCCAGACAAGGAGTTTTGTCCACCCTTTCTACCCATTGGATCTTGTAAAGGTCAATTTCGAGGAATGTTGATGAAAAACATAAGGCCATATAGGCGTCCAAGCAATCCAAGGTACATTTCAAGCCAATATCAAGCAAGGAGCCTAAAAGCATGGTTTAAATCATCTTTGCACCAAGGAAAGCAAGGTTTTCCACATTATACTAGCCATTCGAAAGGCCGACATCTTCATTCAAGCAACATTGTGCAAAAAAAGTGGAATTTTTGACTTACTAAGAACTCAAGTTAATCTTTCAAGGAATTCCAAGCTATTTCTCGATGGAACGTTGTACCCTTAGGCCAATTCGGACCTCCTTTTGTCAAATCAAACCTCTAATTGGTGGGATGCTTCACCTATTTTGACATTTCATTAATGGAATGAAATAACTTGTAGTTTGACTTAATCGGGAAGCATATTGTGGATGAAAAGTATCTTGTATTTTCAAGCAAAAGGAGGAAATATATTGAGATCCTAATCTATAAAAAGAGAAGTCTCCCTCCTTTGTAGATCGTTGTGGATTGTTGAGATCGTTTTTCCATAATGTGAAACATTTTCATGAAATCCTTGGTGTTCATCATGAATTATCTTTCTTGGTTGTTTTCACATATTTCTTAAGGCAATTTGTGGATAACTAAAGAATATTACAAAAGCTAACTAGATCAATCCATTTGAAAGGAAGCTTTGTCACTTGCTTAGGAATGTCTAGGGTTTTACTCGCACATCTCTCTTGTTGGTGTAAGGTAGAGTTTATCTCTTCTTGTTGGGCCATGCCCTAGAGCTACTCACGAAGGGCTTCAGTTTATTTTGCATCATAGTAGAGTTATTTGTTGAAGGTGTTTCTCTAAGTAATCCTTTCTAGTAGGGCTTGGTTTCAAAACTTGTTCTTGATTAGGCGCGAGCTCATTTAACTTTTGAGATTCCACCTCCGGCCATAATCCACAAGAATTGATAAACCAACTCAAGAGGGGCACCGATTTGACCCCATATCCCTAGTGGAAATAAGGCACACTCCTTATTCCACCAAACAAACATCTCTTTTTACAAAATTCTGCAATTGTCCTTAATTTTTATTACTCAAAAAGCCCTAACAATAGAAAAATATATACATAAAATAATATATAGAAAGATATAACCATAAAAAATGAAAAGTAAACCAGTGAATTTCTCACTTTTATGTTCATATAAGATTTGATTGATTACATTTTGATTCTAGACTCGTTTCTACGAAAACATGCCACATCACTTGAACCTTCCTTGTTGAATATACTCTAGGTGATCCAGATACTGGGAATTATTTCTTGTGGTACAACATACCACTATATAGCTGGAGAAAGTTTGTTCAGGTGATAGTGGTGGCCATTCTCTTGTTGCCATGAGGTTTGGATCTTCCTAGTGAGGATTTGCACTAAGCCTACAAAATTTTGCGCTAACAGGTCCTTTCAACGAAATTTTTTGCATCAATTCATAACGAGGAAAGGATTCGAGACAATATGCAATTTTCAACTTTGTTGGTACCAATCATTCTTAAACAAACAACCCTTCAAATCTTACTTTTAGACCCCATAGTCATAATTCAAGTTTAAACATTATTGTTTCCATTCAACCACTCTCGAAAATAAAATAAAAATCCCATCCTTTTATTTTCTATTTGCATAAATCTGCAATATAGATCATGAAATATCACAAATCATATTAATCATAAGACTTCAACACTTTGAAATTATTATCATTCATTAGACTTAGTTTCTTTTATGTATTTCCCCCTGTGTCAGAGAACAATTGACCTAAAACGTGTGAATCAGATACTAAAGTTACACTAGGTATCACTCTTCCATTATCCCTAGGGTCAACCTTGTACCTTCCATTAGCCCTAAGGTCTCACATGTATATATAAGGCATTGTCATTTAAACAGAGGGTTTTGGTTGATAATACAAAGTGTTAAATTTTGATAACCATGGTGTTCTATGCTTGATGCACTTTTACTTCGATCTTTCTTAAGCCCGATACAAAATAGCAATCACATAAACATGAAAGTAAAATGCTGATAGAACACAATAGTAGATCAATAGAAGACAAGCCAAATATAGATCACATTTACAATTCCTTTAGTACAACAAAGATATGAGATATTGTTGCATTACGGCGGTCAACAGGATGCTTCAACCAGCAAAGTCTTTCTCGGTCAGCCAGCACTTCAGGTGTCACACCCACAGCCCTCAAAGACAGCTCATCACAAGTCAACGCAAGTCAACTCAAGAACAGCGCAAAAATGTCAATGCATGCAGCAGCAGAAAATTCAACTCAGCAAACTAGGGCTTCAATCAAACAACCCAGAATTCCTCGATTTTAGTGCCTAGCTGTAGGGCCTCCTAAAATCGGATTTTCTGCAGAGATTTGAGGTCAAACGACCAAGCGTTGACCACGGTCAACACTGATCAACACTGCTGCAAAAGTGCCCTAAACAGATCCACAAATTTCAGACTTGTGCTCCACACGTGTGAGGGGAAAAAGGCCTCCAAAGGCTATTGAACCAATCATATCACAATGAGAGAATGGGTGATGAATTGATGATGAAATGACCTCCAAGTTTCTCCAATTATATCCATCAGTGAGGGTGTGTGACACATCTATTAAGCATGTGAGCCTACATTACAACTCTGGCTGACCCTGCACATGTGGAAAATAAATTCAAAATAAATGTTCTGCTCATCTGATCAAGATGATCTTTAGATCAATCTTGCACCTCTCCCAAAGAGGAATCCAACAAAATCATGACCATTTTCATATGAGCAGTGCAACATGGAGTTTGGACCTAGTTGCCCAAAATTAACACTCCCTCTCAACTAGGGAGAACTCCATCTGTCCACAAGTGCCATCCATCAGTACCATCATGTACTTTTACCAAACATCGTGCGTCATCCCGCCATAACTTCCTTTGCTGGCTCTTTATTTCAGATAGACCAAAAGGTGAGTCGCGAAGACATCACACACATCTGACCCGAAGTCAGCTTAGAGATAAAAACCTCTCTTGGAATCAAAAGAGTCTCCTACTAACCCGAAGTTAGTTTACTGACCCAAAGTCAGTTTAGAGGTAAAAACCTCATCATACTTGATCTCAGATCAAGGTGTTGGACACGTGCCATCATAGACATAGAGATTACGGCAATATCCGATGCGTCCATCGATCTTGCTATGGTCTCTATCCACATTTCCCACCTCATTGACCAAATGAGAGGTACTTCCCATGAGTCTGAAACTCCATGGGCAGGATGCGTACGGGGCACAGATCAGAGAGAGGCGAACCAACTCAGTATCATCGATGGGGCAGAAGCACAATAAGTTTCGTTAAGCATAGCCCCGTATGTGCTTATAGCTCCAAGAAGCTATCCCCAAGCCCCCTGGAGCTCCCAAAGCTCATAGTCCAACTCAAGCAGGACCCTCAGAATAGGGTCTTTCCACGATTCCAAACTTCTCACGGAAGGTTAGGAACTTGACCTTCTCCAGGGGCTTCGTGAGAATATCCACGACTTGCTCATTAGTTCCTATATGATCGAGCCTTACGACGCCTCGCTATACCATATCCCGAATAAACTGGTACCTGATAACAATGTGCTTAGATCGATCGTGGAACACGAGATTCTCCGAAAGACGAATCCCACTCTGGTTATCACAAAGGATAACAGTGGTATCTAGCACATGCCCAAACAGCTCACTGAAGAGCTTTCACAACCAAACAACTTCACAACAGGCCATACTCGCTGCAATATATTCGGCCTCAGCGGTGCTCAGAGCCACCGACTTCTGCCTCCTGCTCATCCAAGATATCGAAGAAAAACGCAAGGTGAAGCAAAATTTAGATGTGCTCTTGCAATCCACCACACTGCCAACCCAATCGGCATCAGTATATCCATGGAGTCTCAACCTCCCGGCAGTGTATCTCAGCCCATGGTTGATTGTGCCCCGAAGATACCTCAGCAGATTCTTGGCACCAATCCGGTGAATGTGATGAGGATCAACCATATGTTGACTCAAAGTGTTCACTGCAAAACATACGTCCCGACGGGAGTTCACTAAGAACATCAGGGCCCCCACGAGTTGTTGATACTCGGTAGGATTTTCTAGCACAGGACCAACAACGTTTCCACTCAACTTCTTAAAGTTGAGTCCCATCGGTGTCGACACAGACTTACAGTGCACCATACCAAATCTCTCCAGCAGCTTCAGGACATATTTTCCTTGAGAAATGAAAATCTCGCCTAGCCTCTGCCATACCTCCAAGCCTAGGATGTAGTGCATCAGTCCTAGGTCTTTCATCTCAAACTCAGAAGCTAGCTCGCTCTTACGCTGTTGAATGAGAGGGTCAGCACCTATCAAGAAGAGATCGTCCACATAGAGAACCAAAATGAGAGGCCTTTCTCTATCAACCTTAAAATAAAGGATCGGAAAAACATTACTTCAAGTGAAGCCCAACTTCATCAAGTAGCTATCTATCCTCTCGTACCAAGCCCCAGCAACTTGCTTCAACCCATAGAGGGCTTTCTTCAACCTGCATAATATGGTACCTGGCTAACCCGCTTTCTCCCACTATGGTACCCTTTGACGGGGTAACTCATGTATCCACGCTTTCTCCCTCCTACATCTATACATCAAAATAATCATCATTTCAATCCTTGAACCCATGGTATTTGGCCTTGAGACCACCGTGTCCGCATCCATTCATCATCATTCACGTGACACCTATCAGTTAAAGGATGGTACCATCCTTGAACCCATGGCATTTGGCCTTGAGACCACCCTGTCCGCATCCATTCATCATCATTCACGTGACACCTATCGGTTAAAGGATGTACCAAGAACCTGTCTTTCCCCTTTGCGACTGACAACACCTAATAGGGTTGTTTATTACACACTCCTACCTAGGGAGGTAACACGAAATTTGGAAAGGAATCCCACTACGAAGTCTCAATGTTCCCTTGATAAACAAGCATGGTTCACTTAGATGTACCAATTAATTAGTGTACCTAATTGTGAGGATGCACATTGGATATTATATGTGACTAGTAGGTGGTTTCATCATGGGTTCGGCAACCTAGACGGGGCCCAGGTCCACCAGAGGATCATTTTGACACCCCCGGGTGAAGCGATCATTTGTAAAAGCTACTTGGTCGGCTTGTGACAAAGGGAAGTATTTTGCACATTTTTATAATGTTACGGGCCTTGGGCTAATAATTCAACCTACTAGGTCTCATATAAATAAAACTAAACTTCATTTGTTTTGCATCATCATCACACTTGGGAACTTCGGCCTTCTTGGAAAATCCGAACTTTTTCTTTGGATTACCTATTTGATATGTTGGATGCATTTTGATATTTGGAGCTGAAATTCGATTTTCTTTGGACCTATCTCTTGATTTGTGGATGGATATATCATATTGTCATGTTAGGTGCCTCTTGTTGAAGTTTCCTTCTCGAAAAATGTCTAATGTATGGAATTTTGCAACTAGATTAGTGTTATATTGTGCCCTAATTGTTGAAGATTTATTTTGAAAGCTATTTGGTTGGGAATCGCACATGATACTCATAGCATGACATGTGATGAATATTCCTAGTGGATGAAAGTTTGTATTTCCTCCATAAAACTCCATAAATTTTGAGTGGGTAATTGCAAAGGTTTGGTAGCTAGGGCATCAATTCTTGACCTCCTTAAAGACAATTATGGAAAATATGTAGCATTTAGGACTCCATAAGCGCAAAGGAGAAGGCACTGGTCCAAACAATTTCGTAATCAAATACTTCTTTCCCCATATTTTCTTCTCCCAAAGTTCTCGTACCTTCTTCTTGGACAGCTAGCTTAGGGCATCGAGCGAAGTTTCCTAGAGTTAAAGGGTGGATTACGTTATCATATAATTCAAGCTTAGGGTCTTAGCTACAAGTCCTCAATGTTCGACAAGAATCCCTTGTGTTTTCATCCATAAAAACTCTTTCCTGAGGTGTGCCCTAGAAGGGAAACCCTAGTTTGCATTTCCTTAACTTGGGGACTTCTTTGAGGGTTGTATGAGCTTAGTATTCATTGGAAAAAATCCTAAGAATCCTTTTCTTCTCCTTGACTTGATCTAGGGAGTAAATTTAACCATGATAATTCACAAAACCCTAGATCTCGTGCAAGTTTATTCTAGGTCTCTAATAAGGAACGAAAATCCTTTTAACGTGCCATACCATCATATAGAGCTTCCCTTGAGAAGTCCTACTTCATCACATAGTACCTCAAACCCTAGAACATCAATTAAAGGTTATTGGTTATCTACCGGGACTCCTCTCATCGGTGACAATGCGACATTGTCCCATTGTTATCTCTTAGTCTAGTTCTTTGACCCTTAGGATTTCCCTCCTTAGGGCCTGCTAGAAGTTGTGGTAACACAACTTACAACATCAAAGTAAATTGCTTCCCACATACAAGGAGGCGATAACAATAGAAAATATCAATGAACTTTGAGAATCGAGTGAAGGTGAGAAGAGGATAAGGAAGGAGAGGAGGCAAAGGTAGGGATGAACGAGTGGAGGAAAGAGAGATCAAAGTTACTAAAGCCAAGACCAAAACACTGAACCAAATACACAAGAAGGGACAACAATAGAGAGGAACAACTGAAGCCAAGAAATAAGAGGTGGCAACACTAGTTGACAGAAAAAATGAGAGAGGTGAGAATTGACAACTCTGGACCACAAATGGTGAAGGAAAGAAGAAAAATTGACAATGCTAGTGTTCAACTAGGAATTACAATAGACAATGGAAGCAAGCATTGGAGCAATAGTTGGAGATGTGATCCCATAGCTGCAGTCTATAGGATGCGACCACCAACACCAAAGTCCCTAACAGGCAAAGGAGAGGCATGGTGATTGGTCCCATCCAAGGAGAATCCATCTCAGGTCGAGCCCTACCTGAGAAGACAACCTAGAGAGATCCATTAGTGGTGATGTAACCCAGGAAAGCCAAAAACAAATGAAACAAAAAGATAGGATATAGGAGGAGGACTTCCCCAAGTTGATTAGGAACTAAAGAAGTATAAAAGAGAAAGGGTTCATGAGAAAAATTATGAAGGGGGGTTTTATTGCATGAAAGAGTTGAGCTATCCAAGGTACCAGTGCAGGAGAATAGATTTATGTTTGGCCATGTTCAAGGATGCCACTAGCCTAATAAACAAGGCCACAAGTCTGTATGAAGTAACTAAAGTTATACAGAGAGGCTGATATGTTTAGGTCTGTGGTAGAGCTGTAAAAGAGGATGACGTCTATGGATATAAGGTGCTAGATGATGGAAGAGTTGTTCAAGGGTTTGAACAGTAGTCTTTGTGCCCTAGTTAGGGCTTCCCTCTATGGTACACAACCCTTATGAGTTTGCTCAGAAGTATGATAAGCTTCACTCTGATCTTCTGCCCATCCAGGGGCCGCATCCATTTTCTGCCCCACCGATGTCCAAAGGTTACCAAAGATCCACCTTTGGGACGAGGATGATCCACTTGGTACACTATGCCCAGCAGGACCCACGGGACCACCACACACTTGGCAGGTGTCCCAGGACTTGTACGAGGACATGACAGCGTTCATTCCATCATTTGAACCCTTACAAATGATCTACATGCATCTTCGACTCATATGGAGACCCAAGGGGTCATTGGTGTGCCCCCACACCCATTGGGAGCACCACTAGTCTACTACTTGGAAAACAAGGGGCCACTCCCTTGTCAATCACATTTTGATGAATTTATTCATCATTATGGCACTTCTGGATATTATCAAGCGTTTTGGAGGGCCCCACGACATGCACATACTATTATTTGACCTCCTGAGAGGCTTATTATTTCATTGATGAGCTAGCTTGGTGGACTTGTTACCAAAAGTTAGGCTATTTGCACATTATTTTATGTTTATAAGCTAATGTAGAATCATTAGCTAAATTGGACTCCTAAAAGCAGTATAAATAGGAGTTAGTTGGATACATTTGTATCATCACTTGGATTTGGATCTCTCTCTCTTAAGATAATTTCGCATTTTTTCCTTGGTGGAGATTTTTGGATGATGGATGAATTTTGATGTATGGATTTGGGTTCTCTCTATCTTGGAGCTTTTTATATTGCGAATATGATGTTGGTTGGATATATTCTGTAACGTGTAAGTGCAAATTTGATGTCATTTTTCTTGTTGCTGCATACATTTGAACTTCACTATGATTAGGGCTAATTGTTGCATATGTTAAATGTGGAATTATGTGTCTATTTTAGCGTATATATGTGTATGGGCCATGTTGTATGAATGAAATTTCCTAGAGTTCGTGTTGTCTCGATAAGCCTTCACCATTTGCAATAAGTATAAATGTTTTAAAGTCACTTTTCTTCTCTAGCCTCTAACATTGGACGAAGTTGATTTTGAAGCCTCCTAAATGATAGAAATACATTCCATGTTCTTAATTATCCTTGACTCCATATCCCCAAGTGAAATTAGGCACTGATCCTTCACAGGGTGATCATTTTAACCCTTATTTTTACCTTTTCTCCATTTTTCCCAACTCTAGCCCCATTAGGTCCTAGAGGGCATCACTTTCTCAGAAATCTAGTCATAGGAAAAATTCGATCTCCTAGGGTCAACTGCGCTGGTGGGTCCTGTTGACCACTAAAGTGGCACCTTATGATTATGTGAAGACTCCATGCCCAAGGATGAACAAGAGGACACTTGCACCATCAGATATCATCAGGTATCATCAGTTCAATAGAGTTTTTAAACTCTACTTCTACTTCTTATCATTTTCTCTTGTACTAGATTCCATGCCCTACGGGAAATTGTAATAAGTGATGCTAGTAATGATGAGTTTTGAGTCATTATTGAGTCTGTAACAGGCCTAGGTAGCCTAGGACCTTGCCAACAAGTGAGTATTAATCTGGGACGTTTTTTTGACTTGGTTAATTATCATCTCCCTACCAGGAGTTAATAATTAATTGAGTTTTTTCCTCCAATTTTATTCCAAAACAGGAGTACGGCTTGATGGTGAAGCCTTGTGTGAGTCCTGGTGTCTAGAGTCAATGTATATTACCATACTAGATCACACAAAAAAATTCGTGGAATTTGGTTAAGTCTAAGTAGTACATTTTTTAATTTTTTAGATTTCCCGCAAGTCGAAAATTGCAATTAAAATTGTAATTGAATTGTAATAAGTGTTGCCTAGAGAAGTTGTATGGGGTATGAGTAATCAAAATTACACCTCTCGCCCTCAACTTTCTACTATGACACACTTTGAGGGGTTAAAAATATGTTTTGAAGCATCAAAACCCACTTTTCCTTAGTTTAGTGGGAAATCTGGCAATTAATTAAGCCTTAAATTAAATAAATGGAGAAAAATAAATATCCACACATGCTAAATGAGGTGGAAATGAGGTGAAAAATTATGGAGGAGTTAAAGTGAATTCCCAAGATGATTTGGACACCTAAAATCAAGGAAAGGACATGTGCTCAAATAAAATTGAATTTATGGCATTAAATGAGAGCTGCTTACTTGGAAATTCGAATTTGTGAAGTTAGTGCATATTTGGGAGGATATGGGAGAATATTTAGTGGAGATTTTTGTGGGAAATTTTCCCCACATGGGTTACCATCCATATGCACTTGTCATTCCATCATAAAATTCGAATTTGGCACATAAGGGAAGAAGAAAATGATGTCCACTTGCCAGAATTTGATTTTTACACATGGCAATGGAGCTCCACATATCAAATTCGAATTTGCCTTCTGATGTCCTCCTTCTCACCACTTGGCATTTGGTTCTTCATTGGGATTCGCTCCCAACTTTCTATATAATGGAGCCATGAGCTCTCATATTGTATCATGTTATGAGCTATGAGCTATTGGGCTTGAGGAAACTCTGTCATTTTTGTATATCAATAAAATCAAGACTTCGGCGCTATTTAGCAGATATTCTCTCGGCGTTATGAGGTGATTTCTTTCCATATTGTTGCTATTGTATTTGAATTCGTTTATATGCTTGATCAATATTAGTTTATATTTTCCATCTAGCTTGGATTGATGCATGCATCATTGATTTAGAGTATTATTCTAGGAATTAGCTTGCCAAGTCATTTTCGGAGAAATGTTTGGTTTATCTATTTCATTATGATGCTCTAATCCTTTTGCAAACTAATACTTGTTTAAGTGTGTAGGGAAGATCTATTTGTATTATGTGTCGGAAATCCATCCGGGCGTGAGAGAAGTCTCAAATAGATCATCTCACTCCTAGATTCAAAGCGATCCAAGACGCAGCTACTTTCAACCCCAAATTTCGCATCAAAGGAAGAAAAAGAGGGAGTTTCTCGTTCTCTAGCTACTTGATCATCTATTTCCACTTTTAAAATCTAAAAAATTCCATCTGTAGAGCGTCTTAAAGTCATATTTGCTACTTCAAGAGGATTTCTTTAAACTAGGCAAGAATGGGGGTTCGCTCCCATTCCTTGAGCTAGTGCATTTGTACATTAATTTGTATTTTAAATCCTCTTTATTTCAACCTAACGTTCGATTTTCTTTCGCAACCCGCAATCTTGAGCGTGAAAAGCAAGGAGATTGAGGAAAAGACGGCAAGAGACAATTGATCCTCCTTGCACGTGAAGGCTTCCATTACTTCAAAATCTGATTTTAGGGAGGCCGTAAGCACCTTTGGGACAGCAGCAAACTTGATCTTTGCCGTGGACCTTGGAGCCTGGGACAGCAGCAAACTTGATCTTTGCCGTGGACCTTGGAGCCTTGAAAATTTTATATTTTGAAGGTTTTCTCCATAAGTTGTGTCGTCAATTTTTTAGGAGGAGATTAAGCCTTTTTTCCAAACTCTTTATTCATAGGACCTCCTTTTGGGCAGCTTTCTTAAAGGTTGTTTTCTTCACTTGTAATCAATAATAAAATAATTCTTTTTGCTCGAGGGAGCTTGGGATATTTTTCCCATGGTATCCCCCTTCCTTGGTTGAAAAGGAAGGAATTTCTTGGGTGCATTGATGCATTTTTTAATTTTTGTTTTATGCATGCTAATGAATTAACAACTAATGCACTCTACATCCATCTAACTAAATTTCGGTCAAATTAAAATTACATGCATGAGCCCCAATGCTACAAACTTGAGCAAAATCTCCTTTTTTATGTGTAAGCAATTCACATGTTTGGAAAAATTCCATTTGATTTAATGATTATGCTTCATGCATGTTGAAGAACCATTGAAGCACCATTTTTATAAGAACTTATTTCATTACACTTGCCATTAAAATGCTACAACACATATAAGTTTATTTGTTTCTCTCAAAGTTTGTTTTATTATGGCAAGTAAGCACCATCTCATTTCTTGTGGAAAATTTCTAGGTATCATTTAAATGAGATTATCAACATTCATTTCACACAAGTAACTCATTAAAACTTACCTCCAACATAAGTTGGTTGTATAGACCTTTAGGGACTCTCTACTCCGCTATTGATTCCTCATTGTGAGATCCACATAATTCGGGCGAGGGTGAGGTCTGGGGATTGAAGAGTTGATTTGAAATATTTTTTGTAGAATAAGTTTAACTAAAATGAACCAAGAGCACTCTTCGTCACATTTCCCTTTTATGGTTGTTGATCTCATGCAAGTAGTGTGATGCTTACTGTTAAACACCATGTTAAAACACACACATGGTGTATGAGAAGGATGAACACACACACACAAGAGACTCAACACAATGAAGGAAAAGCGTGAGGCTTTCTTATTTTTCCATTATACATGATGTACATTTATAATACAATGGTGTGACTCTTGGTTTCACATTCCAAGGTCACTTGGACTCCATTGTGACTTTTCGCATTCCACACCTACCCATGTAGGATTAGGTGTTCCAACATCCCCCTTAATCCGAAGGGGTATGTGTGAGTCCAAGAAAAGAGTTGTAATACAAATCTGCAAAGTATGCATGGCAGCACTTGGGCTGAATCAACTCTCTGAAATGTTGGAAAAAAGAGGTGGTTTTAGGATGACCACAAACACTGGAACGCAATACTTGTTGCTAGAGGAATTGTCCCTCATAAAAAAGGGAGACCTTCAACCTAAAAGAAGGGAGGTCTACTACCTGTGATGGTTTTAGGATTACCAACAACTCTGGAATGCTTTGGATGCATTTCCGGAACTCAACCAAAGCCGGCAAGAAGCCGAAGGCCGCGGTTTGCGTCGCTAAGCTGAAGGCTTCTGCTAGAGGAAGTGTTCCTCATATATGAAAGGGAGACCTTCGACCTAAAAGAAGGGAGGTCTACTACCTGTGATGGTTTTAGGCTATCCACCAACCAAAGATGATGGTTTAAAGTTATCCACCAACCGAAGGCATGCTCATGGGCATCCGTGTCTTTGGCTACATCTCTGAATCTGGAATGACGAATTGTGGCTCAGGCTCGCTTGAACTGCTGTGTCTCTGGCTACAAATCTGAACATGGAATGAGAGATTGTGGTTCAGGCTCACTTGATCTGTCGTCAAAGCTTGTACATGACCACCATTTTCCCCCCTGTCAAGGAAAAGGTGAGATGATGGTGAAAACTCAACTGCAAGTTTGATCAATATCCGTGAACAAGTTCTAACATGTGTCGTAAACATCTTCTTGGCTGCTGATGCCCATTGTTACAGTTTATCCATCCAAGATGAATCTTTGTCTGGCAGAGGCTTTTGTCCGAAGCACCGTCCGAAGAATGTGTTTCGACCACAAAGGTTTTTGTGGCGTGATGAAGATCAAATAGTGGATTCTTCAAGGAAGCAACTCCATCACAGCATGGGCATTTCATTACCCTGGTGATTGTTATTGTGAGCAAGATTCGAAACAAATACAGGAATCAATATACAAGAATCCCAAGATCAAATATGATGGGCTTTGTGTAGTCCGGAATATGAAAGGACACATCCTTGTCATATCCAAGACCAGTTCGGTGCTTGTTGTGGACAAGCTCTTCCCAAGGTCTGATGATGGGCTTGAGAAGTGCAGGTTGAACTGCTGCATCTGCATGTACATCTGCTCTAGTACAAGGAACTGAATGTGAATCATCTGCAACTTTATCTTCTTTCTTCTGATGAGAGTCCTTCTCAATCTTCTGAACAGAAACAGGTTCAAAATGGTGACTCTTTTGCTGAAGTTCATCTTGCTGAAGCTGAGATTCCAACTGCAAAAACTCGATCTTCTCATGTGCATCTTGCAAACACTCGTGAATTTTACAAAGAGCATCCTTGCTCATTTTTATCATGTCATCAACATTGGAATGAATGAGGCTATTCAACAACACTAATGCCTCATTGATTTTAGCCATTTCAACAACTTAGGCTCAAAAATGAAAGGGTGTCGGCTTCAACCGAGAATGCACCCGTTTACAATGTGATGCAACAAGAAATACAAATGACTCAAAAGAATTTCCAACTATGGAAATCTCAAAGTACAAAATGTGCTCCTCAAATGATGGAGGGCAATCAACAATTTTTCAACAACTCAAGTACTGATTGCAACTATGAAGAAGATGCAAATACAATGTCAATACAATATGCAGCAAAAATGTGCAAGAAGCCTTTAAGGCAGCTGAATTTTTTCTTCAAATAACTGTTTTGCAATGATGGCAAACTTGTCTTCAAATGTCAATTTCTTCAGAAAATCACGCTTATGCCACAAATCACACAATGTCAAATCCACTTTTCTCTAAATATAGTCCATGCATTTTCTTCAATTCTGCTGTTCATTTCTCTCTTTTCTCTCTCTTTGCTGTTTTTTTTTTTTTTTAATTAATTAAAAAATAAATTAATTGGGATTAATTAAAAAATGGGAAAGAAGGATTGTAGTAAAAATGGAGGAAGGGGATTAATTAAAAGGGAGGGAATTTAAAAGGGGAGGGATTGTAATAATGGAGAGGGATTTTAATAAATTAAAAAATTGAATTAATTTAAAATGGGTGGGTAATTTATTTAAAGGGGGAATTATTATATGAAATGGGAGGGAATTAAAAATTGGGGAAATATTAAAATGGGATGGGATAATGGGTGAGTGGGGCTATTAAAAAATTTATTAATGAATTTAAAAAGGAGGGGGGGTATTAATGGATGAGGGGTATTATATGAGAGGGAGAGGGGGCGTATATTTAAACAAAAAAAATTGGAATGGAATTATGAAAGTTAAAAAAATGCAATGAAGGGAGATGAGGGAAGGCCGAGCGGCCAGGATGAATAGGAAATGAGTGTAAGGGAGTGTATGCAGTATGGGAAAGCGAACATGAGTGATAAGGGTGAGGGGTGGGCGCCGTAGGCGGGTTGGGGGAGTCTTCGTAGGGAGGAGCGGAGTGTAGTTAGAGGGGATGGGGTAGCGTAGGCTGGGTTGGGGAAGTCGTTATAGCGTATTGTTAAGTGCAGGCAGGGCTGGCAGGGTAAGCGAGAGGACTGGCGCTGTTGCGTAGGAAAGGTTGGAGGGGGCCGCGTTAGGGAGAGAGGAGTGCGCTGGGATGTGCGTAGAGGAGCAGCCGGGTGTGAGGTGAGAGTATAGAGCGATAGGGAGGGTGTGAATAGATGTGTAGGGGAATAGGTAGGTAAGGTGAGAGCGTATTGCAGAGATTTGGGAGCGGCGTAAGGTGCTGTGGGTTATGAGAGAGAGGTGAGGGCCGAAGGTTCAGAATTTTTTATTTTTATTTTTTATTTTTTATTTTTATTTTTTATTTTTTTTATTATTTTTTTTATTATTTTTTTTTTCTTTTTTTTTTCTTAAAACAGTAGAGAGCAGGAGCAGAAATTTTTTCTTCTTGCAGGAATTTTACAAATGTACAGCAGTTTGTAATTTTTCAGCAGAATAACTTTCAGAAATTGCAGAGAAAATTTCGCCAGTAAACTCAGAAATCTTTACTTAAAAAACCCAGAATTTTTCTTCAAAAAATTGCAGAGGGCCATATAGCAGCAGAAAATTGCAGGGATGATGAAATCTTCAGCAAAACTCAGAATTATTTTCCATTAAAAACCAGAAACTTCTTCTTCAGAAACCCAATTTAAAACACTATTCCAGCAGCTCTTCAAAAGCAGAATTAAAGGCAGAAAATGCAGAGAAAAGATCAGAATTTAGAAAACCTTCAGATGCGTTTCTTCAACACCACCACTGCTGCTCTTGTTCAAAGTCAATTTCTGAATGCTGCCACGGATTTTGAATGCTGCTCTTCTTCAAAACACTTTCTGAATGCTGCCAATTTCTGAATGCGGCAAAATGTCTGCAAAATCACTGCTGCAAAAACTCTGAGTGCTGCAAAAATGTCAAGAATTTTTGCAGATATGCACAGGCCATAAACACAAATGGCTCACTCAATTTGGAGTAGGGCCAACAATCGCCCGCTCTGATACCATGTTAAACACCATGTTGAAGCACACACATGGTGTATGAGAAAGATGAACACACACAAGAGACTCAACACACAATGAAGGATAAACGTGTAGCTCATCTTTTCCATTATACAAAGATGTACATTTATAATACAATGGTGTGACTCTTGGTTTCACATTCCAAGGTCACTTGGACTCCATTATGAGTTTTCGCATTCCACACCTACCCATATAGGATTATGTGTTCCAACACTTACTTTCTACATTTGCAAAGTTTAATTTCATCTTCAACATCTAATTTTTTTGGTTGTTTCGAACTATGACAAGATATGTCTAAATATGGAGATTTGGTTATCCTTTAAGCATTTTATCGTGCAAATATCTTGTGCTGAAATCTTTTGTTTCCATTTCAGGATTATGTGTTCTCATCTTTTGAGCATTATTCTTGAGCACTTTATTTAAAGGCACTGGTTGAATGATTTGATAATATTATTGCAAAGTTACTCATAAATCTTTAAAAATAATCCAATTTCACTCTAATATTCTCCTAAAAACTCAAAATCTTTAACGTAGTTTTTCTATTAGGGACCACCCCCCATAGCTAACTTAGGAGATAGCTTAAACGGAGAGAGTCGGGAGTAGGTGACAGCCCCTTCTCTGAATTCCTTGCCACCAACCACACCTTGTGGTGTTGAAGACTTTTTCCACTAACTTGTAAGTAGGTTCAAGCAGCAAGGAGAGCGATAACAGGTCCCCCAGATATCGTGAAATTTTGAAGACATTTCGATGGTCGAGTCTCGGGATATCCCAAGCCCTAGCTCTGGGATCAAGTTTTTCGTTGTGTCTCCCATGGTTAGCACCTAGCAAGATTAATTTGACCTTTTGAAGTAAAAAATTTTGTTTGATCCTTTCCCCTCACCTTGTCCAGGATAGGAACATCATTGGTTGCTAAATTCCATCCCCGAACCTGTGATGGGTCCACTTGGCCCCGTGTGGTCCCATTTGTTGTCAAAGACTATTCATCAAGGGCTATTTGGGAATCCAAGTTCTTATAGGATTTTATGGATCGATAAGCATCTCTGCATGCTATACCCTTCATCCACTCCTTCTAATCCTCACCCCTTCTCCCTGGAAAGTCAAGACCCTTGCTTAAAGAGCAAGCAATCTCGATTCTTCACCTCCTCCTAGGGAAAGGTTTTAAGGGGTCACTTCCCATCTATTAATCGATATATCCTTTATAAGTGGCTTCCCAAAACCAACAAGACTCCTCCCATCGGTGAAATTCCATAAAGAGCAGGGAGCCTCAGCTATGGTGACAGTGGGTTAAGCCTCCATTGTTGCCCTTAACCTAGCAGTTACCCCCTTAGAAAACCCTTTTAGGTTCCCTGCTAGTTTCAGTGGTAACAGTTCCGAGGGCCCTTCGAGTGCCCCAAATCATTGAGAAACCCATGCACGTCCCAACCCCTGGTGGGCGATGAACTTCCCCACCTTAAGCGAATAATAACTACTTATATCATACACAACATGCTCTCATTTCCTAGAGCCTAGAACAATAATACAAAGAAAAATCAAGAAAAGGAAAAAGGAAAGTAAATAAGGGTGGTTAAACAAAGGATGGGGTAACTCATGTATCCACGATTGCTCCCTCCTACATCTATACATCCAAATAATCATCATTTCCATCCTTGAACCCATGGCATTTGGCCTTGAGACCACCGTGTCCCCATCCATTCATCATCATTTACATGACACGTATCAGTTAAAGGATGTACCAAGGACCTGTCTTTCCCCTTTGCGACTGACAACACCTAATAGGGTTGTTTATTACACACTCCTACCTAGGGAGGTAACACTAAATTTGGAAACTTCAAATGAATCCCACTATGAAGTCTCAATGTTCACTTGATAAACAAGCTTGGTTCACTTAGATGTACCAATGAATTATTGTACCTAATTGTGAGGATGCACATTGGATATTATATGTGACTGGTAGGTGATTTCATCATGGGTTGGGCAACCTAAGCGGGGCCCAGGTCCACTAGAGGATCATTTTGACACCCCGGGGTGAAGCGATCATTTGTAGAGCATCATGCCATGCCATGCGCACACTCAACACCTTCACCAGCTTGCTCATTGCCCTACATAATTCATGAGATGATGTGCTTGGACTAGTGTTCCCCGACCAACTTAACATTATATGGCAGTTGATCCAACACCCACAGGAATTTTTTCTCATCCATTGACACATGGGAGGCAAAGCACCATCATTAGTGCCCTCGATATTGGAGCATCACGTGCTAAACTATCATCATGAGACCCACGAAACCAGTTTTTGTGCCCCAAATTCCCTTTTAGGCCCCACATGATTACATGCATGGAGAGTAAGGAGTCATCCCATTGTTCATGATTTATGGATCCCTCTCACACACTTTGGCACCAAGAGGACTCAATGTGGTCCTCAAACAGCACTACGTTAGTATGACGTCATCAATTCGGCTAGAAGTTGGATGGTTATTTTATAATTTGTAAAATCTACTTGGTCGGCTTGTGACCAAGGGAAGTATTTTGCACATTTTTATAATGTTACAGGCCTTGGGCTAATAATTCAACCTACTAAGTCTCATATAAATAAAACTCAACTTCATTTGTTTTGCATCATCATCACACTTGGGAACTTTGGCCTTCTTCGCAAATCCAAACTTTTTCTTTGGATTAGCTATTTGATGTGTTGGATGCATTTTGATATTTGGAGCTGAAATTCAATTTTCTTTGGAGCTATCTCTTGATTTGTTGATGGATATATCATATTGTCATGTTGTAAGTGCCTCTTGTTGAAGTTTCCTTCTCGAAAAATGTCTAATGTATGGAATTTTGCAACTAGATTAGTGCTACATTGTGCCCCAATTGTTGAATATTTATTTTGAAATCTATTTGGTTGGGAATTGCACATGCTACTCATGGCATGTTCCTAGTGGATGAAAGTTTGTATTTCCTCCATAAAACTCCATAAATTTTGAGTGGGTAATTGTAAAGGTTTGGTAGCTAGGGCATCAATTCTTGACCTCCTTAAAGACAATTATGGAAAATCTGTAGCATCTAAGACTCCATAAGCCCAAAGGAGAAGGCATTGGTCCAAACCATTTCGTGATCAAATACTTCTTTCTCCATATTTTCTTCTCCCAAAGTTCTGGTACCTTCTTCTTGGACGGCTAGCTTAGGGCATCGAGCGAAATTCCCTAGAGTGAAAGCGTGGATTACGATATCATAGACTTCAAGCTTAGGGTCTTAGCGACAAGTCCTCAATGTTTGACAAGAATCCCTTGTGTTTTCCTTTCCCGAGGTGTGCCCTAGAAGGGAAACCCTAGTTTGCATTTCCTTGACTTGGGGACTTCTTTGAGGGTTGTATGAGCATAGTATTCATTGGAACAAATCACAATAATCCTTTTCTTCTCCTTAACTTGATCTAGGGAGTAAGTTTAACCACGATAATTCACAAAACCCTAGATCTCGTGCAAGTTTCTTCTAGGTCTCTAATAAGGAACGAAAACCCTTTTAACATGCCATACCATCATATAGAGTTTCCCTTAAGAAGTCCTACTTCATCACATAGTACCTCAAACCGTAGAACATCAATTAAAGGTTATTGGTTATCTACCTGGACTCCTCCCATCGGTGAAAATCTGTAAAGAGCAGGGGATACTAGTTGTGGTGACAATGCGACATTGTCCCATTGTTATATCTTAGTCTAGTTCTTTGACCCTTTGGATTTCCTTCCTTAGGGCCTACTAGATTGTGTGGTAACACAACCTACAACATAAAAGTAAATGGCTTGCCACATACAAGGAGGTGATAAAAATAGAAAATCTCAATGAACGTTGAGAATCGAGTGAAGGTGAGAAGAGGATAAGGAAGGAGAGGAGGCAAAGGTAGGGATGAATGAGTGGAGGAAAGAGAGATCAAAGTTACTGAATACAGGACCAAAAAACTAAACCAAATACACAAGAGGGAACAACAATAGAGATGAAAAACTGAGAAGGTGGCAACACTAGTTGAGAGAAAAAATGAGAGAGGTGAGAATTGACAACTCTGGACCACAAACAATGAAAGAAAGAAGAAAAAGTTGACAATTCTAGTGTTGAACTAGGGAATGCAAAAGACAAATGGAAGCAAGCATTGGAGCAATGGTTGGAGTTGTGATCCCATAGCTGCAGTCTATAGGATGCGACCACCAAGACCAAAGTTTCTAATAGGAAAAGGAGTGGCATGGTGATTGGTCCCATCCAGAGAGAAGCCATCTCAGGCCGGGCCCTACCTGAGAAGACGACCTAGAGAGATCCATTAGTGGTGATGTAACCTAGGAAAGGCGAAAAAAAATGAAACAAAAAGAGAGGATACAAGAGAAGGACTTCCCCAGATTGATTAGGAAGTAAAGAAGTATAAAAGAGAAAGGGTTCATGAGCAAAATTATGAAGGGGGGTTCTATTGCATGAAAGAGTTGAGCTATCCTAGGTACCGTGCCAGGAGAATAGATTTATGTTTGGCCATGTTCAGAGAAACCACGGGCCTAATAAACAAGGTCACAGGTCTGTATGAAGTAACTAAAGTGATATAGAGAGGCTGAGATGTTTAGGTCTGTGGTAGAGCTGTAAACGAGGTTGACGTCTATGGATATAAGGTACTAGGTGATGGAAGAGTTGTCCAAGGATTTGAATGGTAGTCTTTGTGCCCTAGTTAGGGCTTCCCTCTATGGTACACAACCCTTAAGAGTTTTCTCAGAAGTATGATAAGTTTCACTTTGATTTTTTGTCCATGGGAGAGAGGAAGAGACCCTAAGAAGGAGACATCTGAAGTGTGATTTGGGCTGCAATTTCTGGGTGTATAGTGCAAAGATTCTATGCATATGTCTCTCCTGAAGTGGGCCGCATCTAGACTCAGGTAGTTGTACTAGAAGGAAAGGATTTCATTCACAAGCCACTAAACAAAGGTTAGTACTAGAAGCAAAGGATTTCATTCAGCATTCGCTGGGTAAGGAAAAGAAAAGAATAGTATGGGAAAGAAAGCATCATGCAACATTCTTACTTTCTACTGTGATATGCGAGAATCAGGAGGTGGATCTACTACGACTTATGATTTATGGGTGCACTTGTTGAGTATCCCTATAAAGTTGATCGTTTATTGTACTTTTCCCCTCAGTTTCCCATTATCTTAATGCACTCTTTGTTCCCCAGATCAACCATATCCACATGTATGCACACCTCTTTGGCCATGACCATCATTCTTCATGGAAGTCACACAGTTTGTGATACATTTGGGCTCCCTAATACAGTGATCCACATCCTCCAAGGCAGCGAAAAGATCTCTTGTGAGCTCTACGACAAGAGTAATCAGCTCCAAGTAAAGGAACTCTTAACGCCCCCTTTAATGTCCCATTTGCATCTTTGAGGTACCCTCAAAACGAGTCAACTTCTACTTTTGGCACAGCCATGAGGTTAAAAGAGGTATTATGGGAAATGTATTGAGTAAGCAAGATGTCAAAGCAAGTCGAGGACACATCATGGACCAAAGCAAACTCATGTTCAGGAAATTTCAAGCCTTAACACACACAAAAAGCAAGAAAATGGACCTAGAAAAGGAGTGTTGTCCACCCTTTCTACCCATTGGATCATGTAAAGGACGAATGTTGAGGAAAAACATAAGGCCATATAGGTATCCAAGCAATCCAAGGTACATTTCAAGTCAAAATCAAGCAAGGAGCCTAAAAGCATCGTTTGAATCATCTTTGAACCAAGGAAAGCAAGGTTGTTCACATTATACTAGTCGTTCGAAAGGCCAACATCTTCATTCAAGCAACATTGTGCAAACAAAGTGGAATTTTTGACTTCCTAAGAACTCAAGTTAATTTTTCAAGGAATGTAAATCTATTTCTTGATGGAATGTTGTACCATTAGGCAAATTCGGACCTCCTTTCGTTAAATCAAACCTCTAATGGGTGGGATGTCTCACCTATTTTGATATTTAAGTAATATAATGAAATAACTTGTAGTTTGACTTAATCGTGAAGCATATTGTGGATGAAAAGTCGCTTGTTTTTTCAAGCAAAATGAGGAAAGATGTTGAGATCCTAATCTATAAAAAGAGAAGTCTCCCTCCTTTGTAGATCGTTGTGAATTGTTGAGATCCTTTTTCCATAATGTGAAACATTTTCATGAAATCCTTGGTGTTCATCATGAATTATATTTCTTGGTTGATTTCACATATTCCTTAAGGCGATTTGTGGATAATTAAAGAATACTACAAAAACTAACTAGATCAATCCATTTGAAACGAAGCTTAGTCACTTGCTTGAAATGTCAAGGGTTTTAATCGCACATCACTCTTGTTGGTGTAAGGTAGAGTTTGTTTCTTCTTGTTGGGCCATGCGCTAGTGCTCCTCACCAAGGGCTTCAGTGTATTTTGCATCATAGTAGAGCTATTTGTTGAAGGTTTTTCTCCAAGTAATCCTTTTTTGTAGGGATTGGTTTCAAAACTTGTTCTTGATTAGGCACGAGTTCAGTTAACTTCTGAGATTACACCTCCGACCATAATCCACAAGCATTGAGAAACTAACTCAAGAGGGGCATCGATTTGACCCCATATCCCTAGTGGAAATAAGCCACACTCCTTATTCCACCAAACAACCATCTCTTTTTACAAAATTTTGCAATTGTCCTTAATTTTTATTATTCAAAAAGCCCTAACAATAGAAAAATATATACATAAAATAATATATCTAAAAATATAACCATAAAAAATAAAAAGTAAACCACTAAATTTCTTCACTTTTATGTTTATATAAGATTTGATCGATTACATTTTGATTCTAGACTCATTTCTACGAAAACACGCCACATCGCTTAAACTTTCCTTGTTGAATATACTCTAGGTGATCCACATACAGCGAATTATTTCTTGTGGTACAATATACCACTATATAGTTGGAGAAAGGTTGTTGAGGTGATAGTGGTGACCATTCCCTTATTTCCACGAGGTTTGGATCTTCCTAGTCAGGATTTACACTAAGC